>OY829915.1:251622303-252288519 GCA_963691935.1 Nephrotoma guestfalica
ATTCTAATACGATTTTGAAAAAGAACTCGGCTTGGATAATAAAAATAGGATTTCGATCATATCTTGGATGTAATTTTGAAAATGGCCAAATAAAATGAAAACTGAATAATTTGAAAAGACCTAAGCCATTTCTGAACCTTTTCTTTTTAGGATATTTGTGAAAGTCCAAAAATTAAAATCCTAAAACTGAAGAAAATCTAGAAAAATATCAAATTTAGCATAATAGACTACACAGATCATCCATTTGTGGCAGCTGCTATATAACATTCTAGGAACCCCAGATCCTATAAATTTCTCTAATAAATTGCACTAAAAGAAAATCCGGTGACAGAACACCAATTTTTGGCGTTTTCTTTTACCATTTTCTAGTAGACATTTTATACAGGAGGTTCCACGATTTTGAGACAAAAAATTGTTTCCAATGAAAAATCTGTCTATTCTTATCGGTGGACTAAGCCATTTCTCAACCAATTGCAAGGAAACTGGTTTTGTCGAAATTGGGATATACGGATGTGGCTCTGTATAATGATCAATTTTAGAATAAAGCTCGGTTTGTGGGTTCTATTATAAGTTATGAATGTGATTCTAGGAAATGGTCAATATGAATGGAACTAAATCATTTCTGAACTGAAGGAGTACGTTTCTATTCAAAAATAATTGCCAAAATCATTTTAAACTTTTATTGTATGTTTTTGACATCATCTCGATCTTCGATCTAATAGTTCAACAATGACTGAGTTCGAAATAGTTGTAGTCAGAAGAAACTTCAGAGATGGGCGATATTGTAATAAACATAAAATGAAATAAAATCTTTTAAAAGACAAATTTATGTTCAAAAAACTTATGTGTAACCATTTGGCAATTTGCAGGCTTAAACTAGAGAAAGTTCAAGTACAATTGATTTTTATTTTATTCAGTTTTTTGTCTACATTTTATAAAATATTATTTTCGGTATTTTAGCTTTCGTCGTTTTCGGGATTTTATGTTTCGGTTCGCCACTATGATCCCTAAGCGAATTGTTTGACTTGATATTTTTAGATTGTTTTCTTAAAATTATAGTCGGTTTATGCAAACGGTAAATGGAACAATAGCTACTTAAGCGAAATAGAGAATCTGGTTTGTTGGTGAGTTACCGTTTTTGCTGAACTGTCGTTTTCGCTGAATTGTCGTTTTCGTTTGATTTTTTTTTATGAGATGTCCGTTTTATACAAAGTACCATTTCTGCTTTAAAATCGAAAGTTTTTAAACTTAAAATTTTAAGAGACGATCGATCTCTCATTTTTATCGTTTGTTATAATGGTTAAAACTCGACAGAGTTTTTAGTCAGAAAAATCGAGGGGGGGGGGCGGGGTTAATTTAAGGGTTTAAATATAAAAGCTCTTTCGAAATCCTTTTCTAAATTTTGCCATTTGGCCAATAATATTTTTTAAATAATGCTGGTATTATTAATTGCCGGTATCACACTTACGAAAATCTCGATATTGTATTTTCGGGCTTTGAAAACTGTATCTCATAATCATGGACGCGCCAGGAGTGTAGAGCATCTCCTTTTTAAATGAATTTGGAAAAATATCCAATGTACCTACCTCCATTGTACCTACTTGCCCTCTTTGCAGTATCAATATCATTTCTAATTCGATAACTTGTGTCCTTTAATTGTTAGTTACACCATTGCAGTGAATTACCATTAAAGTTTTCCTAATTGCGATATTACGAGTAATGCTTGATTAGAAGCGCGTCTGAAGAATTCCCAGGGATTCATTAGCATATTACTGACCCTGTTCAGAACCGAACATGCCGATTGATTTTGAATAACAATATGTTATTCACTCCCGACATTTCCATTTTTTGTATTCCAACCAATAAATTGAACAAGATCATTGTAACGTTGCGGATATATGAAACGGATAATTTCTTAGTGTTACACAAAATTACACAGTATGTGTGTAATTCGCAAAATTTGCTTACTAGGATTGAAATAATCAAAAGATTACCAATCAATGTTCACTGGTGAGGACTACAAACATCCCGTTTAGTTGGATCTATAAAATAAATTTTCAGCAACCTACTATTAAAGATTGCGTCCACAGTTAACCAAAATTCCATTAAAGTAAGAGTCCGGAAATAATTTAATAAGTTAATAAAATTATCTATAAAACTCTACGCTTAAATTAAAGATAGAGTAAATCGTATTGAATTAAATTGAAATAAAATGGAAAACATTGGAAACAATAAGTCAAGAAAGGCCATTAACATTTTATGTAAGTTTTAAATTTTCTGGCGTCTTTTGCTATTCGTCTCGTTTGTGTTTCGCACACGTAAACCCTCTAGTTTATAATCTTTTTTTACCATTAACAAACTAGAAAACGTAATATTCTAGATAAGCTGAGGTTTTTCGGCTATCTCAACCTTACACTGGAACCCCACCGAAAACAGGCGGTAAAGTAGTTATTGGTAGTCAAAAGGAGTGAGTCGAAATTCAAAATATCGCATCATAACATTATCCTGATACAATTTAGTATGCCTATATTTGGGAGCCATGTAAAATTTGTTTAAATACTCGTGAAAGTTTAAAATGCCTTGAAAGTGGTTCTTATGGAAGGTTTTAGTAATGGTTAGCTCAGGACTTTTATGACAAATTTTATGTGGGAGCCCGGGAAAATTCGTTTGAATGGCATATGGAAAATTTGAAAATTACATCTGGAAAGCGCTCCAAATTATTACTTTTAGGAAAAATGTAAAGATCAGGTTTCATGTGGTGAACCTGAAGAAGAGAAAAATTCGTTTATATACATCGCGTAATTGAACGTTTCAGTTCGATTGATTTACTGTCGGCTGGAAACTTTCAGTTAACTTTAATAATATCAACATTTCATCAAGTACTCTAGTTGGGAATTTCGTTTTGTAGTCAATTTAACAAATTTTTCTGTACTCCGCCAAACTGAACTGAATTTTATTTAATTGAATTCTTGTCCGTGTTTAGTTTAGGCGGATTTAAGCAATTCCACCGTGCCAACGGTATGACAGTAGATATTAAATGTGGCTGATCTCCAGAGATATTAATTTGATCTCTGGTCAAGTTAGTCTCAACACGTGTACCAATCACTCTATTCTTATTTTATATTGTATAGCATTACAATTTAAGCGAACACAAATAAATTATATAATCTTACACTAACGTTAAGAATGTATGTAGGTAATAAACGAGTAAGTACAACAATAGCTATAGTGCTGACAGCACATTTAATCTCTATGAATTAATCGATTTTCATTGAATAAATTCCAATTTCATTTATAGTTACGTATACGCTTTTCATAAAGGTGTAAAGTTCAAGTGTAAATCTCCGATACTAAAATACAACAACCGATCTGTACACATTTTAAAACCAGATTTTAATGTAGAAATTAAGGATGAAAATTTATTGAAGTGTTTTTATAATTCGGAAATCGGAAACCAATTCATAATCTACAGGGTATGAATATAATATACTAAATGAGGTATTGATAAAACTATAAAACAACTATGATACTAAACAAGTTTATAAAACTATAAATTCAAGTTCAAATTTCTTTTTAATATCATCGCTATTTACTTATTTATTAATCATCGCGCATATTTCTCTCATTAAAATTTATAATTTTTAGTTTTTACTTTGCTAAACTAGATTTTAGTTTACCTTGTATAATATAGTTAATAAACACTATACGCCACGACCAATATTCATGTTTTTATTTAATTACAAATAATAGTTTGTTTGTGTACATACCTTGATTACTGCAGCACCGGCAATAGCCCCAATACATTGTGATGCAATATAGAAGACACCCTTGAGAATGCTAACGTCGCCGGTACTCATTAATCCAATTGTAACAGCTGGGTTTATATGGCAACCGCTTACATGTCCAAATGCCTGGAATAAAAATATTAAGATGAGATTACGATTAAGATGCTATTAATTTTAAATTAATTTACACACTATTTAATTTATTATAATTATAGCAATTATTTATAAAAATGCGAATTACTCGTAATGTGCTTTTTGATGTGTTTACTTAATGAATTTGAACACTTGCAAAAAAACTCTTTGGGGTGCGGATACTATATATTCATAATCGGTCCCTTTTGGGAATTAATTATGTATGTCAAGGCGAAATTACCGTCTTCTAACACGCCGCTCGCTGTCACCATTATGGGTTGATTTATTAACGGTCAATGCAGGGAGTTTAACATTTAAAAGTCGTACTGTTTAGAAGGCGAGATGTGTTAAAGTTCAAAAATGTTGCTTTGCTACATCCTAGTTATTAAAATAATGGCCGCGGGAAATAATAGGATCGAGAAATATTGTCTTGATAATATTTGAGAACTTTTTATAATTTGTTTATCTTCATTTATCTTTTCTTCTCTCAAAAAAGGTCACCACGACCTTTACAATGATATTACGGAACGTTTTTCTATTGGAACTTGTATTGAGAAAAAGCATAACATATAGATTACAAATTAAGCAAATGTGTGTGAAGTTACCTCAGGATTTCATGCAAGAAAAAATGCAATACTAATTTTATCCCACCCCAGGATTTTTAAAAACATCGCAAACAATTTTGAAACGACATAAAATATAATAATAATTGACCTAAAATGTATAAATTTCAAATCTCGTATATGATAAAAAAAAGAGTACAGGCCATCACTTGAGATTCGCGCATGGGCTCATACGTTTATGGCCAATTCTAAGTATATATAAATTATTGATTTCCAGGAACCCAGAGTATTATGACTTCTAATTTTAGTACGACATGGACGACATGGTGTTCACTATTTAAAAAAAAAATTGCATGGCCATCCATATGTTGAGGTTGGCTCTATAGGATCCCGGGGTGACATATTTTGATAGTTTAAACAAAATGTTATCCAATAATTCATATATACGAGAGTGGATTGATAAGTGTTTAGAATGAAACAGTAAACATAATTTTTTGAAATAAAGTTCACTTTATTTTTCAACATAGTCTACTTTTAGTTCGATACACTTATTTCAACGTTTTTCCAATTTCATTAAACCTTCTTTAAAATATGATTTATCGAACTCTTCAAAATAAGCTTTCGTTTCAGCTATTATTTCATCATTTGACTCAAATCTCTTTCCACCGAGCCATTTCTTCATGTTTGGAAATAGGGGAAGTCACAGGGGACTAGATCCGGTGAATATGGTAGATGATGAATTCCAAGCCCAATTCATCAAATTTTTGCAGGGTTTTCCACGATGAACGTGATGGTGCATTGTCATGATGAAAGAGCACTTATTCTTTTTCAAATGTGGCGGTCTTTTCTTAATTTTTTCATTCAAAGTGCTTCATGGTTTTATCCTTCTCAAGATAGTCAATGAATATTATGCCTTGTGCATCATAAAAGACAGTGGCCATAACCTTACTAGGTGAGGCAACAACTTTGGCTTTTTTGGAGCACTTGAATCAGCGTCTACCCATTGTGTTGACCGTTGTTTTGATTCTGACATGTAGTGATAGATCTATATTTCATCAGCCGTTGGATTACGCTCATACATCTCCAAACATCACTTATAAATGGTTATTCGATTCATTTTTTGGACATTTGTTAACTAATGGCGGCACTCATCTTGCTGACAGTTTTTTCATATGAAATTCTTCGTGTATGATGCTGTGTACACGTTCATATGAGATATTTACAATGTGGTATGTTTTCGACTATTTCTATTGTTGTTGTTACCTCTTTGGGCCTTCCTGGAGGTTCAGCAACACTTGTGCTTGAGCAGCCACGTTTAAATTTATTTACCCAATTATAAACGGTTGCATTTGAAGATGCATGTTAATCTAACACTGTTTTCATCTCATTGATGATTTCTTTTGGTTTTAAACCTTAAAACGACTCTAATTACTTTACAACAAACAAAATACGTTGTTACTAGTGACGCATAGATGGACATATTCTAAACATTTATCAATCCACCCTCGTAACCTGAATGGGACAATCACATTTGACGCTATTGTTAATCTTAAGTATCTCGAAAAGAACGGCAGGGCTTCATCTTGTATCATAGACATTTCAAATACAGACACCTGTTAAATCAAATATTATTAAAATGTATGTCATTTAAAAATTTTCAGGTATATGTGGCGGTTAGAATACTGCAAATATTCTAATATTGCAAATGTAACATCTCGCAAACTTAACGCAATTGGTGGTACAACTCTAAATCGCCACCCGGTTATTTTGGCACATGTAACTGGTAAACAACATAAAACGTGGCTCGTTTTCAATTCAAATCGCCAGCCATGTTGTTTACCACAATTCTTGATAAACAATTTGTATACAAAATAGACAAACAAGAGACAACGGGAATAATACGACGAGTATTCCAAAACGAAAACAAACGAGCGATGCGACGATACAAGCAACACAAAATAACAAATTTATGTCAACCAAGCTAAATTGAAACGATTTGAAACGATTTTACGGATCATACGGGTTGTAAATCTCTATATTATATGTAAATAGGCAGAGAAATGTCAAACGTGTAGCGATCCGACAAGAATTTTTAGGTTCTATTTTCCTGTTTTAAGAGATATAGTTTAATACAAACTGGGAGGTATTTTTTCAATAGTACGTTGAGTTACGTCGACGAAAATTGGCCAAAATCCAAGAAGCTTATGATAATTTTCAAAATTTGCAGTGACATAAAACAACCAAACAAAATTGCGATTTTGAATGAAGATGATTTGATTTTGTCAGTTGAATTTCGAAAATTTAGAATAACTTCAAAAGATGGTTAGAAGTTATTGAATTCCTGAAATCCTAAATAAAGTTTGTCCGTCCGTCTGGATGTCTATACCGATAAGAACTGCTTATGCGATTTGAATTTATTTCCGTCAATCTTCTTTTATTTTTAATTTGGAGGATTGAAAGGCTTTTGGGATCACTACCTCGAGGGCGTCGGATACCTGCTTTAATAATTCGCCCAAAATACCACCAAATACCACGATATTGCTTTACATTTTCCCCATGTGTTCGTGTAATCATTTGAAAGGTCTTCGATCAGACAATTTCGC
Organism: Nephrotoma guestfalica; assembly: GCA_963691935.1. Lineage (NCBI taxonomy): Eukaryota > Metazoa > Arthropoda > Insecta > Diptera > Tipulidae > Nephrotoma > Nephrotoma guestfalica. The sequence goes on from OY829915.1 coordinate 251,629,387, forward strand.
TACAACTTTAGTTCATAAATCCACCGTTTTGACGCTGGTAGCAAAGTTTTCGTTTATTATAGAACACTTTAGTACAAAAATTACCGTTGTGGCGCTGGAAGCAGTTACAGCTTTTATTATTCCCATATAACCATGTGGCATATCAATTCAAAGTTCTTGGATAAAGCCACAATTTTGTAATCAGCGCTTTAGTTGGCAAATCTCCCGTTTTGGCGCCGGTAGTCAATTATTCAATTATCATATAATATGTTCGGGTTGATATCGTTGGAAAGGTCTGCATTTTTTTCTTTCCCAAATAATCATGTTAGCATATAATTAGTGCTTTAGTTGATAAATCCACCGTTTTAGCAGAGGTAGCTAATTGTTGATTTATTGTCATAAATTTAGCTAAGGCATATTAGTACTCCAAATTAGCATTGTGGCGCTGATTATAGATATATCTTTTTCCCCATTCAGATATGATCAAATGACATATCGTTTATAAGATATTTTGGACGAATCAAATTATTCCTTTTGTATAGAATATATACGTTTTTCATATCATTGAAAAGGTCTCGAGTACGTTAGTACTCGTAACTACCGTGAGGCTCTGGAAACAGATGCATTTAGCTCGTTCCAATAAAATCATGTGACATATAAATCATTTATGGTGTAAAGATCTTGGAAAACTAACAATTATATTACCAGCACTATAGTTCAAAAATTCACCGCTTTGGAGCTGGTGACTGGTGGGAATTGATCCTTTGGTATAGAATATATAATTCATGCTATCATATAACTTACATGATAGCTTCAAAACAAATTTTTACAAAATAAATGAAAAATCAGAAAGTTTTTCGAGTCGTTTATGAAGAATTTTTCTTACAGAAATTTTCTATTTTTATGTTAAGTGAATTTTCCGGGTTTGTGCATCGGTAATTATATTGGTAGACACGTTTTTCTTCATATAAATGTATTTCTTACCAAATTTTGAGGAAGTCAGAACTGTTTTAATTTTTCTGATCATTGTGTATCATGAAAAACTATTAAAACAGGTTTAAGTTTTAAAATCAATGATGATCGTATATTGGGAACATGTTTTTCTGAGTCAGTTTGCGCCCAATTTTCTTACTGGAAATTTTCGATGATTCCTAGTTTATCAATTTTCCGACCGAAGTTCTGATTACCACATGAGGTTTCAGCTCCTAGTATCTTAATCTAGCCCTGTATCTTAACACAAGCGCATATATTACTATTTTCAACGGGATACTGGTATATATGAACTAAACATAAATACTTTCCATTTATACAAAATTTACTCCCCCCATTATACTCTTGGTAGTCATTTTATTTGTACTGATATTTAAAAGCAAAAAGGTTGTCAAGGAGAATCTCCGATTTAAAATCTCTCATTGCTTTGTTCTACGTCTATGCCTCAGTTCTGTCGCGGAATCTGCTGTCCAGCAGGATTTCAATGATGAGAGAAATTTTGCCGATCGAATAGAGCAACATTATTTCTTTAAGATTATGAAAATATTCCTAATTATTTCAGTTATTGTCATTCTTATCTTCCATCGTGTGAGTGGGAATAATAATTTGTTTATGGATAATTTTGGTTCGGCTGTCTCGTCGATTACAAATTTTTGTTACGTAGCTACATACTATATCAATGTATCAGAACTCTTCTCGAGCCACCTATCCCATATTTTGTGTCTAAAAAGAAAAGAGCTCCAAATTATTATATTTATAGAGTGTTCTGCTGTAAAAGATTACCAGCCACTACATATATGTTTGACAGCCTCTCACCTAAAACTCAATAAAACAAAAAACTGTATAAATTATAAATTTATAAATAAAAACCGCAAGCTTAAAGAAAAACCATAAACACTTGATATTCAATCTTTCGTTCTCTCTTGATTAACCGCCCAAAGCTAGTATTTAACCCAGTTCGCACGAGGCACGTCCGGTCAATAATTTTTGTGTATCGTTTTATAAATGTAAAAAGAGATTAATACTCGATATACGAGTATGCACAACTAGAATACGTATAACCATTCAACGTGCTTAAGTGGTTTTGATTTTATTTTTATTATTTTTTATTATTAATGTTAAACAAACTACATAAAAATTTATGGTTATTGCATAATTTGTACACGTTGGTTTTTATGTTTTGATTAATGGGAAACGGCCTAAAGAAATTTGTGCTATTTCGGACCCCTATTGGGTATTATGAATCAGGTAGTTAGTGTTGGCTAGTCTTGTGGGGGCACAATTTTCTAAATAAATTTAGTATACCCAGTACAACCTATTAATCGACTCGCATCTATAAGTTGCAGATCAATTGTCACTAGTTACGTACTATACTAATTAAGACTTACAAAAATTAGCTTCGATAATTCTATTTTTGTAACTAAATTCAATTAATGGTTGATTGGCAATAATCCGCTTTTTGAATAATAATTAAATTTTTCCGATTATTTTCCCTGACACGGTGTTTTGAAATTTTTGCGATAAGAATCTCTTTTTTATACGATTGGTACAGAAACGCTGCATTCAAATCTTTAATGATGTGGAATATTTTTATAAAATAGTCACGTCTTGCCCACTAATTGAATTATATTAACGCAAAATATTACAGCTCATTAAAATTAAAAAATTCAATATTGGAAATTATCCCGTCCGATTAGCTCTGGCAGGCAGACCAGACCGCATTTGATTAATTATTGAAATGCCTTGTTTAGAAAGCTAATTATGTATTACATAAATGCAATATTGTAATATAGAGTATTTGGTGTTTCACGTAGTGAGTGATTTCTAATTTAGATTAAGACTTTATTTTTTTTTAAATTTAAATTACAATTAATTTTTTTGTTTCATATTCAGTTAGAAGTTAAAATGAATGTTGAATATTAATTTGATTAATTAAAATCGCGGCTTTACACGTATAATATTTCAACAATTTGGAAAGTGATCTTCTTTTATGTCTGGTCGAGCATTTTAAAATAAATTAGTAAAATTAAAATTTCAACAAGTCGTTTCGAATGATATACGAATTACCAGGGTCATTAACTATTAAATTTTCATTGGCTATAATTTTAAAAAAGATTCCATCTTCCTACAATCGTTTAATAATAATATTTGCATACGGACAACATGCAATTGTCAAATCATGTACATGTGTGTCGTTATGTGAATACAACAGCAAATCGCGATTTATTATCTGAGACAGTAACATATAGAAGCCAAATTACCACAGGTAAATCAAGACCAAAGTCAAAATAAATAAAAATTATTTCAATTAAATTATAATTTCCATTCACTGTAAAACTTTTTTTTTATTGTAGTTTTATAAAGTTTAATATGTTGCGAGGTATACATATAATAGTTATAGACACGTGTATGACCCAAATTAAATTATTATAATTAATTTTATTTGTTGATCGCAATTATTTTGTATTTTAAAATTTGTAGCGAATTCCATAAAATTTCGATTAATCGCATTTTAGGTACGATTTAGATTTTTATCGTGATGAAAAATCATAATATTTAAACAAATAGTTTAGGTCTACAGGTAAACCTTGTAAAACGCTCTCTTTTGTAAGGTCTATGGTTTCTTTCACAAAAGGTTATCAAAATAATTGATCGGATTTGCTAACAATGTTTATTAATTAAAATAATATGCAGAGCTAAGCGAAAAACTTGTAAAAACATTAAACGCTTATGAACAACTTAATGAAACATTTGTAGCATTTCATGTCACAAATTTTGAACTGAAATTTAGTGAGCGTGATTGTGCTGTTTCATGAAACTTGAATTGAACGTTTTTTAATTTTAATCACTAACAAAGAGTTTAAAAGTGGCTGTCAAACAACGAATGATTTAACCTAGCACAAATCATAAAAATAAATAAATCTACTATACAATAAAATATTCACGAAAGTAAGAATTATAGTGGAGCATTTAAGGAAAGTTGAACTATTTCTTAAAGTAAGAAAACTGCAAACTATCTAATTTGAAAGAAAAATTTGAAGGAATACATTATCGATGTATTTATATATTAAGTTTGGCATTGACCAACACATCACAACTTAAAATGAGTGCATGCTTAGGTCTCATGCTGTAAGATCTAGCTAGATGACTTTCAGGTGGCCTGCCATTAAATTGAAATTCTCTGTTACAAAACCTAGTTTGCTGCTACTGCTTATAATGTTTTAGCTAACCGAATTAACACTACAACCCTGTTAGCCTAAATTCCAAATGAGTTTGACTATTACGATAAAGTTTCGACAACCTATACTTACGAATTCTAAATGAAATCGCGTTAGAAATATAACGGGAGACCCAAGGTGGAAATTTGAGTTTAAATAAAACCGTTGAAAGAGAAGAATAATTAACGGTACAAATACCATCCAAAGGGATAGAGTGGAAGGTATGAACGAGGTGAGATTGGGAAATAGCAGAGAGAAATATCTCAAAACCAAAAAAATCAATCAAAAAAAACTCTAAATCAGAAACGACAGAATGAGAGCTGGTTTAGGAATTTGGTAACTACCCGTAATGTGTTCAGCTAAGAGGGTGATCGCCCTATTCTTAAAAATGTGGAAATTTTGCCCTTTGTTTTTATATTACCCCGATTAGTAGTGAAGCCAAATGCAAAATACTTCAAAATTGTTGCTTAAGGCACATAAGTGTTCCCTGAAACTACTGAGAAAAATGTTTCTGAGGAATATCCGGTCCTCACACCAGGCTGTTCTATAAAAATTACTGATTAATTAATTAAACCTTCGTAATATGGAATTTTATTATACACACGATTTGAATATTAAACAGAGATACATATGTGTAGCACTTGGGTATGTCACAAATAGATACTGACCGAGTGGCGAGAGATCCAGTCTGTTCACTGAAAATAAAATAATTGGTAAATCAAAGAATCTACATTCTTTGAAGAAAAACTGTTGAAAAAATTGGATGAATTTTCAAAGACCCATTCTATGAATTCGTAACAAGGTTTGATACTCTATTTGTACACGTTTGTCGAGTTCCAACGTTTAATAGATAAGCATGTCTTTTTAGCATTAAGCTAAATTAATAAAATTAAAAAGTTCTAATCATAACTTTGTAAGAAGAACACGTAAAAAATTGTAAAAGAAAATGGTTCAAAAGAAATAATTATTTTTTTTATGAGCTTTAAGTGAAAGTGAAAAGTTTGTAGTGTAAAGAATAAAAATTACCTTATAGTGGACCCGTCACAGAGTATAACATATTTTTTTTTTGTTTGGGTGAAACAAAATATTGTGAATGGTGAATTTTTCTCTTTCAAACAATATACATCACCATCACTTGTAGAACCTCCGCACAACAGTAAATCGGTTAAGAAATTTTTACTAAATTTGTATTAAATAAATTAATTAAGTTCAAGTTAAAGGCCTCCCGAGAGACACACGCACTACTAGATATGCGTGAATCTGCCCCCAGGATATAGAGAGATATGGTTAAAAATTTGTTTGTCTCTTCCTTATTCATCGCTTCCTTGTTTATGAGAAAAAAACGACTATTCCAAATTTACGATAAAATTCGGAACATTGATCTAAACGAAAGTAACATCACAATTAAATGCGATCGTAAAGCAGCTGAAAAAGCTTCATGTGGCACAAGTGTGTCAAGAGGAAATACTAAATTTAATATTCTATAAGATAGAAGAAAAACTTCAGGAAAATACTAAAGTGACACCTAACAGAAAATTAGAAAACGTATCAGCCGTAGACTTATTGAGGACTCCGGATCCAATTAAGTCCATACCACATTTTGACAGTAACACTAACCAGAAACAACTAGGGGCTAAAAACAACCGAGCATACTCTGCTAGCATTCGAACCGTTGGTTATTCATATAAAGGCCGATGAACAAAATTGGGGGAAAAGCAAGATAAATCTCATGTCTGGCCGAGAACCTGCTTAGTAAAATCCCTTTGGTCGAACAAACAAAGTGGTGCAACGATTATACACGCTTACTGTAAAAAAACGGTAAAGAGTATCAAATAAATTATACAATGATGCATTGCCCTTGATCAGTGCGTTTTTCGAGGAAAATGTTTTGACTGCATTCATATCTAGCTCGAGAACATCATATATTGGTGATATACGGGCGGCTAAATCTATAGCCATTGAAGAGGCTTATGCATTTCTGGGTATGGTGTTTCAGCAAATGTAATGGTACATAACGCTGACAAGAACGTGGCAATCGACAAACCGAACGGTTTAAAAAATTCAGAATAGTTTGCCTCTAAAATAAAGTTAGCAAATAATCGAACAAACAAGCACAGGCGTTTCAAGCAAATAATAAACAAATTATTGAAAGTGTGCGAGAGTGATGTGCACCTTCGTAAAGAGTTTGCCAATAAGATGTTTCATTTTGATATTTAAAAAAAACGAGTATTTTTTAAGAGAAATCAATGAATGTTTATTTCATTGTAAAGAGGAAGGTGTGTCATTAACGCTTACAGCACCATATCCTTTTCAAAAAATTTTCCATGACCAATTCGAACATTTGCGGCTGTATGTCCTCGATAACTTCACGAATTCCATCTTTAAGGTCTTGAATCGACCGAGGAGCATTGGCATAGAACTTATCTTTCACGTGGTCCCAAAGAAAAATGTCTAAAGATGTTAAATCACAAGATCTCGGTCGCCAATTGTGATTACCTCTTCGAGAAATATCACGGTCAGGAAACTTTTCTTGCAAAAATGCGATTGTTTCGTTGCTTGTGTGCCAGGTAGCGCTGTATTGCTGAAAATAAACGTCGTGCACATCAATATCTTTCAATTCCGGCCATAAAAAAATCATTAATCATAGCTCGGTAGCGCAATCCTTTCACCGTAACAGTTGCACCAGCCTCATTTTCGAATAAATAAGTTCCAATCACACTGCCAGCCCATAAACCGCACCAAACAGTGATACGTTGAGGATGGAGAGGCTTTTCTGAGGTGAAAATGGGCCTCATCACTGAACATGATTTTTCGATGAAAATTCGAATATTTTGTTGCATTTGAAGGACCCGATCAGCGAAGATACGGCGTTTATGGTAATCGACCGGCTTGAGTGCTTGTGTTAACTGAACTTTAAAAGACCTAAGTCTTTATGCAAAATACGGTGTAATATCGTTTGTGGAATATCTAATTCCAAAGATCGACGAGGAATAAGCCTGGATTTTCGTCAACACTACGGGCTACAGCAGCAATATTCTCAGTTGTTCTTGAGCGACTCAAACGGTTTCGACTCTTCACATCACAATAGTTTCACTACTGCCGGCCGAGAAAGTGCTTCACGACGACCCAAAAGTGCTTTAGTTTTGCGAACTGTGACTGCAAAATTTTCACCATTTTTGTGGTGAATTTTAACAATTTCAATGCGTTGTTGAAGCGTGTATCGTACCATTTTTAGTAGTGGTTTAGTTTTTACTTGTCAAGTGTCAAAAGATGACAGCTTCAAAATCGACAGCTGCCCTAATAGTAGGCTATTCAAAATGAGACCTCTTATTGGAAAACCCTTTATAATCAAAGCTTAAATATGAACAAAATATGAGTTAAATACAATGAAATTTCTGGATACAAAGGCTTACAAAATATTCAGCGAATTTATAATACAATTTAATGATCAATTCAATGTGTTCAATTTAAATTTTGTATAGCTTATTAGCTTGATTAATGGCCATTGCAATCTGAAGAGACCGCCGAAAATTATAAAGATATATTCATCTTATTACTTCACATGGAAAAACCAGTGTGATTGTTAAAATAAAATGTGTTGGCTTTATAAGGCAACTGCAGATTTGAGCAATTGACAACGAGAAATTTTGCAATGCAGCACACATGACATAGTGCGAGAGCACGATAGTAAAACTTCACAAAGCAGTTCGTTCAACTTTTTTGCACTTTGCGTATATACTCTAGGCACCATGCTAGTGTCTTAATTGTATTTTAATTTATATAAGTGCGGTTCTTGATGAAACCTAAATAAACGGTAAAAGAGTTTTTATTTGCGGTGAGGTGACATTTTTTTGAAGAACGATGAGGTAATTGGGAACGCCGCTCCAAAAATGTATGTCACATCGTTTCGGTGCCTTATCATAAATTATTACGATATCGTTCCAATATCTTATCGTAATTTTTATATACGACCATTTATACATGAATCATGATAACATATAGTTTAAAAACACGAAATACGAAACGAAACTAATCTCAATTACTATCATATACATACACTATAAATCGTATACGTATATTATAGTTTACTATCATTTAATCCGTTTCAATAAAAAGTTACTTTTTAAATACAAGATTGATTGTTTGGTTGTAATTTCAAGTTGTAAAATTTAGCAAAAGGATTAAATTTAAATTTTTACAACATCTAGTCTACACCCGCATTAGTTTTAAAGTGGTTTTAGTCATTGGTATAGTTTCTTAATAAAGATAGCGCGTAGAGGCTTAATACCAGGTGATTTATTAAATGATTTATATCGACTGTTTGTCTTTCAATGCTAAATTGCTTACCAAATTGCATAATATGCAGCCGAATGATTCACAACCGTATATAGATTTTATTAAAGATCCACACTTTCAAATTCGCAAACAAAATTATAATTAATAATTGAAATCGCAATTTTGTTAATATTGCTGTTAACCGATGCGAATATACGATAGGTTGAGTTTTTCCTCGATCGATAGGATAGAGTAGACTGTATGGTGTTGATTTTTCTGCGATCATTTCATAAAATGATCATCAATCATTACATGTTGTTACTGTTTTTGCGTGCCTTGCGCATTTATTCGATCTATTCATAAATAATAATCAAGATATCTAGAATAAAACTTATAGATGTGAAAGCTTTATTTGTTTACATATATGTGCATACTTGAAAAGCTTTCGAATGTACGTACATATGTACACTTGTAAATACTATTTTTAATTTGATTTGTAGTGATTGGTATTATGCAATTGATATTTTATTGCAATTTGAGGTTAATTTGAGATGAGCACAAAACGTTTAAGGAAAGTTTAAGTGGGATTATCGAATAAGATGAACTTAAGATACTTTGCGAATTACAATTTGAGGTTATGTCATTTGTTTAGTTATGCAGTTAGTATTTGCGTAAGACTCCGCCATATTTGAAAATTTAATTGGGTAATTATAAACTCAGAAATTACAAACAAAATAATTTTACTCAGCAATTACTACGACGCTAGTCGAGTTAGGTATATTAACTGTCATATTAATAAGTTTTTTATCTTTATTGTCGAACATGAATAAAATATCATGTTGCCACTAAAATGATAGGTGAATGTCAATACAAGAAAATTGAAAGCCCGCCAAATTAACTTAAGTACTTGTTATACCTTAAATACGAAGATAAATTCAAGAGTACAAGAATTGATAATATTTATTCAGATGTTGTCGTTTAATCGGAAATCTGCAGTTCGCCAATTATAATTTCTCACAGATAAAAAATGAAAGTGTGTACCCAGCCAGTATAAATGTATATCAAAATAATTGAGATTAGAAATTTGCATGCAACCTCGAATAGTCAACAAATTACTTTATCGGTATTCCTACCATCATTAATCACTCAATTTTAACAAGTCGAAAATTATATTTAATTTACAAAAGAAATTCGACTCACAACAAAATGTATTAAGGCAAATAGGTGTAGGTCAGGAATTTCTATGAATGAAATTTGTGTTATGAGGTTTCATTGTGACTTTGTACAAGACGACGTATTTTTCTCTCTTATAATCTCGTTTGATGAAAAAAAAAATATAAATTTAATCTCCACGCGGCAGCACGACATCAAAACTAGTTAATATTTTGTTATTAGATACTTAAAGCAGTTTCACCATACGTGATAATATTTTCAATGATGGTTTTTCGTACCGTTCAAGGTTTTTCCCTAATTAAAATAAATAATTATTTTTGCATATCATTATATTTAAAATTTATTCATAATGTTCAATGAACCGATATACATCCCAAACCTAATATATCAAAGAAGTCATAAGTCAATTTAAATTATATAAAAAATCATAAGAGACTATCAATTATATAGGTAAATACGCGAGCTTATAAAAGAAAACGATGACATTCATTATTTGAAATACCTCTGCATGATGGTTAAATTGTATTCAATAAAACTGAAATTACGTTTCGTTTTCTTTATGATCAATCTTGAAGTTCATTGTAACTGTTTCGTATGAATATAAAGAAACGCTTATAATTAAAAGAAAACAAGTTGTTTTGCAGATCCAAAAATTCCGAAACACTTATGCTACTCGTATATATTAAAAAAAATTAATAAATCTCAACTGAACATGGTAGCCTCAATTATATTAGAAAGGATGATGCGGTTTTTGAAGCAACTGAATCAAAAAAAAAAAAAGTAATTTTGAGTGAAATTTATGGTTTTACGAAATTTTATGAGTGAAATTTATTAGTGCTCTTTAACGTGGCCTAACATTTAGCAGCTTCTATACTGGCAATAAATAATTCGATCAAATATTTACAAATTCGCAATGAATACTCTGCGCCAATTTCAATATCGCCCGACATAACTAATTCCCACTTAATTTTTAATTTGTTTGTGTGTGGTTTCTTGTTAAGCCATTTTTTTATTTATTAAGTGTTAAACAAGACAAATATTGATTTCTAATCGATGAACACATTATAAAAAGTTAAACATTTACCGAACAAATATTTACGTTCCTACTTGTTATTTTTAATCAGGTCATAATTTATTTATTTATATATATATAGTATTTATATAGTGAAAGATAATATTAATATTTTTAATTATGTATTAAAAATGTCAAATTGCTTATAATGTATATACATACTTAATACGAGTATTAATTAAGATAGCGTTAAATTGTGATCAAGAGCGCGCCGTACCAATATACAATTTTTAATTGTCTGATCTTTATCTCTCTATATATATAAATGATTTATCAATTAATACAAGAAATAAAAAATTAAAATAAATTTGCATCAATAATTTATCGTAAAAGTGTAATAAATATTAACACGACTTTCAATTTTTAGTTTTTGGTTAAATTAAGCTTTTGTCATTGAACTTTAACGAAAAAGAAAAACCGTACAAAAATCAATTTGTGACAAAAATTAAAAAACTTTTTACCATTTCTCATGCTCCAATTTTTGATTATGGTTTGGTTTTAAAATTAATAAATAAACTATATTTTAATAATAGTTATTATATTGCTTATTTATTTAATTTTATCCAAACACCATTATTCTATTACAACACAAGCGTTCGATTAAAATAAACATTATATATGAGATCTATGATCTTCGATATTTTGGGAGGTTAAAATTGTGTAACACTAAAATGTAATTTTAGCTTTTGTGTACATAAGTAATTACCCTTAATTGTGTTATACACAAAATCAAATTACAATTTTGCAAACGAACTTAATTTTCAATGTAAACAGCCAAGGCTTAAGTAAGACATTCAATTGTTTGCGATGTTTTCGAAATATTGTATTTGGTTCGTGGATCATACTAATTGTTCGCATCTTATAATTTCATGTCATGCCGATGTCGTACGTTCTTTTTTTATTTGAGAAATACAAAGGATTTTTTTAAAATAAATTGTGGACTTGATCTCCTTTAAAGGCCAATGAATATGTATTAAATTTTTATTCATAAGCTTTTTGGTTTTGTCGACACTGATGACTTAATCTGATTTAAAGAATGGATAGAACTTGGTATAAACCATACTCGTCGTGCCTCCGGCTACATTTCACACGAATAACTTGTCTCAAATATTGGAGTCCCTCCCTTCTTCTCTTTGCATCGTTTTGTCCTTCTGTCATTATTAAACCTTCGCATAATTAAAGATAACTAAGACTTGCAACCTTAGCTTGTCGGCATACTTTATATGTTTCAATTTCATTAAATATACATCGGTAACTTGCGTTATCGTTGCAATACACTAAAAACATCGACCATGTATAGTTCATAGAAAATCATGCCTGTATTCCACACTGTAACTTATTCTTAAAATTACATTATCATTCATCCAGCAGGAAGGGCAAGGGGAGGATCGTCAGTGGTTATAAAAGAAAACATCAAACACTTTATAGATCTTTATCTCTTTATAGATCTTAGATTGAAGAGGAATTTATGCAAGTAGTCACCTTAAAAGTATTTATAAATAACAACAAAGAATATAGTGTATCGTCAATATATTGCCCTCCACGATATAATTTAATTAAAGAAGCCTATGGTACGTTATTTAAATCACTTGGATCAAGTTTCATAATCGGAGGTAATTTTAATGCAAAAAACACCTACTGGGGATCAAGAGTAACCTCTAAAAAAGGAAGAGAGCTGTTTGCAGCAGGAAGACTATGCAATTGCGATTTTCATTCTGGAGATCAACCAACTTATTGGCCTACGGATAGAAACAAAATGCCCGATATCATAGACTTCTTTATCACCAAAGGTATAGATGAAATCTACATATACCTAAAAAACAGCGAGGGGATTATGTCGGATCATACGCCTGTTATTATGACAATCAGTGCAACGATTATTTAAAAAAACTAGTCCACCTTCGCCAACGAACAAAAAAACCTGCTGGGAGAAATTCCAGAAACTTGTTGAGGATAATATTGATCTTCAGGTGCCAATTAAAAACCTGATAGAGCTAGAAGAAGAACTAGAACAACTCAACAACAGTATACAAGAAGCGGCGTGAAGCAGTACCCCCTCAAGTTCAAAGGAAATGCGCCGAAATGCTATTTATCCTCCAGAAGTTAAGGAACTGGTTGCAGCAAAACGAAAAGCAAGAAAGGCCTGGCAAAGAAGTCGAGCGCCAGAATATAAAACAACTCTAAATTTTTTATCCAATAAACTAAAGTTGCTAATTAAATAAATCAAAAACGGATCCATTAATAAATACTTGAGTGGCCTTACTGGGGAAAAAGATACCGAGTATTCCCTTTGGAAAGCGACAAAAAATTTAAAACGACCTAAACTACAAATTCCACCAGTAAAAAATGAAGATGACACACGGGCTATAAGTGCAAAGCGAAAAGCTTCGTTGTTTGCAACCCACCTCGAGAACACGTTCAGCCACTACCTAGACAAACTGCAGAGGAAAACATACCACCATTATAGTTATAAACATTTTTAATTGAACACTGATTTTGAAAATAAATTTCCACGATTTGAAAACGTTGTTCTGGAGTTAACCTATTCATAATGATTTGCCAAACAATACTGAGTAGAAATGCCACTTTGAGCTGTCAAAACAACTGTCATAAAATAAAACGACATCTATCGGAAAAACAAACCTCCTAAAAAAACACCCGTTATAAAATGGATAACTGCAAGAAATCTCCAGGATATGACTTAATTACAGGAGAAATAGTAAAAGCTCTTCCTGAAAAAGGTCTACGTAAACTACTCCAAATAATTAATGCAGTGTTCAGACTTAAACACGTTCCAAGTCAATGGAAAGAAGCAGAAGTAATTATGATACCTAAACCAAACAAACCACTTAATGACAAAAATTCGTATAGGCCAATTTCCTTACTCCCAATAATTCAAAATTATTCGAGAAACTACTCCTAAAGAGACTAAAACCAATAATAGCAGAAAGAAATCTTGTTCCCCCACATCAATTTGGCTTCAGAGAAAACCATTCAACAATAGAACAAGTACACCGAATTACAAACATAATTGAAGACGTACTTGAAAAAAAGAAAGTATGTTCAAGCGTCTTCCTGGATGTAGCACAGGCCTTTGACAGAGTATGGCATAAAGGTTTGGATTATAAATTACAAAGAGACTTACCAAAGCAGTTTTATGAAATTCTAAAATCTTACATACCTAACCGACACTTTCGAGTTAAATTAGATGGCGAATACTCAGAAATAAAGAAAATATCAGCAGGGGTACCACAAGGTAGCGTTCTGGGACCAACTTTATATGATCTATGCACCTTGGACCTGCCAACTATAGAGGAGACTAACATAGCGACATTTGCGGATGATACGGCCATCTTAGCAGTTGCTAATTGCATAGAAGAATCTACAAGGAAATTGCAAAGAGCTACTAATATTGTCAGTACCTGGACCAAGAGATGGCGAATTAAACTTAATGAAACAAAATCTGTTCACGTAAACTTTACCAACAAGAAGGTCAACTGGATACCAGTAGAACTAAACTCCCAGCAAATTCCCTATGCAAATACGGCAAAATATCAAGGCATGACACTAGACGCGAAACTAAAATGGAAAGAGCATGTGAAAAAGAAAAAAAGAAGAGTTACACATCAAATACAGAAAGATGGATTGGCTCTTAGGAAGAAATTCTGAGCTAACTCTACATAATAAATTGCTACTATATCGGCAAATCCTAAAACCTGTGTGGACTTACGGTATTCAGCTCTGGGGCTGTACAAAGAAAACCAATGTCAATATCATCCAGTCATTCCAAAGCAAAGTCCTTCGTGGAATAGTTAATGCACCGTGGTACATAAGAAATGACAACCTCCATAGAGATCTGAAGATGGATTTCGTTAGTGAAGAAATAAGCAAACACGCGAGAAACCACATGCAACGTATTAGTCTACACCAAAATGCTGAGATACGTCGTATGTTGGATGATTCAAACCTAGTAAGACGGCTGCGAAGGAAGAAACCGCATGATCTACAAGATCCAATCAGGATCGACTAAAAATATAATAAAATTGTAAAGGGGGCTAGCCAAAGGGCTACAACCCTCCAAACAAGAATATAAATTATGAAAGATAAATTACTAGATGATTTGTAAATCAGTTGTAATAAATAAATATAATAAAAAAAATATCACAATAATAACAAAAATCATTGAAATTTTTTTATGGTAACAATTACAATATAACTTTGTTTATCTGACACCGAGTTAGAATTCAATCTATTCATATCCGATCAATTTAATCGCTGTTACACTACAATACAATTTAGCCGTCCACGAATGGATACATTTGAATGAGTATGATGATCAAATTATTTACCTGGCAAGTTTTAGAAATTTGTCACATCCGTGGCCTGACATAGATAAACGGTTTTGATGTACTGAAAAGTTTGAGAAATTTCTCATAATTGTGGCCTGATATAGGGAGGTGGAAGATACATGGAATATACATGGAATACATGGAATAATCTTGAACATTCGTAAAAAGCAGGTTTACCGAAAGTCGCAATCTAAATTTATAATAAAATAACATCAAAAAAAATTATCATTTAGCAAGTGTGATATCATTTAAAAGCTCGGTATTGGGTTTAAAATTTACCGTCCCGCTCATCAAAATTGGACGGGCTAACAGTTTATAGCAATTTAGAAAGCGATTAAATAGTTCAAATTTAAACGGTTTGAGCATCAATCAAAACCACTCCTCTATATCAGGCTACAAGTATGAGAAAGTGGTCAAACTTGTCTATTAGTTCAGTTGGCCATCGCTCTCATCAAAACTCATTCGTTTGTGAACGGGCAAATAGTTTATATAGCAGGTTAGAAAGCGATTAAATAGTTCAAGTCTAAAAATTTGAGCGTCAATCAAAACCACCCCTCTATATCAGCCCAAAGTATGAGAAAGTGGTCAAATTTGTTTATTAGTTCAGTTGGTCCTCCCTCTCATCAAAATTCATTCGTCTGTGAACGGGCAAATACTTTATGGTATAGTTTAGTAAGCGATTAAATAGTTCAAATCTAAACAGTTTGAGTATCAATCAAAACCACTCCTCTATATCAGGCCACTAGTATGGGAAAGTGGTCAAACTTGTCTATTAGTTCAGTTGACCATCGCTCTCATTAAAACTCATTCGTTTGTGAACGGGCAAATAGTTTATATACCAGGTTAGTAAGCGATTAAATAGTTCAAATCTAAAGGGTTTGAGTATCAATCAAAACCACCCCTTTATATCAGGCCACAAGTATGTAATGTTAAATTACTATTAAGATACTCGAGGTTAAATCTTAAAATTTTGTTTTTTTTAGTATCATTATTTTATTGCTTTTTAATAATTAAGTTATAGTTGTTGCATTTTAAATTACATGAATGTGTAAAATAAATTTTTTAATATTTTTGATGATATTTTTGATCAATTTCAAAATCAATCATTATCATTCAATTTACCTCACGATCATTCAACAATAAAAATTTAGTAATAGTTAGTAAATTCTTCCAAAGCGTGTCAATAGGGCAAGTCACTATCCAGATATATTATATTTTCCATTATTTGTTTACATTTCTCGTTTTTAGTGCTCAGGTTGAGGTGATGGAGGACACTAATCTCGACAAAAAATTAAATGACAGTGAGGACATGCACTGTTACCGTTATAGGCTTTGAATACTCATAACTTAAAAACTGTTACTCATAAAATTCTCAAATAAACGTGTTCTTATCGGAAATTAATTAGTTTATCAAACACGGGGCCAATAATAAGGTAAACTGGTACTAAATACAGGAATCAATTTTACTGGAATAATAAAGCTTTTCTCGTTTTTCTTACACTATTGAAGTTAGAAGTTACAATTGCATTTGTTCGGAAAATATTGAACTGACCAGATTAATACTTCAAAATAACAGTAAATTTTCCAAATATTTTGAAAAAATACAAAAAAGATTACGTTAATAATGCATTTTTTTTTTAAATATTGAAAAAGTTAAAGATTTTCACACCATTTTTAGGGTGGTGTGTTTATTATCAATTTACCTTATTATTGGCCCTGTGTTTGATAAACAATTTAATTTTTCAATAAGAAAACCTTTATTTGAGAAATTTGTGAGTAATTCTTTTTTAAGTGAGTGAAATTCAAAGAGACTAATTTTATAGTAGAACCTTCATTATCTATATAACGATCCCAGATAGGATATGTACTGTCAAATAATTTTTTGTCTCTTATGCGTTCCTACACCATTCATCCGATTACGCTGAACCTTTGGTGAGTTATTGTGTGCACACCTGCGAAGGTTTCTAAGTTGATACAACCTGGGCTGGCGTCTAAGAACCCCGGCGCAATTTTTTTTTAAATTTCGATTTTTTTAAATCTTTCCACAGGAATGAGCTTGAGAAAGGGAATATATGAAATTAGTGACATTCTCGAATCTGAGAGGTCCGTCCCCTGGAGCAAGACACCGTTAGCAAGGGACCCCTATTTTATATCAAAATGAGTAAGTTTTCATAATATTTTTGAAGGAGTCGGCTCCGTGGGTCTAGGTGCGCCTATAAAATTTGTTCCCATAAATGTTTGTTTGTTTCGAAAGCGCGTATCAACCGCTCAGTCGATCATCATAAATATTTTACCAACCTTACGATTTTTTTTTGAAGAGGTCGAAACCCAGGGTCTAGGGGTTCCGTTACAAATTTTTTCTAAAATTTTATTTTTTATTAAATGTTTTCACACAAACTTATTCCGTTTAGGAAAGGGATTATTTGAAATAAGTGACCTGCTCAAATCCGAGGGGTTCGTCCCCTAGATCAAAAGACTATCTCTACTACTAGTTTTCACACCAGTCATCCAATCTGATTCAAACTTAGCATATGGAATTTATATCAAAATGAGCAGGTGTTCATAATATTTATGAAGATGTATCCTTCCCCTGGGTCTTTTGGAAAAAATTGTGTGGGAGCACCCCACACAATTTTTTCCAAAATGTCGATTTTTAAAAACTTGTTTTATTTTTATTAATCACAGAAAATCCTGCTCGCCGGCCTTCTTTAACTCGAATTTACGACGTAACCATGTTTATTACTATAATGAAGATGGTGACCGTACGCAAAAATTACATTGTCATTTCATCAAAGCTTTCAAGAAATAGTATTTTATAGTAAATTAATAGTTCGTTACTCTACTTATAAAGTATAAACGATTAAGTATATGCAAAAATATTTTCAAGGAAAGTGGATCCAACGGTTTATATCTATAATGATGTAAACGTCAGCAATTGGAAACGAAATCGCCTCAGTGAACATAAGGGAATACTGTTGACTCAGAAATATTGTACGAGCTGCTGAAACAAGTGAACAGGGTGACACGACTAGAAAACAATCGCTTACGATATCGCCGATGAATAGAAAAATTCAGAGCTGATTTAAAGTTAGCAGCATTCAATTACGATAAAGGATATGAAATGGATAACATTTGTTTGCATTGAAGTTTCACAGTGAATCGCCTGGAATGTGTTTCTCGATTAAAAATCATACTGATTATCAACATCAAAGTAAAATTGTTGAATACCATACGATGGAAAGCGATACGATATAATTGAATACGATATTGTAACTACTCGTAGATTATCTTTGATCTCCATCGTCATTTAAATGATTAATATTGTGATAATCAAGACACAATCATTTAATACCCAATCCAAACATATTAAATGATTGTGTCTTGTTTATCACGATCATTGCTTTGATGTGACAGTTGTTACTGTTAAATGAAATAATCATTGCAATTGTATTCAGTACCGTACGTTTACGATTAAATTAATTTTGTAAACAACTTAAACCAGATTCTATTTTGATTAATTTTAGAAATTTATTATTCTGTTTACTAAAACAGAATACTGGTTAAACTCGGATTTTGTTTATCAGCAAAACAAAAAATCAACTAAATATCCTACTCTATTTTGAAAATTTGGAGGGTAACAGTTCAATCACCCACTAGCCAGCCAAAATAACAAAAATACTTTTTTTTATTGGGCAAAATAAAATTAATTTGTTTTATTAATTTTTAAATTAAATTAAGTATTGAATTTTTCATAGTCATCACAAAGCACTGCTTTCGCTGTCAAGCACGAAATAGAACATCACGAACTTCAGAAGAGTGGAAATAAATCGAGCAGGCGCTGCTCGAGCCCGTTCGTCTGAAACAGAAGAGCAAGCAAGTGTGGTTATTGGAGAAATGGATAAATTATGCGTGTATTGTAGTTCCCTCAAATTTAAGAATGAAAGACCAGGAATGTGCTGTGCGGGTGGAAAAGCGAAATTACCAGAATTACATTCATCACTCGAATCATTATCAACGTTGGTATCAGATGATGTAAGTCAATCAAAACATTTCTTTTCAAACAAACGCAAGTACAATTTATGTTTCTAAATAACATGGTTCGGTGCAACAGATATTTGTTGCGCGTCAATTATATACCAATATTCAGAACGCACGGACACATTTATTTTGTGATCATTTCTATCACTGCCGAACGAAGATTACAAATTTGTTTGAGGGCAAACAAATGCCAGCTGATGACTATAAAGTTCAAGTTAGAGCAGACAAAACACCTGTCGGTCAACTCGAAAGGCAGTACAATGCACCAACAATTGAAGAAGTAGCGAGTCTCCGGAACTCCTCGTTCATTCGACGGATTGCAATGTCCGATTTTATTTTGGTCTCCTTGCCAAGGATAGATATCATTTCAACATCAACTTGAGAAATCCACATACAGATGAAGAAACGAATAAGAATGTCAGTACCCTGAATTACTATTCTTATCGATTGATGATTCCACGATATATGCATGAATACGCACAAGATGCAATCCATATGTTCATGCATATAGCGGCCTCGATTTGATTATCACATTCACATGCAATTCGTGGGAGTAAATAAAATAACTTTTGTTAACTGGGCAAACATCACCGGAACGTGGTGATATTTCCGCAAATGTATTTTCAACAAAAATTAAAATCTTTAATGGATTTCATTGTCCAGCATCATGTTTTTGGAACGACAACGCTGTTGGATGTATTCAACTGAAACACGCACATATTTTGCCAACATTGAAATCAGAGCAACCGCAGATGAATTGATTTACAAAAATGGCTCAGTGCTTGTGCAATATTAGCAGCCAAAAATAACGATATTATTGCCATCAATTTCATCATTCAAAACAAAATACCAGGCGAAACGACAACGTTTAAAGGCCTAGTTATATAGCCGAAAACGAAATGAAAACGAAACGAAAACGAAACGGACTGAAACAAAACTTATGAATTGAATGCATGGAAATGTATTAGAACAGTTATATAGACGAACCGAGACGAAACCGAACTGATAGATTGATTCAATTCAATTTCTTTTCATTTCGTTTTCGGTCGAAGTTCACAATGATTGATAGTATTTGTTGTAATTCATAAATTCTAAATATTTTTTGCGATTTTGTTTACTGGGTGTTTTTTTTATGAAACGTCAAACACAAAAAAATTAAAATGGCAGAGGTACCTAATAATGAAATTGATTCGGAGATCTTAATAGAAAATAATATACATAAGGGTGGTCTATGGTCAAAAATAGCAAATTCAAAATCCATTTTATTTCCTTGTATTTATCACAATACACAGAACAGAAAATGTAAAACGTCAAAAACCGATTCGGCTACCGTTTCGTTTTCGGCTATATAACTAGGCCTTAAGTGTAATGAATCAAGACGGAGTTGTCGGAATTTACTTGATATGCCAGTGAAAAAGATAATCAACAATATCATCGAAGCTACAATTTTAAGTGGAAGGAGATGATGTTCTGTTGCCACGCGTAGGCCATTAAAAATGAAATGTATTTGTTAAATTTGTCAATAATTTTTCAGAAAAATCAGTAGCAATTTGGGTGCGTTCAGTATTTTTATGTAGCTTTAAAGTATTACAACATCATATTCACTTATGATTACGCAAAATATTTAACATATGGTGGAATATTTTGAGGGGCCAATAGTGGCCAAATTCGCAATAACTAGATTTTAAGTTATAGTACCTTTATATTTGATTATAATACCACTAAATATTATTAATAAGAAAAATAATTTAATAAAGAATTAAGGCTTTGAGGCTTTTTCTCGTATAAATCAATACCACCTTTCACCACCAGCATATAGGAAGTGGCGCTTACTCGGCGGCGTTTAAAAGGCGCATAGGTCAAGAATAGTAGATATTTTCAGACTTGCCATTGTGGGACATCGTTTTGTTCTTTACTAAAATAATTTAGTTTGAAAAATTCAAAAAAGAACGCGGCTAATTCTTAATATAATTTGGGAAGGAAATACCACTACAGACTAATGGCTAAAGTCTAACTAAACACACAACAAGATATACTTAAACTGCTTAGTTTGTTGTCGATGTATTATTAATTTGTAGCAGACTTTAACTGCAACCAAATCATAACGACCATGGGATACAAATAACCTACTCAATTCGTATTTTCACTTACGACTGCCTCTGCCTCGAGCATTCCAGTCTAAAAAGGCTTCCTGTAATCCGAGAGAAGCAATACAATGGATTATATCAAACTCAAACCAAAAAATGCACATCAGACAACAACCACAAAAGCATAGACCTATAACATCAGAATTAACTTTCCGAATCAATTGTCATGACTCACTTTTACATCCCAGAGCTAATATGCCGCAAAATCTGCGATGCTTTACCCAATATTTCATATCCGCCAGATGTTCGTGCTACTTGTAAATTGGTTCAATATTGTTAGTCTTGGGCCCAATCGTGTTTATCATTACTACTAAAAGATCAAACAAGGCGATCATTGTACGATTCAAATTTTCAACTGGTTGAACTAATTCATTTGGATAGGTCCCTTTTCAACCTTCAATGAATACATTTAAACCTCTGTCGAACGCATTCATTACTCATGGCTTACAACACGTAGCATGAAATTTGTTAACAAATAGGTACAACGGTTCGGAATTTAATGTTATAATCGGCCAATGAGTTCAATTCAGCCATTCTTCTCGTTTTTCTCTGGAGGTGTATAAAAAGCTGCTTCCTTGCAATTCCAATCGTTGTAGTAGGAATCCGAGCAACGGTTAGGATAATTTTAAGTGTTCTTTCTCCCCAGTTTATTAATAAAAAACAAAAAATATCAAGACCTATCTGTCGACTAATTAAAATCTGATTAAAATAAACTGTTCTATCATCGTTTTTCAAATTACGGGGGAGCAAAGTAGCAAACCAATTATTTAAAATTAAATAGTTTCAACTGCATAACGATATAATTGATATTCGACTGCTACAAATTAAATTTAATTCAATCAAAACATGTATATGGTATATGAGTTCATTGAATCACGGAATTTGATGCTGTATAAGAGGATAGACAGTTTCTGACAGACAAAATATGTTTTTGCTATACACCGCGACGGGCAGCATTGTAACACCAAGCTAGGCGATTTTACTTATGTTGCTCTTCTATTTTGTATACATAAATCTGAATTTAAAATATGTTTGTAGTGCTATCTATATGTTGCTGATATTGAATTCTGTCTTAAGGTTTGGATTCTACATATAATTTAGTAGAACTTTGACGATTTCGGTGAAAAATATTTCGTTATGCTTACATATAAGTTAGTAAATGACTCTCCGTAGTTGGCAATGATCTTCATGCAAAAACTAAACTATCACGATCATTCTAATTTTATAAAGTTCGGTTTAAAAATATCTTACGAGTATAATGTATTTAACCCATTTAAATCAGGTGTTCGCGATGCTCATAAATTCATAATTTTAACATGTATATTAGTCATAACATTATTTAAATCACGATCGATTTGTAACACGAGTATACGGGTGAATGAGATCCACGTCTGGTGATAATTGCTCTCATTGAACAATAATTAAACTATTTAGCTCTATAAACATACTTTTTCAATATTAATTCACTATAATTATATCGGCTGTCAAACTAAAACTCTGCTTGTAAATAGTTTTGATTCGGGTGTGATTTTTTACATTTTAAATTTATTAAGTCATGTGTACATGCATTATGAAACTATAAACACAATTAATAAGTTTATAATTATATATAGTTTATTTTGAAATTTATTTCATACATATATCGATTGAGTTTTGACCATGATGTGCGAATTTAAATTACATACCCATATCTTGCCGCATGTTATTCTAGTGAATTATTTAATTTTAATTATTATTTGTCTAAATATCCAATGTGGTTTATTGCGTAAAACGCATCTCGACCAAATGAGGCCATGCGATTTAACACTTTATAGTTATTTTCACTGTCGTAACAGAAACGTATAAACATACCTCACGAAGAACCCTACCTTAAAAGTTATTTTACAAACCGTTTAGAGTTTTTTTTTCATATTCAATGTTATATGGAAAAACAGAAATCCAAACAAGACGTAACATTTTCGTTCGGCGATTCGGAAATGATCAAAACACTATCTATATTGATTTATTGCAATACGCTTGTATACGCTACTACTAAACAGCAATAAATAAATAAAGCTGAACCGCGCACATTACAGTATATGAAACCATCTGGTATATGTGACAAACGAAAATTTTGCCCACGCCTGATTCGTACAAATTGTGAACAAAAAATTGGAATTTTGCTTTAAATCAAGTTTTTTTTTTGTATAAATAAGGCACGCGATTTTTATTTTGTATATTTTTCGCGATTTTTTTTTTGTAGTTATAAAATTTATAATAATAGCAAACGTTACACATAAACTGTTGAAATATAAAATTAAATTATATTTAATTATAAAATAGAAATTAAGAGTATTAAAACGACACTAATAAACGTAAATTTCGAAATTGAAATTGGACCAAGCAAGTTTTTGCTGAATTCAAAATTGAAAATTAAACGACAATTTGTGATACTCTGGGATATGATGTTGGTCCATTGTACAGTTTCGTGAATTCTGTTTGATATTTAATTAGTTTGTCTCAATTTTTTACGAATTATGTGTGTAGAAACTAAACTGTCAGTAATTAAGTAACGTCTTAATAGATTGAAATTTTAATTCGATTAAAATTAATCCAATTTTATCGCCTTGCCTGTAATGCATAGCGAAAGTCACAAAATTTAAACGAGCGTGTGGGTTAAATATTTTAATGAGAAATTTGTTAATTGGACTTTAATAATGGGGGGTTAATTAATCATAATCAAACTAGAAAGTGAAATCATTTGAAGTTAAACTGTATTGAGTCCGTTTTTCGTACTTGCAGAACGTACTTGAAGGTTCGATTTTACAGATCGTAGCGGACTAGGACTGGTCTTATAGTCGGTTATATTGGATAAGCTATTAGTAGGATTGAAAGGCATCTATAAGGTGTCAACGCCTTGGTGTCAAGGCGTTGTTAAACTTACAAGGTGCACTTCATTCTAAAATCAGAAAGAACCTATGCGAGTCATGTTCAAAAAATCGTACTAAGTAAGTCTATATTCCAACAAAGCTTGCCTCGTCTAAAGACACACTTAGGAGCTACCTTTAAATGGTGGAATTTTGGTACAATCCCAGCAATCTTTGGTGGGTGTGAGTAAGCCCACATTGGAACGAAACATGCGTCCTTTGATTGGTCCAACTCAAAGGAGTTATTTCTATATGGTGGTATTTTGATGCGATCTCTGCGAAAGTTTGTTATTGGCCGTAATAAGATTCAGTCAAAAACAAAACCTATAAGTGTTTTACTAAACAAATCGAACTAAACAAGCCAATATCGAAATGGTTTACGCACTCTCGTAAGAGTTAGACGACACATGGTACTCGTATGGCGTGCTCTAGCGAAATAAAACTTAATCCAATAAACGCAATGGATAATTACTATAATATAGACACTGCACTTAGATACGAGCAATACAAATCGTTCTATTCGTCTAAAGAGATTAGAAAAGAACTTTAAAAATTATAAAATAACTGACTTATGCTCTACGCAACTCATGTCTTTGAACAACTTAAAGTGTTACCAAGTGGCATATTTCTTGTAATAGATGACGAATTGGGCATTTACTTGCACCTAAGATGAATTTTCGATTATAAATTTTATATTAATTACACATTTTCATTTGCTACACATTTTAACATTTACACTTTTTGTTGATTTGTACACTTTTTAAATTGACTAAAACCGCGATGGCAGTTTTTAAAATATGAATGCAGTAAAATGAATTATAAAAGACGATCCAGAGCTTCTGTGGAGTTAGTTAACAGTAAACAAAGTTTTATTTTTGACCATGAAATTTTGAGTATTAAGTTTTACGATGCCAAAGCTGGCGAATTAAATTTAAATTTTTTGCGATAAACAAAATAATTAAAAGCCATACCTACGTAAAATAACTTGCAAAATTTAAGTTCCAAATTTAAATATTCAATAGTAATTGTACAACATTTCGAAGGCCGATTATTTTTGAGTGCTAGTTTATTTTACTAAAACTAATAAGTTCTTATCTCAAGTTACTAAAATGTCAGGCTATGGTGTGCTTCTTTTATGGTCTAGCACATATGAGGATGGAAATTAAGTCAAATTTGCATAACTTGATCAAAAAATTTGATAGATTGAAAAATTTCCTATACATTTAATGTTGTATAGTGCAATAACCTGTTACAAAGTTTAAAAAATTATTTCAAATTACTTAATGCGTATTTATTGATCTACGATTTACTTGATGTATAATTTTTACCCTTGACTGCAGTTGTTATAATTATATTTTGCCTCAGTGTAATTGTAAAGTGGATTGATTCGTTATGGTGTGTGGCACAAATAATTTGAAGACATGAAATTTTTGGGTGAGAAATTATACAGATTATCGTATTTAATTGAATATTATTTCATAATTTATATGATTAAATATATGAGTTGTTGAAAACGATTCAATTATCGATACAAACCGTAGCTAATTTTGCACCATGTTGGGAAAAATATTGTGTCAAGTCATTCATACTCGTAATATGCTGTATTGTGTGTGCTAACAAGTATTTTTTTTTAAATTTGTCAGAATAATAAAAAATAATAATTTATTCATGAACTTACGAACAAATTGAATTAACGTTTGTCTCGAGCTTACCTGAAATTATAATAAACAAAAACATTATAAATATTAAATACATTTTAACACTACAAGATTATAAAATATGTTTTCTAATCAAAATTCTAACGCGACGTACGCAAGTCGAAAACGTAGTAAACCGAGGAAACTCCACGTGATCCGATATTTTATTGCAGAGCCATAAATCATTTATGGTAGAAAAACACCAATAAGGTAGTATTTATTGAAAAGAAAGTATATCTTATGTTGGATCAAAATCGGATTAAATAATAAAAATGCCGAAAAGTTATCGCACATCAGTATATCTTATCGCATGTAAATTTTTGTGTGAAATAATTTGCATTGTATTTTATTTTTAGCTGTGGATGACTAAATATAACCAAAATTTTTGTTTAAATTTAAACTTGAGTCGCGTGAGGAGTCATACCTAGATTTTGGATCGATGATGGCAACGATATACATATAATATGTTATCGCTGTTTATCGTATTTATACTTTATAGTCCTACAATTAATTTCTATAAAGATTGATTAAATTCGGTAGTAAAAAGTCGCGACTTAGTATGCCTGCACTTTAATCCATAGCTATAAAGTACTTGGAGTTATTGTATATCACAATGGATGTGGTTTTATACAAAGTTTGGGTAATATTCTAATTTATCCAAATACTTATATGTCAAAAACACAAATTATGTTATTAAATTCAATTTAATCTAATTTAGTCTAAATTAGGAATCTTAACAAAAATAATTTCGTAAATTGAATAATCGCCAATTTGGTGTTGAAGTTTCATTGAAATGTACCAAACATAAAAAACGTGCGAATAAAACAATGATTAACGTAACATAAATCGACTAAACCAAATAAATAAAACGAAAGGTGATTATGTTAGAGCTTAGAGCTTAAGCTAATATACATATGACTTACAGGAGTATTATGATTTACAACGTACACACAACACGTAAATATAATTATTTTCACACGATTTCAATCATGATCTCATTGTTAAGAAATGATTAATGAGGATAATGCACATACCGCATAGAGATGTATAAAGTTCATGGGTAATATAATACGAAAGTGCTTATGTGTTTAAGAGATAAGATATCGTGAAAGTGCATATATCACCCAACGGTTTTTAATTTTGCCGCGTACAGTTTTTTTCCATTTTCTGATCGGATAAAATTGTGCACCTTTATAGCTCATAATTATGGGCAATTATTCAAAAAAAAATCGTCTAATAATTCAAGGTTGCTAGATAATAAAAGCACATTTTGCGATTTTTCCATTCATAAAATAATTGAATAGTCATAATAAATTTATAACAAGTATCTAACTAGAAGTGTATGGTATATAGAGGCTAGGCAGCTAAGAATTAAAATAAAAATGATTCATGTTCATGAATATATGAATTCCCGTAATAATAAAATCGTTTTAGGTACCAGAGACGCGTACAAAATTGTAAACCAAACAAATTAATTTTTTATCAGAGATAATAAGTTACTGATAACTTGGAATATAAATACTCTACAAAACGAATTTTCATCACCCAGGCTATAAAATTTATATTGTTGCTTGATATAAATATTGGGGCAACTACTTGCTATTTGTTACTCAAGCGCTGCAATAAAAATCACGTCGCACCGTAATAAAATTGTATTGATTTTGATAACAGAACTAAAGTAGTTTTAATTTACTTATAGAAATCACCGGGTATTTACCAGTAAAAACCACTCAGCTAATTTCATACATAAATAGTCCGTCAACATTTTTTTTTAAAGGCAGCTATTTATAGACACTACTTTTATATGTGATTAGAAATTCCGAACTTCTTACTAAGGTTATCTCCAATAGTCGGCTTAATAGGATTACCAAAATAAAAAGCACTCGACTCGTGAATCATGTGTGTAAGAATTTGATAAAACCTAAAAGGTTTAATCGAATAATACACGTCAAACCAAGATTAATTGTATTATGAAATTGTAAATAATTTTTACTCGAAAAATAAAAGTGTGTGGAATTTTTGCAATTTTGCAATAAGTTCAAAATTAAGCAAAACAAAAATTTCATAGTCTGTAATTAAACATGACACTGCGCAGTATTCAAATTATTTAATAAATCCGCCCACTTTTTATTAGCGAATTTACAAGAAAAGACTTATAACCTCTTGTTTAGATATATTTAAATGCTTTATACAACACATAAGCTTTTATGTGTGAATATGTTCGTATCAAAGTAAAATGCCTAAGAGGGGCATGTGTGAAATTTGAAGTGTAGTAGAAAGAGGTTGAGTGCGAATAATTTTTAATTTTAACGAATTGTTTCTCCGCAACGTCGACATAACCTTATCTCGTGTCTCTTCTTATAACTAAAATTGGTTACCAATTTTTGAGCCTGATAATAAAATAATTATAATAATATCCCAGTGGGGTTTTGCAGTCAGAATGAGAACTATCTTACAAAATGAAAACTGTATTCCGGAGGTGTTTTTGTCGCACTCCATGAAGATGTTTTAAATGATTTTGTGGGCCAAGCTGGCAAAATGAAATTACAATTTTGCAAGTCGCTGTCCACTTTCTTACTTTTTCAACAATTTCATTTTATAGTCACGGACCATGAACTCAAATTATTTAGAAACCGCAGATAAAATTGAAATTGGTCAATAAATCTCAATAATAGATCTTGTAACGATCCTCAAGACGGGCGAGGGGGTGAAAGATGGAAAATTTCCAATTCTGCACTTGTTTCTGCCCAGATCGTTAACAGAAATTAGTGTTTTAATTGCAAAGGCTTCCGCGGCGGATTGTTGTTAGCCCGGCTATGGCTCAGTGGATGGGTGGGTAGAAAATGGAACCTTGCAGAAAAAAACCTGGAGTTACCGCCGATTACATCTTACGGAAACAAAATTTAGCACGGACAATTATATACCTACGATTTATTGCTACTTACCATGATCACACCCTATAATGAATTTAGTTATTCCATCCTGAAAACAAACCGATTAGAGGAAAACGACTAAGTAGTGAATGGTGAAAATTTAAGAAAAATACCATTATTACAATAAATTTTTCCATACCCGTATTTATTAATGATTAAAAAAAATAAATTTTATAATTATAGGCAACGAGTTACTCAAACAAAAAAAAATTGAATTATTTAATCAAAACCCAAAAAAAAAATTTAATGGTACCTTTTAACGATGCGTTGGCCGGCATAGTTGTTCGCGTAATCCACATTGACGATGTAGTTGATAATCCCAAACAAGAAAATTCTGTTGATTGTAGTACGTAAATGATCAATTGATGGTAGTAGTTTTATTATGTAGTTTTAATGTAATCGTTAGGACTTTAAGTTTAGGAATTCACGTGCAATAAGTAATTGTTTAACGTTCAGGTTTTCACTTGCACATCAGTTGGTTTATATTTGGTTTTATTATTATTTGTATTATTATTAGAAATTATTATTATAAACTATTATAAGCTTCGCTTTTTTTAGTATTATTTCTTATTGTTTTGTTGTTGTATTTTTCTTTTTTTTAATTTTTTTTCTGTTATGTGTAACTAAGTAAACACTTGTTTTAATTGCCCACAACACTTTCGTCCATGCACCGTTTATTAATTTCTATTTATTTTAACTAATATTAGAATAACTAATCAATGTCTGTTTTATTTTATATTTATTTATTTAACTTAATAATTAATAATAATTTATACTTATTTTATATTTATTTAAACTATTATTAAAATCACTAGTCAATGTCTGTTTTAATTTTTATTTATTACTCATCTTAGAGTCACTAATTAACAACTATCTTTACTAATAATTAACATATCCCAACAAAATGAATCAACGGATCACTTTTGGTACTACTTCGGTTACTGTACCATTCGAAAGTTCAATGGGTGGGTTCATTACCCAGCACCGATACAATAGCACGAAATGCATATGAATGCATATTATAATTTGTGCGCTACACTTTCACATAAGTATTTTTCTAGTTCTTACCATACACTAATATCCACCAGTGCACCTTAGAATATGTATTATTATTTAAGTTATATGATTATAAATCAATTTAATAATGTCCGTTTCATTTGATTAATTCATATTTTAATCGAATTAATTTTAATAATTATCACTAAATGAATCATGACCAAAAGTTTTATGATTGCACACTTTCGATTTTGTTCTTTTCCAAAGTCTTGACACCGGTTTGGATTACGCACGTTTTTCAGCATGTCCACAAGTTTTATTATTTTCCATTTTTCAAAATTATATTTATACTCGTATCTACTTATAAATATTATTATTATTTTGTTCCCACTTATAATAGTTAAATAGAGTATTGTTTATTTTTATTTGATCGTATTTTGAAATTTATTTTAACTTAAGACACTGATTTTAATCTTATACTTATTATTTTTTCTTTATTTTTTCCTCTTTTCATTTAAAACAATTTTTAATGTAACTCAAATCAATTACCAGACACTACTCCCCCGCGTGTTGGTCAAATTTTGTTTTTATAGTCCAAGAAAAAAAAAACCGTAACCGCAATCATCATGCGATTTCGTTTTTTTTTTTTCCGGATGGAATACGAATCCAGTTTTCCAATTTCGTCAAAATGAATTTCGGTACTTTCAAATTCCATTACATACTTAAGAATGGTATAGTATGATTCAGTAATATATAAATAAATTATCGAACTCGGGGGTGCCCACCGGGATTATACTTGGGACGAAAAAAACATTCGTTACAAATCGTGGGGACGACCTTGCCCTGAGATGAGTCTTATGCCGGGTAGTAATATGTTAAATGGGAAATTTCTCTTACATGGGAAAATCCATTTCGTGAATTTGAGAGGAATAGACCAACCCAATTATTTAACTATTTTGGTACATTAACAGTAATCATGGTTTATAAGCACTAAGGTAGAACAATATGAATGTTAAATTTTGATGTCTTTGAGATGATACACTCCCATCGACTGTCCTTTCATGTCGTCTAATTCGCAAGAAACGTTTCCAATTAAGTTTGACACCGTACATTTAATAAATTTAGGGGCCAATTTTGCAGTAAAGTTATCTGATGCTTTGCTCTGGGCGAAGTTTCTGACAAAGACTGTTTGCCCTACACGCACTTTAGGCAATCTACTTCGCATATTATATGACATTTGGGATTTTTGCCTTGCTTCTTTCAAATGCTTCGCAATTTGCTGGTATACTCTATGGAGCATGTCCGGTTTATCAGCCAAATAAATTTCGTTTCCCGTAAGTTGTTGGCTAGCTTTTAGAAGTGGATACACGGAACCGTGTAGAACAGCATGTTGCCCAAACACAGCAAAGTGAGGCGAAGCTCCCGTGGACTCGTGGATAGAGTTCCGCAGGGCATTGGTAATTGCGGCTAGGTTAGTATCCCATATTTTCTGGTCAGCTTGTATATACGACCGCAGAGCAGCTAGAAGGGTCCGGTTTACCCTTTCGGATGCATTCGCTTGAGGTGCGTACTTAGCCGTGTAAATATGACGTACACCATATTTTCCGCACAGAGAATTCATTAAGCCGGAGTCAAATTGTCTTCCGTTATCCGTCACCACCACTTCCGGGACTCCAAACATCAAGAAGACCTGTGTCTCCAGAAATCTTACCACTTCTTCGGCGGTAGCTTGACGTACTGCCTTGGTCAACACAAACTTGGTAAGGTGGTCTACAACAATGAAGATAGACGTATTACCGCTCCGTGTTCGGGGATAAGGACCCAAGAAATCCAGGTAAATTCGCTGCCAAGGCCTCGAAGTGGCAGAGAGAGTTCCCAGAGGAGGTCGATTGCAATAATTTAAGGCTTTATTTGCTTTACATAGTTGACAGGCATTTATAAAGCTTTTGGTATCTAAAGATAAGGAAGGCCAGTAGAAATACCGCTTAAGGAGGTCAATAGTTTTCCGAATTCCTAAGTGTGCAGAGGTAGGAGGTGTATGTGCCGAATTTATCAAGGTTTGTCTAAGTTCCTCCGGAACTATAAGTTTCCAACAGGGGAGGTCATTATCCGGTGACAATTCCATTTGAGGTTTAAGATTAATAAAAACCTTACCATCCATGGTTTTGACATTATTCTTAGCTCTACTATTTTCCAAGGAGAGAATCAGTTCTGTGTATTTTTCCGACCGAAAAGCAGGCGAATCCAAATCGATATTCAGAGGTCTATCGGAAAGTGAAAAAGCATCCATATATATCCTAGATAGGGCGTCGGGAACACTATTTTCGGAGCCCTTGCGGTATTCGATTGTGAAATCAAACCCTTGCAGCTTCAAGCTCCATCGGGCTAGACGTCCAGTTAAATCTTTCGTCGACATCAACCATGTTAAACTCGAGTGATCCGTAATTACAGTGAACGGAAGCCCCTCGACATATGCTCTAAATTTATCGATAGCCAGTAAAGCGGCAAGGCATTCGAGCTCCGTCACACTGTAATTTCGTTGAGCACCAGAAAGCTTATGTGACATATATGCTAACGGTCGGTCTTCCCCATCCTGATCCCTCTGAAAAAGGACAGCTCCAACTCCAGTCGAACTTGCATCACACTGAATGAAGAACCTTTGATTGAAATTAGGCGTCGCTAAGACAGGGGTTGAGACTAACGCTAACTTCAACGTATCAAACGATTGTTGAGCTTCCGCATTCCAGTTGAATTTCCTGCCCTTCTTCAGAAGGTCAGTCAGGGGGGCAGACACCACAGAGTAATTGCGGATGAAACGGCGGTACCATCCCGTGACACCCAAAAACCTTCTAACCTGACGGACAGTTTTTGGTGCCGGAAACTCTGCAATGGCCTTTACTTTATCGGGGTTGGGGCGCAGTCCTCCCTCACCAACGACATGACCAAGATATTCGATTTCTCTCAGTAAAAATTTACATTTTTCCACATTGATTGTGAGACCAGCTTTCGCCAGTCTCTCAGCAACTTCGGATAGAATCGCAAAGTGCTCATCTAATGTGGCTGTGGTTATCAAGAGATCATCGAGATAAACGAATACTCGATCATGAAGTTGGTGTGGGATAACCCGGTGCATCAACCTCGACAAAGTTTGGGGCGCATTGCAGAGCCCAAATGGCATCACCTTAAATTGGTATAATGGGCGCCCCGGAATGGTAAATGCCGTTTTCTCTCTAGAGCCTGGATCTAAAGGAATTTGCCAAAAGGCGTCCTTGAGATCCAGGCTCGAGATGAATTTAGTCTGGTCCAATCTACTCAGTAAACCGTCGATCAAAGGCAGTGGGTACGCATCTTTCTTCGTAAGAGCGTTTAATCTCCTGGCATCAAGGCATAATCGTATGTTACCATTCGCCTTTTTCACCACGGCCATTGGGGAGCTCCAAGCACTGTAACTTTCCTCGATTACGTCTAATGCCAGCATCCGATCCAGCTCTGTATACATCAGTTTCTGTATCGCGGGCGATACAGCGTAAAATCTTTGCTTGACTGGAGGGGCATCCCCAATATCTATATGATGACTAAGCACATGAGTTCTGCCTAGACCCATTCTTTCAAAGTTTGGTAAACGATCGATTATACTTTGAAGTTGACGTCGTTGAACTTCGGTTAGGTCGTGCTGTTTGGACAAGGCACAATTTGAAGACGCAGAGACTGGATCCAGCTTTAAACTCGCAATCACGTTAGGGGCAATGCCAAAAATCTCCCAGAAATCGCACCCTAAGTATAACGGTTGCTGGAGCGAGGGGACAACGAAAATTTTCATTAAAGTGGTATGTTGGTGGAATAACACATTAACCATAACATACCCTAATACAGGTTGCGATGAACCGCAAGCGGTTTGTACAAATGTGGAAATTGGGTGTAGAACAAGTTTATGTTTTGATATGAACAGTTCGGCTCCCTTACCCAAAGCGCTAATGGTCGCCCCACTATCCAACAGCCCCCTTATTTTGGTCCCCTCAAGCTCAACAGTAACATATGGGCGATTATCCTGAGGAGATTCAGGTATGTTGGATAAAATAGTTTCTGCACATTTAGCATACATGCGCCTACGCTCAGAAAAGTATTTCTGGGCACGAAATCGAAATGAGTTGAGTTTGACATGGTTGATGGCCTTCACACTAGCTTGAGGAGACGGAAAGTTAACACAATTTACGGACGCTTGGGATAACCCATGCTCGGTCTCGGTGTTAACATCTGAGGTCGTGAGAGTATCGTTCGTGGTCCAAGATTTGCTGTCTGGGAATGAGGTGGACCGACTCGACTCATTCCCGTCGAAGGGTTTTCCGCTTTTTGCGAACAGTCTGTGCAATGAACGGTTTTAACGTCGGGTTTCCCGCACACATAACAAAATGTGGTAGAAGGTAAATCGCATCGGAACCAATAGTGACCTAATTGTCGGCAATTAAAACAATACCGCGGTGCAGGCGGTGGTGCAACTTGGGGATTATAAGTAGTCGGTCGATTATAATTAAGTTCGTCAATATCCGCCGGATACCCCATAAATTGAGGACCTACGGTTCCCTTCGGGGCAGGCGGTACCATAGTTTGAGTTAAGTTCGGTTGAGTAACATCAACTTTTGGTACTATAAGATTGTGAAAAGCAGCAATCTCGTGTGGCTTGATTTTTAATGTTGTTTCTGGAATATAATCTATTCGTCTCCAAATATCCTCTGTCGAAATACAGGTACTAACCAATTCGCTTACGGAGAAAATAGGTCTACCGGCTAAATGGGTAATTAATCCGAGACGCATATTTTTCTTAAGAATCTCCATAAGCTCAGTTTCAGAAAATGGAACCTTCATAGGCATAGTCATTGACAGGATATCGTAGTAAAAATCTACAAAGGATTCGCCTCTTTTTTGTTTCCGGTCATCTATTCGTTTTCGAATGTCTACGTCTGTCCGACGATCTTGAAATCGGTGAAAAAAGGAGTTTCGAAGAGTTACCCAATCACAGCCCGAGATTTGTTGAACCGTCAGCCAATAATGCTCCTGTGCGGGTCCACTAAGTAAGAACATCACTTCGTTTATTAGGTGGTTAAATGACACCCCATGTGTCGTAGCCAAGTGTTCCACACGCATAAAAAAATTCTCAACTGCCATGCCGGAAGGTGAACCATCGAACCTTAAATTCCATTTGTAAACGGGCGTATGGTGTGTTAATTTAGCTAATAGCGGAACTTGTGTTTCAGCAGGCTTCATTTGTGCCCCTTCCAGATTTTTCCCACTATTTGAACTATAAACAGGCGGCGTAACGCGGTTAACCATTTGAGGTTGTGAAACATCATTACCTCGCCATATCTCCATTTGAGGCATTTGTGGGGGTGGTGGCAGGTTCGATAGAATCGGTGGCACAAAAGCAGGGCTAACATGAACTGACTGCGGTGGAACTTGATACGTATGGCCTGAAGGAATGTTTTGAGAAATCGTAAGTGCTAAATTGGCCTGATTCGAAGGCTTGGACTTCGGGGTTGACGAAGTTTCGGTTCCCTGAGTGGTAGTTTGATTATTCGATTGGGATGGTCCTTCTTCTATAGTGACTTCAGAAACCGGTTCTATAAGAATTTCATTAAGCGCCACCAAGGAGGTATCGGTATCTTGGGATTTCTGCTTATGATTTACGCACAAAGTAAGAAGGGAATTGCAAATCTCAAAATAAATGGAACATGAATTGCTCATATCATCGATAGTGGCTAATCTGTCTAGACGACGTCTGACATGTATTATCTGCGTGGCTATTATTTCCAGATCATCCTCAGCTTCTGGATTAGTCTTTAAAAACTGTATAAGTTTGCTTCGCAGGTGTTGTAATTTAATGGAACATAGAGATATCTCGCTATTACTAAACCGAGTCGCATAGGGATGCGGTTTAGTTGGTATCAAATCTTGATTTTCACGTTCTTGTGCTAGTCGAGCATCTAAAGATAAAAACTGAGATTTCATCGGACCAGTTATTTCGCGTATTTCGCATTCAATACGAAACTCGTCATTTTCGAGATTTTCGGATTTTAAATTGAATACCGACATTGTAACGTTATTTAGTAAATTAAAATTAAAAATAAATAAATGAAAAGAAATAATAAATAAATAGTAATGAAAGTAGATTGAGCTACCCCACTAACCTAAAACTACTAAAAAAAAATAAAAAAAAAAATCCCCAAAACCAACTTAATGATAGCGAAACTTTGAGTATAATAAATTAATAAATCACAAAAATTGTAATATTAATTTATTTCTGAGGAGCATATGCACAGATATACCAAAATTTTTATTCTAAGTCTATTATAATATGTACGTAATAACACCTAAATATGTAATGGAAATTGAATAGTAAAAATAGAATTTTGATTACCAATAGTATCAAAAAAAAAAATTATAATTTCGCGATATAACATGAGAAGGATGTGACCATGATAGCGTATCATGCTTTCGTTCTAGATATAATTGTCCGTGCTAAGGTGATAAAGAAAATGGAGTCAAAATGAAAGAAAAAACACTAAATTTGGTAAAATACAAATACGTCAACAACAGTAGTGTAGGAAATATTTGCATACGAAACCCGATTTATATAAGAGTCATAAATAAAATTCAAACAACGTAGTCAACAAAAAAAATTTGGAACAATTGCGGGTTCTTAATTTATGACGATACCGTAGTATAATAAACTTAGCCTTGAAAGCACACCTAGCGTCAACACGTTTTTACATGGAAATAGGTGTGGTTACATGACCATGATATTACACTTTATAGGGATTTTACTGCTTTTAATTAATCAATTATAAAAATGAAAATGATAACCAAAAAAAAATCATTAATTAATCCATATGGAACTAACATCCGTGTCAACAAATAAAAATGGAGGCCGATGCGCATGTGGATGAATTAACGGAACACAAAAAAAAATACTGAGTTGGGAAAAACATATTATTAGCCGTAATATAAAGTTATGCAAAGTTTTAATTTTCGGCTGAAGGCCGAATATAAGCTTAAACGTTTGGGCGCCACTGTAACGATCCTCAAGACGGGCGAGGGGGTGAAAGATGGAAAATTTCCAATTCTGCACTTGTTTCTGCCCAGATCGTTAACAGAAATTAGTGTTTTAATTGCAAAGGCTTCCGCGGCGGATTGTTGTTAGCCCGGCTATGGCTCAGTGGATGGGTGGGTAGAAAATGGAACCTTGCAGAAAAAAACCTGGAGTTACCGCCGATTACATCTTACGGAAACAAAATTTAGCACGGACAATTATATACCTACGATTTATTGCTACTTACCATGATCACACCCTATAATGAATTTAGTTATTCCATCCTGAAAACAAACCGATTAGAGGAAAACGACTAAGTAGTGAATGGTGAAAATTTAAGAAAAATACCATTATTACAATAAATTTTTCCATACCCGTATTTATTAATGATTAAAAAAAATAAATTTTATAATTATAGGCAACGAGTTACTCAAACAAAAAAAAATTGAATTATTTAATCAAAACCCAAAAAAAAAATTTAATGGTACCTTTTAACGATGCGTTGGCCGGCATAGTTGTTCGCGTAATCCACATTGACGATGTAGTTGATAATCCCAAACAAGAAAATTCTGTTGATTGTAGTACGTAAATGATCAATTGATGGTAGTAGTTTTATTATGTAGTTTTAATGTAATCGTTAGGACTTTAAGTTTAGGAATTCACGTGCAATAAGTAATTGTTTAACGTTCAGGTTTTCACTTGCACATCAGTTGGTTTATATTTGGTTTTATTATTATTTGTATTATTATTAGAAATTATTATTATAAACTATTATAAGCTTCGCTTTTTTTAGTATTATTTCTTATTGTTTTGTTGTTGTATTTTTCTTTTTTTTAATTTTTTTTCTGTTATGTGTAACTAAGTAAACACTTGTTTTAATTGCCCACAACACTTTCGTCCATGCACCGTTTATTAATTTCTATTTATTTTAACTAATATTAGAATAACTAATCAATGTCTGTTTTATTTTATATTTATTTATTTAACTTAATAATTAATAATAATTTATACTTATTTTATATTTATTTAAACTATTATTAAAATCACTAGTCAATGTCTGTTTTAATTTTTATTTATTACTCATCTTAGAGTCACTAATTAACAACTATCTTTACTAATAATTAACATATCCCAACAAAATGAATCAACGGATCACTTTTGGTACTACTTCGGTTACTGTACCATTCGAAAGTTCAATGGGTGGGTTCATTACCCAGCACCGATACAATAGCACGAAATGCATATGAATGCATATTATAATTTGTGCGCTACACTTTCACATAAGTATTTTTCTAGTTCTTACCATACACTAATATCCACCAGTGCACCTTAGAATATGTATTATTATTTAAGTTATATGATTATAAATCAATTTAATAATGTCCGTTTCATTTGATTAATTCATATTTTAATCGAATTAATTTTAATAATTATCACTAAATGAATCATGACCAAAAGTTTTATGATTGCACACTTTCGATTTTGTTCTTTTCCAAAGTCTTGACACCGGTTTGGATTACGCACGTTTTTCAGCATGTCCACAAGTTTTATTATTTTCCATTTTTCAAAATTATATTTATACTCGTATCTACTTATAAATATTATTATTATTTTGTTCCCACTTATAATAGTTAAATAGAGTATTGTTTATTTTTATTTGATCGTATTTTGAAATTTATTTTAACTTAAGACACTGATTTTAATCTTATACTTATTATTTTTTCTTTATTTTTTCCTCTTTTCATTTAAAACAATTTTTAATGTAACTCAAATCAATTACCAGACACTACTCCCCCGCGTGTTGGTCAAATTTTGTTTTTATAGTCCAAGAAAAAAAAAACCGTAACCGCAATCATCATGCGATTTCGTTTTTTTTTTTTCCGGATGGAATACGAATCCAGTTTTCCAATTTCGTCAAAATGAATTTCGGTACTTTCAAATTCCATTACATACTTAAGAATGGTATAGTATGATTCAGTAATATATAAATAAATTATCGAACTCGGGGGTGCCCACCGGGATTATACTTGGGACGAAAAAAACATTCGTTACAATCTGTCTTAAAAACCGGAATGACCTAAAGATTTTTTCAACCTTAAATTATTTACAATTTCATAATACAATTAATCTTGGTTTGACATGTATTATTCGATTAAACTTCGATTAGGCTTATCAAATTCTTACACACAGGGTTTTTTTAAACTTCAGGAAAATAACCGACTTGCAAAGACCTATGAAAATCGAGGTTAGTGAAACAGCGTGTGATTAAGCGCAATTTCGAAAAACAAAGTTTGGGACTCTGGGGAAATTAGAACCAAATTAATAGAAGTTAACTTTAAAAAGTTTGATGAAAATTTCCGGAATCGAAAATTATTTGCTTTAGTTCAAACGTTGATATTGATAGCCTCAACATAAGCTATCCGAGCCTTTTGGAATTTCAACAACGACCTCGGATACCAATTAAGGACTACGTTTTGACTGAAAATCTCTGTGTGGAATGTAGAGCCAGGTGTCTAGTAAGTAAATTATTTAATCACTACTTTAGACCCAAATAGTAAAACTTAATAGCAAAATGTAAAGCCATGATCTAAGTAGAATTTTATTCCAAAATTAATTAGAACTACGTATGAATTATAATTTCAACAGTTTCGTAGAATTTCACTTTGATTACATCACAAAACTTTATCGATAAATTCATATAAGAATATATGCGGATTACGTAAAAATCACGTCGAAAATTGCATATGATGAGAGAAACCAAGAAAACAATAATATATTTATTTGATGATAAGATCTATTATAGATAACATAATACCAGTATCATTACGGTAAGAACATTGTTAAATTTACCATAGACGGTTTTAAACTTATCTTATACGAGACACTGCGACAATAACAAAAAGCTTACAAGATTTTCTTTATTATCTTAACAGTAAAACCAACACCAGCGTGTGAATGCAAATTGTTTTCAACAATAATTTCATTTAAATTAAGCCTTTGTAAATGGCTTAACAATTGTTGGATTTTTCATTTTCATTATTTTTTCTGTTTGGTCTCACGAAATGGAATCTTATCAATTTAACTAATAATTGGATTATCGTAGTAATATTAAACAAAATTTAATTATTTTATCGTCTCACCGATCGTAAATTAAATTAAATTTTATATCGAAAATACTAGTAAAGCCACACAAAGCTTTCCACCAATATTAAAAAAAACCCAAAAAATACGATGGACTTAAAATACTATCAATTTACTATAAATAAATATACGTAAGGTGATAGTAAAAATTTTCATGTCTAAATATACAATTTCTATGCTATCATTGAATTTGTGTTTAAGATACGGATTAAGAAATCGCGCGTTGTGTTTGCACTCGAG
Organism: Nephrotoma guestfalica; assembly: GCA_963691935.1. Taxonomy (NCBI): domain Eukaryota; kingdom Metazoa; phylum Arthropoda; class Insecta; order Diptera; family Tipulidae; genus Nephrotoma; species Nephrotoma guestfalica. The sequence goes on from OY829915.1 coordinate 251,669,625, forward strand.
AGACAAGAAATTAAAATTAAAATTTTAATTCGAACTGTCTCCAGTCCGTGATATACGGGCGCGAGTTTACGGTTAAAAATCGATTAATTTTCTGTAGACATGTGTAACGCTGTGTGTGCACTAAATGCTTTTAACACCAACACCATAATTCACTTTCTAATATAAAAACTAATAAAATAAAATATGGATTGATTGACTTGGATATAGTTTTGTACCTAGTTTTTGTTTTTACTGTTTAGTTATCTTAATCGACCATAACATTATTATTTTTCATTACGCTATTTTATTTTGAGGTTAAGGAAAATGTATAAGAAGTGCTGTGCTCACGGAATCGCAAAATTTTTTGATTCATCTCGCTTGGATTTGTTGTTTGTTTTGTGTGTCTATTCCATCACCACATCATCATCATAAAGATTTCAGCGATGAGCATCGCAAGAGGTCAGCACGAGACTTTCTATATAAATCTACTTAGGTTTCCATACTTATTAATTAATTATCTGATGAGCAAAAGAAAAACCAAAAAAAAAATTCGTTTTCTCCAAATATAGAATTGTAAAGAAATAGCAGCAGACGTTGACCCAAAAATTAACAAATAAATTAATAAATTGATTAAACTTCAATAAGACATTTAAAAAAGTAAAGTATACTACACTATACCCACAGTATCGCGCGTGATTACCTTAAGGTTGTTGAACTTTGCGGCTCACTATTAACATGCAATTATAATTAAAGGTAAACTAATTATAATTAACCATAATAATATGACTTGATTTGTGTACAGTTGATCTTATAAAATGAGATCAACTATTTCTTGCGTTTATTTATATGTTGTGTTTGTAAGATAAGTGCGCGCGCGCGACTCGATTTCATGCAGAAAGTAACAATGTGTATGTAAATTTGAGTAGACGGAAATTGCTTGGTTTTCGAACATAAAGACAGATTTTATAGACATATTAAGACTATTAATAGGAAAATGATTAGTCTGGAGAATAAATTATTAATTGTTTTGCAGAAACTGTTAAGCCATGTTATGAAATGTTTATATGTAACATGATAATGATTAAGTGATTGTACCGTTAAATATTTGTAAGCGTTGGGAACTTAGAGAAGTGATAAAGCGACCGGTAAGAGAGAAGTAAAATAATATTTTTAGCGACAGTTATAATCAAAGTGCAATTTAGATTTTTTCTTTAATTTGAATTGCTATGATCTCACTCATTACGCAAAACCTGGTGACCCTGAACTAAAATTTAAATTATTTCGTTTATAATATTTTAATTACAAAGATTAAGAAAATATTGTTTATGTAAATCTATGCTTACAAAGTAGAATAAAGTGCATTTCAAGTCCAATAACTCTTACGATTTACGAGTTCAAATGCGGGTGTTGATTCACAACTTTACGTATATTTAGAATAACTGTTTTGACCTGAATCTAAGATCCTACTATATTCGACGCCGGTGTGCGAATTAAAAAAGTTCGAAAAGCGAATATATAGCATTAACTAAATACTTTCTCTATCCACGTGTCCGAGAAACGCAGTTTAATAATTTAATAATTTCAATTGCCATAATTATTAGATTTCATTTGTTGCAGAAGTTCAATTTTCAGTAGGAAAACATTTATGCTCACTGCTAAGCACCATCATTGGGTTCAAAGTGAGAGTGACGCGTTCATATAACGCTACTTAATTATATTGGATACGCCCTAGCCTCTCCTCTCTATTGACAACCCAGTCTGAACTCTGTTAACCTTTGGACAACAGAAGGGGCTCTGGGGCAAGGCTGAGGAGTTAGCTTACAATTGCAAGCAATTATTTTTTGTGATAGATTGTATCTAGCTGCTTCAGTCACTCAAGCTAAGGTGGCACTGCATACACCGATAACTGCATGGCTAAAGTGAGGCTTAGTCTTTAGTATGCGAACTCCGAATTAGGCGACATTCGGTTTTAAATCCGGTGTGATGAGTATGTTTGAATGTATATGTATATGTTGATAAGTAAATATATGTATATTTGTATATGGGAAGGAGGATATGGGAGGAAATGTTAGCCACTCATAATAATGTAGTTTTATTTCAGGAAATTTACCAATTACAATTTTTTTAGGATATTGATTGCTGATTATTTATATCCAGAAAGCAAAAATTATTGTGCCGTCTTGTAACTGCCGTCAACTAACTGTTGACTACTTAGGTGTCTGTAACCGGGTCAAGTCTATCAAATCTAATAATCTTTCATATCCTTCCATCTTGTTATATGTAAAAGTGGTGTATGGTAGGCCCGCCGTATCTGAGGTCCCTGCTTAGTCTTGGCCATATTGGCCAATCTTGGTCTAATTTGGAGAATATGCGCAAAAGATTTCAGGGAAGGGCAGTACTGTCTAGGGAAACACGAGACAAATGGATAATAGTACGCTCAGGACAAGTGCAAAGTAATTATCTTAAAAATGAATACAGCCATTAACAGGCAGATAACTGAAAGACGTAAAGCAATATTTACGAGGGTTGGACGTTATCAATTATTTTTTAAATAATTAGAAGGTGGTGGAAAGAGAGATGAATCGCCTGAATGGCTTGCACCCGATATTTCTACAAAACTAGGAAATTAAAAGAACGCCGAACCCGCACAACAAAAGACTGCTGAAACAGCTAAAGGGGGAGATGGTAAATGGATCGCAACTACTTAGTCCTGCACAGACCGATTCAGCGAAATAAGAGGGTGAAAATTTACAATACATTGGTGTAATTACGGAAACCATCAGCCAATCCTCAGAGGAAGAGAGACAGAAGAAAACCCCTGAGGCCTAGAATCAAACCAGACGCACGCCTGATCAAAACTGGGGAGGGCATACATACTAACTTAGATTTGAGCCGTTGGACGCTTCGGTGAGCAGCTTAGAATCTAAGAATACTGTCTATAAAATGCAATACACGAGACCTGAAAGAGTTCACTAGGAACCCAAAGAATCACTTGGAAAGACAAACTCCAAGGAACAGTAGTACGTGCTGATCAGTGTAGGAAAGGCCTAAGAGCCTCATAAGATAGGTTATCTGAAGATAATGTGGGTGTACTATAGAATTCTGCGTGGAATAATTGTACCAAAATTCGACGGGAAGAAGTAGAGCATATGAAGCAAATGCAATGAAAAGATGACTTGAAAATGGATTGTTAGTCGGAATCGAGACGTTTTCTTTATGCAAACCACAAATCCGACCATTCTTACGCATGTTCCCGGGTTAGGTGCTTGCCCAACATCGAATCAGCTTCTTGACAAAGCATGACTGTTTCTTGCTGAAAAGTATTCCTTCAGGGGAACTTAGAGTACTAATAGAAGTAGCTGATGCGCTAATAGAATAATCTGAAGTTGGAGAAAGGGGCAGATCTGGTTATTGTTCCGATATTCTTGGCATGGCCGCCATTTAAACTTCAAGTCTAATTTTCATGATATGTCCAATTTTGAATAGAAAGTTTTTGCTACGTTGTATACTCAAAATTCCAGTCAGAGTAGGGCTTACAGTGGTCAACAAGGGTGGCGCGTTCTGATGGTTTAAAATAAAATAAATAATATTCAAGAAAACTTAGCGGGACCATCAAAATAGGAAAAAACGCAACATTGCTCGCACTTAACTCGCGGGAGAACATTGTTGGTGGCATAATTAAAACGTTACAAACCGCACCCAACGCATACCTACACCCATACGAAGGATCTCACCAGAACGTGCATTAATTACGGCTCAAGAATACCGATTCGGAATACGCAAACTTGGATCGCAGGCTCCCACTCCCTTAATGGAGGCTAAACAGATATTGCACATAATATTGTATATATAATATCTGTTTTCGTCCACGCGCAGACGAAAAACGACAACTGCGCTCCGGACAACCAAAGGAAGTTTCATTGTTCATTGTGAAAGGACTTCAACAAGAAACTTACCCTTTCAGAAGAAAAAACATAGGCCCCAGACATGAAGAAATGCTTTCAAATCGGTGTGGTGGGCAGACATGTGGCCGGCTTTAAGTAACCATCGAACCCCTGCCTACCTGCTCTGGATAGTTGATAACTAACAGAAAAACCGAAAGGTAGTGTTTGAGACCTCGAGTGGCCTATTATAGTAAGAAACTGGAAATTTTTTATTACATTTCTAATATTGGTATATATAGTTCTGCAAAACATGATTTAGCCCTTCGTCTCGGTACTGGAGTATTAACTCACTGGAAAACCAAGCTTTCTTCTTAATTGTTGTATAGAAAAATGGTAGAAGGTGGTTTTCATGAAAAAAGGCTAAGGCGAGGGTGTCCGCTGGAGAACGAAAGCCACCATACCATTAAACTACCACCACCAAAATTCCGCATAGAAAAGTACCTTGGCTCTTTTCTGAGATCCCTCCAATAATAGCGAGTACCAGTTAACTAACCATTATGTAATGGTTAGTTAACAATAAGTTTTTCAATTAACTCTAACCAGCCGCGACTCATGTTTGGCCTAACAAAGCAAAGACGCTTTGTGCCGTCGCAATATCGTTATTAATGACATCATTTTGCTGTGTTTTAGATGACCAACATCTTACACAGCTCACCAGACTGTGCTTCGAAGCACATTTAAATTAGCTCGACTTCAGGCGTTTAATACTTTTATACGAATTTATAAAAGTCCGCGAGTAGCGGTCTTATTCAAGCCGCCTGTTTTGTGTGAACTCAACCTTTTTTCTGGTTCTCCGGTTTTGTGGGTGCTCCCGATTTTTCTAAAAGAAAGACCTTCTTCGAAAAGAGCTTAAATTTTACCATTTTCCAGCTTTGATAAGTACTTTCTCCCTGCCTTTGCTTTTCTACACCACGTATCTATTCGGTAGATTAATTAATACTAAAACATTTTAAATTGTAAAAGCCTGAGCGAGACAAGTGATCACAAGGCTACTGTGGTTATACATATAATTATAAAACAAAGGAATTTTGAAAAATCTGTTTTTTTTTTCAATAAATGATTGAAGTAAATAACGGTTTTTGTTTCATAAATCAGTTTGTCCGAACTTATTTAATTTTTGACATCAAATCTTTTTATTTTTTTAATCAATTGTATTTGTCGACATTCTTTGCCGACTCGTAGGCTTGAACCATAATAAAGGTTTAAAAACTTTGGCATGGCTTTAAAAATTTGAAATTTTCCAAATGGGGGCTGTATTTGGGAAATTTCATTTTCAAAATTGCGTTCTACGACAAATAATAAAACATCCCTTCATTTTATAATCAAGAAACGTCAAAATGTTGATATAATTATCGTCACAATGGCAACACTGTAAAGAAAACGTCAATTGACTTAGCGAATTATATCAATAATCCACGATGTTCAATACTTCGTAATGCCGAGTTTATTGTATTTAACGCATACAAGCGATTTTAAGGACGGAAATAAAAGAAACTTGAAATTTTGAAGTGTATAGCAATTATAGCCTTTTTGTTTTAATTTCAAGTTGAAATTAAGCAAGTTGGCAAGTAGACGAGCGAACACTGTAAGTTTACCTCGTTCCGGATTACTTATTTTAGTAAAATTTTTGTTAATTTTTTGTTTTAGCGTTGCACTTGCAAGAATGTTTTGTTAATTATTCAAGTAAATTTTAATTATATTTAAGTATATAATAAATAATATTTCGTGATCGCGAATCAACAATGGACTAATAGGGTAATAAAATGAAATTAGCGTCAAATGGCGTCGTCGTATTGATGTAAATTTTCGATAAAATTTTCTTGTTTTAGTTTTTTAAGATCCTAAAGTTCTATGCTAAAGTTCTTATTAAATGTAAATTAAAAAGATAATTTTTATTATTATTAATACGCCTTTGTCCTTCATGTGTATTTCCATAGTAAGAGGTGGTTTTCACACCCAAATTATTAAATTTAATATATTTCCATTGTGGGTCCATATCGATTTTGTTGTCAATTTTTAACAAAACTTGAATAATTTCGTATTATGTTATACATTATTTCTAACTAATCTGATGATTTTCACACTTGCACTTATCTTAAGTAATAAAATTACAGATTCCTCAACGTAACAATTGTTTTATTTGAATTACTGCAAATATTTTGAAGGCAGTGAGAGTAGAGAAAATAAAAATTACCACCACGCTATTAAAAGGTCTAGGCTAGGTCGACTATTTACACTTATTGGATAATTTCTTGTAAACTTAATATAAGAATTACAGAAACACCTTGACATTTGAAAATCTTAAAACATAAAGCCTGCATAATGCGCAGGCCAATACAATTTAAATTCAGATAAGCTTACCAATGCCGGATAACACATAAAAAACGTTCACGATTAATTTCATCACTTTTCTTATCTAAATATTCATCTAACTAGCACACAGTAAGGGTACTTATGTGTCTATAGCGAACACATTTAATACAATTTAACCTATTCGACCCTAAATTCTAGTCGATTTAAACCCTCACAAAACAATATACGCAATCTTTGTAATATTTATACATATGCATGTACCTATATCTGATTGTAGTTTACAAATTTACAATTTCAAAAAGTTCATTTGACATTAAAAATAATATTATTAAACAATAAATTAAAATAATTATTGAACAATTAAATATATTATCAAGATGCAAATTTATATTCTTATACCTGTAGCATAATTGTGTTAAATTCAGGTGTGTCTTAAAAATTTTAACCGCAATACATGAATTTTTATATGAATTAATTAGAAAACCCAAAAGGTTAAACATTTTGATTTTAGGTACGGATATAACTGCGATAACACTAAATAATAACTATGTTATAATAAATTAGGCTTACCTGTGCTAATGTGGCAACCACCAAACCAAATGTGAATGCAATTTGAGGTACTGATGGAGCATTACCATCTATCGTTATTGTACTCGCCACACCAATCGAGACGAGTAGAAATGTTCCTAATAGTTCGGCAATTAAAACTCGCCATATATTACGGTTATCGGTAATATCTGAGATTCCAACAATTTGTTTCATGCCTGAAAAAAAAACGTTTAAAACGTAATGAGTAAATTTATTTTTAAAACACTAAGTACAATTTCACCTTCTTTCATTTCAAAAGTATTCATTTTATCGAGAAACGGAATCATTTTTGCTACACAACACAAACACACACACTCACGAAAACTGTTTATCTCAATAATATATTTTCTTATATCGTAAGCCAACTGTCACCAAACTTATCTTAAGTCAAACTAAGAAAAGTTTATAAAAAAATTTATAAAATAGAAACACACAACAACAAAACGTACATATGGACTAGTTTTGAATTTGTAAGAGAGATTTTATAAAAAAAAAACTAAAAACTATATAAATATGCTGCGCGCAGTGAAGAAACGTAAACTAACACAAAACAATTTATAAATTGCAATCACAAGTTTTATCTATTGAACTTCAACAAAACTTTTATTTAAACTTAACGAAAATAAAAAAAAAATCGAGCCAGAGATGGTAAATGATGTTATTGTTTAGTGTGAAATTGATATGCAACTGTTTAGTTTTAAAATTTAATAGCCGCAATTTTTTGCTATCGCTGATTCTCATACGTATTTAGTATACAGAACGAATAAGGGGACTGTGCCGACTACGCGAGTTGTTCAAGTTAAATTAGCAAATATTATAAAGTTTATCGTGCAATGATAATTACTACAGGTATAGAATTTTTTTTTATGAAATTCATGTATGCGGTATTCATGATTTGTTAATAAAAAAAAAAACAAACAGTTTTAAGATGTGTGATGATACTTGAGAAATGTGTGACTTTCTAAGAACGTCTCAAGAAATTTGATATTGTGCACTTGTTTACAAATGTATTACATTTTTCGATGATGTACTTATATTGAACTAGTTTTCTGATGTTTTTGTTATTAATGTGCAGATACTTCATGTTCTGATTGCATCACGGAAGCTCAGCGGAAATTGTAATGAAGGGCAGTCTAAGATTAATTGTTTTGAACATATTTGAATTGATTAAATTATTTTTAGGCAAATTATGATGAATTTGTAAGGGATAAGAAAGTCATGTCATAATAAAAATTTCACATAAAAATTGATCACTCCTGAATTATTATTTATTAAAAACTGTAATAATATTATTACACATTACCTATATACATATTTACAAAATCACTTTGAAAGGTTATTATTTATTTATAAAATAAAAGCACACATATTTTTTCTCTCTATTTCTTTTTCTATGCATATCTCTCTATACATATACGAGTATATATTTACTTCTTTAAGATCAATAACTTATAATAGACCTATTCATTTACACACAACAAACGTGAATTGTAGTGCATAAAATTATAAAAATAAATAAAAAATTGTTGAATGCGTTGATTAAAGTATACGCGAGCATGTAAGCGCAAAAAATGTCAATAACCAACATCAAATTTATATATTTACTCTAGCGATTTTGATTTAACATGAATGGATTGACTTAAAAATTTAGGTCATATAAGAGGTTTCAATAGTGTAGTATAGAGATTTATTGATAGCTTGATATATATGCAACTTATATGTAAATAAACTTATAAGAAAGTTTTAAGACAATGATTGATAAGATTAAGTGTGAAGATCAATGATTATATCTACCATTTTAAATGCTGGTGTCAAGAAAACAATTTTGTAAAGTCATGTGAATATAACAAAATAGTTGTATTACACCTCCTTTATATCTCGCTCGTATAATAAAATTCTTAATCTTATAAATTATTACTTTAGTTAATTTAGATAGCTTTAACGTAATCCCGTTCGTCTTTATATTCTTGAATAAACTCGGGCTACATTCAGTAGATACAGTATGTGCAACAAGTTCGTGTAAGTCGAAAACATTTGGACATTACTGGATTACACATTATTCAACGTATAAAAGTGTTGACGATTTGCCAGATAAAGGCACGAACCACTACAAAATAGGAGGATGACGCCATCATACAGTTAATTGGATCCAGCTGTGGAAAAATGGGCGAAAAAGAATATTATTACGTATATCCAAATACTTTGGTCAAACCACTGCTAACACGAAAACGCATTGAAAAGCGATTACAGTGGGCAAATGAACATATAAACAAAGATTGAACGGATGTTGTGTTTAGCGATGAGTCTTCCTTTTGTAGTTTTAATGTAAAAAGACGTGTTTGGTCAACTAAGCAAAAACAAAGATTATCCGAAATGTTAATCACCCGCCCAAGCTAAATGTATGGGTGCCTCACCAAGCACGGTTTTGGTAAATTAATCGTTTTCACACGGTACCTAAACGTACCTTTCATGCATAAAATGTACTCTGGAGGCTTGTTATCATCTGGATCTTGCAAGAAGACAACGATCCGAAACACTGTACCATACTTTGTTCGGAATTTAAACTCAAAAATGGCATCACAATATTGGATTGGCTATCTCAATCACTTGATGCCAATCCGATCGAAAATGTACTCATGTACTCATGATGATTAAGCTGAAAATGTACCACATAAAAAATTTGAGCCATCTAGCGTGATCCGGAAGAAAGATATGGAAAAATGTATCATCATAGTATCCACAAAATTTGGTTGATAGTATGGACAAAAGGTGCCAGGCAATTATTAAGAGTAATGGTGACTTTACTCGTATGTATTATTTGGTAGCGTCAAAGTAAATACAATAAACTTTCATAATAAAAACAAACAAAATTTATATTTAATTTAACAGACAAAGTTTTCCATTATTCCATTTGATTTCAAGTTTATTAATCAATTTCATTAAAATTTATTTTATAACGAACGACCTATTTCCAAAATGGTTTTATTATGATACAACAAACCCATAGTTGTTACTGGACAACTATTGAGATAACCCATTACTGGAACAAATTACTTTTTTCGGGTTTAAGATTTATTTATAAAGTATTCAAACATTTAAAATATTAAACTAGTTTTTAATTCTTGCATGTTTGTAGAACATAGAAAACACAAGTTCCGAAAATTTGTATACCCGACTAAATAATAATTTATCCGTAAACACATAAATTCGCTTTAGGAAGGTGGGGTGTAAAACACCCAAATTACTAGGTGTTTTACTCTAAATACCTCTTTTTCTAGTTCAAAATTACACAACAATCTAAAAGTAACACACGCCTGAAATAGCGGGATCAAATGACGCTAAATGAGAGCATATCCATTCTGAAGTATCGAAAATCACAACCATATCACCAGCTTTACAATGTATGAAGGAAAACAGGCTCTTACACGTTTAGGTGCATCGAAGCAAGAAGCTCGCGTTCCATGTTCTCAATTGAAACAAAAATCTAGTTCATGTAGAACATGGTCAAGTCCACAAGAGAATAACTTACACTCAGATAATTTCCTTTTACGATATGATTTAAGAGCAGATCTTTAATGGTTTATCTTAAAAGAGAAGTACTTGTGGTCAGCAGTACGCATGTTGTGAAATACTTCTCAAATTAAAATATAATTAATAATTGATATAGATCATAAACTGATGGCAATCACCTTCAACTTTAGCTATGTTATTATCATACAAGCTGTAATTTTAAGGTCGGAATCCTTTCTACTAGAAAAAATACTTTCAATACGGTTTTACTTCAATTGCAAACATATTGCAAACCATCTAAAAAGATAATAAAACTATTTTGAACAGAAATTTCCCAAACTTTTAAGGAACTCTTCGACTTTTGGCCGACCTTGTACAACAACTTCAACCCTGCGGCCGTTACATTTCAGTTCATAAGACCAACATAAGTTGAAAGAATACTGGGGTTCTTTGGTAATCCGATAGAGAAGGTGTTGGACCATCCAGAAATTTGCTATAAGAGCTATAATTTTCTAGATAATTTTTACGAGCCTATAAACAATTTCACTTTCGAAACATCGACTACTGTATGAACTCGCATTTAAATCAAGAATAAACTAAGCGATGGAGGCGAACTTAGCCTGTTGGCGGAACCTTACCATCCGATTTAAGCAGATTGTTTCAGAATACGACCTACCTTTGAAAAAATAAATCGTACCTGAAATGACATGACCCGAGGAAAATTTCGTCATTTTAATTCATGCTTAAAGTATGATTGATATCAAAAGGTTATTATATTAACAACCTAATAACCAAACTCGGAAAAAAAAACATTTAGAATATTTCCAGCAGGAAAGTCATGTGAGAAAGATTCATGACTCATGCATGTCTGTCTCGCACGATACATTTATACAATTTTATCAGCGAGCGGGGGACTAATATTCATGCGTGACATGTCTGAGATGATCAGTATATTGAAAAACGATTATTATGTGCCTGGACATTAGTGACGATGATAGGACAGTGATTTGTATTTAAATTAAAAATAATGTTTTTAATTTATTTGATGCTAAATAAATTAAAATCCTGAAATTAAATATTAAAATTAAGAAATCATCTTAGCGGCTACGCCTTCCCGAATTATATTAGTTAATTGAAAACATAATTAATTATTAACAGAATTTAATTAATAAAATATTTACTTGAAAAAAATATTTACTCATTAATCGTATAAGGAAAAGAAATATAAATAATTTTTTGACCACGTCCAACAAAGAATCGATTTGAAATATTACGTGTCTTCATGTTTTTTTCATACGCCATCTTAGATTAAAGCAGTACGGTCGAGTACATATCATCCAAAATTCTTACAATGAAACTAATTTATAAGAGACATTTCTAACATTCGGCCTACTTGTTATAAGATTAAACGATCTGTCATTTGAGAAGAATATATGACCAGTCATCAATTGGTCCATTTGTCAACATAAAATCAATTATAGAACCGAAAAACGTTAAGCTTTTCAGAGACACATTGTAAATTTAGATTTTCGAGGAATAGATTCTAATTTGATAAACTTCTCGAAACATACCTTAATTTCGTATAAAGCAATTTACAACCACTAGGTGCAATATTTTTATCCTACTTCTGTTTGGTACTTGGGTGTTACGCCGCGCGTTTCACGTGCTTTATCTGTACTTGTACGTTTTTTACATTACGAACAATCATATAACATTTAAATTCTTGCATGAGATACAAAATTTTATCTTATCGCTTTATACTTAAACAGAGATTAGCGAAACAAGAAGTATTCACCTTGCACGATCACAAACTATTACCTAATTTTAGTTTTAATATACTCGTGATATACGTACGACTAAGTAAATTTTCTATTTTCAAAATCAAAATACAAAAAACTTTAAGAGCACGCAATCCGAATAACAGTTTTATGTAGTGCTAATTACAATTTTAACAAAATTTAATTAGCAATAATATGAAGCTTAATTAAAATATATATTTAATTTAGCAAATCCAATTGATTAATTTTAAGCTGCGTTCACACTACTTTGGCTGACGTGTGAACACTCTCGGACGTAAATGTACATTTATACACTTTTGAATGTGAAATCAATAAAATTGAAGAAATATAAATAATTTTATTATTGACATGAAATATAGCATGTTTAGAATCTTTAGAAAGGATTTTTTTTTTCATAAATTAATTTCCAATAATCTATCATGAATTATTACATATATCTACAGTACTATTACGGAAATATTAAATTATTTTTGGCTAAATATCAATTACATTTTGCGCGCGAATAATTATAAAAATTTTTAATTCGCGCGCTAACGATTATTTATTATTTGCGGCGTGTATCCAATAACAATTTGCTTAATTATAATTAATTAAATTACTGAATTATCGTAATACAATGCTAATTAAATTTTGAGAATAAATATATAAATGCTAAATTAATTTTCGTCAGATAATTATAATTATATTTTTATAGATTCGTGAAGTATTTTTTTATATAATTTCAATGTCAAGTTTATCATTTTGATGCAATATATGTACACATACGTAAAGCGATGTGCTTAAAAAAATTATTATTTAAATTTTAATGTTTATGTTTAATTGTTTATAGTTTGTTTTATTCGAATTAGGAGCTTTTGCGTGGTTGAATCGGAATTTGTGCGTGCGTAACTAAAATATTATATGGCCGGTTCATTGATCGCGGTATATGCGGAAATAATATTAGTAAGAATAAGTACGTTATAATTATAGTTTATAAGCTATTTGATGTCGAAACGCTTCCAAATATTCAAACATTAATTAATCCATGTTATACACCGTGTACCAACTTTGCTAAATCAAAACCATCTAAAAACCATTAACAACTCATTTTCATCACAGCTATCTAATTTACTCTTAATTTTTATAGTATTTCATTAAATCTAAATCGGCCAATTAAAAAAACTATCATATAAATATATATATTTCACAAGCACCCGCAACTTAACTAAGCTCAATGGTTCGACTTAGGCAAAAAATCATCAAAATATCATAAAAATTTAGATCAAATCAATTTATTGTCAATCAAAAAATCGTTCACCAAATAACTATTTTTAAAATTTTAAATTGATTCATCTTAATGCTTTTAATTATTTTTGTTTAAACTTTAAATTTTGTTTTACAAAAATTTACTTTAATATTAAGAGAAATAGTAACCTTGAATTATTTTCTTATGTTTTATGTATATATTGTTCACGAAATCGCGAAATTAAATAATAATAGTAGTAGTAATATTAATAATAAATATTAATAACAAAAAAAAAAGTGAAAAGTAAAAAAAATTAACAACCATAACCTTGTGTCTTATATTTTATATTAATGCATGCATTATGATTTAATACTTAAGTTGTAGATTCACTTTCTTATTTGTAGTTTTTTTTCTTGAATTAAATTCAAAAATTCAATGAATGAATTAAACAATTTTTATTACAATAGAAAACATATAAGAAGAAAAATGATATAAGCAATTTATTGTATTTGGTGATTTGTTTTGTTTGCATCAATTTATTTATTTTGCGGTTGAATGATTTTTTAAAAACATTATTATTATGTTTCAATGAGTGTGTACAAAATTACATTGGTAAATTAGGTGTTTAGAGTTTAGCATGGCTAAAATATTATGGTGAAATGAGTAATGTACGCTCGATTGGAAAATGTGAATGGATTTTAATTTATAAAAGTATATTACAAATCAGGTAAAAGTTCATTCTAAATTTTGATGATTTTGACCAATGTTCGAAAGTACCGTAAGTATTATCGTTAGACGTTATAAACATAGAAAATGTCTAAAGTATCGTATAAAATGCCCTGGAGTAATAAATTAGAAATTTGTGTATGTCAAATTTAATTATAATCTGATGTTGATCACAATCGTAATGGAATAGGATATAGGACTAACGTTTGGAGTTAGCCTTGGTAGTCAGTGTTATGGTGAATTTAAATTTTTGTTCAAAACACCATTCCAACCAATATTTATGGATGAACAATTTTTAAATTAAAATCAAGCAGCGGAAAATTTACACGTTAAATTTGTTTCATCCATATCCCAATAATTTTAATTTTATTTAGAAAAATGTAACTAGAATATCGAATATGCGTAAAATTTGCTGATCAATAAATTTATCAACACTAATGCTAGCATTTAATTTTGGCATTGATGAAACCAAATGACGCAATATATTACATGCAACACGTACGTACATTATAAAGTGTCAAATAAATATGCTCAATTCAATCGAGATAATCCGGAAATTTGGTTCAGCCAAGTGTAGGTACAATTCCAAATTGGGGATATTACCTCCGATGCAACCAAATATGGTCATCTCAAAGCCGCATTGAATCCACAAACGGCCATGTGTATTCGTGACCAAATACATTAAATACATTAAAAGGGGGTCAGCCTGATGGGTGACAAAAACCCATCACAGCCATTAAGGGAGATGGAAACTTGTCTACATGTCAGGTTTCGAAACCTGTTTTGAGAAATTTGTGGTTGCAACGTTTACCAACAAACTCATGCACCAGAAATATTATCTTGTACGGATGCGTCAAACTAAATTGAATTAGCTAAGGCAGCCGATAAAATTGTCGACGTTCAGAAACCTGTCCGTGTGTAAAGTGTAAATGTACCGGTAATAATTAACAAAATGATTTAGTTCATCAAGTTAATGTACTGACTCAACGAGTTGAAGACTTATTTAATCAATTCAATACAAGCAATACAAAATCAACTCGTCATCGGTCTCAAACCCCACGTCCAAAAAGTTCTAATCGGCATCGTAGTCAATCACGGTCGAAAGAACAAGTAATCAAACATTCAACATGCTGGTATCACTACAAATAGGGCACTCGAGCAAAACCTAAATTCCACTGGCGTTACAGTTACCGATATACAAAATAAATTACAGTATCTACTAAACACGAGTGTCGATGTTGAAATGTATACCACCAACAAATTTACAATTAACTAAACCATTGACATTTAAGTTTTTTGTTTTTGTTCTGTCGCGGTTTATTTTCCCGTCTTACTTTACGCAATTATTGCCAAATCGAAGGCGTACGGCTATAGGACCGATTTAAGTTACCATCCGCGCTTTGCATAACTCCATGTCAGCCTATAGTACTGGACAGGGAAGATGGATCGGCCCATGAATTTTGCACGCCGATAGGGGATTAATTATTTTAATCACAGATCGTAATCTGTTGATGAAAACTTCCTTTTGCATTCCTGCCCCAATCCGGGTTCGACCCCTTTACCTCCCGTTCCAAACGCCAAAGCTTTAACCACTTTGCCATTCGGACATTTAAGTTACTTGTGGCATAATAATCAATAATCAATAATCGATACATATGGTTACAAAAATTTGCTTCTTAATCTAACACTTTTGGTGCTTAATCGAAACTTGGTTACCTCCAGGAATTTGCAGGCCATTAAAGTACTTGGGCGAGTCCTTTACACATGACATTAAAGAAACATGGTAGTTGGCGTTTATGCGGTGATTATCGAGCGTTAAATGCAATAACGAAACCAGCCCATTACACCAATTTGAATCATGCAGCAAATTTTCCAAAAACGATTTAGTTCGGGCGGATCATCAAAATCCAGTCGAACAACAAGATATAGAAGAAACTGCAATAATAACACACTTTGGCTCGTTTGAGTTTCCTCGAAAGACATTTGGGTTCCGAAATGACGCTTTTAAAGGTTAATATATTCATTCTAAAGAGATTATTGTTTGTGTTCCCTTATATTGGCGACCTCTTCAAATCTCATCTCAAAGCATGTAATCGGAAAAACAGAGAGTCGAAATCATTCAAAATTACACACAACTGGCGACAATCGATGGACTTCTTATATTTCTGGGATTGAAAAAATAATTATAGAATTTTTCTACCAGATATAGCGCACCAAACAGTGATTTTTAGCCAAACAGTGATGTAATGGTGTTTCGGCAAAGGCTTGTGGATTATCTTCACTGCAAACCCGGCAATTCTGTTTATTAACGTAAAACCCATTCAACCAAAAGTGAGCTTCATCGCTGAACAAAATTTTGTTTGGAAAATCAACATAAACATGGTCGGATGGCTTTAATTCCTGTACAAGTTGAATTTTGTAGGCACGTAAACCAAGATCTAGAGATAAAACCTTCCATAAAGTGGATGGATACATCTCTAGTTGCTGAGTAAGACATCGAATTGATTGATTTGGGTCTTCCTCAATGCTACGCTGTACAGCGTCTATCGCTTGTTCGGTACGCATTGTTTGACGTCTTACTGGATGCGTATTATCACACGTGGTGCGAAAACGATCCATAGTTAACCGAATTACCCGCTCTGATGGACCATTAGAAGACAAAATTGATTGTTTACTCATGATCGATTGCGTACCTTCAACCATTGTGACCGATAAAGATTCTTAGTTTGAATCCGCACGTTTTTTGCGAACTTTCTGAAACACTTGCAGTTCAGCATAAGCGCACTATGGTATATAACCCAGCGAGCAATGGATTAATTGAAATTAAACTAATTTATTGAAATCTTAATATTTCCAAATTTTGCTTTAATAAGGTTAATTTTGATTAAATACACACCTAAAAGACAGCGTTTGCCCATTTTAATCGCGAAATTGACTCGTTTCATTTTAAATTTTTGGGCTTGCGATTACCCAAATCAAAACTAAAGAATATATTTCTACTTACATTTCCCTCTTAAACTTTGTTAATTTTCTTTAAAACGCGTGCTGTTTGTCTTTTTTTGAATAAATTGTTCAATTAAATATTAAATATTATGCAAATGTAAGTATCGCATAAAAACTAATTTGTATTAAATAAATCTTATAAAATTTATGTCAAATTTGAGTTAGTACAGAAAATATTTGTAAAACGTCTATAATTTTGTTCCAACTTAACAGTGGCGTTTCAAACAAATTTAACGGTGTGGGTTTACTTTTAAATGCATATACAGATCGCGAGATTGGAGTTGATTAGTTAAAGTATTTTTCAAAAACCGTGTAGTTCATACAATGAAGTTAAAAAAATCGTTAAATTATGGTACGAATGAAAGGTAAGTCATTTTTAATGTTGTTTGATATCCATGAATTTTATGAGAAAGCATTGGCTTAGAAGTTTTACGGGACAGCTTTGCATCTTCTTTAGAGATTCGTTCTTGCAAAACTAATCCACTAAAATTCGATCTCTTGAACAAAAAGTAAATATAACCACAAATGACTTACGAAAAAATTACGTCGGTGTAGGGGATGCAGGGAATGTAGAGAATGTCGAAATTTATTAATTCTTTTAGCGAATTGTGTTGATTCAATACAATTCTTCAACATTTTTATATGGTAAGCTTATAAGAAATGTCCATTTTGATCATACAATTTTTCGAAGAAATTTTGTTTGCCAAATGGGATTGGTCAGGTTAAATGGAAAGGTATGATTGTTTTATACAAAGAGCTAAATGTTACTATTTCGCAAACTCGACTTCACCGAACGGTTTCCAACCATCTAAAGTAGGTTTCGATGATACTAGGAATTCCTAGATTCAATTAAAGTCAAACAAGAAACAAATCTGTACGTACGTAAACTGTTTACGACAAATTTATTTTCAGATTGAATCACGTATAGAAAGATTTTAATTAGGACGTTTCCTGATTTAATTGGATTCAACAAATAAACTTGAGAAGGAATTCTTTAAGCCAATTTGGTCGGGTTCTATTCTAATTAGATAACGGAAAGTGTTTATTTGATAGTATATAAATTATGATGCTCTGAGCAATTCAATTATGCCGAAATAAATAAATTTGCTAAATTTAAGAAAAAATTACAATTTAGAGTACTAACCGTTCATTAAATTAGGTCACCCCAATGCATTGAAACATTTAATTTCATAAATGCTTGACCATGGCGAACCAAATTAATTTTGTGGCAGTATGCATAAAAGATGAAGTTGAAAATAATTGGGGTGTATTATAGGCACTATTTCAATTTCAAAACTCGTTAACCTTTAAATTATGATTTTTGCTCAATTGCTGTTGTTTATGATACATATTTAAAAAGTGAGGAGCAGATCAATTGCAAATACGGCTAATTCCTAAAGAAAAGTAGTCTAAAGACCGATTGCACACGTAACTCTTTAACAGCTGATCAGTCTGACACCAATGGGAATCCTATTTATTAATATAAAATTTAGAATTCTTTGCTCCTCAAATCTTTGTCAGGAGGCTGAGTGGTTTAACGAGATCGAATGTTTATTAGTAACAAAATGTATAAATTAATTTTAAATCTTAAAAAATGAAACCTATGCAACCTGCTTCAGTAAATTGTATTGACGAGTTTGCCTGGCATTGAAATCGATGTAAAAATATCAAAATGTTACGAGTATAATTTTTGATATGTTTTTATTGGTAATAAAAAAACTATTTCCAATAACGGTAAATCGAAATATAAAATTTTCATTATAGGCACCTAATTTTCAAACACTGTGGCGTCTTAACTATCCGAGAAAAGTAAAGGTTTAAGAAAGTATGGACCATTTGGTCATGGTTTCATAATGACATGCAGCCAATTTGCTGAGAATAATTAAAGCTACAATTTTAGAACTATTGCCTAGGTAAATTTTGGAACCATCATTCAAATCAACCTCTTAGTTCCATTTAGATGAAATCAAATGGATTTAATTATTGTTATTCTTTCTTTTCAAAATAAAGTTGTTTATAAACGGATTTAGATTGAAAATAGTTTAGTTTTCTAGGCTAAAGCACTCAAGTACTAAAAATTATTCTCAACTATCGAATTACTTTCATATATAGGCAAAGTATAGAAAAAGTAAGTAACACCATGTTTGAATAGAATTAGATGAAGTTTTAGGGTAGCCGGAAATTTCACCATGCTTGATCCCTGGGATCAGCCATATAAATAACAGACTTATGATTGTTAAGATTGTAAACAAACTTTTCTTTAAAAATCAGAAGCTCTCTTTATCTAAACAATGGTTTCTGGAATGGGCTTAATTTGTATGTTATGCTAAACGGGCTTAAGCTTTAAAGCTTAAAATTTGGATCTAAGATAACAAAAGACTGCTATACAAATACTATGTAAATAGTAGGTAATATTTGAAAAAAATTTATGCAAAGCCTGAAAAGTTGATGCGTATTGGATTGTACAAAAGGATTTCAAGGCGATATATGTAACAGGCAAAATTTATAGACAATAGCTTTTGAAAAGGTCTTGAGTTGTACCTTATGCTAAAAGTGGTCTAAGCACGAATTTCGTACAAAGCATCAATGAAAATGTTTGTTTAAACAAAATCTGAAAACCTCAATAACGAATAATTTATATTATTTTCCCAAGAATTGGGCAATCAACTTAAACTGATTCAAAGCTCCTTTAAAATACAAAATTCCGCGAAGTACTATTTATATAAAAGTTGCGGACAGAGAGTTAAACAATGAAACCAGTACCAAGATTATTGGTACGTATTAAATCTGCGAGACTTGGATTTGTGAGGACATAATTTGTATTATTGCTGATGGTCTGATGAAAACTAAGATGGCCCAGATGGAATCCAACGCTATTAGAGTGATCATCAAAACTAAATTTCTGTGGTGAAGCTTTCTCTTCGTCGAATACTTTTTTATTAGCCTTTTCATTTTTATCATACCTACTTAAATCTTCGAGTACTTGGTTCTACTTTTCCAAAACAGTTTATTCCACAAACAATTCCACATAAGCGCAACCCAACCGTTACCATGTACTACTTACTTACTGTTCTGCGAACAATTTTAAAATTCGTTTTTAAAAATTAGAAAAATTTAGTGATATAGTTACGGACTGTATTTTACGTAGAAATACATTTTCTTTTTTACTAAGTGTAAGCTATTTGTTTCATTTAGTCATATTTAGGAATGTGAGTATAATATTCGTCAAATATTTTAGCTTTTTTGCAACGTATTTGATACCCATCTACCAAAAATGTGTATCGTTTTGAGATAATATATAAATAAACCCATGCCGAATCAAATGATTCTTGTCCAGTTTACTTCGAAAACTGAAACACGTTCCTTGTATCCACAATTTATATTTTGGAACTTCTAACAAAAATTGTATTTATTTTGAAAAACTTCAAGGATCAGGACTATGAAATTAAGCCATAATTAATTAGAAACAATAGAAGCAACGGAATTCATAAAATTCTGAGTAAGCTCAAATATAACAAAATAAAATAATTTGATGGCCAACGCCTTTTCGCTTGGCTTGGAATAAGTATAATCGGAATATTGCCACTAGAAATTTATGTGAGTCAAATTTACGGCAGAATTTAGGTTTTCATATTCTACCAAAAACTTTATTAATTTTGAAAGGCTCTAGAACTAAACAATTAAATTATAGGATTTAGTAATTACGGAGAATAATTATTTAATTAATTAATTAATTAAATATATAAGGAGTAATCTTATAAAACACCAACTTAAAAATTTGTTCATACTAAAATCGACAATCCCTTAAAGATACTGAGCAATGAACCACCTGTAGTCGAAACTCCTTTTATTAGACTTAGAAAATCTCCACGATTTAAAGAAATTTTAAATATTTTTCGAAGTGGCATGTGGGTTTCCGTAATCCATGTACTAAATTGACAATTCCTGATTGAATCTGCCTTGACTTGTTTAAAAGCCAGAAATAGTCGAAGTATAGAAGAAAAAATCAAAAGCTTAATTTCATATCAAATTTGAACACTTGGTGGATTGTAAAAGTTCTGTGATTGTATAAAATTCTAAGTTGTGGTTTAGCAGAAATTCCTCACTATATTTCTGAAATTGTTGTTTATCTGATTTAAAATTTGGATGAGTAAAGATAATAATGCGGAACCAAAGTGGTAAATTTATAGAAACAAACACTATATGAATATATTAGCCTACAATTACAATTATGATGTAGTTGACTTTTATCTTCTTTTAATATATTCACATAAAATAAGTATGTACAGTAAAACCAAATAAATGTGAAGCAACTCGTTTGGTTTATATATTTGTATCGGGATTCTATTCCTCGCATAAATTAATCTAAGAAAGTAATTATGGGAATAGAAGAAAGATTTTCAGACCCTCGCGGGTTCTTATTTACCTCCTATACTTATAAAATTAAACGTTCTGCCAACTTGCGTGTAACATTTAATTAATTCACCACAAAAATGTTAATTAGAATCACAAAATTAGTGTGATCGCCACTAGCATGATTTAGTGCTTATAGTCACAACATAATTTTAATTTGTACATTATTAATTATAAATTTTTAGCTAGTTTTTTCACACCCAATTAAATCTCAAACATGATTAATAGCGTTAGAAAGTAGTTAGGCGGTTAGTTAGCAAATAATTTGCTTTATTATAGTTTATAATTAACCAGAAAAATATATCATAAATATAGTTTTATTGTTTTCACCCAACTCCTAGAATTACTTAACGTTGTAAACAATAAAACTTTTTTTTTTACTTTCTTTTTATAATTGCAATTAGGATAATTAGATATTATTAAAAGATCAATACGTGATTATTTGGTCTACTTGTAAATAAATAGTAATGCAATTGAATTTAATGGTCTATTTGTTCTAATTGCAGCTTTCTAGAGTTATTTACTTTGCTGCAAGTCAAATAATGGTTTTATGTATTAATTTCCGGATTTTATTATGTAAAATAAATACGTTATGTACATTTTTAATTCAAACTCAACTGTCACATTTTACCCTAGTATATATGATTGATACGCTCAATTAAGTCATATGTGCAAATTTCACAACCATATGCCCAAAAATTATTGAGTATACCTAGTGGGTGGCAAATAAAAAAAAATACAAATTAATTCGTGTACAAATTTTTTTGCAAATAAGGTCAGTTGTTAGATAATTTGGTATATGACTTAAGATTTTATCTGTGCGTTTGATTGATCTTACTTCTGTTTTTTTCAATATATCTAATATAATGTCAAAGATTTAAGCTTTATCCAATAAAAGTTTAGTAATCGTGTATATTTATTTTTTTATACGTACATAAAACACTATTTATAACTTGAGACTAAATTCGCTAGCAATAAAAATTTTAAAACAGGTATAACAATTTTTTTGTATTTAATTTAAGCAAATATTTAAATTGTGATAAGAAAATATTTAGAACATAAAAATAAATTTGCGTAATCGCAAAATTGTTTTAACTACCGTAAATACACGGTTTTTTAAATTTACTTTAACGATTAATTACATTAGTTCTACTTTGAATGGTTTAATTTAAGCTGAGTATAAATTTTAACGTAATCTGATAGAATTGTATATGTCCACCAGGGGTGGGGTACATTGATATGTTTATATTATTTATACAGATCATGATTATTGGGTTTCCACAAAAAAGCTACTGTATAAAATGATTGACATATTATTCTCCGCGGTGATTTTACAGATTTTATTTCCTATAAACCACGACCACATCCTCTAATAGTGTGAATAATTCGACTACATGGTGCAAAAAATACATTTAACCTTATACTTTTATGTTCTATGAATGCGTACTTGATCGTTGTCAAGGCCGTAGATTTTATAAGATTTGCTAAATAAACATTGTAGACACAGAGCGTTGCATGTCTATTTGCACCACATGAGTTGCGATTCAAATTGTAATGTACGAGTATGTAATAAGCGTATACTCGACATGCAGCAATCAACACAATTTTACTCTTCGGCTATTATTCATAGAATCGGGTGGAAATTGAAATGCTAAATATATTTTAAATTTAAATTCACTCACTGGCTGATTGCTTGTGCAATCCTTGATTTTGAACAAACTACGCAATATGCAAATATGCTTGTTCTTTTGTCCCTAACAAAAGTAATTCTGATTAATCGCATTTAAATTGTGCTTTGAATTATAAACTAACTAATAAACATACATAGTATTAGAATTATGGTTATAAATTGCCTAAAACGCCACTTAATATTTACGAATGTTTTTTGTTAAAACGATGATTCGGTTGCGGTTGTACAGCTGTATTAGTTGTTTAAATTAATAAATATTTACTAAAATAGTAAATATTATTGTTCAACAAACTTTGCTGCTTTATTGATGCCTGTCTATTTGCCGCCAATTGATGGGATATATTTTAAGTTTAGCGGTATCGCATCATTATTTTTCTCAAACAATTCAGTAGTCAGGTACAGAGGGGACACGTATTAATATAATAACTCATAAAATTTGACTGAATCGATAGAGGACAAAGTCTCAATCAAGTATGTTATGGTTAAAAATGAATTTCTTAGGTATACTAAAAAATAGCACGTGAGATCCCTGCTGCCGAGTGAACTGTCCGCAATGGTCCAGTAGCTTCTAATATGTACTTTCGAACTCAACTTCGAACTCAACAGCTGTCGAAGGTATACGCTCAGACCCTTATATAAACGTTATAAGGGTATTTATTGGTTTTCCAATGCCTTATTATTTGATATGAGATCATGTACGTTACAGACAGCATCCAAAGTGCACTACTAGATTTGAAGGATTAAGCTTTATATGAAGGATGCCAATAGACGGTTCAAACATATGAGGTGAGTAAGAAACATGTTATACAAACCAAAAGAACTCGAAAAGAACCAGAGTGCCGTAATAACCGTGAATAAATTTAGGAGAAAATGTGACCAACATGCGCAAGACGAGGAAGGGAAGCTTAATTCTATGCTGTATAAGATAGCAGCAATTTTCTAGCATACAAATGTGTTTTTGCTATTCACCGCTAGAGGCAGCACTACTACAAAAAATTAATTTGTTTTGCTGATATTTTTTGAAACCAACACAAAATTTACGTAATTTTTAAACAAACCAATAATTCTTAGCTGAAAGTTTTATGACAAATCAAAGAATTTATGAAAGAGATGAGAACCAAGTTAGCTTAGTAAGTGGATAGTGCTTGCTTTGTTATTCGGGGGTTCCGGGATCAGTTCCTGGGGGTGACCAGTAAAAAAGGTTGCGATTAGGTGTTTTGACGTATCATATTTTGTTTATGTATGTTCGTCCATATTTAGATTTTCAGATTTACAACCATAGTAGGTTTGAAACGAAAAAAGTTATTTTTTTTTTAAATGATTTGCCGAAATTACCATAATCATTATAATGCAAATACATGGCAAAACAAAAACAAATCGACTGCGTCGGTACCAATCCTCAAATTTTTGAAGATCTGCAAAATGTTGGTGATTTTGTTAATACAGCATTACCAAACTTTTTGTGAGTTCCAGTAATTGCAATTTTATAGGCTGCAACCAGAAATTTTTCGTGACATGCAAAACTAGCACGTATACCCAGAAATTTAATAAAAAATGGAAAGGATGTTTCTGGCTTTAGGTTTATTTAGTGGTTCAGTTATGTTTTCCTATTACCATTGAAACATCACGAAACTAGTTGTGAGGCGTAATATGATAGATTATCAGAATCCATATCTAGGCTTTAAAACAAAACTATCTGAGTAAAATAATAAGAATTCAGTATATATTAAGTGTGTCATGTGTGTATATTAAGTGTCAAAAATTCACAAAGGAATCGAGCTGTCGAAAAATTAAAAATAGTTTAATTGATTTGGTTTCGTCAAATTCACCATTGAAGAGCAATACGTTTATCCTGATATATCATCATTTAAGCCCAGTACTCAGCATGATTTCACGTGAAATCTTTATACGATTTTACCAAAGTGAAATTTGAAATGAAAAATTGCACTTCTGTTTTCATTGTAGTACTCAGTTCACCGGCGAAAGACCCAAGTATGTTTAATACATCAAAGATGGAGCACATAAACTCTCCAAATTATTTTCATGTGAAAATATAAGCTCGGCAGATTATTTTCACGTGAAATTTTGACATTTGTTTGTGATTGGTAAAAAACAAATTTTTTAAATACCATAAAACTATAAATTTTAAATAAAATGAATTTAATTTAATTGATTCACGTAAAATAAATAAATGCATCTCCAAATTAAACTTCATTTCTACTTCACGCGAAAATAAATAGATTTTTGGAGACCGTGGTAGAATTTCATGTCATTTTGAACTGAGTACTAACTAAGCTTTAAATTTTATTTGAATTTCCTTGACGCTATATTATAAATTCAGAGCCTAGTAAATTTTATAAAAAAGCTACGTCACGTTTAAAAGATCTGTTTCCTTTCTGATGGAGCTGGAGCAGAATATAAAACTAAAATTGATTTTTACCAATTGCGTAATTTTAATGTTGAATTCGATATTCAAGTTTCTTCGTAACATGATTGTACAATGCGTTAGGAAGTGTGCTTATGAGGAATGCCGCTAGAGCAAGTTCATGTTCTAAAGTTAATATATTGGTAACCTCATAAAAGGCTTCAAGACGTGCCATAGATAACTAAAATGAGTCATTAGAAAGTATGAAAGTCATAAAATTTGTTTTAATGAAACTTATTGGTTACCCCATGTTTTGTAGAGCTCCCAAAAATTTCGGTTGTCCGTATTTTCTTTTATTATAAGACCTTTTTTTGCTTTAAATGGTCTGTTTTATGCTTTAAACAGTCAGACAATTCAATTTTTAAAAAATCATTAAAACAGGCACTAATATCTAATTTAATAATTATATTTGAAAAATAATCCAACTATAAAAATAAAGTCGGGAAGCTTTTGTTAAAAGTATAATGAATAATTAATATTTTTAAAGCTATTAAAATCCCTTTTATTTAAGTCCTCATTTCTTAAAATGGTTAAGCTTCTAAATTTTTAAGAAAGAGGTCTTTAAAAATTAGGATTTTTCCAGCAAAACGTCCAAAACTACATAGTCTACTCCTGCGGTTCTTTTAGCGATTGTTATGCCAGCTAATAACAACTTAGGCTAATTCTCTTAGTTATAGTTTTCAAGATGGTGCTCATTTCTACATTTATAGCAATTAATAGTAAGTAATACTACTAAACTTTTTAGTAAGTAATAAATAGCCCAAGAAACAGACAGGTTCCCAGAAAACAGAATTTCACATTTAAGTTATGATTTTATTTATTAACGGTAAAATTGATGATTTTACTTATTAACGGTAACTTTGAAATATTGAAGTGGATGTGTTGGAAAATCGTTTGAATTCAAAATAAATGCGAGCTTTTATAGTTTAAAAAGGAGCGCTCGATTCAACTTGAGAATACAAGACTAAAATAGCTCCTCAGTTAATTCAGTTGATAAATTTTAGCTTAATGAAGAGTAGCGCATCAAACAGGTATTTTAACTTAGTTACATCAGAAATATTGACTATATCAACAAATTCAGCAACAAAGTTGAAGTTGCTCAAAATATTTTGTTGGTGTCTTAACTTTAAAAAAAATGTCTCTTCATGAATTCACATGATCTACTAAGTCTCTTCTAAATTATATAATAACCAATCTGATCACGCAAGGTATGAGTGACCAAATTTATAAAAATTATTAGGTTATTTACATGAATATTACAATTTTGAATAGAAGGAAGAAACGGCTAGTCTTAAATTTGGTTACTAATTGTTACGAGAGAGATGGAGGAATTGCTTAACCGGCGACGTAACAAATAATTTTTTCTATTTACTCCTTTTATGAAATAAAGCTAATTTTAACATTAATTATCGTGTAATTTAAAAGAGCATTTGAAACAAAGCAGTGGATAAACGTGGCCTGTAAAAACATCTCATCGGCCGAACTTTTAACTGACAAACTATTTGGTAAACCGTACATTTTGATAAACCGAAATAGCCATTTCAAAAATCTACAGGCGGTAATATATAAAATTGCAATAGTTTCCACGAAAACTGGACATTTTAATGCAAACTGTAATAATCAGGCGAAAAGGAGAACAATTAAATTTATGTGATGAATGCTCTCCTAGCCATAATTGGGTTATGGCTCTCTAAATAAAATCCTGCGAACGATTTAATTTTCTAATTGCAACTTATGCAACATTCTAGAATTTAGCAAGAACAATAACCCAAACTTATGGCGTCGAAAATTTTGTGATAGTCATTTATACAGAACATTAATAAAATACCGGAAGAGGATGATTTTACAATCTATTTCAATGCATATAATCATATTATATTGTAAATCGTGTATAGTTATCATATGTATATCTCTAACAATATAATTTAACTTTTATTGTTTTAAAACAACAAAAAAAAATCTTTTGACCTACGTACAAAACATAAAAAATTACTGACATTATTTAACGAATTTTATTATCTTCTACTGTGCGCGACACTACACAATTATTCACGTATATGGAAAACTCGTAATAAAATAAATAATTTTTCTCTATATAAGCTGTTTATCATAAACAGAAATTGTATAAACCTTCGATCATGATCTTGAAAAAAATGTTAGATATAGAGATGACTATTAGCTGTTTTGTTAATAAATTTATGTTAATGAGTACAACTTTGGGATCAGTACTTGTAAAAAATATCACATCGCCAATTTGTTATTCTGTGAATAGAAGAGTCTGCCTGGTTTCATTTAAAAATAACGCTGTTACCAAATTATTTACCTACATTTTAATTTTTTTTTCTTAGAATTAAATTAAACGAAGTATACGAGAAATAATTAAACTTAGACGAAAAAGTTGAAATACAAACATCTTTCGATCTGACCGCGTTATTTACGATGAATACGATCATAAAATTAGTGAAATATTGCAATAATTACGATTACAAAATGCATAAATCACTTGTAAAATTTAATCATTTTTTATGGATGTCTATTCAAATATACACTACGCACTCGAATCATTCATCCTTATCACATTTTTTTAAGAATCTGTCAATCTAACATAAAGCAATTATAACTATTATACAAAAAACCACTTGAGCGTAGTACATAAGAGATTAATATTTGGCATGCCGCCTACACCATGATTATGTAAACATCTTCGATACAAGATACGTGTCACGGAATAGTAATAAAATCATTAATTTTATGAGGCGCGCATTAACATCGCGCCCCAGTCTATTAATCGTGTTTGGCGCAAATGCGAGTATAAACATTCTTTGTACACAAAAATTTTCTGTGCCAAAATAACAACAACAGATCAAAAATATTTGACATGATTTATTGATTGAATAATTTGGCTCCCACACATGCATGCACATGTAAATACATGCATATTATATTTATTTAGTACAGTGTTAATCGGGTCATGTTTCGGTGTCGCAAATTTAATTTACAACACTTCTAAGGGGGTTACAATCACTTAATCACTTTGACCATTGACACAAGTAACAAATCCATTCAAACAATACACGATTTCATAATAATTACATTTATAAACTCACCTTTTTGAGGTTCTGTCGACATTTTTATTATATATTGTTATTATTTTTAGCTTAATTATATAAATTCACTTTATTTTTATTAATTTTTTTTTTTAATAAAATTAATAACAAAAAAAATCAATTATTTTAAATTAATATCACTGAACAGAAGTTAAAACACTAACTATTACTTTTTATTGTTATGGATGAAATACTACTGCACTACACCGATCTGTTCAACCGCCAGGCGTTCAATTTGGATTAATTAATTATATTTTTCAATTTAAACTAAAAAGAAATAAAATATTTATACATAAAACAAAATACAACAATAATTAGATAAGATAAATATATTTATATGAAAAATTATAAATTCATAAATAAATTATTTTTATTATTATTTTATAAGATTATGAAAATGAGTGAAAATTTGCGTAATTTTATCACCAAACGAAAATTTAAAATTTAATTTAAATCAATCAAAATTTATTTTGGAACAAATTCGTTATCATTATTATATCAATACAAGGTGTTATTACAATTTAATTGTGTTGTTTTATTTGATTTGTGGTTCCTTATCATCGGTAGTCAGATTAGAATAATATAACATAGCTCGTACAGTACACGATGTATATGTCAGATGGATTATGTTCGAATTTCAAATTATCTGCAGTTGGTTGTTTTGGGAGCTGTTCGCTATGAGTATATAGTAGAGACATGAAATATCAAATTTAGCTGGGGAATTCTCGGATTATACAATTCTGTTTACATGTAATTTTGATGTTCGTGCGCATACTGATAAGAAACTAAATTCCAATATTATTTGGATTTTATGCGAGTAATTGTTGTTACAAGGTTTTTAAAACCACATGTGATCATTACCAATTTTATTGGCCTGCCAATTTCTGCGATTTAATAGAACGATTGCAGTTTTTTTAACGTCATTGTGTGTAATCAACTGATAAGCATACAGACGTATTATCTTCTTTAGGATTAAATAATTTGTGTTGTCGTACTCGGATTTGGAATTGATTTTAAACGTAATTTCTATTTTTAAATATAGTAAGTTTAGTTAATCAGCTGAAATATTTAAGCCGTCAGAAGCAAAATATTCGCGTGTGTGAGGTACAATGCAAGCAAATTCGAATTGGGAAATGTTGGAAAATATTTGCAGATACCGAAATGATCGGTTATAGTAGATGTATTAAGCATACATAGTCTCTCAAAGCTTTTCGTTAAAAGGCATTTGTTCTTTTTTTGGTATTGAAAAGTACAAACTCAAGTTTGCTTTTAAAGAATAGTAAAAAAATGCACAATCCTAGAAGGATAACCGATTTCTCATCGCGTTTATGAATTAAACTCCTCTGATCATCTCGAATGCTACTGAAAAATTCCACTGATCGTGGCAATAATTTGTGAACCAAAAGTAGCCTGTAATGGGTCATCTGGGAGGTCGGCCAATTTGTTTTTACCAATGATTCCTGTACTCTCTAGGTTAACCTTTGTTGAATTACGAAGTTATGCTAATTCGAGCGAAGACTACTGTATAAGCTTTTAAAATATCGACCGATTTGATGATTCAATTAAATTTTATTTAGTTCTTTCTACTTCTTTTGCGTTGCGAATAAAAGAACAAGAGGAGAAGGTTGGTTGGTTTCTGAACCGGGTTTTATGTTGATCCTTCGCAGTTTCTTCGGCAGGATGCAAAGCAAATTTTGAAGTACAGAATTGAGCTCCGATCAACATTTTTTTTTATTAATCTTAAAAGTACTTTCCATTGGATGATTAATACCTTCTCTTACTAAAAAAAATTTTTCTAAAGAGTATATTTGTTGTGGCCTACACCCGACTTTCTTTTACGACGAATTTACATAAATCTCGAATACACCACACTTGATTTCTAAGGCGAAAAATCCAACTTACCAAACTTTTGGTAAAGCTGTCTTGTAAAATCAAAAAACAATATCCCTGTTTAAATGTCAGAAAACCAACAAAGTCAACCGTTGTTGGTCGAAAAGTTAATTTAATTTAAATCTTTTAATTTTTTTCGTCGTTTCAACATCATTGCAAAAATTTAAAAAAGCTCCCTCACATTGAAGCTGCCACAGGTTTTCACCAAATTTCGCAAGATCTCCCAATTAATGACAAAAGTTCTAGTAGAAAATTATAGGCTGTAAGGGTCAATTTTTTGTTGAAAACAGTTGTTTTTTTCAAAAAACGTAATGTCCGCTTAAATTTTGAAAAACTGATCTGAACTGTATTGTTGCAAAATTAATTTAGAATCTTTTAGTTTTTAGTCATTTTTCTCGTAAATTAAAATTATTTGTAAAATATTTGCAAAACACGAAAAAGCTCCTGCGAAAGCTGTACTTCCGAGGGCCGATTTCGGAAAAAAATCACTGAGATATCCTACTTTGTGGAGCAAGCTTAAGTATAAATTTTCATCTCGATCATTCAATCCGTCTGCGCTGTGTATAGGGGCAGAATATTTACTCATACATTTTTTATTTGTCGAAAATCGTCATTTCCGCTTAAGTTTTGGAAAAGTGATCTAAACCGGTATTGTTGCAAAATTAATTTAGAATATTTTAGTTCCCATTCGTTTTCTCGTAAGTGGTACTTTTTTCAAAATATTTGCTAACAACTCACAAGCTCCCATGAAAGTTGTCACTTCCGG
Organism: Nephrotoma guestfalica; assembly: GCA_963691935.1. NCBI lineage: Eukaryota > Metazoa > Arthropoda > Insecta > Diptera > Tipulidae > Nephrotoma > Nephrotoma guestfalica. The sequence goes on from OY829915.1 coordinate 251,701,003, forward strand.
TCGACCGATTTTGTTCAAAAATCACTGGAATCTTCTGTACACAGATATCCACCACATTTTGCATGGATCTTCACATTTATGGAAAATCTTTATTCCGAATAGTCGATTCGGCTGATATGTAGGGATGCCGAATGTTCGTGAAATAACGTTTTTTATATCAAAACTCCTCATTTCAAAGTATGATCTGGACTAATTTCGTTTGAAATTTAATTTATAATCTTTTTATATTAATCGTTTTTCCGTAAATGCTTTATACTTTTCAATTGTATTTACAAAAAAAGTTCCGGAAGAAGCTACTTCCGGACCGATCTCCCAATTTATGGAAAAAGCTCAAGTATGAAGGTTTATCTCGATCAATCACAATCCGTATGGGCTGCACAGGGGCCTAATTTTTTTTACGGAAAATCAGTTTTTTGACAAAAAATGTTATTTCCACTTAAATTTTGTAAAGCTGATCTGGTCAGAATCTGTTAGTGCATAACCGTTTTTCTCGTAAATGATATACTTTTTAAATTAGATGCAGAAAACGAAAAACCTCCTATTGAAGCGGTCAAGTCTGGTGGAAAAACGAAAAAACTCGAAATATTTCGGCCAGAATTGACTAGGATCTACCAATTTGTGGAAATTCATCCCGATCAATCAATTCATCTGAGCTGTACAGTGACCTAAGTTTTGTTGAAAAACGCTTTTTTTGTAATAAATGGTCAATTTCGCTGAAATTTTGAAAAACTGATCTCGAACGGTATTGCTGCAAATTTTATGTAATATCTTTTAGTTCTATAGGGTTTCGCATAAATGATATACTTTTCAAACTATTTGCAAAAAACGAAAAAGCTCTTATGGAAGCTTTCAGTCAACCGATTTTACCCAAAAATTACTGGCATCATTTTCTCGACAAAGCTTAATCATGAAGTTTCACCTTGATTAGTCAATGTGTCAATCCCTACTATACCTGATTTTACTACGTAAAAGAAAGTAAAATCTGGTCAAGTTATTTCCAAAATAAAATTAATTGTGCTGATTTTGCCGAAATTGATTTGGAGACCAATGATTCAGGTAAGTAATTTTAAAATTATTAGGGCAATAGAATATTATAGAAATACAAGATAACTTTTATTTATTGATCGTGTCAAAATCAACCACTTGATATAAACGTTCTTGAAATAACTAACGCCCATGTAAAAAGTGTGTCGCGAGTATATTTTCTTTATCAACCTGACAGCAAACTATGCGTCTTATTAGTGTTTACCAACCATATCAATACAGCTTAATAGCAGGCTGAAAACCATACATCGTATATGTTGTGCGTACATTTTTCACTGTTTATTTCTAAATTAGCTAAAACCCGCCAAAGATAAAAAATTTATCATTTTGCCAAATACCTTATTTATGTTATGTAGTTCCTTATATACAGCACAACAATTGGCCTAACTCATTTAATCTCTGGTAAAGTGCTCTTGGCGGTAGCTTTAGACTAAAATTTGGCAGAATTCCTATTAGAGTATTTAGTGACACGCTCCATGCTCTCAGTGGTGAAATTTTTCGCAAGTGTAATGTCAAAATACATGTCATCAAGCCAAGTTTCAATTGTTAATTTTGATCATAGCTAATAATATTTGTTTTGCACACCCAGATCCGTTTGCCTACTCCGACACTGATTGTGATTGCTAATTATTAGATTCAGCTGGATTCACCTGGCTCCCCCAACCTGCATCTTCGTCAGAAAATAACGTTAGAAACAGAAAATGAAAAAAAAAAATGTATATGGCTGGCAAAGATTAAAATCGAAGTACCAAAAGATCATTTAGACAGCTACCTTTTCATATACAAAATGTTTCATCTGTATATAAAATGTATGTATCGATAACAGGCTGGGACCTAATTTGCTTGCAGTAATATCTTCAATTATAATGCAAATTTAAGTTGTTATAAGTCAAAAATGTTGTTCTTTATGGGATGAAACCATTGCTAGAGAAGGTGCTGCTGAACAATCCAGTTGTTTATACAACTTCATTTTAAAAGAAAAAGTTAAAATTTTGGCCAGTTAATTGTCTCTGACAAAATAAATATAAAATACTGTATTCTTTTTATGCTTGGGCATCGAGAAAACTAAATATCGATATACATCATAAATATCTGAAGATGAGTCAAATAAATACGAGTTTGATGAGAAGTTAGTTTATATTATGAAGAATAGTCGACAACAGAACACCGGGTAGGAAACCACTTTTGGTCCGTTCTACAATCAAAGTGAACCAATCTCTGCACTAAATTAATATCAAGACATAATGTTTCTGTGCAAAAATAAATACATCCCACGTTTTACCACCAATTTTTTGAAAGTTTACAACACTAATCTTTTTAGTCACTATTTGATAAATATTTGTGATGAATAACAACAGTAGTTTTAAAAATTTGAATAATATTAACTAATCTATTAAAAGATAATCCGCTAACTCCTATTCGTATCCCAACCAAAAATAAACATTCTAATTTTGATTAAAATTTGACTACAATAACAAATTATTGTGTTTAAAATTTTGTGGAATATATTAAAAATTATATTGCAATTCTGCGGCATGTAGAGTTTATTTATTTCACGGCGCTATATTCCATAGAGGTAGTTGGCCGCGGTTACATAGTTAGTTTCTATAATTAGAATAATGAATTATTACTCCATTGAATCCAAGCCAGTTAGCTCCCAAATCAGCTGGATGAGACATACTTGTACTTTGCGCTACATGCCCGCCCTCCCCTCCTCCATGTAGAGTACCAATGGTAAAAAATAATCAATTTTCCTATAATATTTCTATAAAAACTATTAGTCTACCCACAAAATATTAAAACTTGAAAATTTTCCGATGAAGAAAACTATAATTAGAACGATGAATAACGCGCTAACCTATTTTAACTAAATTTATAATTTTGTTTAAATAAGTTTCGATAATGTTATTAAAAATTAAACACATACAATAATTTTTAATTAAGCAAGCATGCAAAAACACTTAGTTGAAAATCCAAAAATGTTTTCTCTTTAAAATTTTTGTTTTGACTTATCATTTTATTAGACACAGTGAGCGAAGTTAGATATTTTATTTTGAGATCATTTTTTACGTTGCAAAAATTATCGATCATTTTGTTTTCAGATATTAATTTTTCGACAATAAAATATTCGACGTGTTTGTAAATCGAAAATATGTTTTTTCGTTGATTCCGAATGCTTACTTTAAAATAATTCTTCTAGTAAAGAGCCTGTATTCTTGAATTGGAGTAATATTCTAAAAACAACTAATTCCTTTTCCCTTTACTTTCCGGTAAATTGTGGTCCGAGACTACCTCGCACATATATTCAACCAGAGACTATAGTATAGAATATAAGTCGTTGTTAGTCCTCTAAGCAACATGCTTCGTTATTCCTCTAAGCATACGTGATGTATGGGAAATTGGGAGTGTTTACAGAACAATTACAAGAAAATTTTAGGCAAAGAGATTTCGAAAATTTTAACAAAACTTTTATTCCAGAGCGTCACATAATTACGAGTTTTACCACATAGAATACTAATAGATTAAAGCTTTCGTTGGTCCCGCTCAATTTGTTGGAAATAAGTTTCAATAACATGCAGAGGTAAAACTGCGATGTTCGTAAATGTTTTGTGCGTTTGGAAATGTTTTGATATTTTCCTATATAGACTTTGTGGCAGAAAAAATGCATTTTGCTCATGTGTGAAAGACTACTTTCGGGCAAAGGAGAAGCATCATTATGTGGACTGTAGCTGAATCCGTAGTTATCAAAAACGAACCCGTTCATAAAGGTCCCGTTCATCAATACGCAGCCACAGTTCATTCTTATTATCTCGGGTATTCTATTAAGGTTCGTTTGTAGTTTAAAATTATTATTTTTGTTAAGAACATCAATAAAAAAATTTTATTGGTGTACATTTCCGGCGCGGCATAATTTTATAAAATTTACAAAATCGCATTAATACTCGAAAATCATTAAATATAAATGCAACTGACTGAACTTATCTGCGTAAATCTATGCGTGACCATAGTCATCAAACGTGTAATATTATTATTGGTGATTTACACTAAAAAGTAATAAATAAAACAGTTTTATTTTTCACAAATCTCCGTAACAGGGTTCAAGGATTTTCTCGATCTCTTCTGTAATTATGGAAAAGCTTGCGATATTATTAAATGCATCATTATCTTGAAATTAGATCTTGAATAAAATAATCGCGTGATTTTTATTAGAATTTGACTAACACCCGAAAATGATGTAATGGAATTTTTAGAATGAATATGGTAAACATTTCGGAATAAATATTCGTAATCATTTACAATTTAAGCCTTTTGTCGATGTCGAATAATATTTTATAAGTAAGTAATCTCTTTACATTATTTAACACCAACATAAGTATTTACTATTGTAAAATTTGTTTGTTTGGTTGTTAGTAAACATTTCATTACAAAAAGAAACAAATTGTTTTTTTTCGTAGTGGGCTTAACAACCAACTTTGTTAAATCCTTATAAACCGTGGTATTGAATAATAGTACAAACTACAAAACATTGAATAATATGCGTAATTTTAACTCATTGAAAAATCATGTCTGATAAATAGCTAACCGAAATACGCAGGTCCCAAAATTAGATAAATTTCACTCAAATACGTATGCCTCTCAAAAAATTTATAATCCCCTAATCAAGAGTGACACAGCAAAGATAAACTTATATTCGCCACTTAAGCTAATCAATCAAGAGCGATATCGTTAATTAAAATTCCAATTCTATTAATCTATAAATACCGAACGATTAAATAAAACTGTCTGTCAATCGTTCTTCAACTCAATTGACTGTACATGTATACTAATCACTTTGCTACACACATAATCTAAAATACAATTTCATTCGCACACTAAATCAAAATAAAGTGCCGCAAATCAAATAAACAAAAAGAAATTGAAACAAACAAAAATTATGTTAAATAATAAGGTGTTGACCTTTTTAATTTAAACCTTTTAAATTTTATCACTCCAATAATTACTATATATCGTATATTATTAACGTGTGATAATGAACTTGAAATTATTTTGTTGCACTTTCGATTTTTATTTTATTTTATTTCGTTTCACTTAATTTTTTCGTTTGGATAGTTAGTATAACACAAATTTCACTCAAAAAAAAATATCACTCAAAAATATAAAATATAAAAATAAATTTTTCTGTTAAAATATTACCGATATAAATGATTTTGTTAAACTAAAAGCACAAAATATAATTTGTTTTCTTTTATTATTTATGATGTTGGGGAGTTTATGTGTGTCTTCTTTGAAATTCAAATAAACTTTAATTTATAAATTTTTCGTAACAACTTTTTTGAAACAGGAAAAAATTATATCTCGCAGATTGTAAAAATAAAAACTCTTTCTTTTTTTGTTTTTTGTTTTACTATTTTATTAATATTTTTTTTAATAATATTTTTACTGGTAGTAATAATAATAGTAATTATTATGTTGAGAATATTGCAAGAAACAATAACAGATAATTTAAAAATCGCGATTATTTATTTATTTTGACGGGGTGTGCGCACAAGTGAAACTTACAAAAGCAAAAATTTAAATGACATAAACCGTCGTTGAATTCAACGATTTGTCTATTTAAGTTTTTATTGAGCTTTTTTTTCTTGTATATTTTACTATACAAATTTACAACATTGAATCGATGAATATCTGTATATACAGATACACGCACAATGAGTATAAATAAGCTGATGTCGCAGTACAATTTAATTTATCGAAGAAAAGAAATATGAATGGAGTTTGAGTGTAGAAGTATAAAGCAAAAAATAGGTTCTTGCAAATAAACAACTTTATCGTAATTGAACGATATTCTTTATTATCTCGGTAGGATAAATTTATTTTGGTAATCAATTTGGCGTTTGACTAATAACGTGTCAATTTCATGTTTCGATTTATCTAATTTTAGATTTTATTAATTTTTTTGATTTTTTTAATAGTCTTGTTGATGTTAATATTCTTAAAGAATTTACTAGACTTAAAATTTATGTTTACAATATTTGACGGTTATTCATGATACCGCGAATTACCAGTTAGTTGTTTACCTAATTTTTGCTCTAAGATGCTAGCATTCATTCTAGTTTATTCTTTCAACGATGGTCGAATATTTCTTGGTTCATACGAGTTTATGGTTCGAATCTTAAAATGCGTTTTAATTTACGGGACGTTGGAATACTTGGTTCTCACTGACTGCGGATTCATAGGACGTTCACATACACTCAAATGTAGCGACCACTATTTTCTTTTGATTTTGATTGTGACCTTAATTGGTTCAAACTGATAGTTTTAGCCAAGTTGTCATTCGTTGTTATCTCATCGAAAGATTAGAAACATCTCGTAAGAAATGTTTGTCTGATTAACTCCTACATGCCTAAGTTTAATATTAAAAAATTAAAGTATGTAGTTGTTCTTTATTTTACACTTTCAATACCGCAATTTTCTGTCAAAATAATTTAATCTAGAAACAGATAGCTTTATGCTGTTTAATAATGCGGCATAAAATAAGCGTCTTTGTTAAAGTTATTAGACTGTAAATTCAGCTTAAGTATTTTTGCCGCCAAAATTTTAACAATTAACATCAAAAATGGATTATCATTCTATCTACATCGAGATGATGTTACGAAAAGGTCTGGCAGTTTGGTTTCGAATTTGTAGCGGCTAAAATCGTAAATACATATTTCAATAGAATTGGCAATTTGGCAATCCTCGTAGCAAACGTGTTTGTACACAGGGCGCTTAATTACGAGGCATTGCTCGTTCTGCTGAACAGAACCCTAGATTCCTTCATATCTGCAGTTTTGAATCTCGATATTTATCGGACAGATAAATTTATCGAACAGATCAAGGTAAGACACATCCCAACTTTTGTGTCTCTGTACAATCGATAAGACCATTTATTTACAGTTACAAAAAATATAACATGGAATCCCAATGGGTTATTGCAACATCAGAATACGATGAATATCATGGAGTGGGTGCTATTGTACCGGAAACAGCAGGTAAAGAGAATCAGCTCAGCCAGCTCGAAAATGAAGAAAAATTCAACCGGGATATTGCCACACATTATCGGATGCAGAATCGACTCCTCTTACTGGGTCATTTATTAAACAGCAAGAACCAGGAAAAATGGTGTCCATAGTGAATGGGGTTGACGGCTGATTACCGGTACGGCGGATCGGTAAGTATTTCTTACAGAAAAATGAGAAATTCGTTGCAGAAGACCGGCTTCATTGTTCAATAACGAGGCACCAAGCTGTTTAGGCTCAGTCAATAGAGTTGTTTACCAACCTACTTTGTCCGAAGCTGGAGTGAGGTTAGATACTCGTGGTATCGCATCGTTTCCAAAAATGTTGCTTAAGCTTTTGAACCAGTTGTCATCGTGCACATACGCGATTGGCTGAGATGGGATACTGGTTTCGTGCCAGTTCGATGTGTACTATTTTAGTCGATGGACAGATGAAAATTCAAATGCAGGTCTCACATGATCGTTTTTCTAGTCCTCGCTCAAACAGTATAGGTTTCAAGAGGCCCGGAGAAGTCCAAACCCACCTTTTGGAACGGTCTTGTTATTTGAACATGTTCGGTTGGTATTCAACCATTTGTTGGTTGAACCAAACTTTTAATTTAGGATGGTGTTCCACATACTTAATACAGTGATGAATAATTGGTTTCGGGGCATCAGGGGAATCAGTTTTGTGGCATCAATAATCCAGTATTATGTCCGTGGTAGACTGAGTAAATGTAACCGCAGTGAAAATATCGAATTTGTAATTGGTGTACCATTTTTTCTATAGGGTCTCGGAGAATTCCACAAAAATATTTGGATTTTTAGTTGTGTAAGAGGCGAATGATTTTCCTATTCGGCCCTCCCGCAGTAACAGGAGATAATTTCCTGTTTTGTTGATAATAAATGGTGAGAGATATTTCAGTTTGCTTTTCTAAGGTATTTTAATGTTTAATTGTTAAAATTTTGTTTAAATTTTCACCGAATTCTTATTTATTGCTTTAAGATATTTGGATCGCTGGAATACACCTCTTCAAGTAAACCAAATAAACCGAAATTAGTTATATATCATTGTTAACAAATGAAATCGACTCGAATTCCTTTATCCGACCTAATCCTAAATTAACCTCGAATATGACTTAACGACATTTATTCGAATTTGGTAGTAATGTGGGTGGACATTTGGTAAACCAAAAATGTGCCTATGTAATCAATGTAATCAACCACAAATCGATCATAATACTCAAGAAAGCACTTGAAAACAAATAATCCAGCGCTCATAAAGACAGCTATACCTTCTAACAATTTGAGAAATCAAAACATTTTGAGTGTGCGTAGGATTTGATTTGTACAGATCTATAGTGAAATTGAAAAACACTCTAAAACAGAAGTAAATTCGAGAAAAATATTCGAGCATCCTGAAAAAATATTCAAATATTAAATAGTCCAAAAAGGGGCAAAATATTATCGAATATTCGGACAACAGATTTGAATGGTCCAATTATAGCCAATAAATTTCCCTCTTCTCGTAGTAATATTCCAACCTAATAAATTCTCGGATAATATTTGACCCCGATGTAACGCAAAAATTCTCGGCTATTTCTGTTACATTATTATCACGTTTAAATAGCCCACCATATAAATTGTAAATACATCGTCTGTCACAGAAATACCAATGAACAGGGGACTTAATAGGTCACTTCCACACACATTAGTTGTTGTAAAAATGTTTGTGATAGTTCCGTACATCGGTTTTTCTACTTATCCTTAAGATGTCAATTATTCTCGAAAGGTGTTCGGCCATTGGCGTCGAAATAATGTCAATTCAATGTTAGAGCGGGGGCCTCGGCTCGTCACACATTATGGATTCATCATAGTGAAATTAACGAATTATAGTTCAGTTTTATCATGATTACCCTGGGTATGTATTTATATTAATTCAGTTGGCATGCTGGATGAGACGTATTTTGTTCTTCCACATTGCTATTAGTGAGCGGCCATTCCGGATTCCACATCTTGTGCAAACGGGCATACATCATCCACTTCACGTAAAGCCAAGAACTCGAAAGCAAAAGTATTCAGAGTAAATAACTGAAAATATAAACTGCCCAGCTTAAAAGTTAATTTATAGGGTTAGTTTGTAAAAAAATGTAACGACTTTAAAATATTAACAAGAGTTGGGTCATATGGTACTTACCGCTTTAATTGAAACAATCGTTTGGATTCGTCCCGAACTCTGGTGTTATGTGGAACCCACACGACGTCACATGAAGATAATATACATGCGCTAAAACTTCGGTTATCAATTCAGAAAAATAAACGTGTCATTGTGGTGAGTACAAGCTAATCTATATAACACCATCATCGATCACCCAAATACCCAATTTAATCTAGCATTCAGTTCCATCATTCAATTCAGTCTCTACCCTAATTTACTCGGTTCACATTTAATTAGCTCACCATATTTAAATAAAAACTATTTCAGCTGAGGATAGTATCTATTTGACAAATAGACAATTTTGACATTTTACGGTACTGTTAAATTAATTTATGCTTGAAAGAAATATTTATCAGTTCGGTGCACAAAATATTTACAACACAATCCAATTTAATGCCTTTTTAATTTAGTCAAGTGTCAAGAGTTGACATCTAGCAAAATATATATGGTTCAATTTTATTTTGTCATTTTTATAGAGATGGCACTGTGAATTCTTAATCATGATTTTCAAACGAACATTTACTTTTTATGAGATGCGGTTATCTATAGAAAACATTTTTATTTAATGTTAGTTCATACCAGTTATTAATAGAATTCGTAAAGCACAATGCACTATTTTTTCTAATTCGCAAATTTAATTTGAGCTTTTTTAATTATCGAAGTACGTCGCTAATGAATTCAAAATAGTGGTTGACATTGTTTACGAGTATTAGACGTTATCTACGAGTAGTCTACGTTCTCGACGAGTTATGCTCCCGCCGCAGTAACAAGTAGACTATGATACCAAAGAAGAGCAACCTCATTGAGAAAGGTCAACACGGTATAAGTGCTTCAGCTATATCTTCAATACTACCCATTATTAAAGGTTCTATTTATACAATTTGAACTCAACTTTAATCAATTGCTTATATTTGCTTAAAGCTATAACTAAAAATAATCGTGCTGTGAAATTATCATTATTAACCAAATTGAAAAGTAAATAATTTTAATTATAAAGGTGTAAAGCGTGCAAAATTCAAATAATAAAACACAGCCAGATTTATGAGCAATTATTAATTAATTTATTCATAATTTTAATTTAACAGAACTCAGTTGCCAAATTTGATATCCACCGTAAATAAAAATAAATTGAATTTTTATCTTTATTACGAGAGATAAATTAGCATAGCGTAAAATAATCCATCATTCCAACACTAATGGGAATTTATTTGGTTTATAAATAATTTCTTAGATCTATAATTAATTTTGTACCTACGCTGCTAATTGATTTGTAATTTCTCGATATTTGGTTTTATCTACAAATAATATATTTAGACAAAACAATTTTTTTAATAAATAAATGTTGTATTACAATTCGACATACATTTTGACACTGCACGAAGTATGAAGTAAATTATCATAAAATTCGGTCATGAACTTTAAAAAATGGTGTATGCTATGATAGAGTACGGGTATGAAAGAAAATTTAAGTAAATTACGATTTTTTATAAATTAATTATGTATACACAAAAACTGAAAATCATCGATCTCTGATTATTTTTTATTATGAACTTTACAGTAAATTTTAACAATTCTTAAAATTAACTGATTTTGTGTTTTGATTACAAGAAATATTTTGAAACAATATGTACAACTTTATAATTACTTCAATAATATAAATTAATATTACAAGAACATAGTTTTGCTTGGAAAATGTCAGACGTCAGAGATTTAACTACTAATTATGTCAGACAATCTTAATTCTATTGTTTCAAATCGATCGATAAATTTTATTCATGTGATAATTATTTACATTGATGTGTAACTAATTTGTGATCAAACGATTTTTGAAAAGAAAGCAAACTTGTTATAGTCAGTCATTAGACAGTCAGTCTTGAAACTCCAATCACGCAACAAATTGTTATCTGATCAAACATAATCGTAAATCGAACATTGAACTTTATAATTTCATCATAAAAAGCTTAATATACTGTTTAAATCAATCAAATCGTAAAACATTTTGTATATACATTGACGTTTATGATAAATATTTCCGAAAATTTATTCGGATTTCCCAGATAAATTCAAAATAAAATCGTGTGTATCAAATGGTATCCAAGGTTCTTAATCTACGTTTAGGTCGATCGTAGAAGGGACGAGTTAATCAATTGCGTTTATAGCACTGAGCACTCGAACAAAATATTGTAACTGCTTTCGATCCTGGGGGAACGATCATTTTATCTTCTCAAATCAGAGCCGACGACGTTCAGCTAAATTTAAAGAAATAAATTCTTCGTTCGAAGAAATTTTGAAATAAACAAATTTTTTTTTATATATTTTATTACTTTACATTACAAATAAATGCTTCCACCCATTTTCTTAAGTTTTATATGTACTCGTATATATACGATTAGTATATTAGCTACGTATATATTCCAAGTAAGCCGTCTTTATTTCTTAAAATAAAGAAAATTGAAAACAAAAGAATTTTCAATTTTATATGCATACCTGGCCTCATTAGTAATTAACAAGGCGATTTAAATATACCAAGAGCAAAATACTGGAAGTTCAATGTTTTTAGCAAACAAATGTATTTTTTTAGATAAAAGTGTGGAAATACTAGTAAAGTTATTTCTCAGGTGTGTGAGGTTACCACCCACAAATGCTAATTTTAAGAGTGAAATTTCTATTCCAAAACTGAATTTTTGAAAATTGATTTAAGTTGAAATTTTGCTCGTTTTCAATGTGTCTATAAATTTTTCTTTTGCCATTCGAACCTACCCAATATAGAAACTCCGTATTTTCCTATCAAACAATCCCTGACCCTCTATCAGTAATTTTCTGAGTTTTTATAATTTTTTGGAAATGATGGGTGATTTGTTTTTATTAAAAAAAATTCTGTAATATAAAATTAAAATATCTAGAAACAAACAAAACTAGACGGTATATTGTGATCGAGCTTGCACAACTTCTCCAAGTTTGAGGGCCAATAACAAAATATTAAAGAAAATTTCGAGGAAAGGAAAAACTAAGCACGAGTTTTCCAAAATAGATATTGCATATCAAAAACTCTAGAAGAAAGTAATTCCCACAGATGCTTATCGAACCTGCAGAATTTACCCTTACTTTAGAAAATAACACTCTTCAGTGGAGGCATTACCGATATAATTGCCTACTTACAGTAAAATTAAAGATGAGTTCTTATTAAAAATTGAGATTGGAAGTAGGGCCACTTTCGAATTCCTTCTAATTTCAGTGAACGATATTGGAGGTTTATATTTATATTAATCGTCATTAGAGTTAACACAGATGAACAAAACGTCCAAATTTCATTTTCACTAGCAACAATGACAAATCGTCAAAGCTAAGTGATAAAATTCGCAATATTTTTCTTTGAACGCAAGGAAATTGGTAATATCTCAAAACACCTAAAGAGACTGATGGTTATAATGGTTAGGAATGACCAGAATAAAGAATTTGTGTTTCAACAATGGCCAATCATTGAAACTCAACCTTAAATATGATATCCTCAAAATCTTTAATATAAAAATATCACGAGGCCAACTTTTCATTTTAAATAAAAGCTGATTTCAATGTTCAACAAACCATTACTGAATGTCACACCAACAAACTAAAACGAATGGAGGTATGGTTAATCACATTAAAATAAAAAGATTTAGGGTTTATCCTCACAAGTTTATAAAAATAAAACAAAAATATTATTTACATTCTTTTCAAGCTACAAGTGGTAGCTATCGTAAGAGCAAAAGTTAAATTTACGAGAAAACGAATGAAAACTAAAATATTGTAAATTAATTTTCCAACAATACCGGTCTAGATCACTTTTCTAAAATTTAAGCGGAACTGACGTTTTTTAACAAAAAAAAAATTATGAGTAAAAATTCGGCCCCTGTTCATAACGCAGACGGATTGAATGATCGAGATGAAACTTTATAATTAAGCTTTCTCCACAAATTGTGATTATTAGCCGAAATCAGTCCACCTGAAGTGGTAGCTTCCATAGGAACTTTCTCGTTTTCTGTAAATATTTTGAAAAGTATACAGCATTTAGGAAAAAACCATTAATAACCAACATTTTGTAAATTTAATTTCAAACAAAATAGTTCAGATCATTTTTTAAATTTTACCGGAAATAACGATTTTTGCTAAAAAAAACTTGATTTCACCAAAGTTCGGCATTTGTGCGGTCCTAGCGGATCGACTATTCGGAATGAAATTTCATACTTAAATTTTTTCTATTATTTGGGAAATTCTTACAAAATTTGGTTGATTCTGTGTACCGGAAGTGGTGGCTTAGATTGGAGTCTTTTTAATTGTCACATTGATGACGAAAAGTTTAGCTTTTACAGCTTTTAAAGAATTAAAAGTTTTCAGCACGAGTTGACCTTGATTATACAAGACAGTTTTACTAAAAATCCGGTATGCTCGCATACCACATTGGTGGGTGTTCTGCAAACTTTCAAATCCACTGGAGTTATGGAAATAAATATCAGCATATTTTGTCAGAAGATTTCCAACTGGCTTTAAGGCGTAATCCATAAGATGATATTTCGGAAACCGATGCGCGCGTTATAAATACCTGTCTTTCTTCACTCCATGACGTTCTCATCTCCTTTAGTAGAAATTTAATAAGTGAGTGCGGATTGCCGACCCCACAACAACTGATTGATGAGATTTACATGAATCGTGAGTATATCGCTGAAACAAATTAAAGTAAAGGCACGATGACTGATATCGTTAATGACTGTGTCCAGTAGTTCACGTCTGAACAAATGCAGATCTATGGTACCATCCTCCATCTAAGGTACCAGGATGCTCCTGGTGGAACTGGAACATTTTTCCTTACTACGGCTACCCTAGCAGAGGTCGGAAGATAAGAAAAAATAGTACTTGCAGCAGCATCTTTTGGGATTGCTACCACACTACTGCCTAAAACAGCGTACACAGTGTTCGAGTTGCCTATAGACTTTGACAGCGACAAAACTCTTTTGTAGATATTTCAAGATTTTTTCTAATTATATGTAATGAATGTACTCGTACGATGGTTAATCGGAAAGCCGTGGAAGCTGTGGGCCGAACCATGCAGGACAATCGTAGAAATAATCAGATTATGGGTAACGTACAGTTCTCTTTTGTGGCGTTTTCTGGCTAACACAACTGTAGTAACTAAATGTACCAAGGTTGACGAGATAAAACCTCGCTGAAACGATCCTTTCTATTGCCAAGATTCAAAAATTGCGTTTAACAGTCAACACGCGAGTACGATGTGGCGGTAATTCACCTGCTCGAGAATTCTCTGAAGTGTTGCTGAAAATTGGCGAAGGAACTTAACTAGCAGAGAATAACCAGGTAAAATTACCAGAAATACTTGGCAAGATTGTTCCTACGGGAGAGGAACCCACTCGTTCAGTGTATAATAATTTATAATAGCATTATGCCGCACCGCAATTAAAGAAAATGAAGTCGATCAAGATTGTGCTACTAATTATCCGGTAGAATTTCTAAACCCCCTCACTGCAAACGGTCTTCTTGCACATCGAGTAGCACATACAGTCGGTGTCACGACCCGATTATGCTTTTCCGAAACTTAACTCCTCCAAAATTATGCAACGGAACTAAACGTAAAGTGATCAAATTATAAAAAAATCGAATTGAGCGCAAAAGTTCTAACGGTTTGTACGGCAGGCGTTGCTTTGCTATGACAACACGCTATAACAAATCACATATATTGTTAATAAGTGGGCGAAGTCGCGGCTACAGTTAAAGACTATAAAGCTAAGTATAAGATTCGAATATCCATAGTCTTGGGCTCATTTTCACTAAATTTAAAACGCTCGAATTTTGGTTGTATATTGTAAGATATTTTAAATAAATTCCCGGGCTAAGCTGCCCTAACTTCAAAGATAAACGCAGTGGCGCACAGGGCTTCCGCTAAAAGATTTAGATTACGATCCCAATATCCCGTTTAGTGAAAATTAATAAAATAGATTTAAGTTTTCTAGTGAACATTTTCATGGCCTATACAACACTACATTGTGCACCAGAAATCTGTTCTATTTAAATAAAATATTTTATTACTAAGGCTAGCTAACCAAATATTTGTTATGCCTCACCAAATAGCAGCAATGAAATGAACGCGTGAGATTCAGCTGCAAATTTAAATTGTATTGCAAGCGAATTTTCTTACCTTTTTTTTAAATTTTAATTTTATTAAGAAACAAAATACCTTCTGTGTGACTTTTTATCAAATTCAGACGTATGCAGCATTATAAATTAATCTTTTTCGACTGTTTGAGTATATTTGCAGGCCTGCCCAATTATCAACATTTGAGCTTAATCGATGACATTTATTTTGTTTTTAATTTTCCTTACCTAGGGTGATAAAATTCTTAAATGACTTTAATTTTTATTAAAACTATTTTAAAATTCCGGCTGGTGGAGACTAAAATTTTATTTTGGGAAAATTCGCTTCACGGAGGTTTCTAACGATCGCGCTTAATTGTATTGCGGTTGCTTTCGTTGCAAGGACGGAGACAATAGTTATAGTAAATAGGCCTGTTTCATTTAATTTAAATTGTAGAAAATGAGAGAAAATAAATTCAAAAGCCAGGGAAAGCGAAACTTTTTTTCACCAAGGGTCTCTTTATTTGCATTTTTTGCAACTTTGTGTTACAAACAATTCGATCTGAAAGATTAAAACATTGCACCTAAACGCAAGATATTTACTTACTGTATTACAATTTACCTAAAACAATTTAGCTTAACACAATTTATCGAATGCTGAACAAAATTGAATCAATTTGTTGTGTTTAGTAAATTAATCCGATGTGGTAATTAAGATTTAGGAACGTGGTTACGATTGTTTCTATTATCAAATTCACTTTAAGTAATACGTCAAAGAGATGTAATTTGGACTCATGTGCAAATTCAATTTTTATATTGAATTAAATAATATTAATTTATCATAAATGTAAATTGACCATTTTTTCTCTGAAAATTATGTTTCCTGAGGCAAACTAATTAAATGTGGAGATGGTTGATTGACAGACTAATATTTCCGGAATTATTAAACATGCTAATTTTAATTGTAAAAACAAATGAATTGTTTATTAAAAATATCCTCCTATTTGTGTGGCAAATGGTAAATTTTAAGCTATTCTGCACGATTTATTATTGAATGTGCTAATACTGATAATTGCCATATTTAACAGAAATTGCATTTCTGGGGGAATTTATGAAATCACAAAAATTTAATAAAGCCATTATGACATTTGAAATAAAATTGCCGTGATTGTTACAATGAAGCAATTTGTTTTTAATACACGCAATGAGGGATGAAGTCTTTTTAAGCGATGATAGTAGTATAGAATTAAATAACTAAAATACAATTTACAGTTAAAATTAATTCTAAGGAAGTCATTATTTAAATCACTTTATCTCAAGTTGGCTCCCTGTTATTATTTTAATCGCTCACAGGAAGTTTTTGAATAATATTTAACCATTGCTCGTTAAATTTTAAGCGAAACCCCTAACTCCGGATATTTGCGGTTTTCCAAAAAATCTTTAAGATCCGTTCTGCTCTCAGCCTTATATTAAATTTGCATACTATATCTCGGTTATTTATATTTTAGAACAATACTAATAATATATTGTAGTAATTATATAGTCTCTGCTTTGTATTTGGAATTACTCAAAGTATTTTTTTCGAAATGATGCTGTTGTGTTACAATTCTTGCAGTCAACCGACAAAGAATTCCACAAACTGATTCCCCTCACAAAAAAGGAAGAATTCATTAACTTTATACTATTATTGACGATCTTTAAAGTCTGAAGCTGATTAGATTTTAATTTTTCTAATTTATCAACAGTGTATTCAGGCTGTTTAAGAAATTTAACATTGCTAAGCATACCCGAAACTGATATAATCACTGAGCGAGCAGCTAAGTAAGATGTTAGTATGCTGAGAGATATGGTCATATTTTCTTTGTTCCAAGACGTATCTTATACATGAGTTGAACAATAATTGTAAGTAATTGAAATATTGCTTCTGAAGTTCGAATATAACAATGTTTCCATGCAGAAAATGTGGTAAGATATACGACTTAACTAGTTGAAGGCGAAGTGTAGAATTTATGTGTTTAGTAGTAGTCCATAGTAGTCTTAGAAGGAAGCTTATTCTTTTGCAAACAATTTCAACGCGTGGTGGCTCCAACATAGGGTTTTATCAAAATACACACCCAGGTTACAGTATCAGAAAAACTAATCACTGTACCGCTCACAACAATATTGCCATCAAGCCATCAATATACAATGTGTTTTATTGCTATTAAGGTCCAATTTATTATTTGTTGTCAAACAATCAATGTCTTGATTTACCATCTCATTGCAATTCGGGATGTCGTTTACACCGCAAAATTTATATATGCAGGTCGTCAGCGAACAAGAGATATTTACATTTCTCTATTACACTTGTTATGTCGTTGATAAACGTCATAAACAAGAATGGTCCAAGAACAGAGCCTTGTGGGACTCCTGTGGTTGTCCTGCATACACATATACGACAACACCAGACGTGATGCAGGCAATGAAAATAAAAAATAATCGCTCAGCTTTTTTATTAGCCATTCATGATAAATCTTATCGAATGCCTTGCTAAAATCCAAGAGCACCAGTGCACATGCCCGTTTGTCATCGATAGCCCTGCGAATATCATCACTAATATTTAGCAAAGCAGTTAGATCAAAATGATGCAAAATTTGAGTTTGAAGAATTTTTTAGAATCTCCGAAAATCAGAAGGAGAAGAGCTATTTTGCTTTTTTAGGAATCGTATTACTTTAGAGTGCTTCCATTAATAAGGGAAGTATAAAACAATCTTTATAGGGTAATAACATTTTGATAAATTTTAAAAGCAGTACCTCAACACCAGCAGAGTTATATTTTACTGATATAAAGGCTTCAGGTAAGTCTACAATATCAATGTTTCGAAAACTAAAACCGTCATCAGTTGCCCTATTCAACTCGAAATCGTTTATGTTAGATGAAGCTTGTTGATTACAAAAATAATTGTTCAGACCATCTATGCTGATAAATCGACGTTTGGGTTATTTGGTTTATTGGGTAGTCTAGTTATCGAACTAAGGTGTTTCCAAAATGTTTTAGAAGGTAAGGAAGGATCGAGACGGTTTGTTAAATACTGAGTTTTTGCGTTTTTGATAGCATTGCTAGTTTTTTTTCTAATTGATTTATATTCCAGATAAAGCCCTTCATTTTTTATATGCCTCCAACGATTGATCAAACATAAAATGTGATTATTGAACCAAGGTGGCTCAGTAAATTTTAAACGAAATGATTTGATATAGGAACAAACTTTTCATAAGATGACACAACCATTTTGTTACAAGGGACATTTTATCATTTGGTTCATAAATGGTGTATATTATGTCCCAGGGTATGTTTTAACATTCGCGCATTAGACCAGTATCAATATTTTTGTAATCTCGTAAACTAATCGAGAAATCCACCCTACTATTGTCGACTTCATATGAAAAAAAGACAAAGTCATGATCCGAAAATCCCACCGATATTTGATTTAGAAAAATTACTTTTTGAGTATTTGTAATGATCAGATCAAGCAAGCTAGACGAAGTTCTTGTACAATGCGTTGGCTTACTGTTTTAACATAGAAAACCAAATCTCTCTCCAATAGTCTGCCAATACTTTTAGGGGTAGGTTTTATACCATTAGGGTCACAGTTGAAATCACCATAAATTATAATATCATTATACTCGTACTTTAATGAATATTCGGCTAAAATTGTTTCCAGATCATCACAAAATTCGCCAGGGCGCGATTTGTAAACAACCATTAACAATATTACAACAATCGCCAATTTAACTTCGATTAAAATAACCTCGATTAGAATAATGAATACTAATTAAGAATTCCAAGAAAGATAAAATCCCAGTGAAAATTTTTAAATTTTGTGATAAAGTGTAATCGGCTCGGGTTATAAAATTATAAAAATGTCTATCTTCCACTATATATGAGTATATAAATAGATACGCAGCTCCCGGTAATTACAGATAATGCGGAATCATAAATTACCCATGTTTATTATTGGCTTATTAAAACAGTTGGAAGTGATTGTGATGGAAATTTTGAATAAATTAATTATTTTAATGATCCAATATCCAACAATATCGCAAAAATTTATGTTAATTAAATTTTAGATAAGGTTTTTTATGTGAAATTCCATAACCATATTTAACAGATAGAGATATTTAACATTATATTTTTATCCCTATATAGCTGCTACATTACCTTTTCAATTTCGATTTTCCAGCGGCTGAACTCCCGACTCATAATGTTAGGAAAATCCATATGCGTTATGAAACCTGTACCTCAATTTTGTCGTAAACTGAGACTTTAGAGTAACGAGTTCTGCTATTATTTCATAGACGTGCTAGATGTAAATATTATGTTTTGTAGAGCAAACAATAACAAAATTAAATTTGTATGTCTTGCTAGTGTGTGAAACATAGAGAAAAATTCTTGAACTGAAGTGCCGCGATTCCTCTCCATCTCCTACGGGATTTGGAAACGAAATGCGAATAAATAATATTGGAGTTAAGGCCTGTCGTGAACCCGTCGCGAATAACAAAACCGAATCGTGAAAGGTGATCCGATAAGCCTTACCACAGCTGTGATGACCGCTTTTCTTATCAAACTTACTTACAGTAAAATGGTTAATGAGGCAGTTCATGGTACCAAAGGCCAACAACAACCGCCTTCGTTACAGTGTCATGATGATGGTCCCCACAGGAGCTATCCACAGTCTGTGATAGGTCAGATGTGCTATATACTATCAAATTAATTCAATTTTAAAATTGCCATGCTCTCCAAATTTCCATCATCTACTTGCTACACTACAGAAACAAACCAAATGGAGGATAATTAGTACCGACAGTTAATTACCTCAACGAATGGCGGGGAACCTCATTGGTACCAACTATAAAGTAAATTTCTCTGGTCACTCCAACTGATGATCTCCGACTCAAGTAAGAAACAGACAGGAACCCATTAAAGATATATGAGAAATTGGCAAGTTAGTTAGGTGTTGTAGTCAGCAAAAAAGTGTAGTATACAACAAATTGATTTGACAATACACATTGTTACGATCTCGCCTATTGGTTTTATTGGCAAAGAGTTCACCGTGGGCGAAACATTTAAAGGGCATTCGATTGACCTGAATAAACAAATATATCTGAATTAACTGACTCAACTGAAGTGAATTGAGCGTTCGATTCGCACCTCTTCACTTCAGTTAAAAAATTAAGCTACTGAATAACCTGAAGAGATATTTTGCTCGTGTAGTTAATTCAGATAGGTTGTTTTTATTGTATTTTTGACATTTACATTTACATGGTAGTACTCGTATATTATTTATAAAACTATTTTAACGCTGTTTTATATATTAACATTATTTTTAATCGGACTATAATCAACAAAAGCCATTGATTTATTTTGTCATTTATCTGAAGTGAAGAGGTGCGAATCGAATACCCAATTCACCTCAGTAGCTCAATTAAGTGAATAGTAACTCAATTATCTGAATAGTAACTCAATTGCAATTCTGTTTATTCAGGTCAATCGAAAGCCCTTTTATTCAGAGAAAATTGCTCATTTAAGGTTTAGAAAATATTAAACATTTTTGTAAAATTAGTGACATCTAGGTTTAAGTAGTGCCATTAGAGGTAGTTTTGTGACAATTTTGTGGTATTTCAGATTATAGTAGTCTAGAACAGAACCGTCGAGATTATTACTTATGATATGATATGATAGAGGCGTACAGACCAGCCATAACGGCGATCCTAGGTATGTTATCGTAATTCTGAAATATCAGCAATCAAATAACAAATTATATCTGAATGCGAATAATATTTCAGCGTCATGCGGGCCCAGGCCCTACCTGCATCCTTAACAGATAAGGTTAATTAGGAAAGGATGTTAGTCACAGAAACAACTAGGGCGAACCGCAGCAAAGTCATTTTCTAACTACTTAAATATATTAAAATGTTAGTTTCAATTATATTCACACTCTAGATTAGATTTTGTTAATTTATTAATTTGGGTTAGTTGTGGTTGAGGTAAAGGAGATTAATATTCATCATATGTATACGGCATCTGTCATAATAGTCTGGTTAGGTTATTTAATTCACATCTACGGGTCATCTCATCATATACTGCTTGTAATCTTATTTTCCCTAACTTCCCATCCAACACCATCTAACCGAGGGACTTCACGTTCGTAATGACTCGGCAGTATTATCATACATATGATGACCTAAATGTTCCGTTGATATTGTAAAAAAAAAATTAAATTCGGTATTGTCATTCAGCTACCTATATTTAAATTCATCCAACTAAAAGCAAAATTAATTTATATCTAACGTTCATACAACTTCACTAAAACATAACGTGAATTCAACCAGAAGAGATCGTCGAAAAACAACATTCCATAGCAAAATGTCTTTGGGTCGTTAACATATTTGATTGTATTAAGTTTATGCTCAAAGCGTAAGTAATTAAATAGACCCCCTGGTCAAGAAGGTTGCAATCACAATCTTCTCTGACCTTCCGGTATGTTCAAAATTTTTTTTAATAATAATAAAAATAAATTGAATTATATTCGCCGTCAACTTTGTAGTTTTAAGTCAGGACTTTCGACAAAATTTCAATTTATAGAATTGTTTAAAGTAAGGAACGAAAAATTATTAAAATATTAAAATAACTATAAACAAAAACAATAATTATTTCATTGACTGATTGATCAGAATGTATGGCCAAGACCAAGCAGGGATCCCGGATACGCCGGGCTCACCGACCCACATCCTGCACATGCGGAGGAGAAACAAACCTCCAGCCACCCGAATATAAACTCTGCCCATCCACCCGCAATCCCGACAAACTGCTTTCACCTTCAAATCAATCCTCATTCAGAACTTCACCATTCCCTACTATAACGTCCCTAATCCGATGATCACTGTACAATATACAGAACAAAATTTTTGTATATGCACGCAGAGTGGATGACTTCGAGAAGAAAAACGAACGAAACTCCCACTCCTCATGCATACGACAATCATGCTCTACACACTTTATTCGAGATCACCAAATCAAAGGTATCACCGCAAAGGTATTGAAAATAGTAAATCTCTAAACGAAAACCATCCCAAAATAAAAACAACTATCCAAAACCAAAGATAAATAAAGTTCACGCTCAGAAGACTGCAAATTCATCTCCTCACCACACCTACAAAAAACAAACTAATAAAATCATAAAAAAAAAATTTCAAAAAATCCATATCACCCGTATGACTGTGCTCTCCTACCCGCGGAAACCAGCGCGGCACCAACATATCACATTCGCTCCCGCAGTTATATATTCATACCTGCGGAGCGAGTGCGACATACCAGCGCCGCACCAACCTCCGCAAGCATAAACGCACAGTGAAAGCTCTTTCCCGTGTCTACGCTTTATATACATATGTATATACAAAGTCCATACATTACGAGACGGCCGAAAACACATGTATAGGCACAGGTTCATTAATTATTTATTATATATTCATTCTTGTGCGCAAGATATTAAATATTTAAGTAAATGTTGGCGCTCATCATACACACACATTGAAAACCCTTTTTCTTTTTACAATAGAAAGTATGTTCGAGTAAAGACTGATGTACATATATAAAACAAAAGATGGCCGCAAAATTACGAAAATCAGGAAAAACGAAAAATGTACGTCGATCACCAAACATGCATACTCTCCATAGCAAAACAGCGACAAAAATTGTTAGCGAGTGTACTAAACAGAACAACAGAAATGAAAAACCCTTTCTCGCGTAGACAATACTCGAATAACCCACTATATGATCCACTATAAAATATGTTTATATACTTACAAAACCGTCGAGAATATTACTTCTGTATAAATCCAGGCGAGTCTATAATGTTACGATCGATATATATATAAATACGAGTGCAACGAACACAATGACGCAGTCCGAGATACGGTTCGCGAAAGTGATCAGTGTGAAATTAATAAGGCGTTTTTATTGAAATAAAATTCTGTGATTATTGTAAATTGTGGAAAGTGAATTAATAATAAATAATTGTGCAAATATTTTGTGATTGTGTTTTGGGTTAAGTAAGTATTTGGAAAATTATTGTACGATTATTTTCAGGAATATTCCGGAAGCAGTATTGTTGTAAACTACCTAAGATACGAATCGAATTTGACAGGATAAATTTGTAAAAATATGCTCATACCACACAAATGGTAGTACAAATGAAAAGAGCAGATCTCGGCCTATCCAAATTGGTGTATGTTATTGCCGAGGAGAATACGACAATATATGACAATTATATGAACAGAAAATGTGTTTGAAAAAATTAAATCCAATCTTTAATTTCGTGTTTTGCGTTTACTGGAGAGGCAAATATGAAAATCGCATACATTTTTATGTTACCTCTCTATTGCGTATTTTCCTTATCATTACCATAAACGAATTGGGCTCTAGGGGCATCCTATTATCTCTTCTGTGTTTAGTAATCATGAAACAATTACTTACAAGAATGAACAATACCCACATTAGCTATGTTCAACTGTAGCACAGCTTCATATGGATGGATAAAAAAGTATCAGTATTTTAAGGCTTCTCTAAACCCGTTTAACAAGCTCCACAAACCTCCATTTATCTCCAAACAAGATGTTTTCGGCCCAAATTTCAGTTTGGGTTTACATCCTCTTTTGGCGCTACTAAGTCATCTGATGGCTGTAGTAACGAGTGTTAAGCAATTTCTAGGGGGTGTAAAACATTCGATTCTCTCTCATTCAAAAATTACGAAAATCAGACCAAAATCTACTTGAGAATTCAAAACAAAATCTTGTCATACAAATATATGAAGACACTCTGTAGGCTGATTATTTGAGAGCTTTTACATTCCCATATTTTATCTTACAAAATAACTTAATTAAATATTTTGCTTTGCTAAAACTACTTATCAAAGCTCACAGACGTATTTGCAAGAAATATACACTTTGTTTGCATAAACTTGATGACGCAATCAATTACTTATATACCGTCTCTTTTAAAGATTTAATTAATTTAGAGTTTAATTATCGCCTTATATACGAATTCATCAGACGACCACAAAAGCATACCACTTAAAATAATCATACTAATTTGTTCAACTATGTAATCTGCTTTTAAACAATTTTAGTTTCAACGCAGCTTTTAATATAATTAACAATGGAAAATTTCCCTGCGGATTCGATTTACAACTTAGTTTTTGAATTTGGATGAGGTAATTTGGTTTGAAAATGTCCAAATTCGTAAACATTATATAATGAAAATAAGCGGAAGTTAAATATGTGTGATAATGGAACAGTTTTCGCATATAGTTTGTTGAATAGGAAGTATTTTTAAAAACCTTGTTCTACCTCGGTTGGTAACTCCGTCTGGCTCTTATCCCAATCTCACATTTGAAGTACTTGCAGCACTAGTATCAACTTCTAGCGACCCTTGAACTTTGTAAACTTGTGGCACAACCTACGAAACAGTAACACAATCTGTTAAACCTTTACAGAAATCAATGAAGGCTTTTTGTTACGGATAATTTGAAAGGTCTGCTAGTAAATTCGAAATAACACAACTTGTCAATTGTTTGAGCTTCAATAGCACTGTAACGGAATTTTATTCAGTTCCGTTATCAACCCAAACATCAAATTTTAACATACGGCATAACCTTCGAGGTGATACCTCAAATTCTACCAAAAGAAATTACCATGCCGTATTTCGCATTGTTATTGGTTGCTTATGTTACTCAGATTACTGTATATATCCATGCAGTAGGTGAATAAACGTAAACCATAATAATATATAATGCAACATTATCAATTTATTTTTGCATCGATATGTCTTGAGGTAAATGGCTTGAAAAAAAACTTTGCTATTGAAAATACCTACAATTGCACCTTTCGATCGATTGATTTTTTGTTGATGTAAATAAATTTTTGCGCGTGCATTGAGTAAGCGAAAATCAATGTCACGTTGTTGTACGTTTTTGCGTTCGTACATTTTGATGAATGTACAATAATTTGTTTTCAATTTTTGGTATAAAATGTACAACGGAAAGAAAGAAGGGGGAGTTGCGTGCTAGACAGTCAGCCGTGCAGCTGTGTTTAGAAGAGGTAGAAAGTTCAGTTTCTTTTTGGGTAATTTCCTGATATCTAAAATAAAATGCGTTTGTTAACATGTGTAAAATTTAGTGAAATACAATAATAATTTTAAAAAAAAGTATAAATTAATCTGAAATAAATTTAATTAAGAAAATTGGATGTGTTTATTATCTCGTGATACTATACAGTGTTCATTAAGTTACATAAATAAATTGATGTAATCGGGGAATGTAATCAAATCAAGTGCCAATAAATGTGAAATATCCGAAAAATTCGTTTTGTGGGAGTGTTGCAAGTTTGATTTATGTTTGACACCAAAGAAAATTTTTGTTCATTAATTTAAAAATAAAAATAAACGTTAGTGAAATACATACATTGAAAGACTGATCCGGGAGGTAAATTAAAAGTGCGAGTTTTTTAGTCTAGTGCTTTGCAGACTAAATTTTCTTTTTTTTTTGGTAAGTATGATTTTAGTGCAGTAGAGATACTAACCATTCTAATCGTGGCGAGGTTCCTTAGTTGCTTCTAGCAAAGCTGAGTCTTGCTAGGAGCGAGGGCATCGAAAGTAACCCTGCCCATAGGCGGGACACCCTCTTTCTGCTGAGGACCTCCTCCACGCCATTAAACCACTAATCGTTAAGCTTCTCTATTAATATTTTTTTTTGGTGCGTATTTCTTAGGGTAATTATGTTACCCTAAGAAACCAGAATTAACAACCGTGGGTAAAACATCCGCTTGAGATATGTAGGACCCGCCAGTTTTGGGTCTGAGGACCCCACTTTTCATTTTTTTTTCAACCTTTAGATGGTAAATATTAGGCCATCTTTCTCTTTCTCTTTTGTTATTGTGCGGTAATCTAGGTCCCGCATTTCGTCTAACCCCAAAAACCCACGACCACATCCCCTACAAGACTGAGCTGCGGGAATCAAAGCCGCACATGGGGTTAGTGCATGAAATGGGGACAAATTTCTTTAGCGTTAGGGTATACGGTCGTAAGACGGTGAACTTTTAGCGTTACAGTGGCGCCCAAACGGGGCCATAATTCGGCCCAAAAATTCTGGTAACAAATACCACAATAAGTCTAAGAAATTCAATTGAGGATCCCCTCACACTCTCGTCTAAATTAATATTCGACATTACTTTTTGGATAATGTTCAAAAATTGTTAAATACTTCTAAATAAAATTTAAATCGGTTTAAAAAACAGTGTGCTTGGTTTTTATCATTGTTAGATGTAAATTTCCATCGATACGAGTATGACAGCGGCAAGCCTGACCTAATACGTGGTGGGTCATACGCGTACCGACAGAGATTGATGATAGTTGAGTTTCTATGCTAGATCCCCGAATGGATGGTTTATCCGTGGCATGTCCCAACCCGCACTCCGGGGGATAAACCAACATTCGTGGTAGTTATAGGAGTTTAAGAATTCATCTAATGTGGTGGGAAGGCTGGAGCATGCGTTGATAACCGAACTCAAACAATAATCCAGTTGTACGGTTTTCTGTACCGTGTACAACAACCAGTGGTGCAACGGATGTTAGTAAGGGTGAAAAGGGTTTTTCCTTGAAACAATGTGCATCATCTCTTTCCTTGCCGAGTGATAAGACCGGGGGTATTAAGAGCTGCACATTTCTCAGATACTAAAACTACTTTTCCGCATCCTAAAGTAAGTTGCACGACTGTCACTAAATTTTCCTACGGTTTGATTCCACAATGGTTATAAGAAATTATTACGAGTTGTGGCAAATTTTATTATTCAAAATATGGATTTCCAACAAGCAGTGTATAGTTAGGTTATTGCGCAAATTCCACTTTGTCGTTTCATTTAAAAATTTATCATCCTCCGGGATGGGGTTGCCAGTCCTCCCATTGCTAGTTGTAGGCGCGTTCAGGGTATAATGTGTTTAGCTGTCTAATCCGGTTTTCTATCAGTGAACGGATATTGATGAGGTTTCGGACATAAGCTAAACACTATTATACCACACACTGTTGAAATCCTTGGTGATAACCGGCGTGTTATCATCCCCAATAGACAGCAATAGCAGCTGTTGTTAGAGGCCTGCAAAGGTCTCATCAACATCAGTTGACTTACATGGTAACGTTTTTGTCACCCATGTAGCTGAGCTCCTCTGCTGAGTTCAGGGTAAGACTGCCAGCTGCAGAAAAGGGGACAACAAACCTGCCATGGTCTATTGGGTACCATAAATGTCATCTGTTTCCAAGTTCACCATAGCAGCGAGGATCACCTTGTATGTCAGGTTAAGACTACCGCTGCATCATTGGGAACAAGGAAATAATTTCATCAAAATTTCAATTTCAAAGCCTTTATCTTATCCTTATTTTTATCCCCGTTGGCGGAATTTATTCATTGAAGGGGGATATTACCCATGGTTGTTTTATTTTTGAATACGTTTTTTTTTAGTTAGGGTTTTTTTTATTTGAGGCCAAGAAAATTTTTTATTATTATTATTATTTTTATTTTTTTTTTTAATCAACGACAATAAGATAATGAATCTAGATTACCTAGATCAAGACGAGCTTCTTGTGGAGTTCGAGGTGAGAGGTATGGGTGAAGCAGCTAAGCAAGCCATATCGGACGAGCTTAGGGGGATGCTTCAGGCAAAGTTCAAGGAGGAGGCCGCAGAAACGTACCTCCAGCCTCAGAGAGCCCAACTGTAGCCATTGCAACCCACCGGAAAACTGGAGGTCCGAGATGGGGAACACTCGGAAACCCCATCTCGAAAACTCCGAACCGAGACAGAGAGGACGGGTGCCGACAGAGGAAGCTGCCAGCAACACCGATCCGGAGCTTTTCCGGAGAGGAAACAGACAAATTTGAAGATCAACAGTTGCCAGTCAGTATCCTGCCAAACGGATAACAGGCAAGATATTAGACAAATAAAATATTTTCGGGAAAGGCGCGAAATCGCGAGACTCCTTCACTCGACAGTTATCCATTCCAAACCCGACAACAGGCCATACGCCAAGATTAGAATTTGTGACCAAGAGATAGATGGACTACTAGACTCTGGGGCTAACATCAGTGTACTGGGTCAAGGGAGCAGAGATTTTTTGGAGAACTGTAAGTTAACTTACCGTTCAATAACAACCCATTTACATACTGCCGGTGGAACGGCAGAGAAGATCATTGGTTACATTTATGTTCCTGTCCTTTTCAATAATCAGATTAAAACTTTAAAGTTGTTTATAGCTCCTTCGTTGTCCCAGAAGCTATACCTAGGAACAGATTTCTGGAAAACGTTCAATCTACAAATTTCCATATCTGAAATAACACATACGAATGTGGAGGTACCAGAACAAGATAGACATATCTTAACTACTGTACAGCAGAAGCAGTTGGAGGAAGTCAAAGCCAAATTTCCATCCTTCGGACAGCTTGGCTTAGGGCGGACACACCTAGTACACCATGAGATAGATACCGCGGACGCTAAACCCATCAAGCAGAGGTACTACTCAATGTCGCCTGCCAAGCAGAAGGAACTAGATAAAGAGATCGAGAGGATGTTATCTCTCGGAGTTATCGAGGAATCTTCTAGTCCTTGGAGCTCTCCAGTGACAATGGTACCAAAAAGCAATGGAAAACTTAGGTTATGTTTAGACGCTAGAAAATTAAATTCGGTGACCATCAAGGAGGCTTACCCACTACCGATAATTGATGGGTTACTAAGTCGGCTAGAAAACACCAAATATATTTCCAGTCTAGATCTGAAAGACGCTTTTTGGCAGATTCCGTTGGATGCAAAGTCAAGATGTAAAACAGCATTCACGGTCCCACACAGACCGTTGTATCACTTTACGGTAATGCCTTTTGGGTTATGCAACGCTGCTCAAACCATGTGTAAATTGATGCACAGAGTAATTCCGCATGAATTACATGAGCGTGTCTTTGTGTACTTGGACGATTTACTGATAACATCACCTACCTTCGAGGAACATATACAATTGCTCCAAGTAGTTGCAAAGCACCTGACGGACGCCCACCTTACAATCAACGTAGATAAATCTAAGTTTGTTTTGAAACGGTTAAAGTATCTAGGTCATATTGTAGGGGATGGTAGCGTTAAGGTAGATCCAGATAAAGTAGCAGCTATTAAAAACTTCCCAATCCCGAAGACGGTCAAGAACATTCGCCAATTCCTGGGGATGAGTGGTTGGTATCGTAAGTTCATCTCAAACTACTCGTCACTAGCTGCTCCGCTTACGGACCTCTTGAAGACGAAGGGTAGTATAGTGTGGACCGAGACAGCACAAAAGGCGTTCGAAGAACTGAAATCTTGTCTCTCCAACGCGCCGGTGCTTACTCATCCTGACTACACAAGAACATTTTACATTCAGGTAGACGCTTCCAAAACAGGAGTTGGCAGCGTTTTATTCCAGAAGGATGATGAGGGTGGAGAGCATCCTATCGCTTTCTACTCTCATAAACTAAACGGTGCACAAAAGAACTATAGTGTCACCGAGTTGGAATGCTTGGCAGCAGTTCTTAGTATACGCAAGTTTCGCTCCTATGTAGAGGGCTACCAGTTTGTCCTTATAACCGACCATTCTAGCCTTCAGTGGTTGATGAGCCAGACAGACCTTAGTGGACGCTTGGCACGTTGGAGTTTGAAGCTTCAAGGATATAACTTCCGTATAGAGTACCGAAAGGGCACAAAGAATATAGTTCCAGATGCTTTGTCCCGGGTATACACGGAAGAGGTGCAGACGCTGGATCACACTAGCAGTCGCGAACCATTAGATCTGCAGTCCTCTGATTTTACCGGGGAAGACTATAAAAAATTGATTAACACAGTCATGTCTTTAAAACCGGTACTAGAAGGTGTTAAGGTTGTCAATGGCAAACTGTTAATTCATCAACCTGTCAAAGACTTAGATCACCAAACAGACATTCCCAGTTGGAAATTGTGGATTCCCGACAGTGTAGTTCAGCAAGTATTAACACACGCACATGAACCTCCATCGGCAGCACACATGGGGACGGGCAAAATGATTGAGTTTCTGCGCCGTCACTATTTCTGGCCAACCCTTGTTAAGGATACTAAAGGTTTCGTTGGAGATTGCCAAACATGTAAGCTCAGCAAAGCCGCAAATACCATCTTAAGACCAAGGATGGGGGAGTATGTGCAACACGAAAGGCCTTTCCAGAAATTGTACATGGATTTCCTGGGCCCGTACCCTCGATCAAAGAGAGGGAACACATGCATCCTTATCGTCTTGGACCAATACTCCAAGTTCGTATTGCTGAAGCCATTGCGCGATGCGACTGCAAGCAGAGTGGTGGAATACTTGGAAAGGGAGGTGTTTCCGTTATTCTCAGTCCCGGAGTTCGTTCTCACTGACAACGGGAAGCAGTTTAAATCTAATCTGCTTAAACATTTCCTGGATAAATGCGGAGTAAAACACATATTCACTCCTGTGTATTCGCCACAGTCGAACGCCTCGGAAAGAGTAAATCGATCCATACTGGCTGCACTACGCAGTTATATCAAAGGGGATCAACGCTCTTGGGATGATCATCTCCCACAGATCGCAGGGGCGTTGCGAAACACAACCCATTCCTCGATAGGATACGCTCCTGCCTACCTAGTCTTCGGGCAACATACCATAGACCACGGGTCACAGTACGATTTGCTCCGGTTACTAGGAAACCAGGCTATAAGTACCTACACGGTAAATAGCAAGGACGACCGGCTTGCCCTGGCGCGGGGGTTAGTTTTGAAACATTTGCAACAGGCATACACAAGGTCAGCACACCAGTATAATTTGCGATCAAGGGATCGAGTACTGGTGGTGGGTCAAAAGGTGTACGTGCGGAACTTCACGCAAAGCAGTGCAGCACAGCAATACTCTGCCAAACTAGCTCCTAAGTTCATACCCGCGACAGTCCGTAAGCGTGTGGGCAATGTGGCCTACGAATTGGAGAATGAACAAGGTAAGCTTTTAGGCATCTACCATACGAAGGACATAAAGACTTCCGGTTAGAAAAGGACTGAAACCAGTAAAAGAAAAAAATAATAATAATGCGAATATTGGTTTTAACAGCAAATGTGACAACGCAAATTATTATTCTTTGCAGACATTTATCCAAGATGGCAAGACCAGAAATTGCTCCAATTGAACTTCCTTCGACGAAACAGCCTATACCCAGTACGTCCGGATATGGAAGAGGTCTACCTAAAGAGCAGTACCCAGAAGGAGAGTACCCAGAGCCAAAGTGTCCGAGCAGGCTCGAACAGGTAGAACTCCCAGCCGCGACTAACAGACCGAAACGTCGAGGGGGAGCCAAGAAGAAGTTAAACGCACAGATAAAGGAGAATTATTTTATGCTCAGTCTGTGTGTGAAAGAGACGCACAAGGATAAATGGTCTGCAAAGTTGAGGGAATTGCGAAGGCAACAGAAAAAACAACGGCGGTTGAAACGGCGATGGCAGAAGGAGGAAAAGGGCGAAGTATATGACCCGAAATCCGACTTGTTTTCTGTGAGCCCTTGGCAATCGGAAGAGGAAGAAGAGAGCCGATTGTCGGGGTAAATCCAAATTCGTTACTACCTCACCATTAGACTGAATATGAACCGGTGGGCTCGGTAGTCACATAGTCAGTGTAGTAGTGAGTTGAAGGCTGGCATGCCGCGCGCGAGAAAGCATGTCAGCATAGGTTAAGCCAAGTAGTACTTAAGTCAGTAAGGTTAAGGAAAGGATGAGGTTGACCCAATCACATTCCATGCACATGGTTCAGCAAAGTGGGATTGGGTTAGCGCCATCCATCAGCACAACGGTCTTATGCTTGTTGTCTCATTTCTAGAAATGGGTTTCTTCAACTGGTGTTTGATGCTAACGACGATACTGGTGGCAGCAGCGAGTTTGAGTAATCAGGGTTTGCAGTTCCAAGAGTTTCAGACTGAGCCAGGTATATACTTTGCGGAGGAAGGTAGGGCCAAACTATCCACCAACATTTGGACCATAGTGGGGTACTATAACTTATCGAGCTACTGGAGGGAGTGGGAGCACATGAGACTAACGCAAGAACATCTCCGAGCGACATGTGCAGAAAACGCCAATGCGACCAGGTACGTTAGACATTGCGAGGCGTTGTTAAGTCCGATAGCTTACTTGATGGACCAAATCGAGGACAGTAATAGGCTTCTCCAAGCACAACACGGACGGGAAAAGAGGGCTCCTTTGGATTTCCTCGGAGATTTAGCAGGGGACATAATCGGAGTGTTGGGCCAACGAGATGCTCAGAGGTATCAGGAGCAAATCAAACACCTGAACACCGGTGTACTAAAAACACAAACCATGCTCCAACAGCAAATGCATGTATTAGATTTGACCGGAAACATTATCCGTAAGGAGCATGAGGAAATGGAAAAGCATTATCGGGTAATCCAGGAGGAAATCGAGTCTGTGATGGTGCATGAAGAGTATATGGACGTGTTATTCCAGCTATCTGCGGCCATTTGGATGTATAAGGATGTCCAAGGAGACCTGATAGATATACTCTCGGATGTACATCATGGGAGAGCAAGTGTGCGATTGTTACCTCCTTCGCAGTTTGCAAAACAACTATGGGAAATAAGTAAGCAGATCCCCACGAACCTGCAAGTTCCTAGTTCAAGAGCACACTGGATCAATGTATATCGGTTACTGGAGACCAAGGCAGCAATCATCGAGGATCAGATTATTTTCGAAGTTCAGGTACCTCTTATCCAGGGGGAAGAGTACCAGATATTTCACCCCATCCCGGTTCCAACAAGATACCAAGGGGGGTATGCTTACCTCGAGCCACAATACCAGTATGTTTTGATTAGCCGCTCTAGAGTGTGGTACCAACCAATCTCTGCAAAAAGGTTGGACGAGTGTAGACGCTGGGAAGAAGGAACGGTAATTTGCAAAGCAGGAGGACCAACGTACAAGATTGAAAGTCAAGAAGAGCATTGTGAAATGGCGTTGCTCTCACATGCCAATGAGCAACCGAGCCGATGCCCCATACGAACAGCACTACCTTCGATTTACATTCACCCATTAAAGGATAACCGGTGGATCATGGTACTACCCCGCGAAGTAGTCTTTGATCTGGAATGCCAGGAACAATCTCAGGCAGTGGCTATGAACGGGAGCGGAATTCTATCACTAGACCCTGGCTGTAGTTTGAGGGGGGCCTCGGTGGTCATTAAGGCCACGACTACTTACAAAACAGTAATCCGTGCTGATGTTGTTCCAAGATTCAACCTCACGCAGAAAACAGAGAGGCGTACATTAACATTCCCCGCCAATGCGTTAGAGGTCGAGGTGTCCGAACTACAGCAAACCATCCAAGAACTAAAAAGAGAGGAACCGTGGTCCCAAGTCAATTGGCATCACATTGGGAA
Organism: Nephrotoma guestfalica; assembly: GCA_963691935.1. Taxonomy (NCBI): domain Eukaryota; kingdom Metazoa; phylum Arthropoda; class Insecta; order Diptera; family Tipulidae; genus Nephrotoma; species Nephrotoma guestfalica. Next base: position 251,734,938 of record OY829915.1, read on the forward strand.
CTATACGGGCACTGGGGCAGCTTTGGTACTAACCTTAATTCTGTTACTCTTGGGATGCAAACTCTGGAATAGACCGTGGAGACAACGGGGACCAATAAGGCAACGGCCAACACCACGGGAAGGCGGAAACCAGGCTGAGGGGGCGCAGGGAAACCTGATCTGATAACAAGGATAGGACGTAGGGTTAGACATTTAATGCTTATTGGTAGTAATAATTAGTAGCCCATAGTTATAATTTAGATATTTAGATATAGGTTAGGTGTTTAATTTAGACAGCCCGGCACTGAGACTAGCTCAGGGTGTGGGAGTTCCCCACGTGGGATGTAAGGAAACTGAATTTCTACTCCTGTCCTCCTTTCATTAGGGCATGAGATCCCTTTTCATCTCAGGGTTTGGGTTTTCCCCACGCTGTAACGGAATTTTATTCAGTTCCGTTATCAACCCAAACATCAAATTTTAACATACGGCATAACCTTCGAGGTGATACCTCAAATTCTACCAAAAGAAATTACCATGCCGTATTTCGCATTGTTATTGGTTGCTTATGTTACTCAGATTACTGTATATATCCATGCAGTAGGTGAATAAACGTAAACCATAATAATATATAATGCAACATTATCAATTTATTTTTGCATCGATATGTCTTGAGGTAAATGGCTTGAAAAAAAACTTTGCTATTGAAAATACCTACAATTGCACCTTTCGATCGATTGATTTTTTGTTGATGTAAATAAATTTTTGCGCGTGCATTGAGTAAGCGAAAATCAATGTCACGTTGTTGTACGTTTTTGCGTTCGTACATTTTGATGAATGTACAATAATTTGTTTTCAATTTTTGGTATAAAATGTACAACGGAAAGAAAGAAGGGGGAGTTGCGTGCTAGACAGTCAGCCGTGCAGCTGTGTTTAGAAGAGGTAGAAAGTTCAGTTTCTTTTTGGGTAATTTCCTGATATCTAAAATAAAATGCGTTTGTTAACATGTGTAAAATTTAGTGAAATACAATAATAATTTTAAAAAAAAGTATAAATTAATCTGAAATAAATTTAATTAAGAAAATTGGATGTGTTTATTATCTCGTGATACTATACAGTGTTCATTAAGTTACATAAATAAATTGATGTAATCGGGGAATGTAATCAAATCAAGTGCCAATAAATGTGAAATATCCGAAAAATTCGTTTTGTGGGAGTGTTGCAAGTTTGATTTATGTTTGACACCAAAGAAAATTTTTGTTCATTAATTTAAAAATAAAAATAAACGTTAGTGAAATACATACATTGAAAGACTGATCCGGGAGGTAAATTAAAAGTGCGAGTTTTTTAGTCTAGTGCTTTGCAGACTAAATTTTCTTTTTTTTTTGGTAAGTATGATTTTAGTGCAGTAGAGATACTAACCATTCTAATCGTGGCGAGGTTCCTTAGTTGCTTCTAGCAAAGCTGAGTCTTGCTAGGAGCGAGGGCATCGAAAGTAACCCTGCCCATAGGCGGGACACCCTCTTTCTGCTGAGGACCTCCTCCACGCCATTAAACCACTAATCGTTAAGCTTCTCTATTAATATTTTTTTTTGGTGCGTATTTCTTAGGGTAATTATGTTACCCTAAGAAACCAGAATTAACAACCGTGGGTAAAACATCCGCTTGAGATATGTAGGACCCGCCAGTTTTGGGTCTGAGGACCCCACTTTTCATTTTTTTTTCAACCTTTAGATGGTAAATATTAGGCCATCTTTCTCTTTCTCTTTTGTTATTGTGCGGTAATCTAGGTCCCGCATTTCGTCTAACCCCAAAAACCCACGACCACATCCCCTACAAGACTGAGCTGCGGGAATCAAAGCCGCACATGGGGTTAGTGCATGAAATGGGGACAAATTTCTTTAGCGTTAGGGTATACGGTCGTAAGACGGTGAACTTTTAGCGTTACAGCACCGCAAATTAAAAATTAAATTGTTAATTAAATATTAATATAATTGCATTTAGTATAAATCTTTATACATTTATTAGTAATACATGATAGATAAATTTAACGAAATTGAACGAAAAATTGTTGTTATTAGTATGAAGTTTCTGATAAAATAACAAAAATCCTAACAACAGTCAAAAAGCCACTTTTAAAAAAATCGAATAAGAATAATATCAAGGTCGTATTTTATTATTTTTTACTTATATTTTGTTATTTGGTGATGCTTATAATATCATAAAGTGTAGACTTAGTTGTAATAAAATAACCAAAATAAAAATAATTAATAGACAAAGCAAGCTATTATTTTATTGATGAAGAAAAATTACCTTAATATAAATCCATTATTAAACACTTCCTTTGTTAAACTATCTATTTGAATTGCGCACACCCACAATAGACAAACACGCGGAACCCATTTATTCAAAGGCAAGAAATAGTCAGCCGTAGAGATGCCTAAGTCATTCTGAGTATGTCACCAGGTTGAGTAACCTAACTGGAGTATATGTGGTGATCGTCATATTAATGCGACCCTCGGGAGTTTATTTATCGATTTTACAGTACTGTTGAAACTGTTTATTCAAAAACAGTCAATCATAGAGATGTCTGTGATTCTGAGTATGTGACTTTGTTGAGTAACCTAACTGGATTATATGTAGTGATTGTCATATTATCGCGACCCTCGGAGTTGATTTTTCGATTTTGTGTAGTGCATTACTGTAAAATCGAAGTATCAACAATCGATCACCACATACACTCCAGTTAGATTAATCAAGAAGATAACATATTCAGAATCACATAGACATATTTACCATTGACTGTTATTGGCCTTTGAACAAACTGATTCCGCATATTTGTGTATAGTGCTTTACTGTAAAATCGATAAATCAACCCCTGTAGGTCACTCAACAATGTGACATATTCAGAATCACTGAAACAGCTCTTCGACTGACCCTCATCGGTTGATTTTTCGTTTTGCGTAGTGAATTACTGAAAAATCGATATAACAACCCCTGAGGGTCGCGTTAAAATGACGACCACAACATATACTCCAGTTAGATTACTATAGGTTACCATCTAAAGTGATTCCAAAGATTTAGTTGAACTTGTGTTTTATTTTCATTTATAAATCACCTTACAGCCATTTAATACCGAAGTTTTAACAAAACGTAAAGTATTTGATTTCAAAATATATATAAACAAGTTGCTATGTTTATTTATTCCAGGGTTGAGAATTTCCCTATACAATTTTGGGTAATTTTTTATTTTGGAACTATAGGTTCCCATCTAACATGATAGCAAATATTTGCAAAGGGAAATTTTTGTATCGTGTAGTTGTATTTGTGTGTTATTTTCATTTGTTTATGAATAATTTTAACGTTTTCCAAAACAAATCTCCAAATTCCAATCTCCAATTTCCAAATAGCGGCAGCAGAAATAAGATCTGAATATTCATTGTATTCTGGGAGCAACACAATTAATTTCCTATACTAAACAATCACCAAACAATAATTCACAAATAAGAATTTTTACTATTAAAATCATCCTAGAGACATTTACTAGCCTAACATTTTGACATAACGCAATTATGTTTGTTTCCAAACATAAACAAGTTGCAGTGTTTATTGCAGAGTAGAAAATTGCCCTTTATAATTTTTGGAGATTTTGAATTTCGTTTTGTAAATGCAAAATTTACAAAGCAAAAAGTTGTATGCCCGACTACTTTTGATTGCAAATCGAGTTGAACATTTTTAGGTGTGCGTAAATAAATTTGTATACCGATATGTAAAATTTGTCAATGTGTAACATTTAAAATAGAATGCGAATAATTGCAAAGCCAGTTAGGTAGGAACCTACAGTAACTCAACAAGGTTTACATACTCAGAATGACTTAAACATCTCTACGATTGACTGTTATTGGTATTTGAATAAACTGATTTTGAGTATTTGTGTAGTGCATTACTGTAAAATCGATAAATCAACCCCTGGGGGTTGCGTTAATATGACGATTAACACTTACTCGAAATCACTTAGCCAACTCTACGATTGACCCTCGGGGGTTGATTTATCGATTTTGTGTAGTGCATTACTGTAGTATTGATAAATCAACCCCTGAGGATCCAGTTAGGTTACTCAGCAAGCTCAGCAAGGTGACATACTCGAAATCACTTAGGCATCTCTCTCTCTTAGGTCATTGAATAAATGTGTTGTGTATTTGCCTTTTGTGTGTCAGTTAGGTTATTTAACAAGGGAAGAGTTTAATAACGGATTTATAGTAATGTAGTTTTCCTTCATCAATAAAATACTAGCTCGCTTTGTTTATTAATTATTTTTAGTTTGGTTATTTTATTACAACTAAGTCTACATATGAGCAAATAATAACAAAATACGACCTTGGTATATTCTTATTCGATTTTTTGAAAAGTGTAGTGGTTTCATATACACTTCCTGACTTGTTATTTTGTCAGAATCTCCATGCTAATAAAGTTGTTAAATTTTGGCTGGTGTTTAGCTGTTACTGTTTGGCTGATTGAGCCATTCGTTTGGAATACATAGCACTTGATTTTTGGTGTTCCAATTGATACTTGCATGTAAGTACTTGAAACATGCGATTGAAAAACGATTAATATAGCCTCCTGGAATTATTTATAATTTGGAATTAAATTGACGTAAATGTGGTACATATCCAAAGAATACTTCACCAATTAAAAACCAATATTCGAACATTAGGATAAAATATTTACATTATACTCGTATATATCGTGCCACGATCTATTGTTTTGGTTGATCGCAAAAAAATTTTTTAGCTCGCTAATTATATTTTAGTTAATTTAATGCACAAATAAAATGGTTTTGATTTAAGTGAGGTGATAATGGAGATAACCGTAAAAGAATTATAATTTTTTTCATTAACTTTGTTTTTAGGTGATGTTATAAATGTATTTATCTATATTTACCCAATTTAGAACTGCAAATTACAGTGTTGCACATAAGCCGGAAGGTATGCCAATATTTTAGAATATGAACGACCATTTTGAATGAATCGAAAATGTTTAGCACACACCATTTTTTCATTTACTTAAATTAGCTGTATGTCAACAAGGTTAAACATAATTAATTTATTTAAATCCGAATTGTGATCACGTTAAATAACCTCCATATACATTATTTGAGGTTACAACGTAATTCCGATTCAACTTTCGGGTAATTCATTAAAGAATTAAACTGAACCAGCATGGTTCAAGGAGTATGGACATAAAGAATTCCTTACTGGATTATAATAAAAGGTTGTTTATGACTGACACACAAATTAACGTAAAGTGTAAGTAAACATAAATTAAAATATGTAGATAAAATTATCTCAATTTATTTTTGCGCAATATGCAATGCCAATGGAATTCCGTATGGAAAGAACCATGTAAAGTACACAGAAATCCATACTACTCGCCAAAGAAACTTGTAACAAAAATTTACGGTGCCAATGTAAATCTCGATTAAAAAGAGAAAAAATCAAATTGGAAAGGAATTCATTCATTCAAATTGGAATTCATACTAATTTCTAACACTTTTCTACGTACGAGTACAAATAAAACCGATTTCCGTAGTACTTTTCATTTGGAACTAGTAATAATTTTATTTCAAAATTAAAGATTTTCCCAGTATGCAAATTGTCCACTGTGTGGAAAAAGTGGTTTTGATTCCATACTACATTCCGCACTACAACATATCAAGACACAATAAATTATATATTGAACAAAAATAATTGTCTTTCTCTTTCTGTTTCGCAGTAATTTTATTATTTTTGTTTGTATATTCAGTTTCATGTGACAAGTCGACGGGTGAATGCGCACTCGATTGTGAATACGCACACTTTTTTGTTATTTTATTTTCTAATGTTGTGTTAATGGTTTTCAATTATTGAAAATTTAGTTTGATTGTAAAATAATGGTATTAAATGGTTGCGATCGGATTGGGCTAAAGAGGTAATAAAAACCAATGTTGCAATGGCGTCGCAATTTACATATCTACGGTGAGACAAATTTTGTATGTAAAATGTTTTTTGCTTTATTTGATGCCGTGTGAAAATCTAACAGGTGGATGGCGCGTGAAAATATCAATCAATACCCTACATAGGTAATTTTTTAAAACTTGATTAAAAACAATAATATTGAATTTCTAAAACATAATATAAAAATTACAACATATAGTTCGTTTTAATTTCAATAGAAAATTATAATTAATCCCATGTAAACGTGCTGTGGTAAGCTGCTCTATTTGCATGCGATAAAGTGTGTTAAATAAGTACGGAAATATTTATGGAAACATGTTTTTCCAATTTGTTTTTTCTCTTTTTAGTCGGGATTCACACCCCCCACTGAAGTTTTTGTGACACTTTTCTTTGCCGAGTAGTATGGATTTCCGTGTGCTTTACACCGTTCTTCCATAGAAAGAGTTTGGTTTTTGCACGCGAATGTAAACGGAATTCCGTTATCGTAATATTTTCATTTATCACAGGCTACCCACCCGGGTTTAGATCTTTAACTCCAAATTTTGTGCATTTCAAAAAAATAAAACAAAAAATTTGTATCAACAATTTAGGCCGTTGTAAATATATTTACATATCGTATTATAAAAATAAGACAAACACTTGAAAAAGAAAAAGAAAGAAAATTATTTTTGTACAAAATTGATTTTTTGTGTCTTGAATTAACAATATTTTTTCCACACAGTGGAAAAATTCCACGCTGAGCGGATGCTTCCGAAATGCTAAACTTAGCGAAGTCTCATTTCCAAAACTACTTGCGATGTATTTTTTATGTATATTTTGGAACATTCTCTTTTGTATGGATTTACATTCGCATTTATCGGTTTATTAGTTTGATACGTGTATAGTGCCAAAAACTTATAATTTAATGATTATAATTAAATTAGGTTAATCTAAAAATACACATTTTCAAAAATGTGAATTTTAAATCCCATTTCGGATGTACACTTTGCCAATGGTGTAAGGCCCAATGAGAATTTGGAATTAAAGAAAAACGGAGTTAACCTAACGAGGGTTTGCAACCAATTACAATGAGCTTAAATAAGTAAAAAAATAAATATCAGTTTTGGTTTTGGATACAATTTGAAACGGCTTTGGCCAAATTGATTTGGTTCTTTAGAATCACTCTCGGATGTAGAATGTATATTATGCTCAACTTTGCTCCGTATTCAGCATCTGTAAGATTAAAGTGACAACTATCCGAATGTTATCATTTGCAATATGGGACTAAATTGATATGGATTGTGGAGCGTACTGTCGGATGTCAAATTTAGTGTGCTCAATAGTGTACTTGGCAAAGTAACCAACATCTGTGAATTGGAAAGACAATTTTCATGTTGTGATTATAGATATAAATTTACAAGTGAAAACGTCGTTAGTCAAACCAATTTCGTTCGAATTATATTCAGTTAGTAAGCTTAATTTACATGAATGTTTTCCGCGTTGTTCTCGATGTTCTTTTGAGCTTTTCATGAGATAACAACAAAAAACCGATAATTTTTCGTCTGATCATTTTACTCGGTATTATTTTTTTGAAAATACACTATTAAAAACATATTTGTTTATTGAAAATATTTAATTCGTATATTAAACTCGCTTCGCTTGAATTTTGATAAAAAAAAATTTAAATGTTAAATGAGTTTGATTTATATTTTTTTTTGATTTTAAGTTTTTTGTTTGAATTGTTTTTTTAATATAATTTTGGTTTTAAACTAAATAATCTGAAATCATATACATGTAAATCATAGAATAGATTTCTTTTAATAAATAAATAAATTGGGAAATTTCAAATCCGGATCGAAATAATTTTATTCTAATCATTTGTCAATTTGTAAAAAAATTACTGGTTCGATTTTGCAATTTCCCAGCCCTATCAGTCACAGATCTGTTTGGGCCAAAATCGGAATGATAATTTCCTAACTACTACGCCGGGTCGTCCACTTAAATTATTATTATTTATTTTTTTATTATCTTTGAATTCTGTTTTGTCCCACCTTACGTCGTTACAAGCCAATTCGAGGACGTATGGCTATATACAAATTTTCGTAGAACCATCTGCATAACTCCATGCCAGCCTATAGTACTGGCATAGAAAATCGGTCGCCCTTGAGATCTGTACTCCGACAGCGGTTCATCATAGTTGTGTTCATTTTCATCTCAGATCGTATTCTGATAATGGAAAATCCGTTTTTCATCCTGTCGCTATAGACATTTGAACCCGGTACCTCCCGATCCTAAAGCCAAAGTTTGAACCACTGTTCCGTTTGGTCGGTATAAATCATTATCAATTATCTCAAAAACACAAATCTTTCAAAAACAATTGTTTTAGACTGTATGGTACTCAACTGAAAACCATCTGTATTAGAAACCATGCTTTTTGGATACAAGAAATTACCAATTGCCCTAAAAATTGAATCGAAATAAAATGTTTAGTTGGTCTATGTTTAGGTTTCAAAGTTGATCGTTTTTCAAAACCGCAAAAATCAATTTTCTTAGAATTTTTCCTCTAAACTGCGAAAAAACATTTCATCAGGTTTTAGCGGAACATTAAATCTTGGTACTAATATACGGTTATCAAGGTTGGAATGGAAATGACGTCTAATTTGGATAATTTAGTTTAAAAATATTTAAAATCTCGTTTCTGATCGATCGAAAAATTTCGTCAAACGTTAAGTTTTTTGTTTTAATGCCAAGATTAATAAATAATAAATTAATTAATAAATAATGATTGCGGATTATTCAGTTCCTTGTTTTCGGTTTAACACTTCCTTCCTCCACTTAAACCAATCGGCGCATAAATCACGACCATATCTATCCCTAAGGTGGAATGAAACACTTTGATATCTGATATACACTTCACTCCATTCACTTGAAACCAAGTGATACAAATCAAGACAAATTACCTCTTATAATTATTAGCGCAAAAGTTTATGTATATGTATATTTAGTTGTGCTTTTGAAACACAGATGGAACTTTATTAACTTTTCATAAAAATTTCAAGGCTATTTCACTAAGGGAACGATTCAGAATTTATTTCCAAACAAAAACCAAGTTGTTCGTTTCCGATTGGTCTGAATTACCATATATGAATATGAATTGTTCAAAATGAATATCTAGGTATTTAGATAATGCGGATGTTTCCGATATTTTACAAAAGTTTATTTAATTTTTTTCAGTATTAATTAAAACTATTTAATAAATTTAAATTTTATAATTTTATTCACTGCACTTTAAGATGCTCTAAATTTTATCTGGGAGCTGCTTATGTAAGCATTACGAGTACGACTTATCACTTTCGACTATGCGTTTATACTTGCGGAAGCGATTGAGGAAAAAATTCTGCAGAATCTTAATGTATTAAAACAGCAACAAAGTTAAAAATATTTCAACTCGAGTATGAAACTAGTAGGCGCATAAAGCATGTCACGAAATTTGATTGATTTAGAGTGCGGAAGCGAGTGCATCAATTTTTATTTCCGCAAGTATAAACTCACAGTCAAACTAGTTTGGACAAATTTTCAAAGAGAACACAAAAACAAATCCTTATACTTGCGTATAGAATTTATGAATGTGTACGACTAAAACAAACACAAAATTCACAATTACGACAACGCAAAATACTTTAAACAAAAAAGCCTTTTGGCGTCATTTGTCGTAAGTCAAAGTTGTAATGCCTACATAATCCCCCACCTAAAGTGAAGTGTGCACACTATTCAATTGAGTTGATTGAGTTGATTCAATGAATTCAAATTTTCTTTTAAATAACCTCGAAAAGTCATTCAGTGTATTGACGTTGGGAATCGTAAACTGCAATTGACTGTTCAGTTTTGAAACAATGTATAAACAACTTTTTAACTGTTCCTTATTTGGATGTGATATTCTGATTCCGTTTTTATTACGGAATTGATACAGCTCATGAGTATAAACGTTGTTCAAACGGTTACCACTTACCAAATAGAACAATTTCAAAACTATAAACAAGTACAGATAAGGTAGAGGCCTTATTGTATGTTTCACAAAAAAGGGAATAAATGTGTGATCCAAAGAAAGTAGTTCATAATTCTTAGGGGATACCATTTTGATCCGTTATTAATGGTTTCAAATTAGATTAGTAAATACCATCCCAATAAGAGAAACCATACTGGAGGTGGGAATCAAAAAGAGCGAAATAGAGGCTTCTTAAGAAATTAAGAGTCACTTTCAACTTATCACCAAGCACTTTAAAGTTGAGTTGACTGTTCAAGTTTAAACCCAAATACTTAATTAATGTCAACGGAATCAACTGATATACACAGATTATTGCAATGAGAACCCTGACAGCAAAAAATGCTAAATCAATTGATTTACCTGATGGAAAGGTCCAGAAATATTGAGTTTTATCAGTTTGGATTTGCAGCTCAACACTAAAGCCTAAATATAAAACCAATTCTTTAGTAAACTAACATCTTCTTTGATGTCACTTTTAATAAAAGCACGTTTTTATTAGAATACTGCAACGCCATGTCATTCGCAAAAGCGACAATCTTTCCGTGTAATTCCAGATCGAAAATTGAATTACCAGAGGCCAAAAAGAGTAGAGGACCCAAAATGGAGCTCTGAGGAACACCAACATTTACATCTTGCACAGCACTATAAGAATTGTTTACATAAACACTTTGCTATCGATTTTGGAGATAAGATCCGCCAACTGATAAAGCGAGACCTCTAAATCCAATATGACACAGCTTGTCCAAACGCCTTTGTGACATCAAAAAAGAGGAACTAAGGAACTCCAAAAGAGCTTTTTCAGTGGTAGCTCAGAACTCTAACCATTTAACATTTTTTTCAAAAACCATCGCAAACGTTTTAAGTAGCGTTATAGACCGATAATTGTTTGGGTCAGAGCCATAGTCTTTCTTATTAGTGGCTTCACAGTGCCTATCTTTAATTTGACAGGAAATACCCCGTTGGAAAGCACAAACTAAAGGTAAACACTAAAACATCTAATATACGAGTATCAAAAACGATTTTCTTGACTGTGATATTAAAAGTTTCGTCAATACCAGACGAATTATTATTTTTTAATTCCCTTACGGTTATAAGATTATTTCCGACTCACTTATAGGAAAAACGAAAAACTGCAATTACTGTCCAAGAAGAGAACATGAGTACACATTTCAGAATGTCAGAATATCTTACGGAATTTAACGGAAATACTGATTAAAAGCATTGGTTAATCAATTGGATTCGTTAAACACACGCCATCATAAGTCTATTAATTCAATAACGACATTCTAGTTCGAATACAGACGGTGGCGGAAACGGAGTTTATTTTATTTTTGAAATATCCTTCTTTAGGCAAAGCAACCAAACTATTGAAAGATTGTTCTTGAAGCTAATAAGACTTAATAAATGGTCAGACTCCAGGGCTTTAATTTGATATTGGCTCTTTTAATTTTCTCGTTAATTTAAAATTGCTAATGATACCAAAACTATTGTGTTATAATCCGTTACAGATAATTATTAACCTGGATGGTAAACTGATCAGAAAGCTTCTCTGTAAATATTAAGTCTAAACACGCGTTCCCACAAGGTTGAGTTCAGCACAATTCGATCCAGCACAATTCAAAAGTAGCTCTAAGCCGAACGACAAATTTCATGGACTACCATTAATTTTTCGCTCGAATGCATTGATCTAATTATTGTTGGGTGTAACATAAATTAAAATTTAAAACCAGTTATATAAATGGTTTGCCTATAAGTGAATACGGTTCTCATAACCTAATAATAAATACTTGCTAAATTAACAATATATGCTTATTAGTTCTGTATTTGAATTGAAAAGGACGTGACAAAAAACTTAATTGATGGTGTGATGACGTTAACTATCTACAGCTTTAACATGTTACAAAACATTAACTTTCATGCGAGATTTAAATCTTCTTGAAAAATTGGTACTCATTTATAATTTAATTAGGAATAAATCATTAAAAATAAAAATGAACTTTTCGTGCTGATGGTTGCAATTTTTTATAAAAAAAATTTCAAGCCAAAATTTTTAAGAAATTAATTTTTTGATTAAAAAAACAGATCAAGGATTTCTACATGTAATTTATTTATATGATAGCCACACGGATCGGTAAATGTGTCATTCGCGTATATGTGTATATATTATGCAATTAAATTTTTGGGGCCGAACATATGACAATATGGTGTGCGGCCGCACATTTAGAGGTACGTGTAAAGTCAAATTGGTCATAAATATCCAAATTCATTAACTTTTTCCCAGAGTGTGCAAAGCCATCAAATCGCAAATTATGTACACATTACACATTCGCAATTTATACAACACTTATAACAATAAAACTTATCTATTTCGTGAATCTATCTTCTCTTGTGAATTTACGAAACCCAATCGCAATTTATCACCAAACCACATTAAAGCCACTAAATTTTAATTAAATTAATTATTTCTCGTGGTATAAATTCGGAAAATCCGAATTCACATGCATGATTCACATGCATATCGAACGTACTCACGTCACTATTTAAAAGTTAGCATACCGAGTATATATGTAATATGCAACATGAGTACAAATCGATAAATTAAATTTCCGCAGAAATACAAATTATAAATAAATCTTAGAATATAAATTATTTGCATTTTACAATACACAATAATATAATTGTAATTATTTTGTATTATTATTGTACAAAAAAAATAAAATAAATTAAAAATTAATTTAACTTCTGGTTTCTTTATGTAAATAAATTTTCGCGATGACAAAACGTGTACACGACGAGATTATTTCATTAAAAATCAATTAATTTACAATTTGATATGTGACTGCGGGAAAAAGAATGTCTGCATTAGCAACCGTGTACTCGTATATTGGTATTCGAGTAGACATGGATCCAATTAACCGGTTCATTATTGATCAATCGGGCGGCTTACCTTGGGCATGTCTACAATCCACAGTATGCTCGTAATGACATTACACGTTTGGTTGGAAGCTATTAGGAAAGAAAACCACCTTCATTATAAAAACACCGCGAATTTATTTATGTTGCTAATTGAATGAGCAAGTAACATTATACTTTAAGAACATTATTAAAAATTGCAATTATTCATGCAACTCAAAACGAGTCTGATGTGTGTACGACCCGTTGGTTATTGTACTATAAAAATTCTTGCTTGGAACACGTTTGGAAAAAAAGAAAATATGTTATCGGATAGCGAAAAATGTATTTCCAAAATTGTTATTATCCCAATAAATCCCAATATCGCACGTTTCCCCATAAATATGGTTAACGAGGTTAATGAATCGAACCACCAAATGCGGTCATAAATCTACCTGCAATATAATCTAATAATGGAATTGTGCAGTCGCGAACCTCATTATTAGAACATCAAATAATTTAATTACAATTTATGGCATTGCATTGTAAATTATGAAACTATGACTTTTATCAACTTAATTAACATTAAACCGTGACGTAATCGACGTTAACCTCTTTACCTTAAAATTCCGTTAGTCAAATAATATATGGACATTACAGTTTGCTGACAGATGACAATCCAATATAATTTCTTAGCATAATTGACAAGCGACACTTAGTCCGTGTACGCTATTAAAGTGAATACTTTCCTTGCATATTAAATAATTAAAAATATTTTTATCTTCGTGGAATAAATATTTAATATCATATCGATTGAGATCTCTATGTTAGTTACTTAACTGTTTTGTTTTATTTATATTGCAAAGAAACCTTATGTAAAAAAAAGGCGCAATAGCTTTGCTAAACACCTGTCATCCTCAAACTATAATATACCATGAATTTATTAGCAGTTGGATCTCCAAAACCCACCGTCTGTTTTATCTAGTGTGTGGCACTCCATTTTGTAATCGAAGATCATGTTGTAATATTTTCAGTCTAAATGATTTTATAAATCCGATGCTGCCAATTTTGTCACGATCTAATTTATTCAATCTATATCCATCTCAATCAATTAGCGTTCAGTGTCGTCAAATCAATGCCTTGTAAATTCCGAGTTATTTTAGCAATAAAAAAATAATTATACGTTCTTCTCGTAACATTTCTCTGGAAACACTCTCATAGTACTCAAACGTTTGTTAATCCGGTGGAGCGAAAACCCTAGCCACTAAAAATTCGTTCGCTATTTATTGATAATTTCGTAGACATTACTTTGGCCATAACCACGCAGTCTGTATTTAGCAAAGTTATCCCAGCCAATTTTGGAAATTTATCCGATCTCATATAGTAGACAGATTATAGCTGTCTTTTACTCTTCTGGAATGTCTGCAGTACAGAAATTTGAGGAGACATCCCGAACATTTGGTGAATGAGTTGGTCGCCTGGGGAAGCAGCCAATTAACTCGGCGGATCATCATTATTATGAAATATGACTATTTTGGCTGAAATCTACTGTGAAATAGCTTCTGTCTGGTCTGCAACAAATAATTAATAGATACAACGATGCTAATTGCAACTGCCTCGAGCTCAATGTGTAACTTGTAGAGATAACATAAACATTCTGATTACTCGATTGGAACCAAAATAATTTTTATGTTCGAATTAGAATTATCGCAGATATACAGCCCAGCAGCAATAACATACTTCCTCGCAATAGCGCTTAGATTCTCAACAAACTCCTAAGATTCTAAGACAAACGCCTTGGACAACACGTCCCAGGTCCTTTGTGCGAGAAATTATGATATATTTAATTTATTTTTGTACCTAATTTTTGAACAAAGAAACCCTTTCCAGTGTACTAAAATCTTACAAATGTTCCTTAAATTGTCCAATTGGTTGACCTTCGAAGTCGAGGAACCCGGTATATAGAATTTTGCTAAATTTTTGTTTCATGGAACACGGCCATTATAATGAAATTAGGTTTGTAGAATTAGATAAGGATTGTAAAATGAGTTTTGAACAATAGCCTTAAAGCTGGCCTTGCTGGACAGAACTCCGCCGTTTCTTAAACAATTATGAAGGAATTTTCTTTGTAAGTTATTATCGATTCATTCGACCAAACTCCGCCATTTCGTAACCAATGATGATGAAATTTATATTGAAACATAAATTTTAGAAGTTCTTATATCCTAAAATAAACGATTAAAGAGGATTCTAAGATGTATTTTGAAGAATGTGCTGAAATTTGACTATGCTAGATAGAATTTACTTATTTCTTATTCAATAATCGTGAAATTTCGTTAGTTGGTTCAAATTGTAACTCTATTGAACGAGGTTCTGAAATGAGTCTATGACTAGGCGCCACTTGTCCGTAACCTTACAAATGAATTTTGAATTAAGGATTTGAGGAAGATTTAAACTTGAGAAATCTCTCTATAATTTTTTGAGTTTTTGCGTCCATCATACTCGTAGTTCTTTTCTTTCTATGGAGGCTTTTTAATACTTGTGAGACTATTTGAAATATTTACCACACACTAAAAAGAACTTATATGGCCACAAAAGCTCAAATAATTATAGCTACAATTCTAAGCTACAAGTTCGCGATCCTAAATCCTTATCCAGCCCTATACGTACCAAATTTCATATTTAAATGCACAGAAGCGACTTTATAGAATCAAGATTTCACACCTCAGTCTTGCGGGGATACTAAAGGTTATGTCGGTCCTTCCCTAGTCCGTATGGCGAATAATTTAACGTAGCAATCGAATAAGAATTTCTGTTGAACAGTAACCGATAGTTTTGCGCGAATTCTGAAATGTGTCATCATGATCTCCAGGAAATTAAGTCTCTGCAAAGTTTATTGTTACAACATCGTAATTACGCCACTGATGTAGTTTCTCTTCCATATCTACTTTCTTCAAAAAATGCAAACCTTTCACTCAGGATAAGGTCGAAAGTATTTTTTATATCAATGCCAGATAATCTTAATTTCTATCACTTTCTAAAATTAGGCGAAAATTGTTTCTCTATATAAAAATCCAACAACTATAGAATTTTGACAAGTAAATTTACATCTGTTACTCGCTATCGTGTATACCCAGACGAGAAAAAAACTTTTTGCGTGCAATCAATAATCAACTCAACTGAACTGAAAATATAAAAATGAAACTATCAAGCAAATTTTTTTTGTAAGTTGATTATTAAAATACATTTATTGATAAAACTTTAGTTTTGTATATGATGATATAGTTTTGTCAAAGAACCGAAGAAATATTTGTATACAAAAAATTATTTCAGACAAATTATATAGTTTTCTGAGAAATTTCAGTGAAAGAGAAATGGTGAAATTACGTAGTATTAAAACGACGATTTTGAGTGATAATTTTTTTTTTTGAAATTTCACTCAAACGTACAATTTTTATGTGAATATCGTTAATTATTTTTACAATGAATAATAGGGGAAGTAAAATATGTAACATCCGGTCCCTGGTACAAATGACAGTAGTAAACTATATTTTATTTAAAATATATGAAATATGATCCAAATACATACGACTAAAATGTGTGCTCATCATTTATGCCTTATCGTGGTAAAGCATGCCATTTTACTAAGCATGCGGCGCACCTCATATCCGTCATATTAAAAGCTCATTTGTTTGTTCCACTTTAATTGATTTATTATTATTTTTTATATTATATAGGTAGTTGACATAATTTTATTGCTTTCTTATATGAAGTCTAAGAAAGTAAATATAATGGATATTAATATATATAGGGTGGGCCAAATAATTTTTTTTTTAAATGCAATAAAACCAAAAATTCCCAATATAAGAACAATCCTTCCGATTAATTATGGAATACTATGCCATTCATATGACTGCCTCGGCTGGCCTTGACGTACGACGATCATTCTAGCGTCAAATAATAGCTCCGAGGCCCCAAATCACATCAGCATTTCGTCTGATAATTCGATCTTCGAAGACAGTGCGCAAAAGATCCATTGAAACGTGTGCTGTGTGGCACGGAGCGCCGTCTTGTTGAAACCAAATGTTGTCTATGTCCTCCTCTTCAAGTGCCGGGAACAAAAAATCGTTTATCATGGCGCGGTAGCGCTCACCATTGACAGTAACGGCGGATCCTTGCTCATTTTCAAAGAAAAATGGCCTAATGATGCCACCGGACCAAAATCCGCGCCAAACAGTCGCTTGTTGAGGGTGCATCGGCTTCTCTACGATCACGTGCGGGTTCTCCGTGCCCCAAATGCGACAATTCTGCTTGTTTACATAGCCGCCAAGATGGAAATGCGCCTCATCCGAAAAGATGGTTTGCCAAAATCGGCGTCTTCTTCAAGTCGATTGCAAACCCACTCAGCGAACCGAAAATGCAATGGGTGGTCTCTTTGCTTCAATTCCTGAACCAATTGAACATTATGCGGTGTCATACCAAGGTCTTTATGCAGAATTCGTCGCAATGTTGTGCGTGAAATGTTCAATTCTTGAGCATGGTGACGAGTTGACGTTCCCGGCGACTCACGCACATTACTACAGCATCAACATTTTCGGGTGTACACTTGGTTGGCTGCTTGGTTCATGTTGGTTGGAGCATGACATATGGAGCTCCCGGCGGTTCGTTTCTTCCGAAAACCGCACGCAATTTTCGCACACATTCTGCAACATTACCATGATTCTCGCAGTAATGTTTCAATACTTCCCAGCGTTTTTCAAGCGAATACACAACCATTTTCTGTCACTAACTTTCTGTCAAATCAGAAGTGACATAACCCTTACCATACTCAAAATAACCGCTAGTTCAAAAAAAACTTATATGGCCCACCCTGGACATGATAAATTATAGAATTTTGTATATTAAGTATTATGTATTGTTGTCCTTATATTCATCATTTTTATGGCATTAATGCTATTAAGTAATATTCCTCATTTAAGAAATTTTGGATTATTCTGGGTGATAGCCAGAAATTACTCTTACATCGAGGTGAGATTACCAAGCCTTGGAAAATTTGATTTCGAACTAATGAAACATTGAATGATTTAAATTAAAAATTCAGACTGCAGTGAGCAACCTACGTAAATATTAAAATACTTTGACAAATGCGTATCGAAATAGAATAATTCGCTAAGGCAGTGTAATTATACTTTGTTCAACGTCTTGGAAACTCGTTATTGTTCATTTAATTAAAATGTAGAGAAAAATAATGTAGGCCCGAGAATTCGAAGAATCCGTAAATCATAGAAATCACGCGAAGCCACGCTCAATTTCTACCCATAACCCAAAAGGCCAAGCCAGCAAATTTACAGGGTTTTCACATTAACATTATTTGACTAACTTAATTTTGATTTTTCAAAATTTGGCTATTTTTTGAAATTAAATCAGCATGTCGATAATTTGTTGTGATTTTTTATAATTAAAATGGAAGTGAATGTAAACTTGTTTTACAATTGCAACAACATGGTTTTATATAAAAGTAATATTTTTAAGAAATTAATTCTTCGAATTAACGTTTTGGTGTTTCTTTGACTTTACATACTCGTATTGTTTTTAACAATAACTGTAATTTTATATTTGATCGACATAAAAGCGGACCGTGACCTCATATTTTACTACGAAAATATGCGTACAAATTGTATTAGGTTTATAACGCTTATCCCTTAAAATTTTGAAGAAGCTCAAACTTAAAATGATTATATTTTATTTAAATAGGGTGAGCAAATGAATGATCTGCCACTTTCTGTCCCTCTCTCTCTCTCAGTAATGATTTTTTCGCCTGCACCGTGGCTCTCCATCCATCTCGATCCACGGCCCACGCCATTCGGTTTCGACATCCTCAACGACACCCAGCAAAGGGGCTCATCCATCTAACTTGATTTTATTTGATGAATCCGATGATAATGCTGGTTCCGAGAAGTTGCTTTATCTCGTGGTTCATTCGAATCCGATATTCGTGGTTCGCCGCTTTAATCGGACCAAAGATGGAACTAATGACCTTTATTTCAAATATAGCATGCATTCTACAACTTGGTGTCTAGCAGCAATTCGGGTTTTTATTTATACCTGCATATCATTTGACGACGTTATTACTGACCGCGATGCCCCTTGGCGTTGATAAGAATTTAACTTTTCTGCTATTCATTTCAAAATCAAGTCTTCTTGCGGAGAACGAGAATCGGACATTACATGAATTTAATTTCGGGAATGAGGTTCAAGATGTGGAGGGGTTTAAAATTTCCACCACTTGACGCCCCATTGTTTGATCCTTTTTTGTATAGGGTTTTCAAATAAGAGGTTTCATTTTGAATAGCCTGCTATTTGGGCAGCTGTCAATTTTGAAGCTGTCATATTTTGACATTTGACAAGTAAACACTACGCCATTACTAAAAATGGTACGATATACGCTTCAACAATGCATTGAAATTGTTAAAACTCACTACAAAAATGGTAAAAATTTTGCAGTCACAGTTCGCAAAACTAAAACACTTTTCGGTCGAGCTGTTAGGACAAGTTAGTGATGTGAAGAATCGAAACCGTGTATGTCACACAAGAACAATTAATAATATTGTATGGCCGGGATTGGAAGATATTGATGTGGACGACGTTTATTTTTAAAAAGACTGCCACACAAGCAACGAAACGATCGCAATTTTGAAAGAAAAGTTTCCTGACCGTATGTTATTTCTCGAAGAGGTGATCACAATTGGCCACCGAGATCTTGTGATATAACGCCTTTAGACTTTTTTCTTTAGAGCCACGTGAAAGTTAAGGTTTTTGTCAATCCTCCACAATCGATTCAAGACCTTAAAGATGGAATTCGTAAAGTTATCGATGACATAGTGGCAGCCATTTGGCTGATATCGTTTTAAAATGTTAATGGCATACCTTCCTCTTTACAATGAAATAAACATTCATTGATTTCTCTTAAAAAATACTCGTTTTTTTTAAATATCAAAATGAAACCTTTTATTGGAAAACCCTTTGTATGGTTGAACCGCAATATTTACCAAGTGGCGACAGCGGCCGGTACGGTTATCGGATAGGCAAATCAACCACATCAGGCATCATCGGGGAAACGACAGCTGCAATTTAATGAAAAATTAAAATTTATTGTTTTTCAAAATTTCTACACTGTGACATGACAAAATATTGCAGCGGAATTCAATTCTATTTGAAATTTTTCGAACTGTTTAGGTGCAATTGATGGCAAACTAGTCGTAATTCCAGTAAATTCAACTAGCTGACGGAGATGTTTTGAATATTATCTATGTCATTTTATTTTATTGTTTTCATGGATTTGTTAATTCGAATAGTACCTGCTACAATTGCAAACATTCACACAACCTAGTGTTGATGGCAGTGTGTGATGCACAATACAAATTTATATTAGTGGATATCGGAGCATCTGGAAGAAACAACGATAGTGGGATATTCAGAAGGGGCGAATTTGGAAAACGTATTATAAACAAATGCGATTCATTGCAAATTCAAAATGATGCGGCATTGTCGGACAGCACAACAATGACACCATATTGCTTTGTTGGCGATGCCCCACTGTGGTCAACATAATTTAATCTAATTGTGCTTTCATAACTGGTTACGAATGACGTCGGGTGATTCATACCAGTATTTCAGTAATGATTTTATGAACCATTCATTACACACCGGATGGCGATTTAGTGTTGGGTGAATGGAGATGGAATGTACGAGTACATATTGAAGGTATTTTTAACACTATTTGCTGTAGGCACTTGGCGAAACACACTGACACTTAACAAACACATTTTTTTATAATCACTTATTTTGTTGTTTCGCAAAAATCTTTGCGTAACAAAAAAACCAAGTGATTATAAAAAAATGTGTTTATTAAATATTGAAGAGTTGCAGGATGTCGGACGTATGGGTCTAATAACTAAACTGGCGATGCGGTTCTCATTATAATAAATAAATGTGCCAGGTATATCACGAATGACAATGCCTTACCATTGCAAAGCTCGCAATAAATTGATACTTTTCGAAATCGAATCAAGTGACACAATTTACAATTCCCTGCGCCACGTGGTGCGATAGTCGTTAGCAACGAGAGCTGCTGTGTAAAATGTATTGTGGTTAGTACAGCATCCTTGTACAGGTGATTGATATTCGATAGAATGAATGGCTGTACGATTACAGTGTTGTGCCGTATTGTCTACACTGCGTAGATAATTAATACTCTACATATGTAGAAAAAGTCGTCTACAATGTAGAGAATTAGAAAATGTCAAAAATGATTGTTTCTGTTAACAATCAACAAAATTCTACGATTTCTTTGTTAATGGCTTCATTTCTACCTCACATTTGAAAAATTCGAGTTCAAGTTTTTAAATCGAAATGACGCAAGTACAATTAAAAAAAACCAAAAAAGTTTAAAATCTATGTAACTAAATTTATGTGCAGTCAAATTTCAAAACCAAATACGGAGCTGTTAAAATAAACTACGTAGAGCCAAGGTACTTCAAAGAACAAAATCTTCACCACGCAATAAAATATTAAAGCACAAATTAATGGAAATTCTCCATGATCCATTAGTATGATCTTAGCTACTAGAAATACAACCGAAAGTGTTGGTTACTAGTGAGTGTTTTTCAGATATAAGGCAAAAACTGAGAAGAACTTGTATGGCCGCAGAAAATCAAAAAAAATTATATTGAAAATTCTAACCGATAAATTTTGTCCGAATTATCCATGTATGCGATTCAAATTTTACAAGGATTAGTTAAGAAATAGCCGTGTTCTCTCTAGTTCAAAATTAATTTTAATCATGTAGAATGCACAGATACCACATTTTCATCTAAAATGTATATTTAAATCCAAAATCAATCTAGAAACCAAATTTTATAAGGATTGGTTATGAAATGGCAAAGGTTTAGTCCAGTGTGAACAGATCCTAGAATTTTGTCCAAAACACAATTTAAAGTCCTTTACCAAATTTAATTGTAATTGAATAAGAAATGGCGGAAAGACGAAATATTGTTAAATTTCAAAGTTTCATATACCGAGTTCCTTTCCTTCGAAGAATAATGAATTTGTTATTTTAAGGATCACTTTTAATATTTTATTCTGGTGTTGATCTTGATGATGCTGATATTTTATTTTGTGAAAAAAGAGGTACAAATTGAATAAAATATTTCCGCTGATAATAAAATAACAAAATAAATTCTCTTTTGCGGTAGTGCTGCCACTAGTAGTGAGTAACGCAATTTTCTCTTTTCCGCTGGGAAATTTCCGCTTGAAATGCGTATTTTTACCTGCGCCATATTAGAAAGAGAACAATCGAGTACATGTCATTCAAAATTCTTATGAAGAAACTTATTATTTTGTTATAAAATTAAATGATTTGTCATTTGCGAAGAATATATGACCAATACTCTATTAGTCGCAATATAATCTATTTGAGATAACAGAATGATCCTTCATTCATTTCACTCATTTGTAAAAATGTTTTGAGTCACATGCACATTTCCTACAGGAAACTTATACATAAAATTCCTGATGAAATTCATTCAAGTATTCATCAAAAATCATAGAGTACCTAAATAACTTTGGAGTCCGAATCGAGCTCAATAAATCGATCATCATTAGATAGGAACAAGTTCATTAGGAACTTATCGTTCAACTCATCCAAATACAAAAATTGACAGTAAATATGTTCTTACTGCTAACAAATAAGAAATTAAAATTGTAAATTCTTGTAAATTCCTTTCGAGCAAATGAACGCAAACGAGATAGTCATGAAAATGCAACAAATATTAACATGTGTGTGGTTTAACATTTTCAGAAATTTCGAAGTTATAAAATTATTATAGGAATTATGAATTGGCAAGTTATTTTAAATTTTTGCACTATGACGGATGTATAATAAAATTTAATACCTACTTCAGTGAGCTCGGCCACGGGACCAAACATGTGTATCTATACATCTTCCACCCATTCGATGCAATATAAATTTTATTATACCTAAAATCATAAACATATAAAAAGACACAGACGGAAATGGATAATCTTAGAAAAAATTCTAGGAAAATTGACGTAAGACAATCTAATTTAGGTATCATGTTTACATCTACTATCTGACTACTAAATACATGCTATGTGTTTTTAAAAATGAATCTGGTGGAAGCAATTTTATATTTCAATTCGTTTCGATGGAAATTATTAAAAAAATTGTTTCGTTTTAATTGCAAAAGTGATTTATTACTTAATTGTTTAATTACCGATCATCTTACTTTGTATAGGTACGAGTGTATGCATGTCAATTTTTAACGGTTGACAGATGAAATAAATAAATGTTGCCCGTTTTAACTTTATATCAAACAGAGGCTTTGATGTGGTATTTTGTGTTTACTTTCGCCCGTATAAACGTAAACCGTTTCATTTTAATTATCGGAATGTTTTAAAATATTCAGTAATTTTTAAGATAACAAACTATTAAGATGATTTTTATTAATTAAGATTTGAACAGCACTAAAATTGGAACTGCCAAAAAAGATTACAAAAAAATTTCAATATACTGTAACCTTAAAATATATAAGATGTATTGTCTTAAATCACAAGTCATTTTTAAAAATTGACTAAGTTGCTTTGCAAGAATTTGTAAATCATTTTGCTTTGATTTGTTACGGTTGGTAATTTTTTTATTAATAAGTAGTTCTTGTTATTCCAATTATACCACCGCCATCATTCAAAATCCTTTCGTTTAAACACCATCGAACAAGTCCTTGATATTTTAGCACAATAAATTTAAAGAATTTGTCACCGGAAATTGATTTGGGTTTAAAACAATACGTTCTTAACATGCTTAATATAAATAAATCGAACAAGCTTTATATAAATAAAACTAAAAACTGGTTTTCGGAAGGGTGAATTATTTTAAAAATCGTTAAAATATTGTTGAGTTTTATGGTTTTCATACGCAATACTTAATTTAAACACCTGTCCCGGTTGCGATCGAAATCGATTTCAACAAACTTTTAAGAGAAATTATATTGAAATTTCTGGAAATTCCATAAATTTTGGGGATTTATTTTATTCTTGAGATCTCCATGAATAGAGCTGCGATAAATAAAGCATTAATAAAGAATGCAGGTATTATTTTGTGTAGAGCTATCATTAATTGTTAATTTACGCCAATACAAATAATAAAATGTGCTGCGTCACTTAGTTTCAACGCAAACGTATGTATGTAAATAATCAAATCATTTAATTATCCTATAATTGCACAAAAAATACAATAATAGTTAATTAAAAGTAAACAAATTTTAACCAATAATGGATTTAATCAAACTAGTGAGCGCAGCTATTTAGATAATGAGTGCCCATTAATTTCTGTCTGTTACATATTAGCTATTTTGCCACGGCTATTATAGCAAAAAAAATTTGGTAAACATTACGTCGAATTTGGATCAATTTGTATGCAGATTTTATAAGATTGTGAGGTTTTTCAATGAAATGAATAAAAACAAAAAGGTGTCGGTAAACAAATTAGGTGTTGTTAATTCGTTATGTAAATTAATGCTTATGTACGTAACGACATGTTGATTAATTTATGAATTTAATTTTAATTTGTTTATTCACACATGTCGATTTACTGTATATTTGTTACTAGTATTTGATATGAGTAAATAATTTAAACTTTTATGTTTGATTAACCGATTTTCCAGCCTAATTTTTATTTGATCTGTATAGCCGGTGTAAACATATATTACATTGCCTGAAAAGTTCCCGGTCTGACACATAGATGGTGCCACAAATGTAAAATCCATATGATTTTTAAATCATACCAACCTTCAAACGATATGTGTCAAAAGCCGTGTTTTAATATTGGAGCACTATCCGGCGCCGAAGGGAAATTCCTACTGAAACTGTAGCTATTTATTCACTGGTGTCGCTATACCAAAAAAATGAAAAAGTAAATTCATCCATAAAACAAACATTTAACGACCTGGTTTATACCAATTAACATTTATTTTAACGCTATAAAAAAGAAATCATCTTGCAGGGTTTTTAATTTTGATTGTAAGATTAAGTTTCTAATGGTTTAAGGGTTGTACAAAACGAAAGAAATTTAAAATTTCCCTTTGAAATGGATAGTACGCCCGATAGCGGCTTCCGATAAATAGGTAGAAAGTTGAATGAACAATCATAGTTTAGAGTTTAAATAAATTAATTATATGCAAAAATTGTGCGCTAAATATATGCACAATAAATATATCTTAAATATATCTTATTTTACAAGAATTTTGAGGACAACACAACTTATTTTGAACACGAAAGCTCATTTATAATGAATTGTGCCGTCCTTAAGATTTGAATACATACACGAAAATCGGAAAACGAATTTCGTGTGTTGTTTAAACACTGTTTTTTGATGAGAAAAAATGCCGTTCAAGCAAAGCAGTGACTTGATAAGTGTACCGACTGCACCAGGAAAATCAACCATCATTGACTGGTATGCTGACAACCACCGATGATGCACCACGCTTTGGACGCACAAACGAGGCTGTGACTTAGAAAACATAAAAAAAATCCACGAAATTGTTTTGAAAGACCGTAATGTAAAGTTGCGTTAGATAGTTGACATTGTAAAGATATCAATCGGACGTGTTGGTCATGTTTTGCACGAACATAACTCCATGAAAAAAATTGCTCTTTCACGGAGACAATGTACATGTCACAAATCGATCGCATCAATAGAAAAGTTGCATGAATTGTACATTGAGTTGGTTCCGCATACATTTTTACTTGAGTGCAGACCTCAACAAAAAAAAGGAGGAAAGATTTGGTTCCAATGGAAACTGAAGCTTATTTTGAAGACAAAAGTAAATCGTTCTACAAAAAGGCACCAAAATGTTAGAGGGGCTTTGAACTGATTGTATCGCTCTAGAAGGAAACTATGTTGATGAATAAAATGTATTTTCCCAAATAACTTGTGTTTTCTTTGTTAGATCGGGAACTTTTCAGGCGATGTGTTATAACCGTTTTGCTTGTTTTGTTGGTTATACAGATGATAGTCAAGCACGTACTCGTATATGAGCTACAGATCGGAAAATAATATGAAATGTTTTGATATAAAATGATAGAGACTTGCCAAAAGGAACAACCAGTGGCACTATTCTGGCTTTCCCTGGGAACAATTACGCGTAAAATTTTTTTTTCAATTTTTTACGTAAATAATGAGTGTAAAAATGTAATAATTAGCGACATCTGCATGAAAATACTTAAATTAGTAAAATAATTTAAACTAGATTATTTTCTAGTAGATTACAACCATTACAAGCAGCTACATCTATTGAAATTTTTAAATTAATATATTATCGATTATTTTGTGAGCCTGCTAATTAATGGCGCTACTACAATAAGTTAATGTATAAATTATTTACAATAGCATCAATATTTTTAATAAATATTAATGCACTTTTCTAAAACGTTATTTAAAAGCGTTATTTACTTGATATTTGGAGAAGGAAAGACGTACTAATAGCAGATCCATCTATGATTCAAAGGAAGAAATATATTGTTAATACTTCAGGTAATCGCCTTATGCGGCAATAAAAATTCGCAGGGACTCAGGGAGTTTAATCAAATTTGATTGGATTTCGGGAAGCGCCAAATAATTACTACGGGGACGGAGGAATAGTTATTTTAGAATTTCGAGTCCTGTTACTTTAAAAAAATAATATTTTAGTATAATTTTATGTCGTTATGAAACGCTGGATGTGGTCGAATTCATCAGGTAGATTGTGTGGTATGGTTGCTTATGGTGGAATAACGCTGAATGATTTATTTACAACTGTTTTCGAATTGAAAAAGAAATAGGAATCACCGAATTAGAATTTTAGCCTGTTAGCCACTTAAAAAGTTCGAAAAACCCGATTTACGAGTATTGGTAAGTAAAGGAAATTAGAAACACAAAAAATTATTTTAGCCAACAATAAAAATAAAATTCAAATGTCAAAATTTCAATAGATGTAGTTGCATGTAATATTTGTATTATCGACTATATAACTTATTTTATATTATTTTGCTAATTTAAGTATTTTCATGCAGATGTCGCTAATTAATTAAATTTTTTACATTTGTTACGCCATGTAACGTAAAAAAATTCCGCATAATTAATACACTTATATAAATGTGTGAATAATAGCGTAATTAATGTATCGTAATTAATCTAACTGCACTGGATAAATTCCCCGGATAACGCCGGGCCTATATACACATAACAAGAGGAAGGATAGGAAAGGTAATTTTTTAGAACACTACGACCCGATTGTAGACACACTTAATTGTAATCTACTATGAGAAAGAGAAAAGGTTCCATAGAATTTCCACCATCCATCAGTTGCTTAGTGTTCACCAAACGGTTTCAAAAGCATACAACAAATCAATGCACATGAAATTGGGTTAGATTGTCGACGTAGATAACCAGTAACGGTCGAATACAAAGGATTGAATGAACAATTTAAACGTTGACTCAATTGAGTATCCTCAGCCTGGCGCTAGCGTGTCAATAATTCATCAGCAAATGATTAAACAAAGCCCAAGCACTAGGTCCTTTGTGAGTCGATGTTTCATTTATTTGAGCTTCACGGTTGCGTTCTCTCGGGATTTGGTAAGCGGCAACCACTTATCATTAAATGGTAGAAACTGTAAGAAATTTTCTTCTTTAGTACGGCAATTGATTATGAATTTGATTTATTGCTCACACAACATCTCGTTCTGCTTTGGTTATCTAATTGAAGTTATCTACCCAATATCTAAAAATTATTTTGAAATGAGGTTGTGAGATGAATTACTTCTGTCAAGTTAAATCAAGTTTACTTCGCATTAATTATTGATTGATCCATTGAATCCTAGCCTGGTTCCCGGGCAACTGAATGAAAAATCAAAGGTTACGTCACAAGAGGCAATACTATCACATAAGAAATGTTTCTGTTGTGATTTTATAACCATTAGCAACAATTTTTAATTTATTTTTGTACCTGTTTTTTACAAAATAATTCTTTCGAGCGGAATAAAATATAGATTTAATTTAATTTCTAGTCTGGGAGAACTTCTGACAATATATTAAGTTTCTAGATTTTCATTTAACGAGTTGCAGACCTTAGTAGTGTTGATAACGATTTACCTCATTCATGAAATAATGATTACCTACCACATAAATTCTCTTTTGGAACTTTAAATGTCCCTGGAACTACAATCTCGAGGTTAAATAGTTCAAAACCTGTGATTGAAAACTATGTTAAAAAGACTGCCTATAAAGTATTGTTAAGTGGCTCTATTGATGTACCTTACATTTTGTAAATACTAAATTAAAAGAAATTCAGGAATAAGCGATAGGGAGGAGTATCAACACCTCGAATTATTATTAATTCAAACATCAGGAGGATTCAAACCATTTTCGACAATAATTCGAATAATTCGAAAAGCAACGTAAAATATCTGGGTGTAAGTGTTTGGTATTACACTAGTACTATTACACTTACCCTAACATAACAAACGTCTTTAAAATAATGTATATTATAAACTACAGATTGAAAGAAAAAATAACACCAAGGTTCGTGTTAAATTCGACCATTTAAAAGGCGCCGTGAGGGAAATAATATTAATGCGCGAACAGTGAGCGGGAACCAGAGAACGATATTGATTTACACTAGCTCACGTCCAAAGACAACTTGTTGCTAGTCGTCCACTCACAAAAAGTTTTTAAATCCTTTTGGAATCTAATATATAGTCTGATAATTCACTTATATAGAAGACATTGGACGAAACACACAGGGCACAAAGCAATTTACTAAATTGTTTTACTAAAGCAATTTACTAAACCACCTGAAGTGAATCTTAAAGAAGATGAATCTTAGATCTTTACATATTCCCAGCGGTTAGACAGATATGATTTCCACCGCCTGACAGCAAGAGATGAAGGTAATCAACCTTGTCAAAGGCTTTGTCAACGGGAGGTAAAACTTTGGAACAGATAACCGCAGGAGGAAATCAAATTAGTGACCCTCGATCTGCCAGAGAAAAAACCGTACTGAGTCGGAGAGATTAAAATTGGACCAAAGGTGGACCAAAACCTCAAATAATTTCGTCGCAATTTCGCGGTAGTTTCTGACGTCACAACATTTTCTTGACTTAAAACTTTGATGAATGAACCAGATTTTTTACGGTCCTGGCGGGTTAGGCTTTCAGTGCACATCTTGCCCATCATTATACCTGTCATCCAAATGGACCCCAAATTAAAAATCTCCTCCTCGGAGAAGCTTAATAAATTAAACTCCGAAGGACAGCTATAAGACGCAGGATTGAGCAGGAAGAAACGAGGTTTATACACTAACATAAAATATTTTACAAATAAATTACAGACATCTGAAGGCTGGGAAACCGAACAGTTCATATATGACATTTGAGTTCATTTGAGTTCATTAATTTTCAAAAAAAAAATTTCTTCATCTCTAAAAGATAATTGTTGTATAAAAAATTAATATGGAACTCTCTACGAGCTACGATGAAACTAGAATAGAACTGATCACCATGTATTCTATATAAAGAAAGCAGCTTGCTGCAAAGTTTCTCCAGAGTGTCGAGCTAGAATTATACCACGGCTCCTTAAGTTGATTATCAATAGAAAAAGAATCATTAAAATTAGAATTGGAGTTTTCATGATAACTAGTCATGGATACCGGAGTATGGAAAATGCTGGAACACCCGGTAAAATTATAGCAGGTCGAAATCTGTAAGAGAATCGCATCCGTACAAAAAATTAGATTACGAAGTTTTTCTTGCATGTTGCGGATCTCGCTTCGTTGCGTAGCAGCAATACTAACAGAAAAATTTGCCATAATTTCAAACCAGGCCGCATTCAGCGGGTTAAAATCACCGACAATTATCGATTGTTCTTCAGCAAGAGAATTTGTGGTCACCGCAGATTCGATAAATTTATTAAGAAATATTTATTTTATTGCCTAGCTTTTATTTCTATGAAAAATATAAATTAATTACAAAAAAAGAAACATAAAATTTTTGGCGGTACGATTCAATTCAACCTAAACCTAACCTAAACACGAACGGCAATAGCGTTGTAAAGTGCATAACAAGACAAGCAATCGGCCCACAGAGCACTGATCACTTCACGGCAATAAACACATCACCGCCCGTTAAATCCATTTCAACTTTGTATCGGTCCTTCCTGTATGTGATGTAGTTGAATGGGAAGTATTCTTCAGAATTGACGCAGCGGAAGTGAGCCAAGTTTCACTAATGATTATAATGTGTAACGAATGATAGATGTGTTATGGTAGAATATAGACGGAAAATCCCAATTGACCGAAGTATTGCCATTGGTACTTAATGAATGCGTCGATATTGGAGATATATAAGCTTGAGCTTCACGAATCATGTAGAGACCGTTTTGTCGATGCCCACGGGGGTGAGGCCAAAACTCTCTATAATTGATGACGTCAAACACTTCGGGATTCGTAATTATTTTCTATGAGATGTATGACAACTTTACAATGTTACAATGCCTGGGAATGAGCGAAAGGCAAGAGGTAGATATGTATATATATGGTTGAATGTGCCAACACGCTTTGAAATATATGCAATCACTGATACGCTAATGGTATTGGGACGAAAACGACTAATGCATAACGTTCTTCGTTGTATCACCGGGACTATTCGAAGATTATCATCAGTGGTCACAGGATTAGTTGAGGTCATCACAGTTGGGGCTGCGGCACCTGATTCGATAACCACTTCGGAGTTTATTGGTGGTGATGATGTGGCGAACAATGCAGTGATAATGGCAGTCGAAACTCTGGTCGTTGGGACATAGATGTTAGAATGCTCCACGAGTGGGGTGCGCGCGTAGCTGGAGAACTATGTAACAAAAAGTTCGACGATGCAACTCTGGTACCGAGGTTCTGACGAACATTTTGATGCTTGCACCGTCGGACTAATTCCAGTAGTCGCACTCACGTCTATCACCACTGTGTAGCCAGAAGACCGAGTCTTTTAATTCGTCCATCATCTTATATGTGTCATCCACCGCACGACGCGTGGTATCATTTATGACATCTCCCATCGCACATACAGCTTTGTTATTATTACTGACCACTTTTTTGTCGAGATTTATATTGAAATATTTTCTCCAACTGTTAAGTGAAACAAAATTTTACTTTAAGTCAATCTGCAATCCAAATTATTTTACAATTACTGTAACTGAAGGCAAATCTCTAGTTGATAATATACCAATAATCCATTATTGTATTGGGTGTGTGAATATTACTTCGCCCTTTCCCAATAGGTGTCGTTACTAGTACTGCTTACGTTTACTATAAACGGGCGATACTGGCATTCTATAGTACTTGATGTCAGCTGTCAAACGCAGTATGCGACATTTGGTTGAAGTGTATAAACCACTAATATTTCTAACTCCTATAAAATTTCGAATTTTTTTCCAAATAAACATCATTTGCGGGAAGTCTTATTACATTATTTTATTGCAAAGAAAAGTGCAGCGGAGTTGTCGTTTACTTGATGAAATTTACGGTGAGCATACTCCATCGAATACAACGTGCAAAGAATGGTTTAGACGATTTAAAAATGATGATTTTGGTATTGAAGATAATGAGTACGGAAAACCCAAAAACATTGATTGAAATGTGCCAGCGTTTCAGTGAGTGAGTGGTAAAATTTTTACTAAACATGTATCTCTGAATGACTACTACGGAGGCCACCGGTACAAGGGTGCGTAAGCAGCCACTACCAGCTAACCTAACCAGTTATCTAGTTTAATTCCTGTTCGAATTCTTGCGTCTAAAGGCATATATAAACACTTTTCTGTTATTTTGCAGTATTGCGTTTCCTAGATATTTAGCATAAAATGCCCGTGTTATTTATACGCACCTATTTCAATTTGAAAGGCCAAAGTCGCACGACACATTATCATAAAATTATTTTATTACCCATAAATCTGTTTTTAATTTCAAGACCAAATCAAGAAGTTGCAACTAAAGATAACATCTAGCAAGTTGTCGTATCAATCTCGTAAAGTATTACGTTTCCAATATATTTTGTTATGTTTTCCTATCAAATTTCATAATTTATGTATTTTTATGCTCGACAACCATGTGTAAAAGCCATTTGATGGTTTGCTTTAGCAATCAATTCAATCATTCCTAAGCATTGAGTTAAATACGTGTTAAAATTGTATTCAAAAATGTAGGCTACCGCCGAAGATTTTACTGTGAGTAAATTACATCTTGTCAAAGTTAATTAAAATACAATATTCTGAGATTAAGACAGCTCATCACTTAAATCAATATTCTTGACCTTCATCTTCATACCTAATGAATAATTTTGCACCTTAAAGTAACTCGTAATTAAATTGCAATAACGCTTAAATTCATAATCATTGTTTTTAAGTGTTTTATTGCAGGCGTCACCGAGCAATAATGTTAATTTCTTTGGTAAACACATCGAATATATTAATTATATTTTTGACACTATCGTCTATCTTCAAGTCGAGATGGCGTTAGGCAATTTCCTGGTACTGGAAACAAAAGTGCGCGGTAAATATAATTGTAAATTGGCTAACTTTGCACAGGTGACTTTGAATCCAAAGTAACATTACGTCTTAATGTTTATTACTGCCAAATTTTGTTGGCTATCCTCGTATAGAGTATAAATGTAGGTATACCTGTATCTAATTTACATACAACTATAGAAACGAATTTCCAAAAAGGAAAATAATTATCATGACGTACAACTTTATAGGAGCATATTGCGAGTATTTCGACCGCGCGATAAAAATCGCGAGCATATTAACATTTTAAAAGAATTTTATAAATTTAATTTTTTATTTTTGTTTATGCATATTTAGCACACATATGAATTTATATGCAAATTAGATAAAATAATTCTGCGAATAATGTACTACACCATTATATTTACTATACATTTCATTATGCTCGAAATTAGTATTTCCTTTTTAACTTTTTTATAGTGATATAAGCACATACAGACAACAGTTTATACCGCTAGTACAAAAAATAAAATAGATCGATTCTTGCAACCTTTAAGAACGAGTACGTTTTCTGTAATAGTTTTTATGTCTATGATAAAAAACTACATAAATTTAAATATGTACACATACATAAAATTTTCAAAATAAACTAATAAGGAAAACGCCTTTGAATGTTTTTAGATTGTAATTATGGTAAATATATGTTTACAAGCTTTTCGCAGAGAAAGGATGAGGCTGCATTGGTAGTTGGCTGACTAATAATCTTGACCTTATATATATTTTGAGTATAGGTACAATTTAGGGCGACCCATTTTTGAATGGAGGAAATCTCATCTCTTATTTTCTATCGGGCTCAGGGCCGAATTTTCCAGGTCCATCGGACCACGTTTAGGGGTCGCTCATATTGGTTTTTTGCAAAAAAAAAACACTAAAACGATCTTTAGTGACGTTTTCTCCTCCCTTTCACTTCAGCTCGTTCAAGTAATGCCGGTTTAATATTTTCTAAGTATTTTTGAGAATGCCGAAACCAACGAAATGATAAAAAAGGTGGTTGACCTAGTAGAAAATTTGTTTTCGGGCTGTTGCTTTCAAAAAAAATATAACTTGTGAGTTACGCCTAATTTTTAAAATAGTGCCTATCATGTTTGGCTAAATTTCACTATTTGTGGAAGAATAGAGCAAAGAATTACGAAAAAATGAGACATTGTACGTCATCATAACTGAAAAATGGAGAATTTTATAGTTGAAAAACGCATAAGGAAAAAGAGGTTGTGATTCAACTGCCTGCTCAAAGGTAACACGAGTTTGGGTTATAAATCTAGTTTGTACCGGGTTTACAACAAAAGCATCACATGGTCCTACACAATTCAAACCCGAATACGAATCATCACCCATCGAATAATCATTTCAAACTCAGATCATCATGACTCACGTCGTATCGCCATTCACGGATGCACTGCTCATCATAGCAATCTCTACCGCATCGCAACCTAATCAAATCTTTATTATTGGATTCTGCATCACAAGTCAGTATTATATCGGAAGGTACGGCAAATCCCTTCGAATTAGCGAGAAGACCAGCCGCAATCGCAATCAGTTGACGAATAATTATTTTATTAGGCTCGCGTATCGAATCAACATTCTCTATCTTGGTTACAGCCCTCGTCGTCGAGAAGATCACAGGCATCCTGCCATTCCAATCACTTGGCACGCACCAATTGTCACAATTGAAGCTATTGAAACTGGCCGATTCTCATTACTATCTTTCCAACAAGATATACTCGTGCATTCAACTCAGATCTGATGTCATCGGAATGCTTCAATAGGATGGTTGCATCAGTGGTGTTAGCGGTTTACCTTTTGCCCAAAATACGAAAGTTGATTACATCCTCTTTGGCATGGTGGAGCTCAAGGCAACCGATCAACTGACTAGTTTAACAGCGACTATCGTAAGAGTATGACGCAGGATATCGACGATGTTTGTTATCTCGAGAACTAACGCACGATGAGTTAGATTGCGAACGGTACTATGAATTCGTGAAATTGTGATTTTAATCAAAGCCCTGGGGCAAATGGTGGAGCTGCTTGATGTGGTGGCTTTGAACTGCGGAAGTGGTCCTCAAACAGCCAACAGCTTTTCAAGCTGAGATACCGATATAGTTTCACGAGCATCAGGGTCAACATGATCTGAATTGGAATGATTTTGTTAAAACACTTGGACTAAATTGGTCCCCTTCGGCCGATTGTTTCGGATTCAGCCTCAGCCCAATATCAGATGCCCGTGCACTAACCAAACGATCAATGTTGTCGCGGGTATCTCCTACCATCTCGCGCCACTCTAAACAATCAGCCTGCCACGTCTAGAGCTTTGTGCTCCTCGCCAAACTACTGCACAAAGTAGTTCAGTCACTCAAAGTGCCAAAGTCCAAATGTCTGCATGGACCGACTCACTAAAGGGTGGAGTTTGTTTTAAAATTTTGATTTTAATTTCGGTTTTTAAAAACTTTGATTTAATGGAAGTTTCTGGAGGTTGAACTTTTCCTCTTAAACGATTAAACGATCGTGAATAATTAATCAAGCCTGGGGGACTAATCAGAAGCATCAAGTAAAATTCAAAAGTTTGATATGAACGTTAGCCTAATAGTTGACAAAGGCCCATTACAGTTTAACAGGGGTATCGAGCTACTATTATTATAATCGTGTGTTGTGACATCTCATCTTTAGATGTTGTCAATCATGGATGTAATATACCGGACAAGTGGTGCAGTGGTTAAAGCTTCGGCACTTGGACCGAGAGGTACTGAGTTCTCGAATCCCACCAGAGGCTGGATGCAAAGGAAATTTTCGACGATCGCTGATGTTAATAAAGCCAACAAGACCCTTTGTTGGAGTGCAGAATTCAGCGCTGATTCACCGTCCATGTCAGTAGTGTACAGTATCATGGCCTTCTGCAGACACTTCATTCAACTTCAACGTCTGAGTAAAACAAAACGCTCGAAAGGCTTCGTTACCGTACCCGAGCTTAATTTGTCTGTATTTTGGGTTATGCTGGTAAAAGAAATTCATCATCATTTCGCTGACGAGATATCAACAAGTCAAATCTGGAGTACATATTAGACAAAAAATCCACTTCGGTCCCTTCGTGGGCAATGACGGTATACTATGGGACGGAGGGCAACTCGGCGAATTGAATTTTCCATACAAAAGGAAGCGTCCGATTATACTTTCCAAAGACAACCAGCTTATCAATTCAGTTAGTTATTCAGTTAAGCACACTATTCAAGGCTTAGTATTAAACCCTTGGTGCGTTCGCACGTGCTTTAATGTTTTGTGTGTTTTCTCCATAGCTTCTCGACAAGCCAACAAGTGATGCCCAATCTTTCATTGCATCGTACTGCTCTTCGAGACAATTCTTGTACAGTGGCGTCAACAAAGGCTTACATCTACGAAAGCATTACATTTGAAACTGGTGTCCGAGCTCATCACAAGTGAATTCATATTTTAATTTCATCAGGCAAAATTCAAAGCTTATACAGTAATTGTGTAACCAACTCCGTCTAATCGTCAATTGACATTCCTACATCAGCAGAGCACAAGAAATGTAAATCCTGTCTCGCTGCATTTCGCCGGCTTGTGGGAAGCAAGAGTAAAATCGGTTCAGCATCATTTACGTCGCATCAAGGATGAAATGCTGCTATGCCAGATCGAAGCGCGCTTAAACTTGCAACCGCGTGCCCCATGTCTTATGACCCTAATGATTGCATAATCCTCACTCCAGTTGCACTATTCTGGCAATTCCCGATGAATTGGGAACTGGAGGAAGATTTTATATGTAATTTTTATTTTAAAATTTTTTTTCTGGCATGCTGAGGTAAAAAGTTAGTGTTAATTTTTTTTAAACCAAAATTAAATGGGGAACAATTTTCCCTGCCAATTTAGATATGGAAAAATTATTTCCAATTTCCAAATATTTACATCAAACTTTTCTCCTCAGTAGGCCGGAAAAATAATATTTGAACAAAAATTACATATAAATTCTTTCCCCAGTTCCCTATTCCCGGGGAATTACCAGAATAGTGCCACAGGACACTTTTTAAGGCACCAATCACGACACCTGAACGAACCGTCTCAATCGTTACCAGCAACTGCAGAGAATGTACCACCACTTCTGGAAAATTGGTTGACGGAAGACTTTCCCACATACAGCAATGACCAAAGTGGTTAAGAGCCAACGATAACCTCGGTATCGATCAATTAGTGGTCATCAAAGAGGAAAGCACACCACCTTCGTAATGCTTACACGGCAGGATCATCGGTAATAGATAATAGATGAATTCGAGTCGAAATGTGAGAGTGCTGTATATAAGCGACCGGTGACAAAGCCGTGCCTGCTGCCTATTCCAAACAACCACAAGAAACACTAAGGTATTCAAATACTTTCTACTATCTCAGATCCCTTTGATTTAGTCAACCCCTGCACAAAACCAGGTAAACATTTTATAATTACCGCACTAGGATATGACAATACTATCAGCTAGTAACAACCCAGCATTTTTTACAGTTCCAGAGTAGTACCGGATATACCATTTACTCCTTTATTTGGGTTGAAGAGAATAATGATTGAACTATTTGTTGTTTTGCATTCAAAATCGGATCATGAACAAGTTTAATAATGATCTTTCGTAAGCACTGGCGACGCTCTTTGTCCAGACGCTTATAATAAGGCCGCGAGTTTCGATTATACATATAATGGTTCGAGTAGTTAACAAGCATCAAAAAAATCTTTAGTTCCTGAAATAATTCAAACAACCTCAACGATTTATAATTAAAACAATTGCAGCTTTGGATAGAAATAAGACGATGGTTTATCGAGCAATCTGAAGACAACAAATTTTATGGAATTTTACAAAATTAAACTAAATATTTTTAAGTCGAACGTGCTTTATAATACTTATTGTTTCTGCGGGGTACTATCTGCCGTAAGCTTCGTGCTTTATTAAATGTCTAATTACTAGACCACTGTGAGTTTTTCCATGACATTTATGCTGTTCTAAATCAATTAAAAGACCTCTTAAACTATATATAAATTTCTAGCTCAGGGTGAAATTGAAGAACACCCAAAACTATGTGTGTTTTACCACGCATAAAATCGAAAAGTAATTAAGCAATTTCGTTAAATGAAAACATGAAATGAATCACCTTGCGCATGCATGATCTTATTTTCGCCAACCACATAAACAAGGCATACGAATGTATCACATTGAACTCTGCCTTACATGTAAAAGAAAAGATCATCTTCGTCATGCGATGAGCGAACACCCATTAAGAAGTGCGCGAACACATTATTGAAATTGAAAGCACAGTTTGAACAATACAAATCGAATTGTGTAACATAATTAATGAATTCATGTAAAAAGCGTCGTGATTTAATTTTGTTATAATAATGCTATATGTTAATGACACTATGTACTTTATTATTGTGAACAAGATCAGATTACAACATACGAGTACATAATTCCTTTTGTTGTGTGTTACACGACAAACAAGTAAACCACAGAAGAACATGTGTAGCAATTTGAGTATGAATAAATCAATTAATTTGGAAAATTTTGTTGAACGGATTTAGGTAAAAAGATTAATGTTCAAAGCACCGCAACTGGACACATTTTCGTTAGTAACTGAGTGATTTCCACTACGATCGCGGGTTCTTACTGAAAACTCCTACACTACTTACCCTTCCTAAACTCTAAACATAAAACAATACTTACGAGTATAACAAATTTGTTTTTTTTGGTATAAAGACAAAGCCGATTCCTCTGGCAGATAAATTTGGCGTAACTACTTCTATCTAGGTACTCAGGTGCAGCTAGCAAGAACAATTGCGAGTATACTTAGTCTAAGCAAAGACACAAAAGATCCATGGCTTCGTTTCAAAACTATATGACAATAACAATCAGTTAGGTTTAACCACATTGTTTTAACCTCTGTCGAGTACCTCACTCTGTAAAATAGCAGATCTAAATTAACTCAGAATTATGAGATATTTGTGACCTCCCAAAGCCCGCATAGAAAAAAATGTAGTTCGCTCAGTTTTAGGTATAGGAATGGAAATAAAAAACCTCATTGTTAAAAAAACTATATTTTGACCAGTTTTTAGCAGAGTGAAGTAGCAGTCTAAAAGTATAACATACACTTTAACAATTAAACGGCCATCTGATGGTTTGTGTTTAAATCATAGGCAACACTTTTTTGAAGGATTTGCTTGAAATTTTGACAAATCGTCAGTCTGATATTCCGCATCACGAATCAAACATGTTTTCGCTTGAGGAGCGTTTCAAAACATTGAAAGCTTATTTTCAAAGTCAGTGTTGTGAACATTTTTCTTTGAAAACTCTGCTGAAAACGCCGTTACCATCAATGGCGACCGTTACAGAGCCAAGCTGACCAAATTTTTATGACTTCAAATCGACGCTCTGAATGTGAACAACCTTTGGTTTCAACAAAATGCCGCCACATGCCATACAAATCGACCGACAATCGATCTCTTGCGCGCCAAATTTGACAACCGAATAATCAGCCGTTTTGGAGACGTCAATTGGCCTGCACGGGCTGCGATTTGACGCCGTTAGATTTTTTTCTATGCTGTCTCATTCAAGATAGATGTCAGGCGAATGATCCAGAGACAATTCCAACTTTAAAACATAACATTACGATGGTTTACTATAAGGCCAGCAGAGGGAACCGCATGTACAAAATAGTTTTTCATTCTTAAATCGGAAAATCCAACCTACATAATTAAAAAAATTCCAGAAAATAATAAGTATACTCATTTTATAGCGTTTTTAAAAACAAACTTTGAAATGACCCATCGTTTATCGGTTAAAGTAGAAATTAAAATATGTAGGTGAGCTTATAAACAAAAAAAAGCAACAAATAAGAAAATTTTGGATAACTCCAACAAAGTACAAAAATCTTTAAACGTTGCGAAAAAAACAGTGTGTACTGCACTAGTCAGTAAGTTTGTTCATTTCATTTTCACGTCCTACCTTAAGAATTGCCTGCCAAATCGAGGCTACGGGTCCGTTTTACGTAAAACTATCTGCATGAGTTGGCCCATGAGTTGTACACTTCGACAGGGAGTCATACTTGTGTTCATTTTACTCGTTTTCTTGGGTATTGCAGATTTAATTTATCATAAAACTAGTGTTTGATGGGTCGAACAAACATACTGACCATTTCGTAACAAACCAAAAGACATGTACATCACGATGTACACGATGTACCTAGTGAGGTTTACTCAATCAATCTCTAGGATGATCTAAGATGATTTGTACTTTGTTAGAATATACCAAAATTACCTTATTTGTTGTTTTTATTTGTTCACAACAATTTTTAATTTTTATATAACTGACATTTATTAACGATGTATGATTTTTTGCCTGTTGACAGGTTTTCGCCTAATGTGGCAGATACTTTGAAAGTTATAGGATATTTTACAATAAATATATATGGGACCATATCGAAGCTGGAAGACTGTGCCATTCCTAACGTACGGCAGATACTGAAGGGCTCACCCTACCATGGAATAGTTTTGCGAGCATAACGAATTGTTTCTCCTGGGTTGAAGAAACTGGATGATTCTAAAATCTGTACAACTTTTACTTTTTATGCGCATTTGTTTCGTTATGCTAACAAATTCGAGGTTTGATTTTCAATTTAAACCTGTTAAATCTACAAAGAAACAGTTTTCAAATTATTCAGTCTTTAGTGATTAGGGGGCTGAGTCTAATCCTCCAACTTTTTTTTTTGAACTCCTGCCTAATTCGAAACGTTTTATTTGTGAATTTCGAAGGTGGGGCCAGCTCAACGGGAGTAATCAATTTAACTTTCGTATAGGCATACAAACTCCTTTGTAAACGAATGCTTTTATGAAGCTTTTGTGGTTTGGCAGCTTTCGTTTCTCAAAAAATATTTAAATGGGTTTCCTTCCTTGCAATGTCATAATCGCTGGGAGGCTATCACGGACAGAAAGCGTTAATGCAAGAACATTGTCTTACAATATCTAATCTAACCTTAAAATTTCGTTAATTATATTTATTGAGAAAGGTACCGGTATAGTACGATCGAGAAGCGTGCACATCAATATTAATCTATGATGCAAATAAGACAGAAGTAATGCAACATTTATAAGTTAAGGGTTCTCATGAATAATATAAATGAAGCCGACCTTTAGAAGAAAGCGGAACATTAACATAGAGACATACGTATATAGATGGGATCTAGTAGCATCTGACGATCTACGTCACTTAGAATGCTGGTTTATAGGACATTCCCGGTAAAATTCAGAAAATTGTATGTTCGATTTGTAGTACTCCAACGCAAATTTGGCTGTAGTGTCGGCCATGTTTCTTTCTCCTCAGCAAACATCTTGTAAAATGTAATAGAGCTACTAAGACCCATTGTGAAGCTAAAGCTCGCTTCTGCAAAGGGTGTTTATGTAAATAATATTAGTCTTTCTAGTTCGATAGGTAAATCATTTTTATAGACAGAATCATTGCCATTGGGCTTTAGCAAAATGAGGCTAGAAGAGAAATTAAATGTTTTAGATAGTTTAGTGGAAAAATGTTCTATTTATGGTTGCTTTTATGTGATCGATGCTATGGGTCTCACAGTTAAGCAGGTAAATAAATTTAGAAAAAACTGTTTAGAATAAAATTTAGTTTATCAAGCAGCTAAAAATACGTTAATCCAGAAAGTCTAATCGACTTAAACAGATTGGCAAAGGTGAGGCCCACGCAACCTTTTTTTCAAAGGTAAGAGGTATTCCGGTGGTTTGTTCGCCCGTGATAGTGGTAGTGCACCTGTTAAAAACCTTACATTTGTTGCGACTGGCCTAAAGTCAAAAGAAGAGATTTTGGGTTCAATCTGGGAATCTCTTCTGTTCAATCTGGGAAAAGGCGATTGATGAGAGTTGTAGAAACCTTGGCAAGTGTTTCACTTTAACAAGGAAAACTTCTGTGTTTATTATAGTTTTGTAATCTAACTAAGTTTAATAAACGTTTACAAACATGGCCTATCTAAAAACTCGTTGGTTTAACTATTAAACAAGCCAATGAAGTAAAACTGCCCTAAATACCCTAAGCTCCCAATTTGAATAAAACAACCGTATTTTTCTATTAGATAGGACCTAGTAACATCTCATTCGATACGTCACTTAACATGCTGATTTATAAGAAATTCATAAAAATTTAAATTTTTTTAGAAAATATTTTTATATAACAACAAGTATTTATGCTAAAATTCGTTCTATCGGGACAAACACATCTATACATTTTTGGTTATTTGTACTTTTTAGGGCAGATTTAGGACAAAGTTCACCAAAGTTTTAACATAATTTAATGAAACGCAATGAAATCGCAGAAACTGAAAACAAATATTAAGATCGAGTGCTAAATTATGTCACCAAATGATTTGCTATAACAAATTGCAGATAATTAATTAAAGCACGCCGGTACAAATATATTGACGTAATAGAATAAATTATCTACAATGATTTACATTCCTTTAGTCGTAAACTTTCTTCTAAGAATTGTTGAACACCAACGCATTTAAAATCGTCTTAAATAATTTAGTGTTAATTAATTTTAAAAAAATTTGCACACCATCATAATTTTGAGTATAAAATCCGCGTTCCTCTGGGAGTTATCTAGATATAATGGCTATTATTGCAGGGGAATTTTATTTTCATCTGCGTGGTTATAAACTAAATTGCAGAACTTGATTTCTCTTTGGATTTTGCACATCATCAATTTGGTTCGCAAAAACATATATTTTGCAGCTCACACAAAAAAACGTTTGCTTCTAATTGATTTCTAATTTGAGCTTTATGATATTCGTGTATCAGAACAAATTCTAGCCTCGTATATGTTTTAATGATGGTATAAATTATATAGCTGAGTGTTGCATTGATTATTTTTATTGCAAAATGCAAAATCATTACGGAATTTTCCTAACCGCAAATACAGACTTTTGAACATATTTTGTTATGTACCGTTTGTGTATATTGACACCGATATATGCGGAAGGTAAAAAATTGTTCTACGAATTTACTACCACACAGCGCCTAAATAAATAACTAGGCAATGCGCACAGTACTCTGAATATGATATGTGGAAAAACCCAAAACCGCGCCAATTTCAAAATTTTAATTCATTAATTTTTGCGTTAAAATATTAACTGTCACCCGCCACAATTCAAATGTTTAAATCATTACGATTTGTTCGAGTCATTGAAATTGATGCGAATTAGTCCAATATAAATAACTCGTGAGCGTGATGACGTCAAACCATTTTTTGGTATTATTTTGAAATCAAATCTCTGTAGGTTTGCAAGTAATAGTTTTATGTAGTAAGAGTAAATTGCATGTTTTAATAAAAAAATTGACATCTTAAATTAGCCTCCTCTAGGCGTTTGTTTATTAAGTAAATAATTTGTTGTGCGCACTCAGATACCGGTGAAGGTTAAAACAGCCCTGATAATCACTTCTATTCAGACTAGGTCAAACAATCGTAAATCTTCATTGAGGTTTTATTAATAGCTAAAGTCGTCTTGAAATCAATGATCTTATAACTAAAACGAAAAACAATAAAAAGAAAATTGATTATAAAACGGATAATAAAATTAGATATGGCAAGATCTTTAGAACATCCTACGTACTTACTTAGACCGCATTGTGTACATTACAAACCGCAAATGGAACTTTTAAATAAAATTCATTAATTATCTCATTTTAATTTATTTATAATAAATTGGTTACTTGTTTATAACAACACACAACTATTGGAATATAATGCGATTCCCAAACTCGAGCATGCACCGTCGAATCCCTTGTTGGCACAAATGAAAATCTTTGAATGGTGGAGCTAAATTCTCATCCAATATATTTAACATTTCGATGTATTTTAAGAGAGCTTTTCCATTGTCGCCCGAATCGAGAAGTCGATTAGCTGTACGAAACATTAAATCGGTGTCCTGTACCGCTTTTAATCCTTTAAATATATTCGTATGTTCTCCGCACTCGGTACACTTGAACATAAAATCATTGGCCTCGACCGGAACCACTATAATATTTTTGCATGCCTTATTTTCGCATTTAAATCGCATCGCTGTTTCATCCATATTCTTAAATAGTGGCCAGTTATTTTGACATGCATCGCATTCGCAATCGAACCAATATTGCGTTTTTAGTGTAATTTTTCGTTCTTCTTTCGGGACTTGTGTAAATATAGGGCCATAATTTTCTGCGACTACTTCACCTGCCTTAATATTTTTAACAGCACGAGCGATTACAGAATTACCGCTATGATATCGCACTATACCGGGATCACAACTGTGATTGAACAACGATAGAGTTGGATATAGTGCGGCACCGATAAATGTTGAATTGCCCGGATCTTTAAGACCATTTTGCTGCAGCTCGGATATTTCGTGAGCATTAAACTGAACAATTTGTAAATTACGTAGCATAAGGCCGCCTATAAAAATCGACGCTTCATTATTTACAAAATATTTTTGCTCGTTAAGACACTCGGTTAGGAAGTAAGCCATTAAAGTTCGTTGAAAATAATCTTCAGCACTTCGATGGTTCTCATGCCGCACGAGATTATAAATTTTTCGATAATCATTATTATTCAACGGGTCCGTAATATTACTGGTTAAGGAATTAAGCTCGGGTTGAATATCGGTGAAATATTTTTCATTTTTTTGTGAAATCATACGAAGAGCTAAATGGCAGGTAATCGAAGCACCAGATTGCCATAATATTGGTAATATTCCAGCTTCATATTGACTAGCCGTCGATAATGCTTGACATGATTCCGAACAATATATAATATTAACACTAGACGGGCAAGCCAATGGTGCCAGCGATCGTTTGAAACAATGCGCACAATGACTTTGCGAATACGATTCGAGCAACACCGATACGTGCGGTCGTTCCGAAACAATTATCTCACCAACTTTTATGTTCTCACGCGCCCTAGCGAATCGACCTTCAACTTCACTAAAGTCGATCGTTATCGCCTTACTTAACACATCTTTCTCATCCACCGATTTTTGTTCACCTGTTGTCTCCTTGATCTTATTATTGGTTTGATTTTTAAACTTTTTTGAATTATCTTTCTCATAATCCGAATTACGATGCAGCAATTTAATCATAACTTGAACGTCACGCTCCAATTTAGCACGCTTCTCTTGAGGTAATTGTGATTCATCAATTGCATGTAATGCATCTCTGTATATAAATTATAAAGAAGAAATCATTAATAAAT
The DNA here is from genome assembly GCA_963691935.1 of Nephrotoma guestfalica. Lineage (NCBI taxonomy): Eukaryota > Metazoa > Arthropoda > Insecta > Diptera > Tipulidae > Nephrotoma > Nephrotoma guestfalica. The sequence goes on from OY829915.1 coordinate 251,779,755, forward strand.
TTTTAAATTAAATTAATTAGAATAAAATATTGTTCACGATTGTATGTAAAAAAGAAGCACAACGATAGAAAAGACCCACCACTGCGATTTGTTATTACCGTTTTAGGATTCATGATTAAGTAACTACAACTACCTTGCTATTACAAATTAGAAAACACTTAATCGACGGTGATCAGATTCTACAATGGGTACGCTATTATATAAATGCCAATACATCTGGTCACCTGACTTATATTTACCACAATTTGGGTGTCTTTTCATATATGTATGTTGTACTATTGAAGGGCGCAACACGCGTATATTATTAATTGTTTTGGTTCTTTTATTTAATTGAATGCGAAATGATCCGACATTATAATAAGCCTCAAGAATTATACATATCCATATATGGTTTTACAATTAAAATATCACAATAAAATGTAAGATTTCGAAACGCACCACCAACCACAAAATGATGCGCGCAATATATGGTGGATGATCAGCGAATTTATGCGCTCGCAACGAGGTGCAGTTTTTGTTTTAAAAAACACAGAACACCAAAATTTATTAATTTTCGATTATTGATTGATTTACAAGAAATTAAATAGGTCTACACAGTTGTATAACAACAATTAACAACAGCTCAAGAGTTCATGAACCCGCAGACGTTTTATACTTTTATAAGCTCGGTGCTTATGAAAGCGATTTTTTGTTTTGTAAATTTCAGATACTCATGTGTGGTGTGGGAATTTAATTATTTTTAATTGTTGTATGTTGTTGTAGCATTAGCATAGTGTAGTGGCTGTTAACCTAAGTGGCATACAATAATATAATTCGCAATTTTTGTAAGGGGCTATCATGTGTAGGTGACTGGCACATATACAAAATATTTTTCAACGTGTGCTTTACATTTTTTATAGTTATTACGTCAATGTATCATTTTAAGAAGAGAAGTTAAGATATTTACTCAATCACCAATATTTGTGTTTCTAACCAATTTCATCCCTTTCACTTTTTTAAAAGAAAACTTTATAAGGTGGGCGATTTTTTCTCATTTTATGAGGTCGAATCTACTCTAGTGACTACACTTTAGACGACCATTGTGAAATGAGGCCAGAATTTCATCCCAGAAAAATAAATATCATCTGGCAAATTCTCGACGGATCATTCTCAAAATTTTATGGCAATTCAGAAATTAAATTGAAATTGTAAATATTAAAATAGCAAAATTACAAATTAAGTAAAAACAGCAAAAGTTCAAATAGATTTAATTTAGCACTGGTAACAAAGAAGCCAGCTCGTTGATGTCCGGAAATAATTTGAAGCTTTTAGAGCTGGATCATTGAATAGCGCTGGATCATAGAATTGTCGACTCCCTGGGATGGCTGGCACCGCTAACCATCAACTGCAAACTAATGTATCAGACAATGTGGAGCTTGGACTTGGATTGGGATGACCCATTGCCAACTCTCTAGGAAATGGGATCACCTTACGCGGGACTTAAATGAAAGTCAAACCATCCAGATACCGCGATACCTTAATTATGCCACAAACAACTGCAGTGTTGAGCTACACGTATTTTGTGATGCGTCCGAGTCCGCCTACGCTGCCGTAATATACAGTAAAATTACCGTAAACGGCCAAATTACCAGCCTACAATGAAGTCCAAACTAACCATCCCTCGCCTAGAGCTAAGTGGAGCATTGTTGTTAAGCCGAATAATACAACAAGTAACCAAAGCCCTAGACGTGAACATCAACAACATAACCTTATGGACCGATTCCATGATCACGCTGGCGTCGATTCAACAAGCGCCGCCCACGTGGAAAATCTTTGTCGCAAACCGGGTCGCAGAGATTCAAACCATCAGCGACATACAATCTTGGAAACATATTCGGTCGGAAGATAATCCCGCAGACTTCGCATCAAGAGGGGTGACGGCAAAAAAATGAGATCACTAGACAGTTGGTGGAAGGGACCAGTTTCCTGCTAAACAAAGAACTATATGAGGGAGAGCAGATTTCCGAGACATCAGAAGAGATCACATTCGGTTGACGTCTCCAAATGCTAACTAGTCAAGTAGCAGTTGATTGGTTAATCATAAAATATTTATCTCTTGAAAAACTCATCCGAGTAACAGTAGACATATTAAGATAGCGGGATCACGCATTGTTACGTTTAGTCCAAGCAGTCCAGCAAGTGGCATTCGCAGAAGAACATTCATCGCTAAGCAGAAACAAGTCAATAAGCATAGCAAGCTTCGCTCACTATATCCCTTCCTGTACAAAAACGACGTAATTCGGGTAGGAGGTAGACTGGAAAATTCTAAGCTCCCGTATGAAGGGACACTTTACCGACTTGGTCCTGGATTGGGGCCATCGCCAAACATTACATGGGAGTAATTCTCCAACTTTGGCATATACTCGAAAACGTTTCTGGATCATCAGAGAGGTTCAATCAGTTAAACAACACACGCACCATTGCATACGATGCCATCAATTCAAGGTTAAAACCTCGGAACAGCTCATGGGAAACTTGCCTGTTCCTCGAGTCACTATAACTCGACCATTCGGGAATGGACCCATTAATATACGAATGAGCAAAGGCCGTGAAAATAAGTCCTACAAGGGGTATATCTGCATCTTCATCTACCTCTGTACCAAAGCAATTCACATCGAGGTTACGTCGGATTTAACTACGGAAGGATTCATAAGCGCCTTTAGGCGATTCACTGCACGGCGAGGCAACGTCGCCCATATATACAGCGACAATGGAACCAACTTTGAAGGAGCTAGCATACTAATGCAGCCCATTAATTGGCATTTTACTCCTCCTACAGCACCACACTTCGAAGGACTGTGGGAAGCAGGAATAAAGTCCATCAAACCTCATCTTACAAAATGTATAGGCAATACGAGGTTAACATTCGAGGAATTGACAACTTTACTAAACCAGATAGAAGCGTGCCTAAATTCCAGGCCACTCTGCCCATTAACTGAGGATCCAGAATCCCTCAAGGTGTTAACACCAGGCCATTTCTTAATTGAAAATTCACTTACACCTCCTCCAGGAAAAGAACATCCAGACGCCCCAAAAAACTTTTCATCTCGATGGAGGGTAGTGCAGAACATGCGGTTGCAGTTTTGGGAAAAGTGGACAAGGGATTACTTACATCGTCTATAGCAGCGGCCCAAATGGTGAAAGGAATCAAAAACCATCGTCAAAGGTGACATTGTCTTATTACTATCCATTGGGATGGACTAAGCCGGGTCGTAGCTGTGAAAACCACTGCGATCATCCCAACATCAAGAGACCAATAACAAAGGTGTCACCATTGCCTATCCAACAACCAATAAGTGAGGGAGAGAGTGAGAAGTTACAGGACATAACGAACCATCCTGCTCGCCGACAACAACCAAGTCGTCACCCAAAACAAAACCGAACTCCTGCCAATCATACTAGTAGACTTTTACTACTGACCTGTGCAGTGATTTGTGTCATCAGTACGGTACATACTCATCCATTCGTAAAGGAATCGTATGCCACACAACCTCAATCATCGGTGATAATCAGAGAATGGGCCAACTCTGTTTATGCCAGTATATGTCGGTATTGTCAAGCAAAGTATTGTCTGGGAATACAGTTAACACGGGACGTTACAGAAAGAAAAATTTGGAAGGATCAGGAGCAGTGTATAAAAATGAAATATTGCAGTGATTCAATATGAGTGAATGCAATCATTGTGCAACGCCCATGGATCCAAATTGTAACTGGAGGGTTGCCCTAAATCAATGTGCCCTAAAACAAATTCCGAAAGTGACAAAATGAGGAATGTACCATACCAGCAATCTAATAACGATCCCAAAAAGCGCATTGATAGCAGAACTAAAGATAATTCTGCGGCATGTGTAACACCTTCTAGAATCAATGGATACTACGATGCTAATTGGGGCAGTAATTAAGGCGAACACAAATCTATCACCCGTTATGTTTCCATGCAACATAATGGAGCAATTTGTTTGAATTCTAAATATAATCAACAGTCGCATTATCTACAATGAAAGCAGAACATGGCGGCGTCATCTGCAATTCATTAAGGTCTTTGGTTTAAAACACTCGGAAAGAGGCTTCAACAAATGTTTTTCATGTTGAAACAAAACATACAGATATGAGGAATCATTTTGTGCGTACAAATGTGGAGTCTGGTAGGATAAAAATGAAGCATATATCAACAAATGAAATGAGGGCCAACGATGAAACGAAGACCCTTAATGGATCACAGCATTTCACTTGTACTTTACTTATAATGATTCTATATTAAGAAGTTTTCTGGAAAAATTGCAAGTGGCAAAGCTGGGGCTGCTCCTTCAGCGTTATGTAACGCCGATGATTTTTATAGCAAAGTGAGATTAGAGTACGAAATATTGCGAATTCTAAGGTCTCGCCTTTTGTCCCAAAAAATTCTGGAATTCTCCTGACGTCACAAAGGTTGGAACAAGATAACTATAGGACAAAGCATGGTCGATCTAGAATAATTCAAATTCTTCGTGTAATTTTAACAATTGCAGCCAAATACTTCGACCTGTATATTCTTTATTTTCAGTGTGGTTCAATAATGTTATACGTGCATTTTCAACACTAATATTTAAACCGAGAAAAGCAACTTGTAATTTATTCACAAATCACTATTTCAACTTGGGAACTCGCTACAATTAAACGGGTCACTGTTAAAACGAATACTGGTACAAACTAAAATTCTAAAAAAATTTCATTTCACCGCAGTACAACATGTAAGGTATGCCTACAAGATGTTAAATAAACGTAATTACAATTAAAGTTACCAAATACTTACTTGAAAGCTACCAAAGCGTCATTATGCAATTTCTTAGCCAACAAACATCGCGCCCTTCGTTCCTTCACCTTATACGTAATGTTTTTAGGATAACCACATTCCATCGATCGTTCAATATCCTTCAATGCCAAATCATATTTCTCCATGTGGTACAGGGCCGCCGACCGATTAGCAAGAATAATTGCAATTTCCTTTTGATTATCACACGGTATATGCAAATAACTCTTATTATAAAATTCCAGCGCCTTTGGCCAGTTCTCCAGCTGAAATTCTTTATTCCCCAAAACCTTGAACTCATTTGATTTATCCAAATTTTTTTGATACACCGCATTTTGGTTTAAATCTCGAATTTCCCCATTCAATTCGTCACGTATAAATGTTAGGTTATTTATAAATTCGAAACGTGCTTCATCCGCGGTCAGATTGGAAAATTCATTGTATTCATCGACGGTCAATTTTTCTCGAATTTTATCACAAAATTTTTTAAAAAATCCATTATCGGTGGATGATTTTGTTTCCATCACTTATCAAAAAAAGCAAAATCCTTGTTGGTATGGAAATTTTCACCGACTGTTTTTGGCCACTTTACTTAAGAAAATTTCACTTTAAACTGTATGAAACTACTAGTGTAATACACTATGCGAGAGAGAAAATTTTTTAATTTTTTCTTTTGTTTTGTAAATTTAGTGATAAAAATAGATTTTCGTTTACTTATGTACACATCACAAGAAGATGCCGAATAGAAAATTGAGAAAAATTAATTAAATTTAGAATTTTTATGTTAATTCTAGTCGATATAGTGCATTTACGAATATTTTCATTTCTCAAAGCACAGATTCTGTCACATTTTTTGTCACAACAACATAGAAGATGTTGGTAAAGGTTGGCGGCATAAAAATCCATAAATTTATATTGTTGCTATTTGGAGAACGGGTTAGACATTTATTTGGACGTTTAAGAGAAATAATTTAAAATATTTTTCACGCATTAAATTGATCGTTACAAAACATATGGTGTCATGTTCCATTGCAGCATACATTATATTTTTATGTGATCTGGTTTTTATATAAACAATCTATTTTTTACTTAGAATTTTTACTATTTATTCTAACTATATGCTTATAAACATAAACAGATGTAAGACCACGTGCCAGTTACCAGTTACACATTAAGTGAAAGAGGATGTACATTGAACTCAAACATTACAAAATTATATTCAAGAGAGATGCAACTAGCTCGATCTAATTGCACTAGAAGAAACTAGGCTAATTGGCAGCGACACGTCGATGACAGTCACCACGGAGTTGTTCTCTGTCAAAGCAACAACTTCGATAAACACACTAGTTCGGAGTTGGTTTTCTGGGCGGGAATATTGTATCACCACTAATTTCGACTTTCGCCGTAGTTTATGTCTAAATTTTCAAGAATCAATTAATATTCTATTTCGCGTAAACAACAACGTGTTTTATATCGCGATTTCAATCTTTTGATATAACTGTGGGTGTGGGTTTTGTCTCTTTTCTACAATTCGATAAACAAGTTTTACTCTGTTTACACATGACATGACAAATAGCGTCGATTAAGTCGACCTTTACAACTTCAAATTGGGACTAAACAATTTCAAAATGGGAATAAAAAATAAATAATTTATTCCAGTTAATTTAAAATATATTTATTAAAAATTTATTAATAAAATTATGAATTAAAAAGTCATATCATTCATATTTATCGAGTCCAGTATAAATTGTTGAATATGAGCGACGTGCCGGTTACAATTAGGAACAGTAATCTTCGTAGTTATATTTTCGCGAATTATAACTATATATGTTCTAGCCGTAGTGGACGGAACTCTGTTTGTGTTAAATTTGATCTACCTTCATCAGCTAGGATTCGTGGTAATTGGATAGTTAAATCGCTTTTGACTCCAGATTTTAAGTTTGACCAAACATATTCAATTGCATTTAACATTGGACTGTATGGTGCGAGTCTTAGTAGCAGCACGACGTGGTGCATTATCAATCACCATTACGATTAAAGTTCTATAAATATTTTGAGCATTCCGCAGACAACGACGTATGAATTATTTTGCTTCTGATTTCTGAGTACTCCTCTTCTAATTTCATGATGAATCAAACCCATATTACCTATGTATACATCCAATTACATATATATTGGATCCTCGACTGCCTGCTGTAATGTGAGTGCAACGAGTTCCTTTTTTGGAACGACCTTTAGTTCTCGATATATATATAAATTGAAATTAGTTTCATCCATGTAGGGTATGAGTGTATTGTTTGATTGATGTTCTAAAAGTTTGTGAACGGAATCACATCGTTTTATTTTATTGCTTTCAATGTTTGCTCTGTCTGGCTCTCTTCGAATGTCTTTCAACGTATACAGTAATCCATCCAAGAATTTTCTCAAACATTCCGTAGAAACAACAATTTGATGATTATTTTGGAATTTATCTCTCTTTTCCGCTTACCACCACGTTGCTCTGCGGGTATTTGTTGGTTATTCACCCATCGATAGGCAGTTGATTTCTTTACGCCTAAAGTTTTTAAAACTATTCTCCAATCCTCGTTTTTATTATACAAAACACATATTTGCTTCCTTATATTATCGCTTCAACTTTCTTGATGTTTAGGGATGAGTTAATTAAAAATGCTGTCTTTAATTTTTCAAAAGCCTGCTCAAATTTAAAATTGTTATAATACTTGTAGAATAAAATATTTAGTCCCAATTTGAAATTGTTTATTCCCATTTTGAAATTGTTTAGTCCCAATTTGAAATTGTTTAGTCCCAATTTGAAATTGTTTATTCCCATTTTTAAATTGTTTATTCCCATTTTGAAATGGTTTAGTCCCAATTTGAAATTGTTTATTCCCATTTTAAAATTGTGTAGACCCAATTTGAAATTGTTTATTCCCAGTTTGAAATTATTTAGTCCCAATTTGAAGTTGTAAAGGTATAGATGTCTTAGAAATCGTTGAAAAGAAATATAATGATGTTTTACTTGAGCACGCTGGGATTCCAGGATTCCGGATGCCATTTTACTCGTTAAGATAGTAGTTTTGAATTTCATGTCAGGCAGGCAGATCTTTAACGTCATCTGAATTATTTTTTGTGGATGATTCACGCGCCGATGTATGATAAAGCGAACTCCTAATTCTCTCTATTTTGATGGCTGCTGTAATAAAGAGTGTAGCCATTGATTGTGTCATGGATCCCACTTCCGAACCATCTAAACCTTTGAAGTGCAAGTACGTCTAATGCGTGAATCTTTGCCTCATTCGAAAGGTTTTGGAGATCTCTTAAGAGGCGAAGCATGTTTCACGTTGCCATTTTAAAAGCGTTTGTGTAGTGTTTATAACTTAGTTACTTTTACGAGAGAGGGCTGTCAGCCTGCCACTCAACCTGCTTATTACTTGTGTGGATCACGCACTAACGAAGAATCTTAAGGGATCAGACGACCGCTTCAGCAGCGCCTAACCTCGATAACAGATGTTGATTTGGACTGGTATACCAATATATTGGGTTTAGGGTGTCAATAACCTTATAACTACTTTTGCAAATAACCTGTACCCGCAATGGCATCGTTAAATAGTGATGGTTTACTACATAACCATTAGTTTTATAAAATGCACGTAGTGCTGGGCATATTAGTGTAATAAACATACATTATACTCGTAGGAGCAGGAAGTACAGATTACAAGTACCTAGTTCGAATCCCAGCAGGGACGGGATGCAATCGGGATTCTTCATCATCTTATTACGATCAGTGATAAAAATGAACACAACTATGACGGTGTAATGGAGTCAGAACTCGTGAGTCGACTCATCTTTCAAGTCAATACTGTAGGCCAGCAAGGAGCTATATAATGCGCAGATTGTTCTCTGTAAATTGAATCTATATTCATACGTCCTTGATTTGGCTAAAGCGTAAGGTAGGACGAGAAACCGAACTGTGAAGAGGTCGAGAGTGCTTCGACCCCAAAACAGATTGCAAAGATTGAAAACAAACAACAAAACTTTCTAGTTTTCGCGGCTGTTCAAGAATTTCTCATTTTGCATCTTCTAATTGGCAACAATAGTATAAAGAACTGGACAGTAATCGTCATTAACGAAATGTTTATTATTTAAAAACTCCACCTAATAGCATTATTATTATCTGCAACAAAATAATATACAACGTTTAGTTTTAAAGAATTAAATTTCATTATATTCCTGCTAAATTTATCGGACCGAAAAACTGCCAACTTACTGCCTGGCAGACCAAGTGATATATTGATTGGACTATGTACACTTTCATGTTGATTTTATTTTCTAACTCCATAGGATGAACTACCTTTGAACGCATTTGACAGCAAGACGCTCCAAAGTAAAAGTTACAAGATCTTTAACTATGTATTTTATTGCGCCACGTTTACATTCCAGATTCAACAGTATGACGGATGAAGTGTTACACATCATATTAAGTTACATAAAAAATGTTTACATGTACGTGCCAATCATTCTAAACCATTGTGTCTGTGTATAATCATAATATTCATTTCTACTTAGATTGAAAACTGCGATCCACAAAATCATATACACCTGCTATTAAAATCGTAAAAGATCATAAGGTTAAAACAAAAACTGCCGAAATCGACACCGCAATAAAAACTAAAACTAAAAATTTCGCACAAAAAACGCGCAGTTTCTTGCATAATTGGTACTCCAATTATAACAATTTTTTGTCTTCTTCGCGTTTTCTCCTCGAAATAATTGATATAGACATGACCCAAGTAAGGTTTATTAAATAATCATTAAAAAAAATTAAAATAAAATGATCGCAAAATAAATCTTAAATTTTTTGTTGTCTTAAAACTTTCGAGACGTAGAAATATAATTTAGTTTTAGAGGTGCGATCACAAATTTTTGGATTAAAATTTTACCACGACAAAAAAGTAAATTACACACGAAACCAAATAAATCCGATTTAGTGAGCTCATGTGAAAATTAGCCGTAACAGCCAAAACAAAAAATTGTTAGTTTTATTATTGGTTAATTAATAACATTTTCAAGCACTTAAATACGAAGCGTTGTGATACACTTAGATCTTTCACTTGGGGCCTTAATTTAATTTATAATTACAAACTGTGTGTTCTTTGATTTAAAGTGTAACCGCAGTGCAATAATTAAATTATATATCGCTAACATTTGTTTTCGAAATGTAGGTAATAAATTTTTTCTAATTAATCAACACTTTAACAGATACAACTCGAAGTGGTCCTTGAAAAACTTATAGTAAAATTAAGTCATTAAAACAACTCGCTCGTTTGCTGCACGAGTGACTCAATCCAAAAATTTTAATTCTTCAGTATTGAAAATATCACTCAAAATTGTTTGTAAAATCGGCGTTTTTCAAAAGAAAATAAAAATACTTTGGCATCCGTCTTTAATCGGATCTTAATTTTTATAATTCGTTAATATTTGGCAAATTTTCTTAGGATTGCCTCCAATATCTTAAAAAGTAAATTTCTTTCGCGAATTGAGTGATTTTTTATATGGAATAGAAAATCTAAAGAGTATATTTTGATACAAAATAATAAAAATATCAATTATTGGGAATCGTTTGATTTGAATATCGTAGAAATGAGTGAATTTTGAGTTGGGTCACTGTTGCAGCAAATGAGCAAAATATTAACCAGATTGGTCAAAAAATTTGGCCATAGTTTTGATGAAAATAAATGAATTAATGGATGATATCAGAGTAGTTGAATAGAACAAACCTATTATATTTTATCCCTCAGGAGAGTACGTTGAAATTAAGGGGTTTTACCTGGGATTTTTTTTATTGAGAATTATAAATTAATCAGCTCCTGGGCGCTTGGCACGCCAATTTGGAAATAAATCTACAAATTTGGCTTGAAAAAATACAAAATATAATAAATCCGCGTTGGATTTGAAAATTTGTAATAACAAGAAAAACGTCACTGAGGGGCATAGAATTGCCTTAATCTACTTTTAAAATGATCTATAGTTACACAAAAATCAAATAATTAGTTAATTATATTGAAACTCTTACACATCATCTTCACTGGTTCATTATCGCCATAGTTGTTTCTATATCAATCTAAGTGGAGGAAGTCGTGATCTCTTAGCCGTCTACCAGGAACCTTTATTTTATTTGACTTTAGCCCATCCGGTGCGTCGATTAGGCCAAGTAGGAGATTTCCAATAAATGTACTTTTTAGCAATTTGCATCTATTTTCTAGAGTTGTTAAGTTGTGTGTCATAAACATGTAGATCATGATCATAAACCCATCCGTCGTTCCAGGTCAAGTAGCGTACAAACTTCTTTTGAATTTTCTCAATACTTTGGATATGATCTTCGTAGAACGGACACCATACATTTACAGTATATTCCAACTGGGATCGAACGTAAGCACAATACAGGATCTTAATTGTGTCCACATCAAAAATGTCACCCGTCCAACGTTTGACAAAACAGAGCATGCAGTTCGCTCTAGCGATGCACCGCTTATTGTGCTTAGTAAAGCTTATGTTTTCAAAGAAAGTAACCCCTAGGTCTTTACTTTCAACTACTACCTGAAGGAGTACACCATTTATCTTGTAGCCTTGTGTAACAGGGTTGGCTTTACGGTGAAATTATAGGGATTTGCACTTTCCAATATTGAGACTCAGAGAGTTAAACTTCCACCATAACGCTAGGTTGTCAATATTTTCCTGTAGTTTTTTGGAATCGTCGACTGACTCGAAGGCTTTGTAGATTTTGAGGTCGTCTGCGAGCATTAGGATATTGGAATGCTTTATTACTTCAGTAATACCATTAATGAAGATTGTAAAAATCCATGGACCAACGTGAGAGCCTTGTGTTACACCAGATGCTGCTTGTATTCTATTCGACGTTTTACCTCCTATTTCAATGTATTGTATTCGATTACTCAAATAAGATTTGAACCAGGCTACGAACTAAATCCGAACTTGAAAATGTGTTCCAAAGTTTTACAATGGGTAATGGAGTCGAAAACTTTTGCAAATTCGGTGTATATTGTGATAAATATCGCGGAAGCACTGCTTTGAATGAGTTGCATATTACTAGTCCAAATAATTTAGGTATAGCAGATATAGTTGTAATACCTCTCTAGCAGGAAACATCATTTCTAGATCCAGTTTTGAAAATAGGCGTCACTCTAGTTATTTACCACTTTTGTGGAAAAGTTGCCAATTTTAATGACTGATTAAACAAAATGCTTAGAGGGATTACCAAATTTTTAGAATTTTTTAAAAATGAAGCCGGAATACCATCAGGACCACATCCTTCTCCGAATCCTATAGGATACCAATGCTCGCTGGATGTCTTCTGGCTCGATGTGTGGAGTAAATATGAATAAACTATATTCACTAGTGGTTGGATATTTATAATTATCAGTGCCCTCTGCTTTATAAACAGATTGGAAAAACTCATCAAACATGTTGGTTATGATCTGTGGGTCACAATACTTTTGATCATTAATTTCCATCCAGCCTCGGTAACAATCGGTTTTGCGTTTGGTTTTAAAAAATGCCCAAAAGTGTCTGGGATCGCCTTTTATTTTACCCTTTAGATTGCGAATATAGCTTCTGTAACTCAGTTCAAAATAAGATTCAAAATTTCGGTTGTATGGAGTAAATTTCTGATTACTATACTGGGAACATAATTTGAGGTTTTCTGCATAAGCCTTGTCTTTTTTGCTTTTAAGACTGATAAGTTGATCGTGATACCATGGAGGATATTTGTTCGGTTTGCTCATAGATACGGGAATGAATAAATCAATTCCTTTATTTATTTATTTATTTATAATTGGTGCCTACAGTGACTACAATCGGCACAACAAAACAATTGGTAAGCAAAAAAAAAATTATGAGCTCGACTACAAAAGATTATATAAAGCTTTCTTGAATGAATTTCTCGACAAGTGATAATCGAAAGCTCCGTAGACCTTGTTGAACACCCGCGATACCCTCGGAATTGGATCGGAAAGGCCGTAGTTCGTTACCGTTCGATCGATGAATAAAGCTCTATTGCTTATTCTGATAAGGCGGAAGAACGTAGTACACGGCACGACTGGATGGACGTCGTAGCACGAACAAAATAAACTGTTTTTAGATACTCTCAATCCTCTCTGAACGACAGTGGTAGGAGGGTGGAAAAACAGGAGATGCATAATCCAAAATGGACTGAACAAAGCATACGTATAATGAGGTCAAAGTTAATGGGTCACAAAAGTGCTTGCAGTTTCGTTTAATGAAGCCAAGCATAATGTACGACTTTGAAATAATGGTGTCAACATGTCTGGTAAATGTAGCATCAGATTCAAAGATCATACCAAGATCCGAAATGAACTCGACTCGATGAATTAGATGTGTTTTATTAGATTGTTTAAATAGATGTGTGTAGAATTTTTCCTCATTTGGCTCAAATTTGAGTCAAATATGGTGTCTACGAAGAGGTACTCATTATCCGAATTCACATTTACAGGTATAATCTCGTTGGTTTCTTCATCATAAGTTCAATTAATATTTGAGAAATTGAAATCCCCAGTTATTAAAATTATGTCTGATTGATCGGCCGTATTGGTAATTTCCATAATTGTATCGCAGCACTTGGTATACGATGATGTAGGCAATTTAATGTTTGCCAACCAGTGTAAGTGAAGAATGTAAAATTTAGACTAAAATAATATTACAGGGACGTCGCAATAGAAATAAGAAAAATTAAAGGCTGGCTGATAATAATTGGCTGTTGTTTTTCACTAATCAGCATTTGCACAATTAGTGTGTAGTGTAGTCATAATATCAAAATTGTCGAGTATTATTTGATATTGAGCCAGCCACAGATGCACGCAAAGTCTATTGGCACCCGTCAAATTTGAATTTTATTATTCGTATTGGGACGTCTCTTTAATGTTATTTCGATGTTATTTCGAGAAATACAATTCCCCTCTCATTGGAAACTGATGCTTTAATATTAAATCTAGATCACAAACCAGTTCACATATATCAAAAGAGATATAGATGGAAATTACTCGTCGTAAGTCGGGTAGCGGTTTTATTTTCCCTGCAGTCTATGGGATTTCCTGCCCTCTTTTAGTAGCCGGAAATGCCCTCCGAAATACCGACTTTGGAATTATACGCATAAGTCGGAAATCGGTTAATCTGCAGTAACTTTTGACATTCACACAAATGTCACTAATTCATATAATCATCAGTTTATACTACTACATTGGCAGCTCTATCAGTTTGTATACTGATGTGAACGATTGTTTGGCACTGATATCCGAAACCCCTCAGAGGATCAACACTTTGTTTATTAATATTTTATTTTCAATCTCTGGTGAGATTCGAATTATCCATACAGATGAACCGTCCTTATACAACATAATAAGAAAGTTAATTCATGATGAAGATTTTCCAACTCGGTATTGCTGACGTGTGTCTTAGCGAGTTGTGAGCACGATATTTCTTTCGATAATCACGGCATTTTAATTAATGAATGGATGAATTAATATGCCGAATCAATCAATAAATTGGGTCGACCCGACAAACACCGTATATAAAAAAAAATCATGTCTGTATGATTCATGCCCAATTCTAGGTAGATAGTCCTAGAATTGGAGAAATAATTTTATTGACGTAACACCCTCTTCAACAATTCTAATCAAGCGGCAGGACAAGGGACATGTGCGTGGAGAGCTTGACAAACCCAGAAAGAGAAGTAACGAAATCGCTAACGGTGTGAGGCTCATGGCAATGCTCTTACAGATGTGTTGAGTAGATACCACTTCATCAGAACTGTGAAAGAGAGCAACTGAAACTTGATTTGAGGACATACACGAGAGTCACCTGTGAATTTCGATCAATTGAAGTTTGCTGAGTAAGTTGAGAAAAATTTATCAGCATCTGAAAAATCGAAACATGAAAAATAATACGCATACAGAAGTTTTGTACAAAAACTGAGCAAAACCAACTGCCCATCGAGCAATTCTAGCATTTTAGAATTATGTTGCAATGCTTTTATTTGAAGTGATTTAATAACAGTTTCAAATAATTTTTAACATTTTTATTGGTACACAAGATGCTTGTTTACCAACAAAATTTTCATGAGATTTGAAAATTGTGTTGTCTCTTTGTTTTTGTTGTTTTTATCCTAATCACCGTTTAAGGTGGAAATATGATGGTTCCACAAAATAACTACTACGAACAAAAGTACAATTAGAGGTGGTCCTCATTCAGGCCTAAAAACGCCAAATAAACTCAAGAAGATTCTGGTAGCGGAAGAACCTTTACGAATAATGGAATGCTCGAATGAGCTAAAATTCTTATAGCTCTTTGACTAAGCTCTTCAATGAGACACTTAAGAAGCACATCGTGGCGTTGGTACAGGGCTCAAGAAGACGGAAGACCCAGGGTACGTTTAGTCAAATCAGTCTCATCATTGCAAGGCAGGCGCGACTGCTCTTCTGTTCAAAATAAATGCAGAGCAGATTGATACTAATCCAAGAATATAGGGTCAACGGAGACCCAGTATTTTAACTTAGGCCTCCAACATACTTTTACGTGCACGAAGAAAACAGAAAAAAATTGTTCATTTATTCTTGCTAAATATTATTAAAATATTTTTCTGCTGCAAAATTACAGTAACGCTGACGCTATTCAAATGTGGGAAGTTATTCCATTTGGAATTATAGACAGGTCATCAACTGAGCCTCTATAAGAGGAAATCTGGAGTCGCCTTGGAAAGAGATGCGAATTACATTATACAATCTGAGAAAATACGGATACGAATGAGCGTGGTAAAATATTTCGTTATTTCGTTCCGAGTACCGACCTACGTATATGTAACATAGGCTGTAAGCTAACTTTTCTAACTTTAGGTGAGTTGCACAGAGGGAAAATACATAACCAACTTTATTTAATAATCTAAACGAAATTTAATAATCTACACCAAAAGTGCGGTCAAATACCTTAATGGAATATTGGCGTCAGTAATAGGCAAGACACCCAAGAAATGGAGGGTTGCGAAAGATCGTTTGTTTTATGATCACTGTTATCTCGAATATGAAGTAGATACAAACCCGCAAATTAATCTATTTTTGTGAGGAATACCGATTAGGATACCTTCAGAATTATTCTAGGGAATTCTTTACCAGTACCGGTTTCGAAATCCACTGTATTAAAACACTAGTTTGACGACATAATGGACAAACGAGATTATTTTAGTCTTTCAAAGAGTCCCAAAGCTGATCTTTATAAAACCCAAAAAATAAGAGCTTCTGAACACTGGAACAAATGAAGTCATAAAACCTTATAAATACAAATTAATAATAGTAAGAACTAACGCATATAAACTATACTGTGATAAATACAGGAGTCTTCTGAGATGTTTCTAGGCTACGTAAAGTACTAACTACTGGACCATCCCTATTTATCTTCAACAACCGGGGATGAACATCTCAACCACAATGAACAGGAATATTTGTACTTGCTAATAAAGAAACTTACTTTTCCGGCTGCTCCGAAACAATAATAAATAGGAGGAATATCTTGTGGTCAATAAACAGCTTTAAGTTATATGAAGGTATATTTGCAGCCAGCATGGTATTTTGGCACATTTCTCGGACTGAAGTATAAGTTTTATTTATACCTTAGGCGGGAAAAGCTAATCTCAATAACCATTATCTTTTATCCTCTTTACCCCTAAACTTGTTGAAACTACGAAGTGACCTTATCAAGTATCTCAAGCCGTATAAGTTGCAAAACATCAACAAGCGTATTGTATTGGGAACCGTGTAGAAACTGCTCTCCACTTTCCACGCCTCTTTGAGAAATATCTTCAGTGTAAGACATGATAATTTTTCCGGATATACTCGTAGGGGATACCTTAACAACGTCAGATTTGGGAGAATCGGATACTCATATCACTGGGCGAAGCCAAGCCATAGGTGAAATGGTTAAAAGCGGAGAAATACTGAGTAGTTTAGTGTAATCCGCTTCTATACAAATTTTTCATTATCATCAATATCATCAATATTACTGAATCTGAAAGGGGACGTTTTTCGAGTAATTGCATATGCAGACGATCGCTGATATCGATATTAGTAGAGGCATTCAAAATGCGCGCAGAATACTTGCCAATTTAGCCAACCACTCGGGTTTTAGAGCCAACCCACACAAGACTGGTTTCGTCCTCTTCTATTAGTACAAACTTTCACATTTTCACAAACCACTGTAGCGCTTTATTATACAAAATATCCATTGGGAATAGATGTGCATTTTGGACCCACATCGTAAACTGGATCTAAACCTCTATCAATGCTCTCATTTTATTATTCGAGATTACTGTCTTGTGTCATGTGATTGTCGGTGCTATACAAGAAACCGTCTCCTCACGAGGTTACCGTCGTAGCTGCGAAGCTTTATTATTACAGTATTCTCGGCCCAGTGTTAACCAGGCCAAAATTCCTTGAAGCTTCTCTATTAAATTATTTAACGGACTTCTATAGTATGTACTTTAAACGGCGACGCTATTTTATGATTCGATGAAATTTCTGGTGGTGGTGCTACGGATCAAAGTGTGTCTGTACCGGTGCTTTGGGACACCCACCAACCAAATATCATAAACATATATGTTTATGATCTTTGCACCAATCTAACCAATTACGCGCCCAACACTTTCAATTGTTAGATACTACCAGCTAAATGGCATTTCACTCCGTTATTCCATGAACCGATAAAATTCTTTAAATCAGGTTGAACAAACATTTTTTGCAAAAAACATTTGCAAAACCACAACGTTTCCTGTTTGTAATTTAAGGGTTATTTTTTTACTATATAGTGAGAGTTACAAGCAACTGAGAAAGTTAGTAGTTATTTTCGTTAAACCAGGATAGGAACCAAGCACACATTTTATCGAAAAAGAAATGTTTTTCTAGGGAAAATTAGAGACGGCAAATGCTGCTAGATTTATTTTGGTCTCAAAGTGAAACACACCTATCGAGAAAAATGATTTATTTAGTTTTGTTTTTTGGTCATCCAATAAAATCAAAAGCCTACTACAATTTTATTTGGGATTTTATCGATATTTTATTGAATTTTTTAATCGATAAAATATTCGCTTGCTTCCTACCCAGGTATGCTTTAAAGCGACAACTAAAAAATTTTCTTTGGTAAACAAACTTCTCCTTTATACATTTCATGTTCCCCTTTAAATTAAAACTTGTTTAAATTGTTGTTAAACTTGTAAATATTTTGTGTTTGTTAGGATAAATGTTAGATAACTTCATTTCACAGTGCATTAGATTTTTCCGTAGAAACGCCCAGAACTCCCCATCTTTTTAAATTCCACCTAAAATTCAGTTACACCATTGGGGAGTGAGGCAGGAGTGGTAGGCATTAAATAGACGAGTTTAAATATGAAGTATCTCAGGTTCAAAATAAGCTGTATAATTTATGTTTAATTTTGAAAAATTATCTTCTCTTTCGTTTAGCTAATCTCTAGTCTACCAGCGGCATCGGGCATGATCTAGTTAGATCTAAATCAGTACCTCTGATCCAAAGTAGTATTTATGAACGTTTTGAACGTATGAACTAAGCTCACGCAATTAAACTAAACTCTTCACTTGAGCTGTACAATTTCGTAATCAAGACACTCATACGTACCTACAAACAACATACAATTTTTTTAACACAGTTTACCTACATGCGGTATAAATCTAAACTGTGTCAAATTTCAATAAAAAAAAATCAAACAAAATTTACCGGCCACTCTAAATAGAAACAAAAATAAAAAATTGTTAATAACAAAAAGTCTAAAAATAAATTTATTTAAAAAAATTCACCGCAGACTTGGAGGAACCAACCGCAGCGCTTTATTTAACATTAAGTTTCTTTTTAGTCTGTCATATAGTCGTTTGTATAGATTGCCCGTATAAGCTTTGCATATTACTCATACTCAGCATACAGACTTTTGAAATTTGAATGTAATAAAAACGTTTGGGTGAGAGAGATTTATAAGAGCGAATTACGATTTGCAAATCGCGATAAAATAAAATGAAGGTGAAATGAATGGTTTAATGTGTAGTTATGTGTATTGAGGCGCTTACTCTACAGACAATACTCATATGTAACATAATCTCGCGGTTTATATTCATGTACAGTGTCAAACAATCGATGAGATAATATTTTTTTGTATTTTAGTAAAATGCCAAAATTTTGCATAAATTTAACGCGATTTTGATGAAATACCATTATATGCTAATGGGGAAATGGAATTTAATTTAATCAAATCATCTTCATCATCATCATCATCAACGTCTTCAGATTTAACTATTTTTAGCAAATTTTATTAAATTGAGTCATTTATATACATTACAAGAATATACGAGAGACAATATCATATAGTTAATGGTTAAACATAAATATGGTTTTTGATGATGAATGGGATGATTAATGATTAAAGTATTTAGTAAAAGGTGTGCGATTAAAAGAGGAGAGTTTTAAATTTTGCAATTATACGGTACGGTAACATTACTTCACACTTGACGTATAATTTCGAATGAATTTAAATATTTGGGATCATGGATGCTAAGGCTGGGGTGTTAAGGCTACTAACTTAAATTACAAAGAGGATCGTTTGACCACGTTTGTGACACCAGCACAAAATAGAAATAAATATTGGGAACATTTTAATTTTCCTCTTGGCATTTGATTTGCATAGCGGCATATACTAACTAAATATTCAGCATAATTAAAATACTAAATTGAATTTTACACTGAAGTCTTGACATGAATCATGTCTAATTAATGTCAACATAATCATCTATACAATTAATCTATTAAAGCCATCTTTAAGTGTCTATATAGGCACCGTATTTAAAACGATAATTCATGATTTATTACCATTATTAAAGAAGAAGAAGACGATTAATGTTAAACGTTGTTTTTGTAAAATTAGAAGGTTTAACTCCTACAATAGCGAATAATTTACTCTACGTAAAAAACGAATTTCAAATAACATAAAATTTTATTAAACTATTTCGTTTTGCTTTTCTAATTTAGACATTTAATTTAATAAAAATGAATCTAATATTTTAGTCTGACTAATTTATTACAATCATGAGCTAATAAATTTTTAGTATTTTGAACTATTATAAAATGAGCATTGTTAAATGCAGTACTTAATACTCGTATATAGGTGTTTTGTGTAATGAAGTAGCTAATGATTCTATGTTTCGAAATATTTAAAATTATGTTATTTTTAATGTTGCCACAAACACCCCGATGTATAGGTATTGTTACTCGTATTTGTATAATCGTAATTCGCTAAGAGACAGAAAACCAATAGGGGCTACCTTTTGTTGCAAATTTAATTAGACTCTTTTATTCTTAATAGGTGTTTTCATAAATGCTTTACTTAAGCTGCCATACTTCCAGTGGACCGATTTCAACTACACAACCTAAGATATCGAAATTTACGGAAAAAGTTTAAAGTGAAGTTTCACCCCGATAAGTCAATCCATCTGGCCATCTGCACGGAAGCGTAGACATGCAGAAACACAGAAATCCTTTTGAAAACCTCTTATGTTTCAAGCGATATATCAAATGGTAATCCTGCAGAACACTCAGTTTTGTAAACCGTCGTATTAGCATCATCTACAACGTTGTGATGGGAAGTTCTAACATCATTTTTTCGATACCTTAAAACCCTTTATATGGCTCATCCTCTGGAATAAAATTGGACATTATTTCACTTTTTACCACCCTAACGGATTTAAGTCACAGAGAAATTACTTTAAGAGTCCTAAACAAAAGAAAATGCTTGATTTATATTCGATGAAATCTGTCCTCTGTAAAACAACTGAGAAAATAATTTAATAAAACATAAAGCGGAAAGAGAAAAGTAATTCAACTGCTTAATAATTTACGCTGAAACCCAATAATTGACGTCTGTCAGATGAAAAGATGTCGAATTTCATCATTTGGCACAATCAGTAGTCAATACGTAACTAAAACTAACATAATATACAATATAAATGATAAATTGCAAGCAATTTTTCACCACTTAATTTGGTTATTCGTATAGTTTTCTGTTTTTTGAAGTGAGAATATATTGTTACTAATTATATCGGAAATAATCTCTGAGTTTTCTAATATATTTACTGAACACTTACCATACTGGAATATTCCCGAAAATAGTAAAAATATTCACACAATAATTTTGCCGTTATTATTTACTCAACACTATTTTCACTGGGGTTTAACCATTTATAATTTTCCGCTATTCACTTTCGCTTTATTCTATCGCGTTCCGCATCTTAACTAAACTAAGTAACTATTTTTGGTTTCAAATACGTTTTAAAACCGATACGAAATCTTGGTTTTAAAACTAACAAGTTTTTGAAATGGTTTTCAGATACGGCCTCGATTTTGGATACCATATCATTTTATTTTTACTATTGGGAAACCCATTTTAGTTAGTCTAAAAAATTCTAAAATTTTTTGAAACGGTTTTAAAGGAGTTGTAAAACTTGTATTAAAACTATTTTTAAGTATTTTTCAAGCGGTGACAAACCTATTTGTTCTTGCTTTCAAAAACATCGTGGCAAAACAACCGAAGTAATCTGAAACAGCATAACAAAAAAACCAAAAACTATGTTTTAACAGGGCTTGTAAAAGACTAAGAAACACAAAAAATAGATTAATCTCAGTTTCAATAACAAACTATCTAATCATAATCGTTTTTTAAAAAACCTAAAATCAAAATCATTTTAAAATAATAGTTGGAAGTCTTTAAAGCCAGATTGGTTTTTTCACTTCGAGAAGAGGTGAGATTACCATTAAGTGACTACTTGACTACTCTCTCGCACAAAGAATTTAATTGCATTTTTAGAGTATGGAGATGGCATGGCATTGTCCAAAATCTAAAATACAATTAAATTCCTTATGCTTGTAAACAAATGGATGGAGGTAAAGTCCTAGACCCTATAAAATACAAGTTTAAATTCTAATATCTCAGATTTTTAAAACTCAGGTATTTGTAACAGAAAAAATGTAGGATGAATATGTTGTGACTAACACCCGACTTTCTTCTACCATGTAATACTGTGGGCAAAAAGTGGTAAGACATTGTTCATAATTTTAAAACTCTTTATTTATTTATCCAAATCTAGTTTGCCCCCCCCCCCCCTCAAAGTAATCCCCCCCGTACTCAATACACTTGTGCCAACGTTTTTTCCAATCCTCGAAACAGTTGTTAAAATCAATTTCCGGAATAGCTCCCAATGCGCGTAGCGATTCACGTTTAATATCTTCAATTGACTCAAAACGGTTTCCCCGGAGCGGTCGTTTGAGTTTGCTGAACAGCTAGAAGTCACACGGAGCTAAATCGGGCGAATACGGTGGTTGCGGAACGATATGGAATTTTTGGCGAAAAAATCACGTAAAACCAATGCAGTATGAGAAGGTGCATTATCGTGGTGCAAAAACCAAGAGTTGTCGACCCATAATTCCGGCCTCTTTTTACGAATAGCTTCGCGCAAATGACGCATAACACTCAAATAGTATTCCTTGTTGACAGTTTGGCTGGTCGGAAGGAATTCGGAGTGCACCACACCTCGATAATCGAAGAAAACATCACCTTGATTTTTGACTTGCTTTGACGTGGTTTTTTCGGCTTCGGCTCACCTTTGGCACGATATTCGGCTGATTGATCATCTGTTTCCGGATCGTAAGCATAGATCCAAGACTCATCGCCAGTTATAGTACGTTTCATGAGATCCGGGTAGTCGGAAAGCATTGTTTCACAGACGTCAACGCGACGCTGTTTTACCAAAAAATTAAGTGATTTTGGTACCAATCGTGCAATGATCTTTCAAAATGGTTTTCACTGATCCTTCCGATATTTCAACGATGCCAGTAAGGTCTCTGACTGTTAATCGTCGATTCTTGAGCACCAATTCCTTGATTTTATTAACGTGTTGATCATCAGTTGATGTTGATGGCCGTCCTAGACGTGGTTCGTCGTCAACACGTTTTCGACCCTCTTTGAACAATTTGTACCAATCAAAAACACTTGCTCGCGACATACGAGTACAATTATCACCGAAGGCCTTTTGCAACATTCTGAACGTTTCGGCAGCACAAAATTGATTCGGCACACATAATTTAATGGAACTTGTTTGTTGAATAATTTCACTCGTTGTAAAAATCGCCGAATGCACTTTTTGTACTTCAGAAAGACAAGCGTATACTAAACACTAATGATTATTTTGATGTGACATTTGGCACAGATGTCACTGACAGTCATACCAACATAGAAAAAAAATATTTCGACGAATGGTTTTCCGCGCGAAATTTAAATTAAAAAGTCTCACTACTTTTTGCCCACAGTAGTATGTATACAATCAAAGATTTCGGATACATCATACTTGATTTCTATAGCGAGAAGGTAAAGTTACAACAATTTCGGTGAAAACTGTGTTTACGAGTATAATCAAAAATGCTGCCACTTCCGGTACGCAAATGTTCGCCAAATTTCGTAATGATCTCCCAATTACTGGAAAAAGATTCAGTATGAAGTTTCATTCCGAATAATTAATCCGCCACAACTGTATAGAGATGCCAAATTTTTGCGAAATGAATTTTTTATGAAATTATCACTCCTCATTTCCGGAAAACTTTACAAAATGCTTTGAAATTTTGTTTTGAAATTTTATTTACAATCTTTTCGGTTTTAATAATTTTTTCTTAAATGTTATAGACTTTTCTAGATATTTGCAAAAAAGCGAGAAAGCTGCCACTTCCGGTGGACCGATTAAAAATCACTGGGATCTCACGCTTTATGGAAAAAGCTTACCTGTCACCAATTTTTGGATCTTGAAGACCTCCTAAACGAATTATCCCGAAATTTTGAGTCATCGCGAACTCCTGGCATTAAAAACCGTTATCACCGCAATTTTTATCAAAATCGTTCGGGCCTAAAAAAATGGTCCCTTTTTGGGCCGCATCAATGAAACCCGGTTCCTTCTGGATGCCTCTAAATAAATTTTATCGTTAGATAAATATATTCACACATAGGTTCCAAACAAACCCTACGGATTAATCTAACCAAAGAATATTTAATAAATTTCCGTCTACAAATTATTAGGATTGGTTTTAAAAACAAAATTATTAAGTCTAGTGGTTAATTTTAGTTTATATTTGCTTAGAAGATAATATGGTAGGTGGCAACACAGGTTCGCAAAAATTCAATTTTTATTAGGAATATTCCGAATTATACAAGGTGGAGCCACCAAAGTTTTAGAATAAGTGTACAGATTTTTTGCCGTAGAATGTTTGTTCTAAAATAATTTCGCGATTTGCCTTTATAATTAAGCAACTAAATTAAAAAAATTACTTAAGTAAAATAGAAAATAAACAAAATTATTTTAAATTTAGTGTATTTATTGGAAAAAAATAGATCTCACTTTGTGTCTAGTTTCAGATATATATTTGCCAGATGTCACTCTATTTGACCAAAGAAGCAAACCATTTACTAAATATATTTCCGCTTTTGAGAAAAAGGCGCCACCAAAACTTGATAATAAAATTAACGAGTCTGAAAAGCAAATACTTCTGAAAAACATTACTTATGAAGTACTTATGAGTAGTTTACTATGATAAATGAAACATAGTAACTAGTCGACGAGCACTGCCACCTATTAAACTAACACAACATATGCTATAATACCTCATTATTAAGACTCTTTTCCAATTTTTTAATCACCTCGAACAGGAACACCAACATAACAAAAATAACATTTAATTTTGACATTTAATTTAAAAATAATTATTTTACAAACAGATAACAGATTACTTTCGCCACAAACAATTTGAAATTGAAGAGCAGATACTTATAAATGGATAATCAAGAAACTGATGCAAACGCAAAATTCTCTCCAAAACTTGTACGTGAAAGACGTAGAAGCATTTTTGATCCAGGTAAGTTTATACTTATTTGTTTTCCGGTTCTTCCATGCATTTTCTGTTTGTTATTTTGTGATTTTAGAACTTCCACCGGCTACTCCTCATAAAAATATAGATGAAAGGTAAATAAATCAACTATATCATCAGTAATTAACTGAATTGAATTTTGTCAATACATTTTTACAGCTACAAAGCAAAATCAGAAAAGGAAATCAAAGAATGGACTGACACACTACACAAAAAGTATTTGTGCACCAAGCATTCTCCGCCTCAGTTGAAGGAGTTCATTGAAGATGAACCGAAACTAAAATTGACTGAAGCGCAAGAAATTTATTTGTCACAAGCTCCTAATTTTCATCAAATGATTGCTAATCGCAAAGAGTTTGTTAAAACGATCGAGTATTACTTAAACTTGCGGTCTCATGTCGTCGAGGATATTGAATATAGGCATAAGCTGTTGAATTCAGTTGCGAACAAAGCGGTTCGAGACATTATTAGCAAGGCTATTTATGAATAAGATTTTTTTTTGTATAATTTAACAGAAGCCGTTTCATTTTAAGTTTAAGGCCATTCGTTTCATTTCATTCGCGTTAGATTTTATTTTATTTATGTATACCTAGATAAATGTCCACTATATGCTTCTATAATTAGAGTTAGAAACGAGTAGATGAATAATCGGACCCTCCTTTGAATATGTTGTATCTCTACGCTGTGGTTCGTTAATAATTGGCCCGCAGATATGTATTAACCATCTAGCAAAAAAAGGGGAAAGACGTTATTTAGGTATCCATCCCGAATCTTTAGTTCTAGATTCATTCAATAAAATTTTCAACTTAACGAAGCAATTTTCATCCAGCCATGTGTAGCTGTGGGAACCGCCACGTCTGAGGGGTCCTACAGATTCTTTCTGCCTGTAGATTTCTTAGATTTCAGCTCGCTAGGTTTCCAACATTGACTGCTTATTACCACTGCTGGATGTATTATGTTTGTTCTTAGATGGGATGCTTGTGCGGTGTAATTATGATAAGCACATCCCACAGGGTCCACCGGTTTTCTTATCATACAAAATCCTAGTGAATTAACCATCAGAATTAAGTTCTATGATCGTTTATTTCCGTCTATGTTGGTTCGGTTGTAAAATCATTTTAAAAACTACTTTTTATCCCATTATCGAATTTCTACAAAAACTGATTTAAATAAATTACTTATCAAGGATAGATCAACGGCCACGAAGGATGATATCATCTCCATTTACAAGCATTTGGACTGACTTAATAACATGTAGTGCGAGGTTACTATATATTACTTTTCCTTACTAAATGCTCGAGCGCCAGATTAAACAGCACAGCTGCGAGTTTATCCAGGTCGCAGATGTTATTTCGAACGAGTCAGATACTCTTCCACTATAATACTTCAATGCATACTGAATGTCTATATATAGAGTGGTTCCAACATTTTCCCATCATCTTCAACATGAACCAATGGTTTTCAACATGATCGTCACCAATATATTTTCGATGAGGGAGATGACTCTGGCAAGTATAACATTAGCAATCACTTTGTAGGCAACAACTGCAACTGCGATGCAAGAGTAGGTTCCACGTGTTTTAATATTTCTACGGGTATTCCATCGAGACTGTGCCTTTGCATTTTACAATCTAGCTGCTCTACTTCTGTTGTGTGTTATGGGACAAATTTCTAATTGCCATACTGACTTAGTCACGCCCTTAAATATCAATTCAGGTCTTTGACGGCTGTAGATCGTGGTTGGAAGTTTTTTGTTTCGTAAGGTTCCTGGCATTGGTAAAACATATTGAAGTACCGCTTGTGAGCTAATGTTTTCGATACAGGGTCGGAATCGTAAAAGACGGGCGGAAATTTTTAACGGATTAAAAACTGTTTTCCAACGTACTTAAAATTTTAGTTTTAGTGGATAAGTAAATATAAGTTAGGTAATGATTTATCTATTAGGAGATTTTTCAAATTCAATATCTACCGGTAGTAGATTTCCATACTAAAAGGATCGATAGTGAAAAGCGGTCGGAAAAAATTTTGCCCTGAAATTTTTGGTTATTTTGGGTTTTCCGTTCGGATTTCATGATTCTGCCCCAGATCATATTTCATGCAGCTTTCCTTTGTTTTCGACAAGTTGACACTGATTATTGAACTAAACGTGTGAGATCCTCTACTGATTGCATTTGCCGCTGCGACTATTAAGGCTGACTGTCTGTTTAGATTTTCAATACAATTGGTAACTATGGAGTGAGGCCTCATTTTTGTATTGTTTGGTTGTTTGTGGAAAGTGTATTTTGTGACGATGTCGTTTACATAAGATCTAACGCCAAGATCATGACCAGACAGTCTGATTGAGTTTTCCGTTCTTCCATCATTCGCCCGCTGCGTAACTTTGCAATTTGGTGAAGCGTTGGTTATTGTTATTACCGAGCCGTTGCAAGCTGTCGCATCGCGTTACATTCTTTTATCTGTAAAGTTTGATTTATAAACGTGTTGCTTATCGTAAAAAATAATTTCTAGGAGAAAAGTAATAGTTTTTCGAATATTTTTGATTTTACATTTTAATGGGTTTGTTTAGATGGGCTTTGTTTCTATACGTTTCTCCCAGTTGATTGTGTTTTTTTTCAAGCATGAAACCGAAGGAACCAATCCAGATACGGGACATCAATTTAAAACAAGCATGCCTATTTGAACCCATTACCGGATTTCGGTTTCGAAATTAAGGCTCATTTTTATTTCTACTAACTTCGCTATAATAATTTCTAATCAATGGGATTCAAGCCGAGCACATGATTAACTTTGTGGAAGTTAATAAGCATTTGTTTTAATTTTTTGCATGAAAAATTAAAATTTTTAGTAGGTTTTCGATCAAATAATGCCAACCAGTCATGCTCATTCTTAAGTAATCCCAATATGTAGTTGAAATATATAATTTCAAATCAAATGCAAATGTTAACAGTTACTATTTATATGATACTGGTTGAAAAAGTGCCATAAAAAGTGTAGTGTCTAGACCAGTAACATCGAAGGAGATAATATTATTTTTAAGTGTGTCACTTAAAATGTTAAAAATTAATTGAAACAGTTATCAGATTGTTTTAAATTTTTTTAGTTTTATCTCACTTTTGTTCACGAACATCATTCAAAAATATTGTATATTTGAATAGTAATTTAAATGTGAATATACTTCCATATCACATTTATGATTTTTGATTGTTTTTCTTGTAAAAAGTAAAACTAAGCTGTAAAATGAATTTTATGAAAGCGTCGTAATGTCACGCTGAAATCACGAACACCTGGTCACTTTTAGCTACGTTGACGTTCTCAACATCTCAAACTGTCAAATACGATGAAATAAATTCTCCCTATTTCTGTGGAACAAGATTATACCCCATCTATTTATGGAATTTTCAACTAATAGAGGAGAAATTTATAATATGGTTAGCACCGACGAAGTACTGTAACATAATTTCTTCAATTTTCTAAAAATATTTTAAATTGTAGCCTAGTTATTTTATATTATTGAATTTAATGTTTTAAGTATTCTTAATTGATTTAAGCTGTGTAACACCATAAAATATTCATGGTTTAATAATTTGATGCAGTCTCTCAAGTAGGAGAAATAACGAAAACATTTTAATAAGCCCCATCTACTATTCAAAATTTAAACTAACTAAAGGGGAAACAGTATGGAGGTAATCACCAACAACATTTTACATTCCTGTTACACAAAATAAAACAATCCAGTCAAATATTAATTAAATTCGAGATTTATTTATTATTTACTGTGTTAAATTCAACATTTTTATGTATTAAACTACAAAATATGGGAACGTTGCTTAACTCATATCGAATTTATTTTGGTGCAACCGATGAAGCTGGAGAAATTCAATTCGAGTTGAAATGAAGGGGAAATTTCGATAATAAAATAAAAATGTAAGTTGAGAAACCGACCTAATAAATGTATTACAGTAATTTTTTTTTAGATGTTTAATTTAGGATAGAGGAAATTTAGATAAGATTTACTTTAATACGGTTGCCTACGTGTTTTATTAAATTAATTCATAAACTCTGAAAATAATGTTATAATTAATAATATATTGTTAAAGTCGATTTTAAGCCTAGACACAATAAGTGATTTATCCAATATTTTAACCAATTATCATTCAATTTATCCAAGCTGCAATATACATTCCACAGTAAAGTTACCCCGTCCGTAGTGCTGTTGTGTTCATCGCCATCAAAATCCACACCACCCCACGTACTACGAAATCCAATTGTGTCAAATTTTGGTTTGTCAAAAATATAAAAAAAATAATAAAAAGCAAAAACAATAAAAATTCGGCGAAAATTGACTTAAAAATTGAAAATCAAACTCAATTCTAAATTAAATCGGAGACATCCGCATGATAATGGCAACGTACAACAATCAGCATTGGCTGTTATCCCACATAAGGAATAGTTTTATTTCAACCGACGATACAGGCATGTGTGAGGCTGTCATGTTGAGCGAAGATCTACCGAATCAGTATGTTGCGAATTTAAATCAAAAATACTCCAACAAATTCCCGAATAAAGCGGAAGAGTATTTATGCTATCCGGGGCTTTTGGAAAACGACGAGGAAGACGATGCGCTCTCACAGTCGTATGATATCCAAATGGACCAAGACATTGGATTGCATCGTCAGCGCTCGAATACGGCACAGAAACTGGAGAAGATGGATCTAGCACGGCGAAAAGCATCTAAAATTAAAAATATCAAGTGCGACGATATTGCAGTAAGTGTGGCCAACTCGAGTATGGCACAAAATGATTATTTGTTTGTGAAGAAGGATATGAATATGGAAGATGTGTGTGATGCCGGTGCTGAGCGCCCTAGGCTTCCAGTGAAATCACTGCTCAGTGAACAGTTACTAAAGTGCCCTAAACAACCGCAGAATAAATTTATTGAGTATGCCCGATTCGATGGAACCGCGCAAACTGGTATCTCTACGAAAACGATGAAAATATTCCTCACGATGCTGCCGGAGAAGCTGCGAAATTATCCGTTGCCTGTATGCGTAACGTCAACGGCCAAAATCCAAGATTTCATCGGTCTCATCTGTTATAAATGTAGTATAGCGTATCCCGATATTCAACTAAATTCCGTTAAAAATTATGGCCTTTATATTACCGAGGAGGATGGTGAGGTGGACATGGACTTCCCGGCATTGGATTTACGTGAACCATGTTCGAAGTTTTGTTTCGCGCATCTAGCCCTAGTCGAACGAAAATACCACGATTCCTTAATCTCCCAATCATCATCACGCTACGACTATGACCGTGCACTGTCGATCACGTCCGAATCAGATCTCAATAAAATGATTGCAGAAACGAAAGCACAAGATGAACAGCAAAATGAAGCAATGAAAAAAATGTTAGGTCACACAACAATGATGGAAGCGCCATTGTACCAATCGTATCGTGTATTCATTTTAAATAAATCCCTGTTCAAGGCGGAAATTCAACTCGGAATTTCCGGCGAGAAAATCGAAATTGATCCGCTCCAACCGAAAAATAATCGATTTTGGTCAAAACAGAAAGCGGTCAGCCATAGCATGGAATCCATCGCATGGTGTGAACTAATCGAATCGAAAACCCATCGTGCCACATTTCGTATCGTCTACTCACTCGCCCTAACTGCACCATTCCAGCATTCGAGCGTAATGGGTAATATTCCACCTGAGAGTCCATTACAGTCGTCATCGAGCTTTAAACACTACGATTTTGAAACGGATCCTAACACAGCCAACGAAATAGTCAAAAAAATCTTTAATATTCTTGAACTTAAAACAAGTTCGTGTCGCCGTGATATCTACAAAAGTTTAGGACCTAAGGACAAGAAGAAGCTGCTGAAGTTAAAATAGTTTCAAGTTTTTCTTTGTGGCTTGTGGAATTTTTTTTGAGAATTATCAAGTTCTTGTCGTGGTGCTTTGTGCGTTTCATGGCAAATGTGGAGTATACTGGTTTCATTTACGTTTTTTTATTCTAAAGACAGGTGAGTTTTTATTGATAAAATATGCACATAATTTAATTAATGTTTTATGTTAAATCCATTTATGTTTCATGTATTAATGTGCTAGGCACGCAACTGATATAATTTTATTTGATTCGTCTTATAATTTTGCGTCTTGGGTATATTAGAAACATTAACGTGGATGAATTTTTGGAAGTATTTTAAACAAAAAGGGGAAATTAATAGTTAAAACGACGGAATTGTCATGTTCATTAATACAAAATTCTAATAATCGCAATTTGAACTATGATGAGATGATTAATTACGTTAAAATTAGACGTTTGTTCATAAATTTTCGGATACATAAATTGTGACATGTTGCAGATGTCATTCGTTCACACTTTATAACTATTTTTGATATTAAAATTCAGTAGTTTCGAGCTTTGTTTCATTTTCAGGTGGGTTTTCTAAAACACACTTAATTTAGAGTTGAATATCTAAATAAAGAAGATGGATTTTAACAACCGTTGTGTCAGAGGAGTGGGTAATTCTGTAGCCCGAAAGAGATCATCTTATAAACGGAACTTGTTAGATTGCAATTTATATTTTGATTGCAATAACTGCAAGTATTCGTAAAATACCCTGAAAACGATTGGAAGGACATGATGACGGTTAGTTCTCAAATTTGATCTTGAAGTTTTTGATTTTATTAATCTTTGTATTTAAAATCATGTTGCAGTCGATCCAGTGATACACAATTATTAATAATATCATCTAGTTTTGAAAATTACCATTTCACCTGCATGTCGAAAGATTGGTTTGATTTAAATAAATAAATTAATCGCAACATGTGCGATTTCGTCTTTGTCGCACATCAAATGCTAATTCAAAGGAGTGGTAGACTGACGTTTAGGGTTGCAAACGAAGGTAAGCGGCTTGGTAGGGTGACCGCCAATGAGCCTAACAACCTTCATTCTTTTAAACTTTCTTTATTAAACATAATACTTATGGTGCTGCTCTCAGATTACTTCGAGTAATAATAAAGAGCTTGGTTTCAATAATATATCATGGGCTTCCAGTTTTGCCTTGAACATGTAAAGCACTAAACTTTTAGTTTTACTGTTTGCTTAGGTTACTTATAAAGGTACCTTCTTCCTAGACCTTATAAAAGTCTAAAAATTTGCCAAGAAGTCAAATTACGCCTTTTTTACCGTATTAGTAATTTTGGCGTGAAAAGGAAGAACATATTCGTAATTCCAATAAGTTATTTTCATTATAAAGATTACAACTTATTTCTGAATTCGTTCAATTCTAGCGATGAGTGATTGATAGAAGGGGAGGGACTTCATACAGTTTAGCTATATTAAATTTTAAATTATAGGAACACTCATTGCCAATAAATGAGCACCTGGGAAATTACATTCGAAATTCTTATTTTCGAACTAAAAGCCCGGCGACACGAATGGCAAATGTCGACCAACTTTGATGAGTCGTTTAGTCACTAAATGAAATGGCGAATACAAATCATGGTTTTATTTTTCCAGCTTTAGGACACATTCTAATAACGGTTTCGTTGATCAAATTTTTCATTAGTGTGGTTGCGGTTTAATTATTCGATGCATCGGTATGGTCTAGGAAGAAATTTCCAAAAAAAGATGAACGATTTTAGCGGCTCCTTCCTATTGGTCAAAGATATCATGGCGTAACACTTACAATCAGCAGTAAATGGTGGTAGCAACTGTATATTTAAATG
The DNA here is from genome assembly GCA_963691935.1 of Nephrotoma guestfalica. NCBI lineage: Eukaryota > Metazoa > Arthropoda > Insecta > Diptera > Tipulidae > Nephrotoma > Nephrotoma guestfalica. The sequence continues at coordinate 251,812,359 of OY829915.1, forward strand.
ATATGGTAAATCGGTATCATACTCTCAACCGGTTTTCATGTAGTGTACAAATGTTTTCTAAGCTACTTTAAACTTGTAGATGTCGCCATTAAGAAGAGCATGGTTGCGCTCTATTGTGAGAAGTTTTAAATGCTTTGGTAACATCTGAAACCAGTAAGGTGCCATAAAGACCGTACATCTACAAAATAACTTTTTTTGTATTCTGCAATGTGATTTTATTCTAAATAAATCATTATTTAATACAATTGGTTTAAGGAAAATGGCTTATGAACGTAACTTAAAAGATATTTTCTTAACTCTGCCCCCGGCAAAATAATATCTCTTATTTTGACCACAAAATGAGTGATTTCTATGGCATGTAGTATATCATTGGAAAAGGCATAAACTAGAGTATTTTTAAAGCAAAGCTAATTTCAAAATAACCTTTAGTTTTTGAAAAATGAATTTAGGTGACATTTTTCATAATTTTACAAATTTTTTAGGATTTGAAAGTCCATAAGTCATTTTTCGTAAACATTTACGACTACAAACAAAAAAGGCAAGAACTTGGGTAATTAAAAAAAACTTAAAAATATCATATCTCAGTTACAGTGGCACTTGGGACATTAGTTCTATGGGATGAAAACTTTCAAATGAGCCCCCCAATCTGCCAACAAAATTTGTCGGTCTTTTACTTAGAAAGTGCAACAATGCTTTCTCTGTAGATGTCCGCGCTGTGAAATCGAATTGCTTAAACGAGAAGCAGAAATTTAATCTTACCGAGATAATTGAGCAGTCTGTGCTTCGCCATTTTCTCAAATAGTTTAGAAAAAGTATATGAAAGAGCTATGGGCTTATAGTTATTAAGCTCCAACTCATCTTCTTTTTTATAAAGCGGTATTACCTGAGCTAGTTTAAATACGTTTGGAAAGATTCCCCTATTCAGGCTCAAATTAAACAGATATTCCAAAATATCTAACAAATACCAAGAACAACTTTTAACTAAAAAATTGTCAATCTCATCAATACCTTTGGATGGTTTGTTTTTCAATTTTTTAATTTCGGATGCAAGTTCAACCGATTGTATTGGTTCAAATACGCAAGATGTAAAACAGAAACAACAAAAGCTGTGTTTAATTTTCTAATGCGGGTTATTGGACTTTGGCCTAAGTTTTTTCCTAGAATCTCATCAATTAGTTTCCAAGTTTTCTTAGAGTTATTACCTACTGAGGTAAATTTATTTTTGTAATAAATATTCTTTGTAGCCTTGACACTGCTCTTCGAATTTTTGTAGTCTACCATTGAATGGATTACAGTTTAGTTTCTTTGAAAAGTTATAAAGCTTTTTTATTTGACGTAAAAGATGCGTAATATTTATATAGGTATATGGATCAATTTAATAAATATTAAATAATTATATTTAAATAAATATTATTATTATTATTTAATAAATACCATTATTATTTAATTCGAGGTATAATTTTGAAATTTATATAAAACATAAGTTATTTGATAAGTATCTAAATTTTATTTCAAAAGATAGTACAAAGGTTCCGGTTTAGTAGTGGAAAAAAATGACTCAATCTTTTACCAAAATTTTGAGATGACATTCTGGCCTACCGGCAGCTCAATTTCTTGAATACAATTAATAATATTTTGCTTTAGATCATCAATTATTTGTGGATCGTTGGCATAGTATTTTGCCTCATAGCGGCTCGCTTTTAAAGTCATAATCTTACGCAGTAGCCAAATCGAGGACGTACGGTTATAGGTCCGATTTACGTAGAACCATCTGCATATTGCATTGCTCCATACCAGCCTATTCTGCACTCCGACAGGGGATCATAGTTGTGTTCATTTACATCACAGATCGTAATCTGATGATGAAAAATCCTTTTTGCGTCCTGTCACGATCGGGATTCGAACTTGGTATCAACCGATCCAAACGACAAAGCCTTATGGTATAATCCACAAACTGTATGTAAGCTCTGTAACTGTAAAATTTCCGATTAGGCACTAAAAAGGTATTCATAAAATGTAACGCGACTCTATAAACGGAAGTTTTGTTTTGTAACTTTGCAGCACCAAATTTTGACGACTAATTAACGAATAACTCGAAAAAATTGGCATTTTTTGAAAAGGTTTTTGCATAAATATGTTGCTACTAATAGCGTATCTATATCAACAAAAGTTGAAGCTAATGAAAATTGTAGTTTTTTGAGCTTTTGAATAAAATTTATTTGTTTAAGATCTATTACGTCTCGTATATACACCTGAATGTTGATAATGCAAAACATACACGTACAGTCGAAACAAATAGTTTGGCTGCGGTATTTACAGAAAAATATTGTTCTTAAGGTATACAAACGAATGACGTCAATTGTACTAAAATGTTTGAAAACTGTACAATACCTTCTTATTTCAATTTAGTTTATAATTAATTTACGTAAGATTTAAAAATTTTATGATATACAAACAAAGCTAAATTTATTTATAACGCTAGTTTATACCAATATTCGAGTGCCGCCACCGAATTTGTTAGAATATTTAATAAAATAAATTATGATTTTGGTCGGTCTCTCAACTCACTACTTATTGGCGTAGCAACTGGTTAATTTTTATTAAAAATACCAGATTTTTATAATCACTTGGAACGACAAACGACACGACTAGCGAAACTGGGGTGGATTTAGTAAACTAGTGGCCGACTATGTAGTTCCTATTGATTATGTATTGTGTTTCATTGTGGAAACCATTTAGGAACTCGTTGCTCATTGATCATGAATTCATGTCTTTTGAGATCAAGAAAGGAACGCATATTCTTGAACAAACTTCATGTCTTAAACAACCTAATTTCTGTTTCTATTTTTTCATTTCTTTTAGTTGACTAATTAACTATAGTTGAAGTATGTAAGTACTTAAATATTTAAAAAAATTTCGTTTCAGAATATGTTTCAATTAACAATTTATACTTCAAATAAGTCACATAATTATGTAAAAAATTAAGCAACTAAAACGAAGATATTTATGATGAATCCAAACTAATAGCACCTTAAATTATGATGCAAATAATCAATTGAACCCACAACTCAAGTCAGCTAAACCAGACAACTCAAATATATTATCTAATTACAAGAGGACATTTTAATCCTGTTGATGCAAAAGTTAAGTATGTTTTATTTAATTTTACATAATGTTCCTTTCATAATCCGACAAACACAGAACACATACACACCACGCTCATATACCAACGAATCACAACTATAAATCTACTGAAACGAACTTATTTTGTTTTTAATTGAATCAAAACTTCCCAGTCATCATATAAACCAAAATAGTTTTAAAAATAATAAAATGGTTGTTACTTTAATGTTCCTATAAAAATTGATTTTTTTTCAATTAATTTAATTTTTTTATTAGGTACATTTAATAAAAACTTACTGTAATTTATTTATTATAAGAAACAAAACAAATAAAATATTATTGTACAGAAATGTGATACTTAATAATAAAATAATTAAATAATTCTTGCCCGCGACTGCAATTACAAATACATTTAATTTTCATGGTACGTCTTATTTATTTCACTACATTTAAATCGAATAAGTTTTGATTCAATTAAAAAATTTACGAAAACTTAAAACATATGATTTGGTTTCACGCTCTTTATCCACTCCGATTACTAAATTAAATTTATATTTGCCAATAATTAACAATAAACCATAAAAGACTCGAAGAATATATAAATTTGCCATAAACTATATTTAATTTTATTTTATTTAATAATAAACTATATACATATTAATTATAAATACAATAGACATATAAACTTTATAAAAATGCAAGAAACCAAAACAACAGATTAAGTGCCAATACAGCCGTCCATTTTATTTAATTTAATTCCGTTAGCTAATTAATTTTATTTGGCAAATATAAATTTAATAAAACTAAGCATTTTATTAAAATAATAATAATAATTATAATATTAAAAATAATAAAAAACAAATTGTGTTCATTTTTTATCTCATAATTAATTTTTTTTGTCTTACACTAGTAATTTTAATTTTAATTTTAAATATCTGTAATATAATTAATTATAAAGTATATAAAGAAGATTTACATCAAAAAATATAATATAAAAATTATGTTTAGTTTACGTTTGCATCATTATTGTTATATTATTGTACAATAATTATATTTACACTATCTACTTTTATTATTTTAAAAATTAATTATGTATTTTGAAATAATTTAATTTTATAAAATATTATAGCGAGATAGATTATAATTTTATATTGTGATTGTAATGAAATTTTCCGTGCTCCATTTATTATTGATTACAGATTAAGTATAGGTTCAAATTATTGTTTTTAACTGTTTAAATTTTATGATTTTTTTTAAATTAAATATTTATTTTGACATTAATAAACAATTAAACTTATCCATTTTGATGTTTATTCCCAATGGCCGAAATTTTAAACATTAGTTGGGTAATAGTAATGAATTCTCTCGAAACTACTTTCTTATGATTTTTAAATTCGAGTAATACTAGTAGTCTAACGTATTGATTTATCTAGCCAGTAGGAGAATCTTTAAGGCAGATCAATTGCTCACGAAAGACTTTAAATAATGACGTGGTTTTAAAATTTTATCTGATAGTGAGATTAATTTTCTTGTACCTATTTTTATTAATAATGATCGTGCTTAGATCATGCTAGATACCGAAAGTCCATATTGATCTGTTATATTAAAATTTGCAAATAATAAAATGAAGAACTGGTTTCATCATTTATATCTTCTGGTTAGGTAGTGCAATCAGGTGCTAGCTGTGATTTGGCTGAGTAACAGTCCGTCTATTGAGGACAACCAAGAGGAAAATATTTGATCTGGTAGGAAATTCGTTTTAGTATCACTTTTTAAAGTTCTAACAACAAAATAGACAATTTCATCTTTAAAGGAATGATTTGTTTCTTGCTTAGTTCGACATATTTCAGAACTTCTTTCAATATTCATTATGGATTCCCATTTCATCCTACATAGAACTACATACGGATCTCAAATCCGAATACAATCTTCTTTTACTACGAAAAAAATTTTAAAATAACACTACCTGGAAAAACAGAATCTGTGTCCAAAAGAGAGACTTAAACAAATTGTCCAGTAATTAGAACTTTTCGCACTCGAATGGCACTGACTCGTACGATAGAAAAATAATACGAAATACAAACCATACGCAACTTATTTATTTGAATTATTTTCATTGAATTGTCGTTTTCAATGATTGTCGTTTTCGATTAATTATCGTTTCTGGTGAACTGGCGTTTTCCGTTAAATGCTATTCCGATGATTTGATTTTCAGTAAATTATTGTTTTCATTGAATTTATTTTCGTTGATTCGTTTCCGCGAATAATTTTCGGACTACGTATTTGGATAATATACGCGCCCTGCTGCTCTAATTATCACTTTATTTTTTTACGATTTAAAAAACTCGTAGGAACTTGTTAATTTTAGTCTTTCGTAGGTATGTCTAAGCAACTGTTATGTGTCAAAAATAAGAACATAGAACTAATACACTATAAAATAGCAGCTGAAAAATAAATATTTTTTTCTTCAAAGTATGAACAACTTTTACTTAGAATGGCGGCCACCCACACTAGTGGTATTCAGTCGATATATCAATAATTAAACAACCTAATGGGATAGCGGCGAGTGGCACACCAACCTTCTTCGTAATATATCGATAATGGTTTGCTGCTATTACGAATTCGTCGAATATTAATTTGCTTGCTTTTGGCCTTTAAACAACAACTAAGAGTTGTGTACTTTACTTATTTTCCAATTTTTAGAACAGCAACCAGATATCATCCTTGTTTATACGAGTAATTTGTCAAAATTATGCACATTACAATAATATGTGATGGAGGTTTGCCGCGAACGGTCATGGAGAGTTATGCTCGTTTTACTCGCCGAATAAATCTCGCGAGGTATTAATTTTTTTTATTAGTATTAAAGTACTATTTGCGACAAAGATAAATATTGTACAAAATTACGAGTAAAAGGTTGTCATATACTCTTCCAACGTTAACAACAATTCACTAGTCTGCTATGAATGAAGTACTTATTAAAATGTTTCGCTTTCAACGAGTGCTCTTTTTATATAGGATTTAAAACCTTTGGTCGGGAAGGAAACCGTCGTCGAATTTTAAATTAATAAATTTCTTCAGTTTCATGTAACTGGATAGGAACCTCACAAGAAACGTCACTCGATTGTAGTGGCACGTCAATAAATACATTCATATTAGATTCATATTTTATATGTGCCGTGTTTCATTGCACCCATTGATCCCGACCACTTCAAATTTTATATGGGAAACCTGATCCAAATTTTGTTTTTAATCACAAATTATGATTTAAAATCGAGTAAGCCGCTTTGCGTAGTCTTATAAAATATGAACCGGATCAGGTCAATAAATACAGCTATTAATGAAGCGAAATAAAATGTTAAAGTGGATTTTTCCAATAGCGATTTATTAATTTTATAATTTATTCAATGATGCTTAATTTAAATATTAAAACTAAAGCTCAACAATAAAATAAATTTTTAAAACATAAGGTTACTAAATACACTTTTAATTAAAAACAGAAACTGCCACTTTCTATTTATTTATAATAAAATAAAGATTATATTTCTTTTATGTTTCGTTCAATTACATATTTCAATTGACACATAAAACTATAATTACATTTATAATAACAAATGCTTTGCATTAAATATACCTAAGAAATTATTTAAAGTTATATATACTGTAAAAATAAAATAGAATGAAAAATGCAAATTTAAAATAAACCTAAATATTATTATCATTATTAAAAGAAAAAACATAAAAAACAATAAATAAATAAAATTATAATTATTATTTGACTTAAATTTAAGAAATTCATGCAATATGTGATATAATATTTAAAAATAAAAAAAGTACATCCTAAACATTATTAATTATTATTATTTATCGATTTGCAATTTAATATATTCTGTATTAATAATGCTGTAAATATTAAAAAATTATTGATATGAATTTTTATTTCAAACATTTTGGTTCTAAATTATTTATTATTATTATTATTTTTATTCATTTAAACAACCAGCCACCACCGCCAATTATAAATATTAAATTATGTGTATAAAACATTTATTTTATTTTAGTACCTTATTATTATGATAAAAAATGATGCTAAAAATTTTACTAAATTTTTTGTAAATTAATTATATTTCTTGTATAAAAAAATAATTTTATTAAATCGGAAATAAGTACCATTATATTGAATGAAAAATTGTTGTAAATAGTTTTATTTAATTTCATTTATTTTTTCGCATATAATTATTACCTAATTAAATTGAATTAAATTTAAACGTTAAATAACAATTTTTACAAACAATTATAATTATTGGAGTAAATAAAATTAAATTTAAATTATATTATATATACAAAATAAAATAATTATTATTATAATAATATTATTTAATTTTCGAAATTATGATTATTAGTAAAAATCATAATTTATAAACCATAAATAAAAAAAAATTATAAGATAACTTTTTTTAATAAAAACAATAAACAAAAAAATGCTTTCAATATTTTAGGTGTTTGTCTGAGAACCACTTTACTACTGAATTCAACAAAATTAGTACTAGTAGATCTCTCTGGTATACGCCCGTGTTACTTTGAAGATGTTTCAGAAAACTAACTCGAACAATTTAGGAAAAGATGAAATTATCGAGATTTTCCGTATTGGTCGAGAGAAACAGCGGTACTTGGTGAATGATTGAAAAGATTCCGTAATTTGTTGTACAAATAAGTTGTATTGTCCGGCCCCTTTCAGTGCTGTCAGATATCTTCATCAGTGACAATTGGAGGAATAATTGTTATTGTTACGTAACTCTACTCTACACGAGCATATCACTCGGTGGTCGAGTGGTAAAGTTATACACCACCAACTGTTACGGCAACAAGTAGTCTTCCACAACTGATGAGAATTGTATTTTAGAATAACATTTCAAGTGAAGGGGAATATGGAGATAACGATACAAGTATATAAGCGCGAGTAATTTGGGACGCCAACACAGTTGTAATTTAACCAGTGAACAGTACAAGTAAAAAAATGAAAAGTAAACAGTGCGAAAAGTAGTGAACAGTAGAATTGAATTAGTGAGTAGTGAAACTAAAGGTGTTGGAAAATACAATTTGTAACTTTAATCGTAGAGTATTTTATTTGCAAAATCGAGTATGAATCTATGCCGAATGCTCGCAATTACGACCTGCTTTCGGGGCTATATAGCCGTAGAAAAGGATGCTGTAACAGGAGGAAGAAGATCGCAACAATCACCACCGACACATCTGCCGCCAGTTACCCCAATCCATAAGCAGAAAGTTAAGCTCTACGAAAAAGAAGTAAATAAGACACAACCGTTTCAGTACACTCGCCTACTCCAGAATAACTGAAATCAACCTTAGGCATGGGACATATGATGAAGGCGCTGTTGCTTTGAATTAAGGAAATGAGAGCGGACCAGGCGGCCAAGTTTAAACAACAAAGTGACAAATTCGATCAACTCCGAACAGAACGAGGCACCAAATTAAACCAACAAGCTGCCAAATCCGAGCAGCAAACTGCACATTGGCAGAAGCTCAACCAAATTTAGCACACCCAATAACTTCAAATTAAAGAACTAAGAGATGAAGTCTAGAGGTGAAGGTCGACGGCCAGCTCAAGGAGTTTGAGAATAAAAATAAACAAGTGGAGACCCTCCTCGAAACACATACATCGCAGCTGTTCGAAATAACCTGTTCAACCGAACAAGTTGCTGGAAACTCAAGAGGAATTTTAAAGCTTCCAAGTTCCGAAGGCGAAATCCCATTTGTGAAATTTATAGTGCAGTTTCTAGCCACAGTGTAACACAATTGTATCGCGCTCCTCGTGGGAAAGCAACAGGTAACTTGCAAACTATCTCCGCAACAGAAAAACGAGCGAGTCATGACTGAGTTGGAATTAGGTTTCGAGCAGTCACACGTCAGAGAATTACGCAAGATTCAACTCCAAAACAAGCGGCAACTACGTGGGGAAAGTCTATAAGAACTACAAAGAGAAGTAAAGAAATTGGCGCGTCGAGCTTATGGCAATGCACCTGCATATGTTTTGAGCGGACTAACAACGAACGCTTATTAAGTATTAGCGTTGACGTTAGAATATGAGGCAGCTAGAACAAGTTTAGCCACTGACACATGCTGCGTTTTTTTGAAACAGCTGCTCTAGACCGCGATAACTTATATTTTGATTTTTTAAACAATTCACATATTATTAAAATATTTGTGCTTCGGATTTACTCAATCGAATCCTAAAGAGGTTATACTAAGTCAATATCTTGCATTATATTATCGAATAAAGTTTACTTATGCTTGTTCTCAACAACTCTGAACAACTCTGGATATTATGTAGAGTACAAAGTTGTAAGTTAGAGCAAAGTTGTTGTTCTAAATTTTATTGTCTAACCCTGTATTTTCCCTATATGTTATCGCGGTCTCGAACACCATATTTCAAAAAATCAATAAACAGACAAATATCCATTTGTCGGATCAGAGCTGTATAGTTTTGAGGTAGATAGACTTAATACGTCACTTTTCGCAAAATATGAACAAAATCGTACCGTTGCAGCCTAGTGAAATTAGTCCCAGAGCAAAATATTTCCCATATTGTATAAACTGGAAATATCTTGTTCGGAGCCTAATTTCGCTAGGTTGCATCGGTACGATATTTTTAGTGTTTTCTTAAATGTGAGATATGAGTTTTTTCGTCCTATAACCAAATTATCATAATCTTGCCAATTTAAATATTATTTTACTTTAGTTTATTAAATTATTACATTTTTTTATTTATTTATTTATTTACTCAATATGGTCGCATTTAATACTTTTAAGAACAACTTCTTTCAATTATGTGACACAGTTTGTATTTAGTTATTTTGGCAGTAAATTCACACCGATGAGATTTTTATCATGCTGATCAAATTCGCGAAATTCTAATCACGAACATGTCTTCGTAAACTTGGTCCTGTTAATAGGTACCATACTCATTTCTAATCTGAGCCAAATGTCTGTTATATTGAATGGTGGTAACAGAAGTTTACACCTGATTTTTGCTAATTCCTCCTCCAGGCTCTTACTAATCGACCGACTTTGTTTTTTGTATACACTTATATTACTTTGCGTTATTAAGATTCATACCAAGATTCTAGTATTTTGAAAAAAAAAATCATTTAGCTCCTTTTTACACGCAGCCTATACTTACCTAAAGAATAACGTAATTGCTTCATTAAAGCTGTAACACGCGATCCTTTTATATTATGCATCACTAAGCAAATAATTTAATAAATTGTGCCAAATATTTTTTTGCTAGAATTCACAATTCAAAAAATGAATTAGTCAATATGTACTGACACGAAGAGCACCCTAGGCTCACAATATAAATTAAAGCAAGAAACACAAATTATGCAAAATCAACATTTATTTGCAATGAAAATCTCGTAACATAGTTGTCATGGTACATCAACAGTTAAAACATGAGTACCAATCTATATATTGATGTTAAACCAACCAGATTGAATATGACTTTTAAGTAAAACATAAACATTTCGTGTACCCTAAAGGGTTTTACCAACAACTCTATTATTAGATCTGTTAAATTTTTATTACATATTTTCGTCTACAACAAAATTTCATTGATCTTTGATCTCAAAGCTACATTAAAAATCCCAATGAGCAAATTGCAATCGTTTTATAATAAATTATTTCGATATAGATCAAATTTATGATAAAATATAGTAATTCAGCAAAGTAATTTATAGCCAACAGTAATTAAGTTTTGCAACTTTTACAGATCTTCGTTATACATTGTTGAATAATGAATAAATCGCATAATACAGTACATTTTATATATTTGTGTCTGTGCTTCCTACCTTTATACTATTTTTTAAAAGTAATTTCACGTCAATGGTGTTGAACAATTTGAACATTTTTGTGGTTGTATACGCGGTAAATGACCAGAATAATTTAACATTATTAAAATCGCTAAAATGTTGTCAAAATAAATTTTGTCACACCCACCTGATTTCATGGTCAAATGCATTGAGTGTTAAGCTGCTGTATACGTACGTAAAAAGATTTCATTCACAAAGTAAAAATAAAGTAATTATTCTCCAGAATGAATTGACTCGATATGTCCAACATTTCTATAGAAATGCTTGTACTGCGGTGCAGGTTATACATTTATGACTGACCGTTTCAATTAATTGTAATTCATCATAATGAAATGATTTGTTTATATTGTTGTGTCTGTTGTTCTGAATTTCCACTCTCATTAAGATTATAATCACGTTTATGAATACAAAATACAAATAACCTTGCTTTTAGCTTAAGCCAAATGGACAATGTGAGTATTCCGGAGATCTATTTGTGGTTATTGTATAATCTGCTTTGTTGTTAGATTTGATCGCTGGTTCAACCATTGTGAAAGAATACTACAAATTAACATTTACACCAATCAAGTCTACATTTAAATTTATTTTAAAATTTAAATACAACAAGATTGAAAATATCAACAAACAACTTTTTAGATTTTATAAAGATTCGACTAGGTGTTGCAGATAAATGAGACAATGTACCATATGGACCAAATAAAGTAAATAAAATGTTTGCGGTGTGTGACGAATATGCAAATATATAGATTTCATTACCCTAATGATTGTGTGGAAATGGGAATTTAATTTTTTTGGTGAAACCCCCTAGCAAAGTATCTAACGCGTTTCAAAAATTTATTTGTCGTCTGATTTGTCAAACGAGTAAAAAGTTGATTAATTGAATTACATTTAAATCAACGCATGTATTCCGTCCTTTATTCTAGGTATTAGAAAAATTAATTACCTCCTACGTAATAATGAATTTATTTTTAGAAGATCACATGGTCACGGTCGCTTGCATGTTCGATCGTAACAAGATGATGACAAATCCATTTTGTATTCTGACCCTATCGGGATTCTGATTCGACACTTCTCGACCCCAAAGCTAAATATAACAATTGTGCCATTTGGTCAGTGTCACTAGATATATTTGGAGTAACTTGGGAACGAAAGGACATAACAAGCTTGTAATTTAACTGTGGTTTCCACCCGCTCTACTCAACATAACAAAAAATTCTTCACTAAATATCACTTGCTGCAGATTAAATGTAGACTGTGAACCCTTTACTACTCTACAATTTCATCACTACTTTATAATTGTTCAACTAAGATCATGAATCTTACTTATAAGTTCACTTGCCACACCTTTTTATTCCACAATATTGCTTTCTTTATTCTAATAATCGCATCCATGCTTGATGCCTATGGCAATTCTATTATTTCCTAAGAATTACCTTTTAAGACAGTTTACTTTACCTTTCCATTACGAGGTTCCGTTGTGTTTTATACGCTGCTGACGCTCTTGATAACTTTGAATGCACCCCTTTCCTGGTTAATAATTTTACCATTAGAACTTGGAATTTGGTTTTACCCTGTTTCTCTCCCATTCTTTATTTCGGGTCATCTCGTTTTGGATTCTAATTGTACCTCCCCATTTTTCATCACTCCTATATTTAAACTGTAATGTGTTTCATCTGTGTACATATGTCTTTCTCTTTAGTGATTAACTCTACCGCCAAACTCATTCTAATTACTCGGTCTGTAATATTTAACTGAGTCTTCGGTAAAAGTATTCACTATATTCGATGGCCCAATTGTTTATGCAGTCATCTAACCGGACACATCTTGCAAACGTTCCAATTCCAGGTCTGGCGTCGGCCTTAACTGGGTGTAATGAAAAAAAAATAAATTCTGAAATTCAGCGGGTAGGAATCACTGCTTATTTTCTGTACATAACTCGGAGCTTCACCCTCCAACTCAGGGGTTTATGATATCTCCACCTTTTTCGATCCCCCCATTTAAAGGTTGTGGTGGAAATTGAGATTAAACTCGTTTGGTCATAGTTTTGTCGGTATTGGTCACTAGCTTTTGTCGATTGGTCACTTATACTTATAAACGGTAACTACGAGTACTAATACTACTAAATGAATATATGAAAAACAAAATTCTGTTAACTGTATTAATTCTTTAAAATCAGGTTCGTCGCTTATGTGGAAATTTCATGTCGCAATTATTCAAAAATCGATTGGTACAAACTCGGATGACTGTTTTTGGGGATATCATAGAAGAAAGTGAGTAGCCCTTAAAAGAAAGTCAGTAGCCTTCCCTGGACCCTGGCTAGCGCGAACTGAATTTCATTTTTTGGTTGTTCAAAACTTGGTAACGTTTAACTGCAAACATTCTTTAAATGATCTAAGTGCGGGAATGAATTTTGGGTATTATTTGACTATGGATAATCCTTGATATGGACGAATTTTCTCCATAGACCTTTATGCGTGAATGGCCAAATGAAAACAACTATATGTAGTCACTAATCCTCAATGATAGATGACTAAACGATTCCGATCATTGGGTTTATGAATATATTAGGTTTGTTCAAATTCAAACAATTCTCGTGCTCTCCCGCATTGTTTTAAAAGGTCCTAAATTTTTCGATTGATTTTTGAAACTGTAGTAAATTTGGAGAAAAATATTAAAAAACAGTTCGAAATGATGTTGTGTCAATATATGTACGTTACCAAGTCACCTCTCGTATTACCAAGTTACCCATCAGGCTCTCATAATTAGATCTAATTCTTTGAAAAAAAAACATTTTATTTTATTTATATTTTGTAAAATGTAATTCCCAAATAAGCGACGAACTCGTTTTTTCATTGAATTAATAAAATTTTGATTTCATTTTTCCGCAATAAAAAATTATCCATTGGTGACCAATCGAGAAAATGTTGACATCCTCAGCTAACGATTATCTGACGAATTTTAATGACAATGGTATGATTTTCTTGCAATCAGGTGTTGCCTTTTTGCAATTTTTGATTATTTATTTACCGTTTAAACATAAGTGACCAACCGACGAAAAGTAATGACCAACCGATTTCATTCATTTTCAGTCAAATCCTTCGAATGGGAGGCTACCAAGTCGGAGGTGTTCAAAATGTTTGTTCATTACGTAAACCGCGATGATATTTAGATCATAGATGTGATGCAAAACTCTCAAGATATCAATCCGAGGAACAGATTTATTAGGCTATTTAACCACTTTTAAACTAGTCATACTAAATATGGGTAATAAACCAATTTTCTAGACATTCTCAAGGCAAGTTCTAATTAACATCGTTTATATGTCATATTAAATGCAAAAACGTAGCTCTGGGATTCTGAGACCCTCTCAAAGAAATTCTTTATTTGAGAAAAGTCATCCAAATGAGATTTTTCTGAGAAGAAGTAGATAGCTATTTGCAGAACACTAAACTCAAGAGGGCTCTCTGGGATAAGTGGCAAGACCTTCCTTTAAATTCACATTTTGGAGAATTTATGCGGATTCAAGAACAGTAGATTGACAAAAACCTCTTTTTAATGCCACAGTTATAAGAGCTTTAAGTGAGACCCTGTAACCAATTTTGTAAATCAGTGATGCAATGCTTAAGTCCAAGAGAACAACCGCTAACTTGAATAGCGTTACAACTACTGTGACTGCTGAAGCAATGCACCCAGCTACTTTGTGCCTCACCGTTAATTCATTGATGGCCAGTTGACGTTACTACTTTTTCTAGACCACCAACGACTTTATCCATCCGTCTCATCTATTTATGGCCCATTAAAGTTGCGAACAGCGAATTCGGATTCGAATGCATCACAAAATTAATAATTTCCTTATTGATAAAGAAGACAGAACAGACTTATTGATATTATTGGATTCATTAAAGCCAATCAAGTTAGGTAGCTGGGTTACGTTGAAAGATCCGAAGCAAACCGTATGCTATGGAAAGTGTTTCATCAACAACAAGTCGAAGTACGTCGTAGGGAACACCTAGACTACGGTGGCGTAACAACTTCTACGGGACGGTCAATTCATCGGATCGTTAAGGCCAATCAATATATCAATACTTCATTTTATAAATTATTAAAATTATTCGTTACGAGCATACTAAATCGGCTTGTTTGGCACATGATTAGATTTTGTTTTGTGTTGTTGTAGCAGTTCACTTCGGCGTCAGATACTTAATAATGAATTGTTATCGAGCACTTGCCACGTTATGTACGAACTGACGAATGACAGGTATACTAAAATGGCGGCGTTTTGAAATAAATTACGTTATTCAGTTTTGTTTTGTATTTGTAAAGAGATAAATCAACTTTAAGAATGTTCCATTTGACTCTACGGCCTTCCGATTATCACGACGTCCGATCTTACTTAATATAACCTTATAGGCAACAGCCAAGTTGTGGAGGTACTGTTATAGGATTGATTTTCGTAGACTATCCGCGTATTCCATAGCTCCATGCTAGCCCTTTGGCTCATAAAATTTGCACTCCGACAGGTGTCATATTTGTGTTTATTTATATCACTGATCGTAATCAGCTGATGAAAAAAGCTTTTTCGCGTCTTGCTCTTATTGGGAACAATTTGAACCCGATACCACTCGATTCAAACCCCGAAGCTTACTGCGCCATTTGGTCGGCAATTTGAAAACTGTGTGAGTGTGATGTTGAAGAAAGGAAAATATGCATTGATTAGAAATAATGGATAGCGTTGGCCTATAAATATTATTTATACTTCGAATTAGATGATTATTACATAACAAACACGTCCACTTTCAGCAGCTATCGAAACAAAACTACCCGATAAATCTGTTAGAAATTTTCACAGGTATCGTTCGAAAGATGGTAAACAGATTTTGAGTCAGCGGCATAATCAATTGAGAAATTGAGGTCTTATTTGACAGCCGTCGCACTTAGGGATCACTAGAATCACAACACACCGGTCTAGAACGCGTCGATTGTTTTTGTTGAAATCATAAGAGTTAAAACTTTTAAAATATCTAGCTAGTTATACTTTAGAAAATATCCGCTATGTGGAACAACTGATGCTCTAATTCTTCAATCTGTGATTATAGAATTTCCGAAAATAAATCAAGATTTACTTCAAAATCATCATCAAGGGGACGACTGGCAGAGATTGATAAGATGTTCATCATCAACGTCACATATTTGAGTGATCGCTTCGGAACATCATAGAAGAAAATGAATAATGGAATGAAACAAAACCTCCCCCGGCGTGCTAGAGTGCCTTACTCTCTACTTACGCGCTGGGTGATGGTCTGAATTCAATGGCGACCAACCATTCAATAATCTGAATTAAATTATTACAGAAACGAATATTAGAAGAAATAAGAAAAACCGACAAACTCAACAAATATCGACCCCCATATCAGAACTCTAATAGAAGCATTTGGAGAAAGAAATGAATCGCTACAAAATCGAGATTCTTGGCCTCAGTGAACTAAGATCGAAATACAATGCTGAAATAAACTCAGGATTTATTAGAAGAATGCCCCAACAGAAGACGCAGATGGAACAACCATCTGTTCGAACAACTACAAGCCACAAGATCAAGAGCACGCAGAAATGTTGTCAGGACAATACAGCGAAAACATTCTTAAGGCAGCAGCAAACTGGAAAAGTCACAAATATACCACCAATACGTGATGTATCTGGTCGAATCTTAATGGATGCTGTTACAATTGGCACTAATATCAAAAGTATCAATACACCCAACACCAATGAAGCGGGAAGTTAGAGATGTCACAGCTAAAATGAAAAATACCAAGGCTTCTGGAACGGACAATGTTCCAGCTGAAATATTCAAAGGAGACATATTCACTACTTTACAAAAGGTCTACTAACATCAGTAATAATAGAAGTATGGAAAGCCGGTATAATGCTGCTTAATGGAAGAAAGGCTTGACTATAACGATTTCCAAGAAAAGTGAATTGAGAGAACGCAAAAATTGGCGGAGTATATTTATACATCACAACACAAGCAGAAATATATTAGCAAAGATCATTCTGGATAGAATTTTACCAACAATTAACTCGAAACTAAGAAAAGCACAAGCTGGTTTTAGTCCAGGACGTCGAATTGAATTCACCAATGTATCTACATTTCGTAATCGATTTCAATACAAAGGCAAACATAGTGAGTGAATCATACCGTAACAGTCAAGGAGTAAACAAGTAGTCTTGCTACTACTGTTCCTAGTAGTATTAGATAAATGTCATGGGAAAATTAAATAGTACGTCTCCAACGGCATCCAGTGGGGGTCAACGGAAAACTAAATGATCTGGATTTGGCAGATGACATATGCTTGCTAACATTCAAATACGCCAACATGCAACAAAAAGTACTGAAGCTATCAGGTCTAGTAAAAGAGGTTGGCCTCAAAATAAATATAAAGAAAACCAAGACAATGAGGCTATTCTCACCAATATCCACACCGATATACCAACCAAGACAAAATAGAAGTGGCCAATGAATTTGTATCCCTTCGTTATACACTAGCGAAAACAATGCCAGAACAACATGAAAATTTTACACATCTGTCCTATTCCGCAATACCAAGCTAGTAAAATTCAATTAGTGTGTGAAATCAACCGTGTTTGCTATTCGGTTGCGAAACCTGGAAGCACACATAAGATCAACAATTAACTACAGGTGTTTGCAAATAAATGCCTTAGGAGAATACTGCGGTGTTTTTGGTTCAACAAATGTTAAACTCTATAGACAAACGAATCAAGCAAGAAAGCGGAAGTGGAGATGGATTGGCCACATCGAAGTGGCCAAAAAGTGGGACGATCAGCTGTAACGTCGATACAACGATGTTAACAGAAGCAGAGCAAGAAGAAGAAATCAACTCGGAAAGTCATAGGTGGAAATCAAAGCAGTAGCACCAAACTGAATTAATTGGTCTTATTAAACTTAAGTTTAGTTTTAAAAAATTCGAAGAGTTATCAAACGATGCCGACAGTTAAAGTATCGAAAAATACGAGTAACAACAAGTGTTCTAAATCACAAACATAGAAAGGGTAAAAATTATATTCCTTATCGTAGAATGCCATTTTAGGAAAAACTTTATCTCAAGAATGCAACAATTTCTCGACTGGTTGCATGGATTTTTCTTAACGATATCGCTCGAGCTTTATCGTACAACTAAAAGTGTGTACCTTACTTGGAACACGATCTTATAATCTAAATGTAATTGAAAACGTCTGAGGTGCTAGTTGTAGCCGTAAACCGAGAACTATAATAAACACCAGAAATTTCGAAAGTTACACTATTCCGGTTGTCGAGACTACATTCATACGTACAGGCTGGTCCATAAGTCACTGAACATCGTATTTTTGATATAATTTGTTTATTTTTATTGAAAATGAATAATTTTGATTACAAAAGATAGTTTTAATCATGAAGAGTTCTAAACAATTAAATTTTAAAAATAATATCTGTTAGATGCTTGCCATCAGCCTCTTCGCAAGCTGCTGCTCTTTGCTGGAACTGGTCCATAATGAAGCCAAAACTGGTTGATCAATCGCAATAATTTTATTTATTATGTTGTCTTGTAGTTGTGGCAGTCTTTGCGGCCACACAAAACGAAATCTGGTGGTGTTAAGTCGGGTGGTTGTGATGGCCAATTAATATCTCCAAATCGTGAAATGATACGGTTACCAAAAACTTGCAGTATGGCACGTAGCTCTGTCTTGTTGAAACCACATTTCTTGAGTATTATCAAGATCAGGAAACAAAAAATTTTCTAACACGCTCACCATTTACAGTCAATACATTGCCATTTTCGTCTTGGAAGAAGTACGGGCCGTTGATCTTGTCTGATGATATTCCGCACCAAACTGTGACTCTAAGTGAATGCAACGGACGCTGTTGAATCACTCTTGGGTTTTCATTGCCACGGATTCTAAAATTTTGCTTATTAACATAACCACTTAAATATAAATGCGCTTCATCGGTCATTATAATTTTTTTCATAAAATCAGGATCATCCGGTAATAATTCGGTCAATTTTGCACAAAATCTTAAGCGGCTCGCATTCTTGCGGCAAAATTTCATGTACCATTTGTATCTTGTACGGAAACAGCAATACATTTTTTTCATTATTCTACGCAGTGGAGTTCTGGACATTTGAAGTTGAGTGACACGTTTACGAGTCGATGTTTCAGAGTTCTCATTCACGCTCTCCCGAACACGTTCGATATTATCTAGGCTTCGTACTTCAAGCGGTCTTCCACTCCGAGAAAAATCACTAACAGATCCCGATGACTGAAAACGAGCGACTAGATTGCGTACTTGGTTTCGTGATGGTGCATTTCTGGTGTTAACAAAATTTCGGAATTTTCATTAGGTTTGAATTATTGAATTTTGACTAGCAAAATAAAACTAAACAATTTTTGCTCGTTCCTCAATCGTATACATGGCTACTGAATCTCCATAACGTTGTTTCTAATACTGAAAAATAAAAAGAGACAAAAAATACAAAATAAAAAAATTATATCAAAAATACAATGTTCAGTGAATTATGGCCCACCCTGTACAAACATTAGACAGGAGTAGAAATACACTTGCAAATACGATCGTACTGAAATAGCATCAAGTTTGAAAAACATCGTTAAAATTTGGTTTAAAAGTTGTATTCGCTTATTAATTCGAACGTTACTGGAGTTTCTCTTAAAACGGCTGCCGACAGTAAGGACGGATTGATTGAAACATATTGAATAGCTTCCTGGTATTGACCTAGAAAGAGTTTTATTTTTATAAAATATATCCCTAGCGGGTAGGACATTGTGAAATATTTGAATTTCTAGGAATCTGTATGACCTAGCCAGTGATCAGATAGATTCTAGGAACGATAATCGTAGAATTAATGAAAAAGAGCTAATGGTACCTAACTAAGGAAGATTTACTGCATTATACTTCAAATGCCAAGTTATCGCTAATTTCGGCGAGGTGTTCGTGTAATGATTATACGCCATAGACAGATTCAAGTTAAATGAGTTACTATGTCCAAAATTTTGAAAATATTTGAATAAAATTGATAAGAAGTTGTATACCCCATATGCCACACCCGAAAACACTTAATTTTAACTTTCGTTTACAATGCCAAAGAAAGCAAAATATATCTTTGTGCATCTGTCTATATCCCCCCTAAAGGCCAGGCTTCTAGCGTATTTAAAAAATTATAATAATTGGTACAAAAATTTTAAGTCAAAAAGAGCTAGACTATATTATCGGTCGCCTAGTTCATCGGTTTAGTTGTAATGGAATGTCGATTGTGAGTGAATACTTTTATGTATCTGATAGAGATATCTTAGCTTTTTGTATACGAATCTGGGCTAGGCCAAAATAGATTGAATTAAAATTTAAAACCGTTAATTGGCACTTTATGAATCTCATTCATCCGTTCGAGAAACATCAATTTGTACTTAAATGAATTTCTCAGAAAGTTTGTCAGTCTCTAAATGAGATTTGATACTAGTCAACTTTTCTAATTTTTTGTGATTTAACATAATAAGATGAAAAGATACGATTGTCTTATACTTTAAGACACCGAAAACTACGTCATATGCACAATACAATACTTTTAACAACAAAAGTTCCCCGCAATCTGTTTATGGAAAAATACATTTGATTTAAAAAATTTCAAGTACATTGTCCGAATAAAGATTGAAGACCTTGAACAGCCGGTTTCAGGAATTTGGCAAAACTAAATGTAAACCTTAATTTCGTAATGCAAAATTAAACTCATCCAAATACAAACACGAACAAGAAATTACTTGCAATTTTACTTAACGAGTTAAATATTGTAAAGAGACTGTGCTGAGTATTTCGTTAATATTTAACGCAACAAAGATGACTTGACAGAAATATTCGTATGGTCTAAAGAAAAGTATTGAGGAGAGTATTGAACCATTTATTTTACAATGCAGAGAATAATTTCTACTTTTGCATAGAAAAGGCTAGATGTGACACACAAGATATAGGATTTCATGATCATATACCATGCGAGTTTTTACGCGGGGGAATTTTACAAATAATGACTTGTTGATGATTTTCTAAGACATTGTTTTATTGGTTTTTAAAGAATCTGAAATATTACAAAAGTACGATTAGCGCTCATTAATATTCAAGTGAAGCTTTTGTGTTTTTCTGTCATACGCGATGTTCTGCGACTCATCATAGAATTATTTATTAATGTACATAATTCAACCGACGTTGTTTTTATGAACGATACAGAGAAATTTGGTAAATATTTAAATTACTTCTTAATTAATTTAAGAGCATTATTTGGTTTGTGTAAACCCAAACATGTTGTTATTAACCGATCTTGATAAGTTTACTAAATCTTGAGACATAAACAATGCATGCATATAATATATACGAGATTACTCTTCATAAAAGCGGAGTTGCGAGGTTTCTAAAAATTTAGCTGGCGGTTTAATATTCATCATGCTCAGTTGTTTTGAATTAACATTCCAGGAAACGATTGTCGAATTCGATTCAACACAAAAAATGATTTTCGATCAAAACAATTTGCTGTCAGATCAAAAAATGTTGCTCTAAATTACCATCGCATGTTCTTTTCAAAAGAAAAATTGATCTATTTTTTGATCGTAATCATTTTTAAAAAATCTTTATTTTTTCGCATATTTTTTCGGTTCATATAAAATGTTATGTCAAAGTAAACCAAAACATAAACAAACATCGTAGTTTTTATAAGCTCGTCAATCAGCTCGTCATTGAACATTGTTCACGCTGTTTGTCATATTCTTTACTGAACAATAAAATTGATTTGTTTTGGAAATAGAAAAGAATTTAACATATGTTGTGACCTGATCTTACTTAGCATAGATGACTGCGATATGAATCACACAGGGTTCGCTTTGTATTAAGGGGTAGATACTCGATCGACTAACAAGCAAATAATTTTCTAGTCGAAATCCTAGCTACTCAATCAATTTTACCAAGGAAATTTAAATTTCAAGTTATACTTTTTGTAAAATTTTTGTTAATTTTTGCGATTGCACAGTAGCCAGGATTTCGACCAGCAAATTGTTTGTTTGCTAGCCGATCGAGTATCTACCCCTATATCATGCGAGCTGGATGTTTCATTTCGAGGTATAGAATAATTTAATTAAAGTATAGAACAATTATTTTAATGGCCATTAATGATTTTAATATGATTTCGGACATGTAGCCATAGCGGCTGGTATGTACATGGCGTAATCTGGAGGTTCAATTTTCGATCACCATTCGCAGCATTTTTGGTGGCATTTCGGTAATCAAGTGTCGAATGTTGACTTCCAAGTGTGCAATAGTCTCTGGCTTATTAGCGCGGACAAGTGACTTCACTTACCCCCAAATAAAATAGTCCAGTGGTGTTAAATCTCACGAACGCGGTGGTCAGTTGACAGGTCTATTTTTCGATGTTACAGTCATTCATCAAATGTGTCTTTGAGTAAATTAATTGTATCGCGCGCCGGCGATCCAATTGAGGCACAAAAAAAATAGTAATCATGTCTTTATATCACCGGTCTACGTTGACTGTGATGTTTTCACCAGTATCATTTTTGAACACATATGGTCCGACCAATTCTTCGGCCCATAAAGTACACCAAACGGTAGCTTTTTATAGATGTAATGGTTTTTGAACAATGCGGCTCGTGGATTATTTCCACTCCAAATGCGACAATTCTGCTTGTTGACATATCCATTCAATCAAAAATGAGGTCCATCACTGAACAAAATTTTGTGTGGAAAGTTTGCATCGATGTCAATATCGGCCCATTTACCGAATTGGCAGCTCGAACAATGGTCGTGTGGTTTTTATTCCTGTTTTAAACATGGGGTCTTACGGGATACTTATTATCAGTTAGAGTAAACGTGGTCTAACAGCGGTCCATAGCTAATCGAATTATCTCGATCATAAAATGAACGTAGCGCACTATGAGTTTCTCGAACTAAACTATTATTTTCAAAGTAAATTTGAATAATTTGCAAACGTTGCATTGGCGTGTGTCTATTCATTATGATATGGCAAACCAAATTAAACAAAAATTAACTGTCAGATCGGCTGTCCCTGGTAAAAGTGTTGCCAACTTAAAGTTTTATACCTCGAAATGGCATGGTTAGTCGACAGTTGTATTTATACGGGAAAATGCCAAAGGCAGCAAATGGAGGTGTGTTTGTTAAAATTTTACATTCGACAACCGAAGCAGGACTTTTAAAGTAATATTAATTTCGCGTTTGAAATTGGGTGGTGCGCCGGTAAGCAAAAGGTTTGTAACAGTAAAAATAGCGATATGCAGATGATTATAACTCAATTTACTGCTTCGGCTGTTTCTCACCTACTTCTCACCTACCTACTTGTGTTGCCTTTGAAGAAAAATTGGGTAAATGCGCTCTTGAATACACCTGTCGCGAAACGGATTTAATGTAGAAGTTATGTAGTTTGCATGCATCTACAAAGATTTTTAAAATTGAGGGTAAATACGTTATTGTGGTTATTCATCGATCTAAAACTAATTGCAGTGATCTAACCTACGCTCTAGGTAACATCTTGCTTGCAACAACAAAAAGATGAACCTTTCACAATTATTTTGGATATCAACCACCATGTCAACAAGCTTTTGTCGGTGTTGGTTTATGTTACAAACTATCGATTTAAAAACTTCAAATGGGTTTTAAATATTCTTCAGTATGAAAGAGTATTATCTTCCCGGTGGATTACAGGTGATCCGTTGAAGTTCTCACATAGTAACTGTACGGATTTTTCGTCTACATCTCCGACATTTTACAGGATATTGTCTGTAGAGTCCAGCTATAAAATACAATGGAATAATGTTTTACATGAAACACTCAAAAAGCCTAATTAAAAGCCACTTAAAGGATCACTAAAAACAACAATCTACTGCCATTCTTTGCTTCTTCCTTACGACAATTGAATACATTGATAACGCCACCAAACAATATCTTGAAGAACCGACCACAAAACATCAGTTTGAACATCACTAATAATTTATTACCTCAAACATATATATTTTTAGTTCATCGGGTACGGAAATTATGTTCGATTATCAGACTTACAACTCGTACAAACAATATCTATATTAAGGAAAACATAAAGATACCGGACATTACATAATGGGTGGTTAAATTTTAAGGGTCGATGTTGATTTTGAATAAAACAAATTATTTAGGAAATTATTGTCAATTATTTTTATTATGATAATATGGTATGGTTCAATTATGTATGGAACAAAATATCGGCCAAATGGCCGCCGCGACCTCGGCAGCACACCTCCATCCTATGGTCCAAATTTTCGATGACGCTTAGGCATAATTGAGGTTCTATGCCGTTAATGTGCCGAATTATCTCATCCTTTAGCTCTTAAATTGTTGCTGGCTTATCGACGTACACCTTTTCTTTCAAATAACCCCAAAGAAAGAAGTCCAACGGTGTCAAATCACATGATCTTTGCGGCCAATTGACATCGCCACCGCACGTGAGATAACACGGCCATTGAATTTGTCGCGCAAAAGATCCATTGTTTCGTTAGCTGTGTGGCAAGTGGCACCGTCCTGTTGAAACCACATATCGTCCACATCCATATCTTCCAATTCGGACCATAAAAAGTTCGTTATCATCTCACGATAGCGAACACCATTCCCAGTAACTGCCTGACCGGCCTCATTTTGGAAAAAATACGGCCCGATGATGCCGCCAGCCCATAAACCGCACCAAACAGTCACTCTTTGTGGGTGCATTGGTTTTTCGGCAATAACTCTTGGATTATGATTCGCCCAAATGCGGCAATTCTGCTTATTGACGAATCCACTGAGGTGAAAAAGTGCCTCATCACTGAAGATGATTTTCTTCGAAAATTGATCATTCACTGTTGCCATTTCTTGCCACCATTCTGACCATTGACGACGTTTGAAATGGTCAAGAGGCTTTAGTTCTTGAATCAATTACACCTTATAAGCGTGTAAATTCAAGTCTTTATGCATAATGTTCATCAACGACGAGCGTGAGAGGTGCAATTGTTGGGCACGACGACGAGTTGAGGTGGACGGCTCTTCAGCCACACTATCGCCAACAGCAGCAATATTTTCTGCTGTACGAGCTGTACGAGCATACACTGGTGTTTTAAAATCTCCTACAGACCCGGTTTGCTCAAATTTTTGCACGATTTTTCCGATTGTACGCACATTTGGACGATTAAATTGACCGAAAAAATCACGAAGTGCACGATATGCATTTTGATTTGAACGCCCATTTTCATAATATGCCCGAATAACTTTAATTTGTTGCTCGATTGTGTATCTTTCCATGGTTCAAATTGCGTTAGTCTGAAATTGAGAAATGTCAAATTAAATGCAGAAAAAAACTTGACGTTTAGGTGTGGTTCACATTCAACGTCGGCCCTTAAAATTTAACCACCCTTTATATTCTATAGGTGTATCTGGATGTGGTAAATCAACCTGGATTATAAACAACCATAAACTGGGCAGTGATATTGTTCTATATGTGCTATAAAAGTAGGAAATTAAAGGTAACATCTCGTTGCGAGCAGGAAAACATTGATTTTAATAACATCAAATTAAACTACAAAACGATTGCCTCGTATCTACGATCGGACCAACCATACAGATTTTATTGATGAGTACATGATGGTGCATGCTGAATAAATATGGGACTTGTGGTTTCAAAAGTAAAAGTTCTGGGTGATAAAAACCAAATACCATACCCATTGACAGATTACATCATGTGAATATGCAATTTTCTGAAGCAAGCGCTTTCGCAACAAAGACTGAATGCTTGAATGTGACGTATAGATGCCCAGCTGATGTTACTTCTGCTCTCAAGAAATACTACCCTAACATCAGTAGTATGAACACAGTAGAAACTTCAGCCAAATTTATAAATCTGCGACCATCATTGTCGTCATCACCTGTGTTAGATAACATGACGATCCATGAAGCACAAGGTTTATCCTCAGCAAATGTGATATGCATAACGATCAATTCTCAACCACTTGAGCTGTTCGATAGTCCACCGCATGCCATGTCTACAGATGCGATCGCTCACCCGAAACTAGCTCAAAGAAATCGGGAGGTGGCGTACTGAAAGCAGTATACATTTTAAACTCTGAGTCAAACAAATTGGCGTAAAAATCAAATTCAACTAAATAAATTTAATCATATATATTTACCACCTCATTCAAAAAGTGATCATTACGCAAGCTGCATCGATGCTAAATTGTATTTTACCATGCAATATAACAACAAATGCGGAATTTCTATTTATTGATGCCATGCTTGGTTATAATTTGAACCAAATAAACACCGTTGCTCATAATCGTGATAGACAGCGACGACATTGAACCTTTAAAAATTTCTGAATCCGTGTTACCTTTTGTCATAAATGATTCAATCACAAATCTTTTGACTTAACTATTAACTAATTTAATGGCGAGTTCGGAAAACCTACAACCAATCAACTACTCGTACAACTTCAAAAAAAACCGTGATAAATTTAATGACATTATGCTGCAAGGCTTCGAATTTTATGTACCTTTGCACGTAAACCACAAAATGCTCACCCTCAGGGTTCGAGACTAGTTAACTTAAAAAACGGGAAGTCGAAAGCGTATGCCAAAATGTTGAAAAGCGAGTTAGAAGTGGACAAAACAACATAGTAACGAATTTGAAATTTATTTAAAAACAAAATACTGGTCGTATCTTGATCAAATTCAAGAAAAAATCAAAGTAAATCCTAAACAGTTTGGAAATACTTCAGGAATAATCGCGAAATTGAAGGATACCCTGCCAATGCAAGCTACAATAATACCAGCTCTTCAAACGCTGACATGTTCGCGTAGTTTTTTCAATCAGTCTATAGAATAAGCATTACTATAGGATTGTATGGACAACCCAGCAATCACAACGTATCGATCGAATCAATCCTTAAAGACCGACGTGTTTCCCGAAAAATGGAAATTTCAAAATTTACTCCAATTTTTAAATCGGTTAAACGAGAGAGATGACTATACATATGCTACAGAGGAATACCAACTTTATTATTAATCCCTAGCTGGTCATATATCAGTAAACCAGCATGGATTTATGCCTGGCCTGGCCGATCCACATCGACTAATCTGGTTGAATTCACCAGTAAAATAGTGACCGAGATAGAAAAACACCTTTAAATTGATCTTGCGTATACACGGATTTCAGTAAAGCATTTGATGCCATCATAAAGCACTCCGGAGTCTATTCGAATTTGCATTTTCATTCGATTACATAAATTGGTTTAAGTCATATCTATCAAACCGGTCGGGACAACTTGTAATAATGGGAAATGGGAAGTCAAATGTTATTAAAATTACGTCTGTTGTGCCCCAAGGATCACACATCGGGCCCTGGATTTTTATTGTTTTCATAGACCGAATAACCGAAATAATCAAAAACTCAAACATGAATAACGTGATCATGTTTGCTGATGACGTGAATTTTTTTTGTACTATTAATGGAATGCTAGATACGGGAAACTACAAGAAGCCTTAGATAAATTAAGTGAGTGGTGTGATCGAAACTCACTATTCTTAAATACTTAGAAATGTAAACTCATGTCTTTTCATCGTGAAAAGAATTCGTTTATTACTTCATGTAAAGTCAAAAGATTTGTCGAAAAGACGTGGGTAACTGCAGCAGGGAAACTTTCGAATTTCAAAATGAAACTTTGCATACCGATTAAGCCCAATTTGTGCTAATTAGTGCTCACGGGAAAAAATTAGTGCTAGTCCAGGAGCCGAAAAAGCGGGAAAAGAAAATTTCAAATTTCGCCTGAATGACGGAATAAATAAAACCCGATTTCTAGAACAAAAACTAGAAATAATTTAAGCCTAAATGTCGATTGCCATCCGAAAAATATAGTGGCTGAATTTGTGCTAATCCAGAATTGGCCCAATTTCATTTCATACTCGCCTAACAAAAAACGAGGAATTCATAAGCCTACGCACCTGTTAATAGCAGGCACCAAGAGATGATTGTGGCGATTGGAAGAGGTTGTTAGTTTGTCAAGGATATATCAAGGTTGTTGACATTTCAGAAACTTAAAAATGTACAAACATACTCCGAATTCGTAAAACTGCTCCAACTGTTCCAGCCCGGTAATGAATTAGTGAGATGTGAAATGTGATCATATTTCCTTAAGCCAAAGATTTATCCCAATCATAAATTAAATATAGACTGAAGTTCAATGAAATATTTTTTTTTTAATTCAAGCAAAACAACGTCACCATATAAATATAAAATGTGGAAGCACATACGATTTTATAATTTGGAGTCCTAGAGTCGAAGCATCTAGTAGTAGACTACAACATTCTCAATAATAACACAACTCTGCGGCAGACAGCTTCAATATCATACTTCCAACACCTGGTTTAATCAAAAATTAAGCCCAAATGGCAAACAACATCGGATTAATCAACATCTAATCCATTAACATCAATTTTAGAGAAATGATCCGTATCACGATTTGTAGAAGATACTCGTATAATGATGCTTTGCGTTTTACCACTGTTCTAATCCAATTTATTATTTATTGACCACTGTTATCAATCCAATATCTAAATTGACCGTATGGTCAATTGATGGAATTAAAGATCTCCATAGGGCGACAATATTTGTAAATTTTAAAGTCATCAGCAAATAAGTGATATTTACAATTGGAAATTATGGATGGCAGGTCGTTTTTGTACATCATAAATAGAAATGGTCCTAAGGCTGAGCCTTGGAGCATACAACCCCTGGTTCATACTACAAGTATCTGAGACATAAGAACTTGTCCTAACTGATTGAGAGCGATCCAGCAGATAAGACAAAATTAATGGACAAGCCGACACCGTGTATTTGAAACAAGAATGCAGTTTCTTAATCAAAATTGAATGATTAATTTTGTCGAACGCTTTGCTGATATCTAGCAATACAAGGTGTCGCATATCATATATTTGTCAATAGCACGGTCATCATTGATATGAAGTAAAGCTTTACTAGTACTGTGGTTAATGTAGGCTGATTGAAATTTCGAAAATATTTTGCTGGATTCGATAAACAACAAAATTTGTGATTGGAGTATTTTTTCAAATACCTTAGACAACGCCGGTAACAAACTAATAGGCCGAAAATCAGATAAGCTGGTCCGCATCTTCTTTTTAGAAATAGATACATACAATAATACGCAAAACGTTATTAGAATATTAAATACATGCAATAAATGACAGCCAATGTGGTACAAGAGCAACTTCAGGAATTTTATAGGTATTTCATCGATACCAGTTGCATTGGATTTAATCGAGTTAAAAGCATCCATAAAATCAGCAAAATCAATATTTCTAAAGCTGAAGTTTCCCTCAGCATCAGGAGAATTAATAAGATCATTCATAATATTGGTATCAGACAATGCTGGGTCGACCCTGTTAAACGAAAAATATTTGTTAAAACCGCCCGAAGAGAGCTGGTCAGTTTCTTTGCTTTTTATAGCAGAAAATGTACCAACAGATCTGATATTTTTCGAGGGTAATGATGAATTTAAAACCACTGAACAATATTTTGGTTTGGCCCGCTTAATGATGTTATTAATTCGATTTCTCATGACCCTATATTCTTGAGATCTATATACTCATTTTTTGTGTGCTTCCGTCGACGTAAAACAAAGTCTTTCAGATTTATCATGGTTACAATATCATGGTGGACGATGGGGTCGTAAATTTATAGTTCTCAGTGGAACGGATTCCTCAAACAAGGCTCTTATAAATTTCGTTGAGCACTTAAGTTTTACATTGGGATCAGGAATAGAATAAAGCAAACCCCAATCAAATTTGTCGCATTTGCTGTACATGAGTGGTACATCTATATTCTTGAAGTCGCGAAAAGTAAAACTAGGAATTGCTTTAGTATGTTCAATACTATACGAGAAAAATAAAAAATCATGGTCGGTAAATCCCTCAGATACTTCATTCAAAAACGTTACTTTATCCTTATTTGATATTATACAGTCCAATAAAGAGGACGAATTTTTGGAAAAACATGTAGGCTCACAGTGTTGATTAATAATTTTGAAATTAATGTAAGATATAAGATACGCACAAATCCCACCGCCTCTTTTAACATGATCTAGTTTACGATCTATCCGTAAAACATTATATCCAGGAATACAAATGGACGCATCAGGAATACGATCATGAAGCCACGTCTCAACAAAACAAAGTATATCAAGGTTCACGCCATTTATCATTTGTTTTATCTCATCAATCTTAGGAAAAATGCTGCGAGTGTTTAAAAACGAGATATTGAAAAACACAGATTTAGGCTTATTATCGCTTATTTGAATTCCCCGGTAAAAAATTTAGGCTCCAATCGTTCTGTACTAAGCTAAAGATTATTTAGTTTTAAGCTAGTAGAACCCAAATTGAAAATCAGACCAAAACCAAAATTAGAACGTCTATTAAGATCAATTGATATACAAATAATTTTAGGCTCATTATGTCCTAATTAATTGCCCCATTAAAAAAATTTGGACTCCACTCATTCTTGATCAATCTTTAGGTCATTTAATTTAAAGCGAACGATTTTGTTTCCGTCTAATTTCAGTTTTGGTCCTATTTTCTATTTGAGTTCTGCTAACCTTAATAAATTAAACGACCTGAATTTTGGTCAAGAACTAGTGCAGTCCTAAATTTTTTAAAGAAGTATTTCGTTAGACCAAAATGAGCCTAGGAATATTTGTATGTCAATTGATCTAGGTACGTGTTCTAATTTCAGTTTTGAACCGATTTTTGATTTAGGTTGGGCTAGCTTTGATGCAATAAGGCCTAATGCTTTTTCTAAAACGAGCAGAATAAAAAAAAATAATTGGGCGTTTGTTGGCCCAATTTTTTTAATAGAGCATTTAATAATAGGCTAATTATTATTGAGGGTGAGGGGTTCTGCTAGCTTTAGGGACGTTAGATATCGCTAAATTCAGATCAGTATACATAACGAGTTATGGAGTTAGGCCTATCGCAAGATTTTTACCACATTTTCATAATAGACTAATTTAGAAATTAGTTTTCAGGGCTATTGCACTATTATAAATATTTTTTACTTGAAAACCTACATGATATACATATAATAGTATCGAAAACTCAAGGTTTGAAATTTGAGTTGAACTTGATCTTGAAATTTTACTATTTGATCACGACTGACATTTTTCTCGTTTCCAATTGAACTTGGATTTAGAATGCAGCTCTCAGTTTCGATTTAATAAAAAATTTAAAAAAATGTTCTACTCTTCTGATTCATCTCGAATTAGATCAAATGCAAAACGTTTTAACAATTTTATTAACAACTTCCGCAATGGCCTTACGCAATTTATTATTCTTCACATTAAGATTTAGGCGTCAAGGAAGTGGTAAATACGAATTTGAAAACAATTCTGCGAACGAAATTAATCAAAATATGTTTTGTTTAAGACCTTCAACAAAGTAACATTATCAAACCCTTTTTGCGGATAATCTATCATGATTAGCTTATTGACTATAGGCGCCCTTGACTAAATATTAAGTAAGAAACGTGCAGCTTAATTAATTTTCGTCGCTGGAAAATCCCTTGAAAACGTCAACACCGTATCAATATGGGATCCTATCGCCAAATTCTTAACAAAAATGCGATGTCATTCACCGCAGCAGAGGTATACAATATTAAATCAGCACGCATTAACGATACAAAAGTCATCAAAACTTAAACTTCTTAACAAACCAAATTTCATCTTTAGTAATGACCCCCAAAAAAGCGCGTTATGAAACTATAAGAAAACAATTAGTCAAGCAGTGCGATTAAATAATTTTGATTATATTTTTTTTTAAATTCTAAATAGAGTTAATAACTAAATATCTGAAAACATTGCTATTCGGTTCGGTTAAATAAAAAAACCGCACAAAAAATAAACTACCGAAATGCCTCATGTGTTGTTGCCGCTCGCTCATATCATAATTCTTCACAAATGATATGACTAAATCTCATCAACATCAACGTAATCGTCATCACCGTCATCAAATACGAAAAATGATGATTCTAATTGGTATTCAAACCAAGAGTGTTTGCTATATAAGAATTCAACTTTTTTCAATTCAAATCATAAGTTAATTTCATTTCAATTGTGAAACGTCTTTGAGAAGATAAACAGAATTTTAATATAATCAAAAGACATAATGAAAGTGAGTGTTTGTGTGCCTAGCGTTCTAATAATTAGTTTTTGTGAAAATGTCTAATTTTGTATTATCGTGTATATTTGTAGGTGTTTGTGGTGCTATTGTGCTGTTTAATCGCAACATCGCTCGCGTTACCGGTTGATAATGCAGATAACTCACCGGTCGTGATTGCCGTCGAAAATGTAGATGATGCCAAACTAATTGAAAGCGATGATTTAGTTGGAGCAGAAACTGCGCATCATGGTGGCGGATGGAGGAGACGTGGTCATGGGCATGGGCATGGGCGTGGATTCGGTGGTGGTCACGGCGGTGGTTTTGGAGGAGGATATGGTGGTGGATTTGGAGGCGGTTTCGGTGGTGGATTTGGAGGTGGATTCGGCGGCGGATACGGTGGTGGATTCGGCGGTGGATATGGGGGTGGATATGGTGGCGGACACCACCGACATGGATGGCACGGATAGAAATCTATAGTTTGACCTATAGAATTAATATACAATGCCAGCTTCAATCTGTGGTTCACTTACAAAAAACAAATCCTACCTGGTACTTCATTTTTGAAGTGCACACATTAATTAAAAAGTAAAATAAAATCGTTTGTACATTTTAATTTATTTGTTTTAACTAGCATCACAGTTACTATCTATTGTACCACACTCGTTGTATATAAATCCATATAAGATATTGGAATCTGAATCATTAGATTAAGTATGTCATACGAAAAGATTATCTTCCGATTTGGGTTTAAAAGATTATCTACCAAATTTTCTTTTAAGTTATTTCAAAAATGTGTTTCCATAAAACAATTCCCATTGTAAATGGTAATGGACAAACGACAATATTTCACCTTAACCCGAAAAATTTTATTTGGCACATACGAGTATATTGAGTTATAAGTTTCATTGTTTGGCGCTAAACTTATTTGTAAAGATTTCACCAGTATGATAGTTTTTCGAATTAGTATTTTTGGGCAATAAATTCATAGAGGATGCAACAGCTCTTTTTCAAGTTATAATAAAGTTTGAATTTCAGTAAATTGGACAGGGGGTGGTTGCTTATCGCCTAGGCCTCTTTCTTTGAAAGAACATCGTTCCAACATTTTATAGTTATTCTAATAAAGAAATGATAGAATAGGCCTCAATAAAACACCACGGGCCATTTATCGAGTACAACCGGATGAGTTGTGGTGTGGTCAAGACATAATTGAGTTGTATTTTAATACGAGTCTTATAACATAACAAGTTTGCTAAGACGGACTGGGAGAAAAACGGTTCTTTTTAAAACGGTTGGTGTATTCAACAACTGAAAATGGGCTATAGGAAATGAAAACTGGCACATATCATGCGTGTTGTGCGTCTGCGCATATTTCCGAAATGTCTACATATGTTGGTGTCGAAAGTAGCGTAGCCGATTGATTTTTGAGTAGGCCATGTCGAGAATTGGTAGAATATTTAGACAATTCGTAGACAATATAGATTATTGCTTTTTTGTTGTTTTTCCATTGTTTTACTGTACGAAGTCGCCATCTCTTAGTTATCCAGTATAAATTGGGTTTTACCCGTATTTTGCCAGTTACAATTTAATTTTTATTAAACAAATAAGTGCGTTTGAAATATCTCGGCCAATCGATGCCTTCAATACTGGTACATGCCAATTCGATAGATTCAGAACTTGAGGCTGTCAAAAACGATGTTTAATCAGTTTTTATAACTACCAAAAATTACTAATTGACGTAATTCTTACTTTAGGAATTAGGACAAAGTTAAATAGATAATTGGGGTATTAATACATGATAATAGGAGTGAAATGGTTAGTTAAATGGTTATGATTTAATTCATTTAATTATACGTAACAGAAATTTTACAACCTGCGCACCTCATTTTGTGCTTTAGAGGCTCATTTATAATGAGGTGCTCGTCTTTCCTTCTACCAAATCCTTCATAATGATTTCTTTCTATCTTCCTTCTATTTTATGTTTATTCCTTTTATTTTAGAATCTAGTCCAATATCTGAATAAATTACCAATAAACATGCGTCCAGTTTTTAATTTATTTCAGTATGATGCTACAGAAAATATGGCCCGATTTTTGGCACAGGTGTTCACTGTAAGTGCCACAAC
Source organism: Nephrotoma guestfalica (assembly GCA_963691935.1). Lineage (NCBI taxonomy): Eukaryota > Metazoa > Arthropoda > Insecta > Diptera > Tipulidae > Nephrotoma > Nephrotoma guestfalica. Next base: position 251,846,787 of record OY829915.1, read on the forward strand.
TCAAATTCATTTACCCGTAAAACGACAAATTATAAATATGGGATTCAGCTATGTAGGAAATGGTCTAACTTCACCCAGTTCATACGACCTTTATACATTCGAACTATGTGATATTCATTATTGAAATTTTTTCGGCTGAAATTTACTGTTAACTTCAATAACATGTAATTTTCGGCTAATATCAACAGAATTTTGTACTACCACCTGATACGAAATATGTCGATAATGTAGGGTTTTTTTCGGCTGAAGTTTTCGGCTAACTTCAGTAGCATCGGTGCACGACCCATAATAAGTATGGAATGAAAAACGCATACATGGTATGCAAAATATATAACAAATGTTTAACTTGCAGGGGTTCTATGCTCTAGAAGATGAGGTTCAAATAGTAGCTAATGCCAGCTATGTAGGATTAGGAGCGGTCCTGAATCAAACTGGTCGTGATGGTCCTAAAATAATTGCTTAAGGACATCGCAGCTTAAGTGATCGCGAACGAAAATATCACATAACAGAAAAACAAACAATGGCTCTCGTCTAGCCCCCGGATCATTTCCATAGGTACTTGTGTCGGAAAAGATTCGATTTAATTACGGACCATAAACCGTTAGAGTTTAATTTTAACCCAAAGCATAAACCCTGTGTAAGAGTAGAGAGATGGGTATTACGATTGCAAGCCTATGATTTCCGAGTCGTATAAACCTAGGGAGTCCAGTATAGCGGATCCTCTTTCACGCTTGTAAATATTGGGTGTGTCTTCGATAAAATCAAAATAACTTTTTGACGAACAAACGGAATGTTTCATTAATACAATTATTGAAGTGCAGTCCAAAGCGTTGTTAATATCCGAAATTGACAAAATCTCTCGGGATGGTTCAGAAATTCATCTGATAAGAAAATGTTTAAATGACGATAAAAGATGGGCAAAAGTATCATCTATTCAACCATATCGGTCGTTCAAAATGGAATACCGTATCTACGAAAATATATTACTCCGAGGAACAAAAATTATTGCTCCTTCAGTAAAGCAGTTACTGAAAATTGGTCACAAAGGGCATCCAGGGGTAGAAAGCATGAAACGATTAATGAGGCTGAAGGTGTGGTGGTCGAAAATTGATGGTGGCATAACGGATTATTTATGAAATTGTCATGGTTGCAGTCTATTTACGTCTGTTCAAATTCCCGAGCCGATGAAAATGAGGGAATTCCCAAGAACACCTTGGAGTGAAATTGCTACTGATTTTTGCGGCCCTCTTCCTTCAGGACAATATCTCTTGGTGGTCATTTAAAGAAGTAATAATCACAGAGAGAATCACTGCTAAAGAAACTATTGGACATCTTGAAAGACAATTCGTAAGTCGTGACTTCAGAAATGTTTGCGATGAACATGGAATCAATATTTACTCCATCCCACCGTACTGGCCTCAAGGGAGGCCAATGGCTTTGTGGAGCAACAAATTCGATCAATTCTCAAAATATTAATATTGCGTGTTAGCGCAAACGATCAAAATAGTGGTTGGCGTAAAGAGTTGCAAACCTATCTTCCATTAAATAGAAACACGCCTCATCCGACAACAAGTGTTTCGCCCGCGGAATTACTGTTTGGAAGACCCTCTAGAACCAAGCTTCCATCAATCACTGAGGGTTTGCTAGTACGAAATGACGAGATGGTACGTGCCAATGATTTAATCTATAACAATAAAAACAAAGAATTCGCAGATATGAAACGTAAGGCCAGAACTTTCGAGATAAGTGTAGGTGATTTGGTTTGGACTTAAAAGCAACGGACGGATAAGTTAAGTGCTCCTCACAGCAACGAGAAATATCATAGTGATCAATGAACACGATGGTGATGTCACACTTATTTCGATCAAAACAGGAAATATCATTCGAAGAAACATCGCGTTGTAGGCTTCAACTGATTCAGGTAATGTAACATTATCAAATAAAGAAGATATTAATGCAAGAATACCCGTTCAATCAAGCAAGTCGTTCAGATCTGGTGTTAACTACGATCGACCTCAAGTATTGCAGACTAGTGAACAAAAAAGTCAACCACCGATACTAAAGCTTAGAGTTAATATGAAGCCAGTTCCCAGCTGTATTGTTGTGCATCCGGATAAGTCTTGGAAAAATTAGGCATCTGAAAGCAAGGTATCACGGTTTAATTTAATTGATGTTTTAATATTTACCCCAAAAATATGATTGTGAAAATTTAATATTAGTAGTTTTTCCAAGAAAACCTCCTTTATATTCACCTTCGTGTTTTAAGGTATAACGGGTATACATTATGATTCTACAAATATCATGTTGAGATAAAATGAATTTATGTATTTCTTGAAAGAAAGCGTAATCATCAAGTTTCTATAATTATTCTGCTTAGTGGTAGTGTAAAGCAACATGAAATTAAGCAAAATCTCAGTCAAAACATCAATACAGAAAGATGTGTTTTGCTTAATTCAAAATAATGAATCCAAAACGAACTTTACTTAAATTACCTAAACACATATTGATTTATCAGTCTAGATAACAACAAAATTTACTTTATAGGTTACGTCATTTAGTAAAGTACAACACTTGAATGTTCTCAAAACATTGTCGTTCATTTACAATCATTAATATCATTTCTAAGACGAATCATCGACTACAGACCAAATCTACACGAGTTCAAGCGTCTGAAAAGATCAGTTTGGTATTAAAGCTTGTGTAGTATGTAAATTTTAAGTGAAAATTTAACGTAAATCAAGATGCGGCGCATAGAGCACAACTAATTAGTTACTTAGTGCAGTATTAATCAATCAAAAATTGCAATTAATTTATAAAACTAAAATTCTTGCAATGAGCACATATTTACCAAAGTAAATGCGTCAATAAAACATTGTTGATTGTGACTGCCATGAAAATTTCGACTACCTATTCGCGTATTCCGTACTATGTACCTGTAGCGTATTCCGTACTATGTCTTAAGTTATTCCTTAAATCGTAAATAGCTTCAAGTATCGTAAACAATTTCAAGAGGGGCGTCTTGAAGTAGAACGCGTTAATGCTTTCCAATCATAATATAAAGAGCGAATGATTCATATAAAGTAGTTTCTATTACGGAGGCAAAACTATATCGAAAAACCTGCAACATCAATATCGGGGTACATTTATTAATATGAAGATGCAAACATCTAAATATAATAAATGTATGTGCTATTGTATAATAATAGTCATTGTTATACTTAAGCTTATTTCAAAAAAGTGTAACAAAATTATCTTAAAGAATCCACACATCACACACTTTCGTTTTTAATTAAATGTAATTTTAATTATTCCATATACTGTGGAAGTAAAATGTTCGTTTCGTAATTTTAAAATTTTAATTAGTTCTGCGAACCAACCATATTCTTGTAAATAAAGAAAACAATCCAATTATTGTAACAAATCTTTTAATGATTAATTAATATTAAGAAAAGAGTTAGTTGAACATTTGACGCATTACATATTTTAAAGTTTAGGTAAATTATTTTGGATGTTTCCTTTTGTTTTCAGGTTTGTTGTGGGTGCTTTATTTTAACGCTCTGAAAATACTATGACAACATGAACAATGCACGTCAGTTAATAAATACTGGTATTATCCACTGATTGTGGATTTATGAATTATATTAGTCGAAAACGCTATGAATATCTTTCGCTTAAGATCGATCTTAATTGGAATGCACTGTACCGCACTGGAATTCATACCATGCTGTGCATATGAAAATAATCGGAAGCATTCAAAAGAGTTTTTTGATTTTTCTTAAAAAAACTGACGGGGACTAAGACAAAAATTTGTGTCCGCTACGTCAGCCGGAACCAAACCAACTATATGGTACAAACGATGCATTGTACAGGGTCATAACATATTTACCTCTCCATTTTTATTGCGGGTTGTCAATAAAACATTTCGGGATGAAATTCATATATTTATAATATTCGAAATTTATCTTGGAAACATACCACATTTAATAAAACTCTATTGATCAAGTAGACGGAAGCTAGCTATACATATTATACGTTAAAAGAAAGATAAACTAGGATGTTAACCGCATCAAAATCAAACAACTAATGCATAAAAACGAAGATGATTGCAAATACTAATTGTTTTCGAAATAATACTGAACAATTGTGTGGCACAAACCAACAGAATTGATAATTTCCGCTCTTTAGTACCTTGGGTTTGTCCCCCGTGTTCCTCATCTATTATTGAGATTTTGGGAGATAGCTAGTAAACTCATTGGATGTGTTTTCTTTATAGTCACATTTTATCATACAAACACCGGCAGTGCCAGTCCAGGTGGAGAGACAAGGATCTAAGGAAATGATATTATAAGGAAAGTAGTTTAAACAAAAGATTTACTGTAAAGGTTGGTAATCGCAAACACTTTGTCCAAATTAAGACCAGGTGGATCAGTTTCAAGTTGCTCTAAAGGCCAATCTGCAAAATTTATACGCAATAAATGGTCGTTCGGTTTAAGTTCTTGGCTCAACTAAATTATAAACCCCTTGAAATTCAAATCTATGAAGAATATTCCTTGTGCTGCCATAAGAAAATCCAAGTCCTTGAAAATTGATGTTTAATTGATTGTTTTCGATTTTCATCCACCCCTTGGTTCACAGCATTGATATTTTCAGCAGTACGTTTACGTTTTTGAAAGCATTACAATCTTAACATCACGCAATCACTAACATTTGCCCCCAATTTTATAATTATATTATTACATTAGTAAGATCTGTAGGTCGATTAGGTTGACCATAAATTTAACGTAATGCGCAAAATGCAACCCGAATAGATTTATTATTTTGTAATAAATTTTAACGTATAGACGTAAGTGTAAACCTCCTCCCCCCTCAAATATTATACTCAATGCTGTATATATTATCATACGACCAAAAACCAAGAGGCTTACGGTAATTTTCACAATTTCCAAAGATTTAAAAAAACCAAACAAAAATTTTCGCAATAAAATCGGGATTTTGTGTTATTTATTTATATTTCGGAAATTTAGAATAATTTTGGCCGGTAAAACCAAGTTATGGTTTAAAACCACTTTTCTAGACGATTTGAAGTTCAGTGATCCCAAAAGTGAAAAAACGTTGACCATCCGTCTTGATGTCTAAATGTCCGTGCCGGACATATCGGAATGGATAATATCTGAAGAACGGCTTATGCGATTCGATTTTATTTTCGCCTATCTTCATTTATTTTTAATTCAGGAATTGAAAAGTTTCGGGATCGCTATCTGAAGGTACCCGATGCTAAAGGAAATCACCTCAAAAACACTAAATACCAAAATATTGCTTTACATTTTTCTTAAATACTACAACGACAACAATTCAGTTCGATTAGACAACAATTTCGATACAACTTTAGTTCATAAATCCATCATTTTGGCGCTGATAGCTAATTTTCGCTTATTATAGAATATACTCGTATAACTGTCGTATATCAAAATGTCTTGAATAATACCGTAAACTTTTCTGAACACTTTGGTACTACCGCTGTGGCGCTAGAAGTGATTACACCTTTTTTATTCCCTAATATTTTATAATCAATTGGCATATCATTTGAAAGGTCCTGGAAAAAGCAACAGTTTAGTAATCAGCGGTTTAATTCACAAATCCAGCGTTTTGGCATAAGTGGTAGCTCCGCAGTAGTGTAATAATTTGTATAATTGGTTTATATCCCGAACAGCAATTCGTATTTCATACATTTTATGGCTATATGTGGTCTAGTATTAAACGTTAAAATAGAAGATGGGAGCCAAGTGCCCCAATTTTGATCATCCGCCTGAGTCTAGATTCTTAGATATTCAGCCTCGCCAAGTTCGGTGAGAACGCTTTAAAACCTCATTTGTTTCTGGGTTAAATAAACAGGTGAATTTAATTTTTTAATTTTTAACGATTAAGACATTATAGTAAATATTTTATTCAATGAAAGTCGTTCGTTGATCTGAAAGTATTTGTTGGGGAGCGCCAAAGAAATATAAATACGTGGAGATGATGGCCGAGGAGGTGGTAGCCGTGGAGTTGATGGCCGTGGAGGTGGTGGCCGTGGAGATGATGGCCGTGGAGGTGGTGGCCGTGGACGTGGAGGATAAAGAAAATAATTACTATTTCATTCTATGCTGAACAACAATGAGTTACCAGCGAACATCGATATTAATTTTAATATTGTTTTGAACACACACCAAAATCGCCTTTTATAATAAAATTTAAAATATTAGTATCATATTTACATATTTAAATTACTTATTAAATTACCCGGAATGTTAAAGAGTTAATTTAATGAACTTTGCCATTTTCCACTCTTTTTATAAACATATCTAACAAATTTGAAAGACTGCTGTAACCATTATCAAGCTTAAATTTATGACTCCCCCCCCTCCCATAACACCTCATCTATACCTAGTGGTATAAAATAGAATATTAATATTTTGTAATTTGAAACAACTTCGATTTGTGAGCTCACTCTTAAAAACAAAATAATCAAACTCGCACTGGATTTTTGAGGTGCTAGACGAAATCTATATATGGTATGGTTCTGGTTAGCTTTATGTGGTTCCGATTGAAACATCATTTAATGTACAATGATGCACAATACATCGCGGTACATATGCCATAGTTGGTTTGGTTCCGGCTGGCATTGTTCTGGCTGGCATGGTTCCGACTGGCATGGTTCCGATTGGTATGGTTCTGGCTGAGAATTCATAAATGCGCGGCTTTCCCTTATCTGGCATTCTTTTACCACGAATCTACATAGATTTTGAATACACTACCCTTGATTTCTAAATTGAAGCATCAAACTTACCCGAATTTTAATTACTTGTCTGGGTAGTTGTTTACTTAGTGAAAACTTTCTAGTATAATGAAATCATTATTCCCGCTTGAATTTCTGAAAATTAACAAGATCAACCCTTGCTAAAAATTTAATTTGAAATTGAAATTGAACCTTTTAATTCTTTGTCCTTTTTTGTAAATATTGTAAGGCCATCATTTCCATGTCGGCTATGCTTAACCATACTTATCTTGCTTAAAGATGCAGCTAGAAACTTTGGCTAAAAGACTGATTAGTAATGGTTAGTAATTCAAAACCTAGGAAGCTTATAACTACATTGTGCCACTCGTGAGGTTTTCCGATTAAAATATAAACTGCAAGACCGTGCATTGAATAAAGAATTAGCGGTAAAGCTCAAAATAAGAAATAAAATAAACTCCTTTAATAATAATTTTAAGTGAACTAATAAATAAATAAATTAATTATACTTTTCAAAATAATTGCAAAAAAACGAAAAATGATTCTGGTACACGAATTTTCCAATTTATGGAAAATGCTTAAGAATGAAATTTCATCTCGATTATTTAATCCACCTGGACTGTATATATGCCAAACTGAGTGTTTAAAGAGGAGTGTTTAAGGAGGTTACATATAGCCAAAAGTCCTAAGATTCATAACTCACCGATCAAATGGCATAGTGGTTAAAGCTTTGGCATTTGGATCAGGAGGTACCGGGTTTACATCACGATAAGGGCAGGATGCAAAGGGAATTTTAATCAACAGATTACGATCTGTGATGAAATGGAAAACATCTATGACCCCCCGTCGGAGTGCAAAACTCATGGGCCGACTCATCTTCCATGCCAGTATAGACTGGAATGGAGCTATGCAATGTGCAGATGGTGATAAAATCGGACCTATAACCGTACGTCCTCGAATTGGCAGACACTAGCGTAAAAGTAAGGACGGAAAAAGCAAACCGCGAAAGAGTTGGGAGAGCCTTGGCCCCAGAACAGATTGCAGGGATAATAATTAAAAAAAGATTCATAACTCTAATTTTCTTTTTTCTTTTCCTCTTTTGGGTAATCAACAGAATACTGTTAGAACTAGAGAGGGAGTATGCGTTACAGTGATAGCTGTGTCAGATAAGGAGGTTGTGCAAAATACGCTACGCGTATTTAAAAAGGTTGAATTAAAAGTGGTGTGTAACAGTTGTTTTTCTGACCATGTGAATATGGCAAGAAAAACCCCTGCTCCAGACTCAACATCGTTTGATCCACGCAGCATTTTGCAGCCAGACTAGCTTTTAGCGGCTGGGGGGGTTTTTCTGTGGAACGATGAAAAGCTTGATTTTGCTGCAGATGTTATAGTTTGGGGGGTGTTAGCTTTAAAATGGACCAATCGAATGCATTACCAGTGGAAAAGATTAGGAATTACTTAAGTCTCCATTTTCTCATTAATAAAAATTAATTAAATACAAAAATATTTTTGAATTCATTGTGTACCATAATTATTAAAGAAAAAGTTAATTATAATAACAAAATAATTAATAAAATTTAATAAGGAATTTAGAAAAAAAATATTCATGTATATACTCGTATTAAAGAACAGTAAACATTTATATACGAAATAAAGACATACGAATGCAAAAATGTCGGAAAAATTGAAATTAACTTAACATTTTAGTTAACTCTTACACAACTAGAAATTATGGCCACAAAATAAAATATAAAACATGCAAAAGTTAAAGAATTAACTACTTAATAGCTAAGAAACATTAAATTTATAAAAAAAAATAGAAAATTTAGATATAAAGAAAATTTAGCTTAAGAAAAAAAACAATTCAATACTCAAATTTTAACGGTGATCGATGACCCATACACCTCAGCTGGTATCCAATGATGCGTAGAAAATAACGTTGCGGATCCGTTGATGTAGGCATGTATGTATCGTATATGCCTCGTTGTTATTAACGCAGATAATTATAATTTTCCAGCGATAATTAGGGTATATGGAAAATTCGGAGATAAGTATTTTGTACTACGTGAACTACCACTGTGATATTAATTATAAGTATTTATTAATTTATTAATTATTTAGGTTTTTTTTTGTTGTAAACATATTATACGTTCTGTTGTATCAATATCACTTTGTTTACATTGAATCTCACATATAATTTGCAATTGCACAGTTCATGATTAAGCACAGCATAAGGTTATTCGTGGTTAAGAAAACTGTTTATATTGTATGACCACGTTTATCACTAAAAATAGTTTTTGAGGAGAGTGATTACACTAAATTATATACGTATTAGCATTATAATATTATATTTATTGTTAATCATATTTAATTATTAATTTTAAGTTTATCGTTATGTTCACATTTTATAATAATTTTATTTACTTGTTAAATAAATTTCGTATCACAAGTTTGCCATACACTCCATTAAAGACTTGTTCACTGTTTTTATTATATTTTTATTTTATTTTATGTATTTATGGACGAGCTGTCCAGTTTAAAAGAATCTCATTAACTCCTACGAAAAATTTTTTTTTTTTTCCAGCAGATATTTGTTTTAATTGTTCATTTGAGTATTGGTACATTTTATAGCCCTATCCTATTAGCAAAAATTATAAAGGTATTTATACTAATAATTAATATATACAGTAGCTTAACAACCTGGTGTAAAGCTAATTCAATTAAAAAAAATATTATCGACATTTACGATTGATAGCATTCGGAGTAAAATTTAAACGTTTATGAATCGTAACGAACATTTACGTTACAGGTGGTCGAAAATGAATTGAAAATGGTTATTTTTATATGAAAGATTGGGACCAATTTTAACACATTTTGAATACGAAAAAACTGGAATAGGGTGGCGTTATTATAAAAATTCCTATAATCGATAAAATGAACTAAAAATGGAATTTTAGCTTAAAAACAGCAAATGTTATTTCAGTTTATCTTAATTAATTTTTAAAATGAAATACAAACGGAACATTTTAATTAATTTTTTAATACATTTTGAATTCGTCTTCGCAATGAATTAAACAGGCGCTGTTTTAATTATTATATGCGTTTCTATACCATTCATCCGATTGTGCTGGAACTATGGTGAGTTGTTGTTTGCACGCCCCCGAAGGTATCAGAATTGGTTCTGGTACTATTTTTTTAATTTTTCTACGGGTATGAGTTTAGAAAAAGGGTTAGTACTCTCATATACCTGTCCACATAATTTATAATATCAGTAGAGAATATTATATTATGCCTCAACCACTTTAAGATCTCGTCAATCTCCATCATAATCAGAGAGACGGACTAAAATACTCACATACAGTTGATCACGAAAGACTACTCTTTCTGCTCTATCGTCCAGCTTTGAAACGTCAGTGAAAAATTCTACTACTTTCATTCTTTTCCATATAGCATAAACAAGATTTGATATATTTATTTACTATTTCCAGAAAGTTTGATTTCCAGATTAGGTTATACTGCCCAATATAGTGCCCCGTAACATCGTTTTTTAAGTAAAAGTGAGTTGAGTACCCAAGTAGAAGAGGGGGCATTTAAAATTTTATATTTCTTAGTTCTTAAATACGGGCTATACTTATTTGAAAAGGCTCGAGCGTCTGCTATTCGATGGTAAGCTCAATTGTCAAATGTATAGAACTTTGAAAACATTAATATTTGCACGTCAGTATATTTTATTGTTTAGTTTTAATTAAAAACTATTAACTGAAAGTGTGAATTGCTTTACTTGCTAAGGCTATACGCTGATGGTTGAAATTCGAAAACGATCTGTTGAATTGTACTTCTCAATGATTTTCATTTTGTTTTATGACACTTAATAAATTATTTCAAAATAATTAACTAATATCAAGCGTTTCTATACTCGGAAGGAATTATATTTGTGGTGAGATACTCGTATAACCTACATAAAGCAGAAGCACTTAAATTATTTATGATTCCATAAAGTGCTTTCGGCGAAAATGCCGCAAATAACATTTTTAGATTGTATCGCTGCTACATAATATATTTGGTCGTTTCACTTTCTGTGATCATCAAAATTTTGTTGTGTATAGGAAGTAATCGAAATTCTAAACAAAATGTTTTTAATAAGTATCATCTGCTCGACACGAAGTGCTCAAATCCAAGGTTCATGCATCAAAATCGTTAAACCGTAATCATTATCTTGATTAATTGCATTACACCTTGAAAATAATTTGCTTGCGGGTGGGGTGAATGATCTCGCAGTTCCCACACGTGCGACGTTATTGACTTTCGGTTTTACGTATAATTTTTTATGTCATAGTTGCTATGATTACATAATTTTTATGTTGCGATGTTATGTCTGGCATAAACTAATAAAAGTAATTTTAATAAAATTACTACTATAAGTTCTCAGGGCGAGTCATAAATTCATGTTACGAAATGCGTTAAGAATATGTACCCAAAATATCAAAAGATCACGAGTTCATGTTTTTACGTTGTTATATAAGTTGGATTAAACTGGTACTGTTTTATGTTGGAAACATTCACGAAGGAAAGTAGAAGATCGGAATAATTAATAACAACATTGATCAATTAAATATTTACAAGTTTTTTTATTTTTTATTTTTTTTTTTTACAAATGCTTCATATAAATATATATAAAGTTGTATTTCAGGTAATTTGAAACTATATCGATTCGTAGTGAATAGCCAATGGTGCGTGTGGGATTTAAATTAAATCTTAGGCTACTATAAATATCTACCATTTCCAGCCTGAGCTACGGCCGCCTCCATAGCCACCTCCGTAGCCACCTCCATAACCACCACTTGATCCTCCAAACCCACCGGACCATCCTCGTGATCCGCCGCCGAATCCGCCGCTATAACCACCTCCATATCCGCCTAATCCACCGCCGCTCCATCCTCCATGACCTCCTCCGAGTCCTCCTCCGAAACCACCTCCATAACCACCTCCATATCCACCACCGCCGCCTAATCCGCCGCCACTCCATCCACCATGACCGCCTCCGAGACCACCTCCGTATCCACCACTGCTAATAATGATGGCTCCACCTCCGTGGCCACCGCCAAATCCACCACCGCCATGACCACCACCGAATCCACCGCCATGTCCACCACCGCCAAATCCACCACCTCCATATCCACCACCTCCATATCCACCACCGCCGTGTCCACCACCTCCATATCCGCCACCACCATGTCCACCGCCGAAACCTCCGCCTCCACCCAAGAAGCCACGTTTAACACGGCTCACTTCGGTTTCTTCAGCGGCCAATGCGGTTACAACCAAGCAACAAGCTAACACGACGAATCTCTGTACCGATTAAATAAAAATAAAAATAAATAAATTTTCAAATTAAGCCAACATTAATCAAATCTTATATCACTCACGTTCATTGTTTCAATATTAATAATTTATCTTAATGTAAAAGATAAGATGTTTTACTATCCAAATGGTATATGGTTATGATTTAAATTGAAAACATACCAATTCTTTTATATATTTTGTGAACGGCATCGTATCCATCCCCGTTCATCGTACGAATATACATAAAATGCGTTATTATGTGGTGTGGTTCGCTATTATACAATCGAGAATTGTAAATTCACACAAAATTAGTATATCGGGATGATGACGACGGATTATAGCTGAGAGTGTGTGTGTGTTTTTGGATGGGAAATGGTAATCATGGCCATTCAATTCTAAATTTCAATGCTATGTTACTCGTTGGTTGTAAAATTATTTAATTTGCAATTTCACTTCATGGTATCAATATAAATTTTCATAGAGTCACACAGACATAACATTAAACATTTTTTTTATTATTATTAAACGCGAGTTATATAAAAAAAATCGATGTTTTTTGTATAAAATCTTTGATGTTGAAAAATGTTGGTCAAAAAACGAATAAAAAATAAATTTTGTCTGTAAGAATTTCGATTTCGTTGGTATTTTGATTATTGACAAATCTCCCATTTACTTCCGGTTAGCTAACAACCAAATAATTTACAATATTGACTTACAATTGTAAAAATACCGTTCTGCCGTTTAGTCGCAATGAATTGTAATTATTTTTGTCTCCTCCATGTATCAAGCGTATTTGCGGTTCGCGATTATTACAAAATCGCATGATAAATTTATTGATTTGCATATCTATTGCAACATTATTGGTGGTATGTTATTTGTGTCACTGTCACGGCTACGATGATGTTATCGTCTTTTTTATGATAAACCGGCTTTGCATTTAACTTTTAATCATCAAGGTTCGATTCTAATTGGTTTGGTTTTAGGTTTGGGCGGGGAAGTGTAATATTTTGGCATTTCGATTTTTCACAAATTTCGTTAAAGCTCACTATTTTGTGGTCCGTAAAACGCTGGAAATGTGAACTAATGAATAAAAAACGTATTTAGTGGGTTCAATGACCAAATCGCCAGAGAAAGTTATTTAATTTAAAATTTTGTAACATTTTTGGAAAATGCTCTTTGGCTGGGTTAACTAACATTTTCAAAATGCAAATTAATTTTGATTGTTTTCATGAAACTTAATCTCATTAACATTTGTTTAGAAGAACGAGAATCGCGGAAATATAATTACGACTTTAAGAAACGATCAACATCCGACCTTATTATCATGTAATCTTAATTTGTATGACTGTGACTAAAATACTCGATCAATGTTAATTAATATTCTATACCAAATCAGAGTTGGAATAGTTCATGATCAAACTTTCGATTTGTTTCGTTATGATCAACTTTGTGATCATTCAGTTTAAATTACTTTACACAATCGGCTTGTCACGTAATGAACTAAATGGTCATGGAATTAATTCAATAAACAATGAAATAATTATGTGGTTGGTCGTTCCGACAAATATATGATCAGATGTTATATGATGCATTGTTGATTTTTATGACAGCCGCCATAAAATATTTCATAATATCGGAAATCGTGTAATTCATCTTGAATATTTAAATTGCAAATTGGGATTACAACTGATTAGCGCAAAACAAATTCATCAGACATAATATAATCTGTGTAGCATTTCATTTTATTCCACGTTAGTCAACCGAAGTTTTATTAATTTTTATGTTTTGTTTGGAATTTAAAAATGACACTTCGTCTTCGATATTTGCCAGACAACATTTGTTACATATTATTGAAATATTTTGACTTTCACTGACCAAATAAAATGGGTAAGAAAATAATCCAGCTTAATGAACTGCGATAATATTTGAATGGGAAATATGGGATGTACGAGTAAGGCATATGGTCCAAAAACAATTGGCTTGGTTTTACCAAAATAACTCTTTTCTTTAAATTGAAATGTCTCGAATTAATTCTCTCCTTCTTCAGAATTTGAAAGGTGTCGTATTGATTCTACAGGTTCAACCATTGGATGGCAGTTACTAGTCACTAGGAAAAGAATTGAGTATTCACTGAGTTGAAATACTTCTTTCAACATTCGATTCAGGCGAGATAAACGTTTAAACGGTATTTTAAATGCGTCGGTGATAAGTTCAATAATTGCTTGTATGTCAATCGGTTTCGCAAAATATACAGACCTAAATTGCGATGTAAATTTTCGTCATCTTGGCTCCACGACATCTCTTGGAAGTATTCGGCTTTTCAAGCAATGATACTTTTATGGAAAAATAAAATAATCATGCACATTAGGAGGTGGACATGTTGTTGTTAGGGAGTTTAAAATCAAAAGAATTCGATGAATTGTTCAGTCTGACGCCAATACGTAATACACGATTTTGCTTAAGTACCACTTCGTCTATACCCATTATATCAATCCTTCAGTAGGTTTAGTAATTTCATTTAAGGTTATCGCTATCCGTGCTGCCACCATTGATCTAGTGAGATATGTTTGGAAGAAAAAGCCCCTCTTGAAGCATCGTCAACAGGGTCATTCTCAAACCAGTGTTTCCGAGCGTAGTGGTCTGAAAATGCTAACTAAATATAGACACATCTTTTTGGAGGGTTCTTCTTATTTCCCTAATTAAATTAGACAAAAGGTAAATCCCGCTTAATTCTAATCTAGGAAGTGATATGATGTTTGCTTGGTCGACGCTACCTCCGGTTTTAAAATGATTTTTTTTTTTTTTTTTATTTATTCAATATTACAATTGATTCAGAGATCTTCTAATAATTTGTCTATCTGAAAATAATTAAATCTTAAATAAACACTTTACAATAACTTCTTATTCTAATTAGAACGAATTTCAAATTTAAATAAAAAGTGAGATCTTTTTCTCTAAGAGATAATTTTTATTTATTTTTACTTTTTATTTTGGACTAGTTACGACAGTTCTCTCTTTATCAGCTATTTTATCTCTAGGGAGAAGCGACGATAGAGAAAATAGCTGATAAAGGGAAACTCTCGAAACTAGTCCAAAACAAAAAATAAAAATTATCACTTAAAGAAAAAGACATTCTCTTGCTTGTTTCTTTATTTCACGGACGACGTATTCCTTCTTTAAGTCCCACAGAGATTATCGTTCCTAATGTACCATGGGGCATTTACAATCCCTCGCAATACTTCATTTTGGAAACGTTGTATTATTTGTACATTGGTCTTCTTAGCACAACCCCAAATTGGATAGCGTAGGTCCATACTGGATTTAGCATTTCCCTGTAAAGACGCAATTTGTTGTGTATTGTACATTTTCCTAAATTGGACGTTTAACTCTTCTTTATTCTTCTTGGTGTGTTCTTTCTCCTGATGTGTATTTGCATTATGCAATTTGGTTTGAGTTAAGAACCACGGGAATCCATTCGAAAATTGCTTGTTGCTTCCAATATATCTTTTCCAATACTAGGATAGCTATTGTACTTTGAATACTCGGTAAATCTCCCGTGCAACGGATGAATAGAATAGCTCCAAATACGCTACCATATACCTACTTTTTAGTTCAGAGTACTCGTTTTCTAGTTTGACTCGAAAGTATCGATCTGCGATTCGGATTTAAGATTTTGATAAAATTGCTGATTTAAGTCTCGGTGTAGTTTAAATTCAATCCCTTGATGCCAAACTTTGTCGAAAGCTTAGGCTACTTCTAAGAAAATACTAGAGCATATCTTCTTATTTTCAATTGCATCCTCAATGACATGCGTTATTCCGCGAACTTGTTCAACTGTAGAGTGATTTTCTCTAAACCCAAATTGGTATGGTGGAATTAAACATTTCTCTTCTATTACACGTTCAGTCACTTGAGCACCAGTTTTCAAAAATTTCATATGACCAGAAGTAGTGATATCGGTCTAGAAAATTTTTTGTAGACTGCTGGTTTAGGAATTATAATTTCCTCTGCCACCTTCCATTGACGCTAATTTACGCAAAGCTGCTTGTTTTGTAGTATTATTGAATGCTTCTGTCCTTGACTATTTGAGATGCTCGTGTAATCCCCTAAAATTGTTTTTGTTACAAAGGAGTCAAGAAGATTTCAATATGTTGGTTTATTGCTAGAGTGAAATTCGCAGTTGTTCTTGCGAGCTGCATTAAATAAATCTTTTCCTTTCGAGGTTGTAAGTCTGGATCCCCTGGGAGTAGGTAGGTATTAATTGCATTAAAATTACCGCCTATGATACAATTTGGATCTATAGTGATTTAAAAAGTCACATGTTGTCTTCTGGTTTTAATTGCGACACCATGGGGGACAGTAAATAGAGGAGATACTTGGATCCCTATTATTGATTGATTTGTTTTTTCAATTCCGGGCTCTTTGTAATGTTTAATATAATTTTTATTAATTCCGCTAGATTCACCTCTAGCGCCTCCTCCAGGTTGAGTAGCATGGTAACAATTATAGTCACGTATTCTAACAAATAAACGTCGTTTCTGTTAAATGAGTTTCCGATACTAGACATACATCAATTTTAGAAAAATTTCTAGCTCTGGAACATACCGTGGTAATCCATTCGTGTCCCAAATGACAATTCTACGTTCTTGTTTCGCTAGGCGTGCCGTTTCTTTTATTTTTCTTGTTTTGTTTAGCTTTTCCCTTCTTCAGCATCCAGTTAGTTCCCTACACTTCCTCGTTCGTTGAGTATTTAGTCTTCTGCGACTTGTCTCTTTTAGGTTGTACTTCGTTGTCTGGCGCTTCTTTGTTTATGGTTTTGTTTATCTGTTTTCAGGCAGATTAACTCTAAGAAAACTCTCATTTTATAAAATTGGAGATTAGAACCTCGATGTCTTCAATTTTTTGTTTTAGTGCTTGATTATCTTTTTCTAGATTCGAATGTCCATCATTTGCATTGCTACCGACGTTGAAGATATCGGGTGCAAAACTGCTTTTGCTTCTACTTTTGGCATACGCTCTTGTTGTTTCACTGACATGCAATAAGTGGTTCTCCCCAGAATCTATATGATACCGGGCTCCGAAGAGTGTGGATTAGCCAATTTGAAAAATGGTGTATTACCTGGGGTACGAGTAAATCCGTTTGTGTTTTGGTTCATTGCATTGCGTTGGATTGACTATTCGCTATATTGATCCACTAATACGAAGGGAGAACAGAACACTGAGAACCTAGCAAATGATGTTCTCTACTAGTTGCTTTAATAACCAGTCCTTTCGGACGTTTCAAATTAGTGTTCGCTTCGTTAGAAACCTATCTTCAGATGAGGTTTATGACGATCGCGAAGGAATATCGATCATCTTGAGAATTTTATTAAAGGGCCAATACTTAAGTGATTGAATTCACTTCTACAATGGAATCCAGTGAATTTCGATTTTCCTCTGTAGGTTGGTTACGTAAGTTATCACCGTTCAATCATCATTTTCGCAAATTATATCCTCGCCGCATTTATGCTTGCTGTTAGTTAGTATTTTAAACATTTATGATTGCAATGAAACGGTGTCACTTAAAGGGCCTCGAATTGATCATTCCAAACATAACAGATTTGATTTAAGCAGTCGCTAACATTTATTTATACGCCGCATTGTATCTTAATAATCTTGATCATCTTCGGCTACCATAACTTGTCTATACATTTTTCAATGTGAGCTGTAGTCGCAATCTTGTTGTATCGAAAATTCATCTACATCGTCCTCGGGTTCGATAAATAGCCAGACTGACCATTAGTTTTTCATTGATTGAATTTTGAATAGTGTTCTTGCTGGAACAATCGAATACAATTCGCACCTATTCTATTATTCATTACAACATGTTGTAGTCCATAGTAACTTGTATTTCTGTCGGGAGTTGTAGCATATGGAATTGAATTTTGGTTAAGCCCTAATCTCGTATAATTTTGGCATAATCTCGTATAAATTTTTCTATGAGTTTGCCAAAGAAGTCACAACCATTTGTCACCAGGGAGACGCAACAAAATTAATCTAAAATCCTTTTCAAATTCTCTTTCTTCGTTAGACTATTGTCCATTAATGGTTTATAATTTGGTATTTCCTCTATTTCCAAAAATCATTTGTGCTTCACCGATGTTTAGGCCAACATCAACGCTAATACTCGCTAAATGAATCTCGGTTTTATTTGTTTCACCCGACACGATCTATCCAAACTGCGTATTTTGGGCTTTCAAATTGTCTTGTAGCGATTACACTTTGATGGTCTTCTCGTAGAATATTATAAATCCAATCTATATCTCAATAATCATACTCACTACTCCAAGCTTATTAAAATATGAATCTGCCAACTGCAACTAGTGGTTTTTATTTCACAAGAGGATGGGTAAGATTTGGTTTCTTGTAAATCCTTTAGACCGCTAGGTAATTATGTATTCCATTGTTCGGTGAGAAGCATTATTTGAACTTTGATTAGTTGAATAGGTACATTTTTTGTCTTTAGCGTAGGTCTCTGTTTGAGAAAATCGGTTTATTTTGCGATGTATGGATATATTGTAATTTCACAATTTTTAATTCAAAAACCGACATAACCGCAGTTTTTATAATCTGCTGATATGTCAGCAAATATACGCATTTGACTATACCTCTTCGGTAAATATGAGTTCAACTTATTTCTATAACTTCTAGAACTCTTAAAATGGGTTTTCCGGTTACGAAATAATCTTTCGGTGGTAGGCATGACGATTTTCGGGAATAAGTAATGGACTGTCATTTTGAACCAAATGTCAAAGTTGTTTAAATCGCTCTGTGGCAGATGGACCTCCAGTGAGGATACATCCATGTGTAAAAACTTCTTATTCTTCTAACCGCCATTCGAGCAGGACGGACGGTTCAACAAAACAACAAATTGAAACTTATTAAAGCATTATTATAATTCGCATTTCGCAACCATCGTGTCATTCATTATTCATTTGCAATTCACTCAAACATGGTTTGGTCCTTCAAGCCGGCTCTACGAGTCGAGCAGCAACAAAACTTCCTCGTGGGTAAGAAAATTTAACATTCGGTATTAAAGTACACGTCTTGACCAGTGAAAACAGTGATTCAATAGTGTGAGAACAGTGCTAGTCAGAGTAAACATAATGAGAATGGACTGAATTCGAGAATCTATTCATCGATCTCGTCCACAACCAAAACTCCCACAAGTTACACTACTGACGGCTGACCAACTCCCACAAGTTACACTACTAAAGGCGAATTTAACTGGAGACGCAGCGTTGTAGCTCAAGCCTGTCTCAGAACACCACCAACGATAGGAGGATGCATGGTGTATTCTTCGAGGTCCATATAACCATCAATAGTCAACTCGGGAATTTAAACCATGAATGCCCTACAAGTTAAATGTGGGATTGCGCAAGATTCTTGATACATTGACCAACACCGTTCGCTGTCTGAAAGTTTTAGGAGTGCCGGTCACCACTTAGGATATCAGCTTAATTAATTTCACCGCCGATAATTTCATGGCAATCACTGAAGATGTTTTCCACTACCAGAACAAAATCGAATTCATCACAGATGCAAAATGAAGCTCCACCTCGTTTACTCATCCATACTTCAGACTCTCGCATCTTCACGTGTCAAATTTCAAAGGCTACACCAGTTCGGTGTACAAAGCTATTGCCGAGTTTGCAGCAAAAGACATTACTCGCTATTAACCCAAATACCGAAACGTCATCCGTCAAATCATCATCTCAAACTTAGTTCACCACGACCAACGTCGCATCGCCATTCACAGTTGTACTGGTCGCCACAGTAATCGCTATCGTTGTACACTGTCGCTTACGGTACTGCCAGTGTTTCGTATCTCGCAATTTTACCATCCATCAGCTAGCACGAGACGAACAGGAGAAATTCCCAATTGCAGCCAAAGTTGCATCGAGAGACTACTAGATCGACGAGCTCAGGAACTGGTCTTAGGCATCGAAGATATTTGATCCGCTCGGTAGAGTATCTCCTGCCATATATCATCAAAATCATACTACAAGAATTATGGGAAGATGGCTCACTTATTAAAATAGTTGAGATCCTTGGGCATATCAGAACCAATTGCTGGCAAAATCATTCGACAAATTGTAGTAACCCTCAAATTCATGAATCCAGCGACGCCTCTGAGAGTCCACGCAAAGGTGTTCTATGCCGTACAACGTTGGTAGATGGATCTGTCAAAATTACAATACTGGCATCTAAGGCCAAGATCGCTCTACTGAAAACAATCAGTCTGCCACGTCTAGAGCTTTCTGCAAGTGTGATCCTCGCCAAGCACAAGTTAGTGCAATCACTCAACGTGCCACAAGTATAAATGTATGAATGAACCGACTCGCAAGTGTTTCTCTGTTGGGTATGCAGCACGTCTAAATGCTGGAAGACGTTTGTGGCCAATTAAGTATCGCAAATTCTGGCTAACCTTCAATCAATCAATTGGAATTATGTCAAGACTAAGCACAACAACGATGATTATACGTCTCGACGTGTAGAACTCATATTACTACAAGAGATCCGTTGTGGCGGTCAGGTCCTGTTTGGCTACGAGAAGAGCTTAGTCAATGGCCACGCCAAACAACTAGTGAGGTTACTAGTAGATTAACGAAAGAAAAATGAATTCAATGTTCGCAGTTAGGTATCTATTAGGCAAGAGCCCACTTCGATTTCTAAACCCTTTCGCGGGCAGTGACGGCTTATAGTACGGATCGGAGGGTGGTTCCGCGTACCAAATTTGGCATGCACAAGGAATCATCGAATTATCTTTCCCAGCTTACCAATTTACTTATTTCACAAGCAAATCATTCAACGTTACACTATGGTTCACAGCCGATGTTAACTCACCTATACGAAAACACTATTGGATTCTAAGCATCAAAACCGTGGTGAACTCGCACGTGCCTACATGCGTTGTGTGAACTGAATACTAATCTTCCATTGCATTGTTTTACTCCTTCGAGACAAGTTCCTGCACAGTAGCATGGATTATATGTGGGCCCAATATCCATCAAACGACACAAAAGCCATGACAATGCATCGACATTTACATTTTCATTTTGGTCTGTTTATCCACGATAGCACTACATTTGGCGCTCGTGTTCAAGCTCACCATAAATTCATTCATTGCACAACATTCAAAACGTTTACCGCGCGAAGGGGCAAAATCCAAAGCCTATACACTGATTGTGCAACCAACTTTGTCGGAGTTAATCGTCAATTGGCATTTCTGCATCAACAACTTCCCATTAATAATCTTCTCTATCCGTAATCATATAATTTAAATTATAATAATAAGTTAATTGCAATTCTGCAAAATAATAACTGCATAACTTGCAATAACTGCAAAATATTTATTTGCAATTAATTTTATGATTATCTTGGTAAATATTTTGATTTTATTTAACAAGAATGCTTGACGGATTCATTGATCTTCAATTCTCAAAGCTTATTCTAGGAAACATAAAAAATTTAATTGAAATATCGTTTTATTTTACATCTTTGATACATTGAGTGCAATATTTATTTTTACTGTGGTAATCATTGGTATTTACTGCAAATTAATAAAAATTCTGATTTCAATGAGTATGTTTACCATTTGCTCCAGCCTCCTTTTCCTCCACCGTAACCACCTCCGTATCCACCACCATATCCACCTCCGTATCCACCACCATATCCACCACTTCCTCCGAAACCACCACCACCATGTCCGCTTGATCCACCTCCGAATCCGCCTAAAGAACCTCCAAAGCTGCCTAATGAGCCACCGCGTCCGCCTGATCCGCTGCCGAAGGAACTAGTAAAACTTGTGGCGCTAACTCCACCTCCATGTCCGCCTCCAAATCCTCCTAAACCACCACTACCAAATCCGCCTCCTAATCCACCACCATGTCCACCACCGAATCCACCTCCTCCATGTCCGCCACCGAATCCACCACCTAATCCATTTCCACTACTCCATCCACCTCCTCCAATAGTGCGGCCGAGACCGCCACCGCTGAAACTGCCTCCGCGGTGTCCGCCGCTACCGATTTGTCCGCTGGTGAATCCACCATTTCCTTTGCCCCAACCTCCTCCAAATCCACCTCCTCCAAATCCGCCTCCTCCGAATCCACCACCTCCTAGACTGCCACCACCAAATCCGCTACCACCATGACCGCTAGAGCTCACACTAGTCCATCCTCCGCCACCGCCCAAACTTCGGCCTCCACCACCGCCATAACCTCCACGTTTAACACGTTCTAGATTGTCACCATCGTATTCGATTGCGAATATGTTTGCAACCAAGCAACATGCCAGTATCACAAATCGCTAAAATGCAGTTCCATTAAATTAAAGTAGAACAACAAAGTCAGATTAATAAACCAAAAGATTAAATAATTTTGTAATTAACGGAAATAAGATGTATAAAATACACAACACTCACTTTCATTATTTATTTAATACAAATTTTTTTTTATTATGATTTTTATCTCACAAGACGTGTGCAAATACGTTCACTGCTATCCAAATTAAATTAAGCTATGATGTAAATTGTACGATTTAATTCTTTTATATACCAAACTCAAGAAAGAATTTTATGTTACATATCCGTTATTTACCATTCTTAGAAAAAATTCTATATTTGCTATGAGTTTTGAACCCATCAGGATGATAATTTTTTAATTTTTATTTCCCGCAGGTATTTCATGGTCAATCAATTCTAATCTCATAAAATAAAAAACTTCATGAATAAATATAATTCATCAGTCTCTTTATGATTGCTGCGGTCGATCTTCATCATCATAATCGCGGAATACAATTTATAAATCCTTGGACATGAAAAGCAAAATAAGAACAATGAAACTAAATCTAACGTTCTAGCACTAATTGTGCAGTACTAAGTGTGTAATTCAAATTAGTGTTACAAAACTTTCGTTTTCGTTATGATGAGACTAGACTTTAAAGAATTTAATTTCGGAAGCAGAACTACTTGTTTAATAACTTAGATTTTATTTGGTGAAAATTTGATGAAAATTTTCTCCAGCTAAATATCTTTGGCAGTTTCTGTTCTTGTAAGAATAATTTTAATGAACCGGATATTTGGATTCATTGTTGATATTGCTTAGTGTGATTTCGATACAGTTATTGTTTTGGTTGAATAGAAATTCATCAACTGGAACTATACAGTATTTATGTTGACACATTTTGCTTAACCTTGAACTACGAGTGTATTGTTTGTTTTAGTGGTAATATAGGGTTTGTTTTTTAATGCCTGCGAACAAGGGCAGATCAGAGCAAAATAATTAATTGGAGTAGGTTACGTCGCTCTGACACATTTTTGTTATTCGTTGACATTTTTGTAAAAATTGGTGATCTTTCAATTACTGTTCCTAGATATCTAGTGACTTCGATATCTAGTGGCAAAACGAAAATGTTAACATTTACATATTTCTAGTGTTGAACTTTTCTTTGTTTGAACTATTAATCCCTGGAGCACCGGACGTCTCGTCCTGGTACGTTATTTTATACTTGCCAGAATACAAAACAAACAATGTTTGGCAAATTGGGACTTCAACATCACAATTTTTTTATTTTTATGGATTAAGTGTTTTCTATGCTTAGTATTTTATCAGATCTTAACCTCTCGCTAGCTTGATGTAGCTGTACATATTATTAAATAAGTTTTTTACCAGCAGATAATAAAATAATTAGCTTCACTTGGTTAACCAACAGCTTAGTTCTATTTAATTTAAAAAACTCGCGTTTTTGTTACTGCATATTTTCATAGTACCAACCGAGTTTCATACTATTCGTTTAAGAAAGGTCAGCCGTTAAGAAATGGCTTAGGGTAATTTAGAATAACAATTTTCCAGAGGTACCACCAAAACTTGTAGTACGAGTATATTATAGATTTCTATTTTCAGGATGTTATCTGAGTTCCATCCTCTTTCATTGTGGACATTTCTTATTTATTAATTTATTTATTTATCAATTTATTTATTTACTTAATACAAAAATTTTCTGAAGCATTAAACCTCTTTTGAGCGTATATGGGCTCAGTTATAAAAGTGTGCGAGGTTCTTTGAATCCAAGTACATTTTGCCATTAACTTTCTTTGCTAATGTGTTCCCTGCTTGTGTTCATTGTTTCTTCATAGTTCCTTCTGATTCATAAGGTACCATATAAATTCATCAAACTAGAGATTTAAACATTGGATATCGTATATCAAAATAATTCTTAAAATTATATTTTTAATCAACGACGAAAAACAACTCCGATAGAAATGAATTTCCCGTAAATCATAACTCCTTGTAATCGTTTCTTTGTAATCAAAATCTCTATCCCGCCTAATTTGATCGAAATCATTTAATGCAAATAAAATGTTGAAAGACGTATCTAAGCTCCAGCAAGAACCTATTAACAACACCTATTCGAACACCCCTCACCAATTATTATCAAAATCATTAGAAACCCCTTAACATAGCAATTTGTATCAAAATCGATTGAGCGGTAAAAAATTAAAAAACGAACTCGCGCCCAAGTGAAGAACGCCCTAAACCCATCGAACCTAGTATTTGAAATTTTCTCTTCAATAATGCAAAATCGTGCGACTCGAAAAATTTAAATATTAGGAACAGCTCTTTTAAATGGCTCCTTACTTAAATTAATTTTCTCCAATTTACGTCCTCGTAAGAAGTGCAAACTTTAGTGCAATGGTGTGTTATCTCAAATAATACCCAAGGCGTTAAGGAACTGGTTAGAAAATCTGTAAAGAAATTAGCAATGATATTTATCGAGCCAGAATTACCAATGATCCTCGGCAGACTATTCAATTATCGCGCAACCCTAACAAAAAAATCGGTGAAAAAATGATGATTGGGATAATTGAGTTACACTCACTCAGATGAGCTTCTAGAATTTGACGGTTACAATAATCTCTGAATAATTTACTTAATATTTACGCCACTCTGGAATATTCTCGAAATATTCTGACAATAATTTTCACTTAACACCACTTATTATTTTCCCGCTACTCCCTTTCGCTTTTATACTATCGCGTACCGAATCTCTCAAATTACACACCAAGGCAGACCCATTGTGTTTGTTGCACTCGTATTTATACATCGATCGAATATTCTAGAATTATTCTAGAGGTTATCTACTAGACTATTATAATCTGCTACACAACAAACAACAACCAATCTTACAAAAAATGTAAGTAAAGTTCCCTACAACCTTAAAGGAGCAAATTTTGTTGAATAAATGTATCGCAATGCCGAATCAACCCAATAGGCGAGATCGTAACAGTAGAAAGCGAATATAAAATCCTAAGGTGCCTTGTCGTCAACTTATATTAGCCCAGTCATTCGACAACCGATGTTTCTGACGGGAATTTGATATCCCGGTGATGTCAAAATGACTTATAGCTGCATTACAAGCAATTTAACAAGGCACAGAATTTTTGGAAATATCCAAGAATGCCTCGGATTACACACTTATAGATATTTGGATTATGAGGTGTGCAGCATTCACAAATACTCGCATGCGTCATTTAGCCAACCATTCTCTGGTATATAATTCTATTAAACACCCCGAGTCTAGAGGGATGAAAGCAACGTTTGTGCAAAGTCTTGCGTGCCCTTTTAGTGGTGACATGATGTTTATCTCACATTTCCGATGAGGATTTGGCCATATTCACCGATGGATAAGTTAGTGGTGGTATATGACTCGTTCTGGACTGTGTATTTTTATACAGAGGTTAATTTATTACACAACATTGGGCAGTGCGTCACTGTCTTTCAGATACAAATTATTGCAATCATTAATAAGGCAGCTGCCTATGGAATAGACAGGCTGCCTTAAGGGCTATTGAACCCAACACTGTTCTTCAAAATTGTTCTGGGAGAGAATCGAAACCTTAAATCGGCTCTGCAGACAAAATTAAGTTTTATTTTCTTTGGTTCCCGGTCATAGAGTCATCTATGGTATAATTTGAATGACTAAATCTGGCTTCCCAGCTCTCCGCTTGATGGTGACTTGATAATGCTGTTTTGTGCTAGAAAAAGAACATTATAAACTACTTTAGAATTCAACTACGATTTTTCTTGGATTGGATAGAAGGCTCGGGAGAGGACTCAGGTGCTAAACTATGATAAAGGAACCTTGAGAACTTTAGAATAAATTAAAATGCCAGCCAGCAGTGCTTTGAAGTGAAGGAGGAGACGGTTGATCACCTTTTAGTTCCGGCTCCTCTTACTCTTCTCCTAGATCACATTGTGTCGGCTTATATTTACTCTTTGAGGATTAGTTAACGAAACTTTTGAAATTCATCAGCCTTCCAAAGTTGGCCAAAGAGAGGTGAAGCTAGTGGTATAAAATGCCACGTTTTTCTATCATTTACCAATAGTTGAGTAACTTCCTTATTTGATTTATGAATCAGTGCAGCTTATTCGAACTGAAGTTGATTCTTAGCACAGACAAACTTGATGCCATTGTTGCTATACAAATTACAGCACAATCTCCCACGTGTCGTGACTCTTTTGTAGGCTGTGAAGAATGCTTACGCGGGTTCTTTACTAAATTGAATATATTGTTGAACCTAACCTGAAAATTAAAATGTGCCTATTTATACATTTTTTTCTTTTCTATTCGAATCTGCATAATAAAAAACTCTGTATTTGCATACCAAACAATCACTGGCCCTCTTTCGGCAATTTACTGAGTTAGTTTTCATAAATTATGTTTAATCCGTTTTTAATTAAATTTTTTCTAAAATATAAAATTAAAATATTTAAAAGCAAACAAAACAAGGCACGGGATTTTGGGTTTAAATTTCTTATTCCGAAATTTTTTTTATATATTCCGTTCGAGCTTGCACAACTCTCCACGTTTGAGAGCTAATAACAAAAACTCTAGAAGAAAATGTTCCCAAAGAATTCTCTTTAGTGGTCAGATTACTGGCTTTCAATGTGAACGGTACTAGTTGATATTGAATATAAGAGTGACGTAAAGAGTGCCAACGCACAAGACATCGTATTGTGCGAAAGGGGACAAGGATTTAAGCTTACTTTTATTTGCCATTATTTTTTTGGTTTATAAGATCGTAGATGTCGTTTCTGAAATATTGTATCTGTGCTTTTTGATCTTGGTTGATTACAGTGCTCTTTTGGCATTTGATGTTAAATTTTACCACCCGATTTTACCATCTATAGACGCACTCCTTTTGAAGGTATTGAGTTTTGAATTCCACGGGTGTTACTTGATATCATTGCAGTGGTCCCAATTCTCCTACAACCATTGAATTTGATATAAAACCACTGAGATGGAGCAGGTTATTTTTTGATTCGCAAGATTTAATACAGACGATGTAAATTTATAAGCCCTGTAACTCACCCATCCGGGGACTATCACGTAATCTTAAAAGTATGATAGTATTTCATTGAACTGGTAACGGGCTGGATTAGTTGTTATTGGTGGCTATTGGTGCTACTCGTGTTTTTGCCGTTAACCTAAACAATAATGTTGTCAATTTGGAGTTAATGCTAGCCAGGAAAACACGACGGTAGTGGATCTCTTCTGACAAGGATTCTGATTCGATTCCCAATCTCATTATTCAAAACCCAATTTGCAATTTTCAGTTAACAAATGGCTGCAGCTCCGTAAACAAAATTTTACATTTTAAAATTTAATTATTAAGAACTTTATTCAAACTTCGTGTTAGAATTGAAATTTCATTCAGGCCATTATTGTCTGTCATTATCTAAATTTCTTCTTACATATCGAATTTGATGAAGGTTTTGGAAAATGCTACGACGCTTGTATTTTTTAACTCATTTAGATTATAAGACCCAAGTATCATGACATTGTCGGCAAGGCTAACCGTCCCAGAACATTACAAGAAACTGCAGAATTTTATCAAAATGATCATTATCCAAGATTTCATCCAAAAATGATGGATCAGTGATTCAGAATCCTTACTTCTCACCGCACACAATTAAAGTATATCATCTGTACGTTGCAACTTCCATGTCAAAGTTAGACTTTTAACTGGTTTTGACTGGTTTTAACTGACTTTTAACTAATTAAAATTAAGATATAATTAAATTTTTTTCCTCAGGTGCTTACATAACGGGGATGCCTGTTTCTATAAGTGATGAAAACTTCAGCGATTTCGAAAACCAAAGTTGTGGCCTGATTAAAAGTTAAAATTTAATACGTTAAATATTAATACTCGTATAATAGTTATTATTGCGAGGCTGTAGGATTAAATATTTCCATTGTTCAGCCGCCACAGAACCACAAAGATTGAAAAGTAGTAGTATTGTAGCGCAATGCAGAGATGTAATGATTTTCAGGGCGGCGAGTAATCCAATAGACCTCGAGTTTCGATAAACGAAATGAGCCCCTTTATTGTTAAGGTAGTGATCACTTGGTGATTAGTCTTCATTGGAGCAGGGAAAATTTAACTCATACGGCTATTTTAATTGGTGACAACATTTGTCTAGAAATATAGGACGGTGGCAAAATTAATGGTGAAAAAATTTTCGACCACAAACTTGATCATATATTTAGCTTTAGACCATTAATTATGCAGGTAGAGTATTACCAGCTTCTACTAAAAATCTATTTGTTCATTCAACCCGAGCAGGTGGTGCGCTGTCAAAAACCTGTGTGTTCAATTGAACCTGGGTAATTACTTTGCTCATTACATTATTTTGTACTCAATTCTTCATATAAATATAACTGTGAAATGGATGTCAATGTAGAAAGAGTGTGCAAAGTAGAAAACAATTTGCTCGGTGTACAATACCCGGGGTAAGCCCGCTTGCCCGGGTTGAGTTAAAAATAGATCGTTCAAAAACACATTGGATGTGTCATGTAATTTAACAATAAGATTATATACAAGGACTGGGTACATACTGGGAGGACACCTCTCAAATATTTCCAAATATGTAATTCAATTTTGATTAACGCTTTAATTAAGCAGAAATGAAGGGCATTGGTAAATTTATTGGTGAATGAGACATAAAGTTTCCAGGTGACGGACAAGTTTTTTGCGTAAATAGATCTCATTCATTTGCGGTATATAAGTATTTAAGATAAACATTTTTAAATTGCTTGAAAGTGTTAGGAAATATGAGTGGTTTGTTTATATGCCAATTGTCATTTGCGAGTTGTCATTGTGGTTTTATTTGTTTCACAAAAGGCGCTTTACGTAAATTTACTATTGTCAATTAAAGAGTGACGAATTCCACTAAGATTGGATGTTGCTGTAGATTTATCAGTAAACAAATCGTAAAACTGAAGACGTTTTTTTAAGATAATACATGAAATTCTTACATGCTGCGCTTGGGGATTTTTAATTTTTGGAAATATCTAACTTTAAAGAGTCTGGGTCTAATTTGTATTTACATTTTGTGTTCATCTATTTTTTTGCATTAATTGTGTGTAATTAACCTTCTTGAACCATAAACCATAAACATAAAAAAGGCTTCCTGAAAATGTTTTATCAAATTTACGAATAGGTGTAGTTGGTGGCTGCCAAATCTGTGCTGGTGAGATAACATTTAAACCAGTGTATTGTTCTGCAGCACGCCTGTGGCCTTAATTTTTTCTTTGCGCTGTTATAGTAGACTCCCGTGATAGTGAGACCTTTAATTTTAAAATTGGTTGTAAGAAATTCTTCCAAATTCCAAAAGGCTATTAACAAAGCGATCATTCCTTTAGTGTGGATCATAACTGAGGTTGGACTAAGATATGGGCAGTCACATGTAAAAGAATTGTGCAAGATTAAACTCCAAAGCAAGCGGCAACTACGTAAGAGCCTGCGAGATCTAGAAAGAGAGGTAACGAAATTGGCGCGTTAAAGTTATGGCAATGCACCTGCAGATGTGTTGTATGGACTAATAGTGGACTCGTTTATCAGCGCTCTCAAGGATGACCATCTCAAAAGTGATCCAATAGGAGGTAAATTTTCCAATTGGGGTTCATGTGTCACAACTGTCATGTTCATATGACATTTGTGTTCAGGGGTGCATGTTATAACATCACATTTTCGATACTTTATCGCAGTTTATGTCTCGCTTCTTTAGAATAAAATGTGACACTACTTCACGTTTTATATCATTTACCAGGTTGCTTGATTGAGAAATTGTGATACTCTACTCTGTTGCTATCATCAAATAATTTGTTTGCGATACTTGAACGAAATTAGAGAAATACTACTTGTTTGCATTTGTACTAATAGGTTGTGGCAGCTATAGCAACGAAATATACATAAATGAAACTGTTGCCCATTTCAGTTTGGGAAAACGAGAAATAAACTTCGATAAAGTATCGAAGATGTGATGTTACAACATGTCACACCAGTATTCATTGATATTTCACCATGAATGGACTTACACGAGAACAACGTTTACAAATTGTGGAAATTTATTTCAAAAATCAGTGTTCAGTGAAAAATTGTTTTCGTGCTCTTCGACCATTTTGTCGCCGTTCTCAAGCTCTGGGTCTCTCGTATGGCAGATTGTGGCTTATTTTGAAGGGAGATCTTGGTTTGAAGGCAACAAAATATGGCTTGTTCAAGAATTGAAGCCGGTTGATCGATTTATTGACAAAAATGTTTATTGAGAACATCATATCACGTAACGAACCCGTAAATTGGCCTCCAAAACCTTATGATCTAACGCCGTTAGATTACTTATTATGGGGGTATCTGAAATCTCTTGTTTATATCGATAAACCACATCGATTCCTGCATTAGAAGCGAACATAACACGCGTAATTAACGAAATATCGGCCGAAATTGCTCAAAAGAGTGCGAAAATTGAACCCATAGAATGGATCATCTAAGAGTCAGTCGCGGACAACATTTAAAAGGAACTATTTTCAAACATTAAATGTCATAAACCGAACTTACGTCACAAATACAATTTTGGATTATTAAATTGATTTTAATGCGTTTAATTTGAAAAGCTCTTATTGGATCACTCTCTAAAACTTCATTTGAGAACCAATACTGGAGGTGAACTATGAATGAAGTATTGGCGTTGACTTTGGAATGTGAGACAGCCACAGAAAAATTAGCCACCTACACAATCAATTTGTGTAAGCTTGATTCCGAATATATAACAGATATAAAGGCGTTAATAAGAGAGAAATAGGCATCGATCAAAGGTAGAGCCAAGAGACTTGAAAAGTATAAGGATATGGTTCAGGTGCGGCAAGTTAGGTCACTATATTCGAGATTGTTGGCAGTGGCGGAACGATTGGGCCATGAAGCAGCCTGCTTCTTTAGATACACAACAAGGAAACTGGCGAGCAGAACAGAGAGCGGGAATACAGATCCAAGATCGACAAGTCACAGTACACGAGTAAAGAGTGCACAGCAAGAAGGCTCGAAGGAAGATAAGCCATTTATCGGGTGGAGGAAGGAAGGTGGATGAAAAGTTGTCCAGGGCGATAGGCTGAAGTGATATGATATTTAATGTGTTTGTTCGAACGAATTTCTACTCTACACAGATATAACACTCGGTGGTCGAGTGGTTAAGTTATATAGGTCCCGAGGTTTTACCACCCCAAATGTCGTTGGTTCGAGTTAACGCGAGGCTATAATTTTATTGAACAGTTATAATTCTAATTATTATTATTATTCTAATACTGATTGTAAATTAAAATTTTAAAATTACATTTTATGTGGAGGAAAATATTGGGATAACAAACGCAATTGTAACCGGCGGCGATAGAAGTAAAACCACTGAGGTAAAACCATGAAAGTTATGTCAACAGAAAACCCGGGAGTATGTTCGTTCAGCCGTCTGAACAGATTAGTTGATAACATCTTGACATAACAATAACATATTATGTAGACGTAATAGTTTATTTCGAATACGATTATCATCTTCCATGACCATTTCATGTGTTATGACGTCATATAAGTAATTTAATAACCGTCCCTAATTCTTAATCAAAGAATCAGTTTTCTTTTAATCAAATAGCATAAAATACTCTTATTTCTGAACAAATTAAACCAACGGCCATCTACTTGACCGCACTTTGAGCGGAGAAAAGAGTGAAATTTTACTACCAAAGTGTCAAATCTGCGATTATAAAATTTGAGGTGAATGTCTGTCGTTTGTCGGTTTAAGAACTGTAGAAATTTATTATTTGTATGAACAATTTGCTATGGTAACTAGCCAATAAGTGATTTGGGGCGACCAAACAAATAAAAACTGTTATTTTGAGTTGAGTGAAATTTTGAGGTGACTAAAAAAGGCATAAAATACGCCGTTCGTCGTTGAAAGTGACTATGGTAATATACATATTCGATATTTTGGCAATCGGCTGCCTTGCTTACCGTATAGTCACTTTTGGTTTCGTAGTAAATGAGTCACTTGAAACGACAAACGAATCAACGTCATGACTGAGTTGGAGTTGAGATATAGACAGGTGGCACGCATTATAGAGTTAAGCAACGAATTCGTACATCTCAATATTCATGTGTTGTCAAAGACGATGTAAAACTTAATTTAAGAATCAACACGAGAAGAAAACCATGAATGAAATGATGTTTGATGTTGGTATTAGGATATATAGCAATTCGCTTAAGTCTGCCGTTAGTCTGAATCAATAATTTTACGAAAATTGGATTGGGGCAAGACACCACCAGGGGAAAATGAGACAACCATTTCAGAGCTTTCGAAAAAGGCTTCACCCCCGTTCTTAATCGCCATGCTTTAGATGTGATAGATTGGACATTAAATCAGAGACTTCAAAAGGTTACTCACTAAAAGTGTGTGAACGTGTGCAAAATTGTTAGACTCCTAACAATTTTCAAATCAACGTTTTGATTGAAAAAGAGACAATTATAAGGCTTTCCAGAAATAGCCGTTCTCCAACTTAAATATATCCGCAG
Source organism: Nephrotoma guestfalica (assembly GCA_963691935.1). Taxonomy (NCBI): domain Eukaryota; kingdom Metazoa; phylum Arthropoda; class Insecta; order Diptera; family Tipulidae; genus Nephrotoma; species Nephrotoma guestfalica. Next base: position 251,879,837 of record OY829915.1, read on the forward strand.
ACAGACCAAAACAAAACCTATATAGAAGCAAGCAATGCATACATAGGTGCAATGTTATCGTAGAAACTAGAGAACTAAGAACATCTCGTTGCTTATGACAGTCGATCCGTACCAAAAATAAAAAAAACTTCTTAAAACTTCTATATTTTATATATTACAAAAAACTGTTACTGTAATGTAGTTTAAGTAACCGGAAGGCAACAGTTGATCGAACTCCCCAAGTTCCCCAAGCGCTACTCTTAGAAGGTATGAAACCGCTGTTGGGAAAATTATGTGTTAGCTAGTAGATTCAGCAATAAACAGCCAATGGTGCCTGCACATCGAGCCGCTTACGAGATTGTAAAAGGCCCGAATGAACCTAAGTCGATTGTCGAATGAACCTAAGAAATGAGTGCAGTTTTCAATGACACAGAACATATAGTACAATTTTGAACTTATAATTTGGATAATAAAACTATAACGAGAGATTACTGTAGGAAGATTAACTTGCTTATGGCAATGAACTAATAATCAAAACAATAAAATTAATGTACAAAATGTTTTTATTTTCGTGAAACTTGTGCCTCATTTGAGGTACGGTAAGTAATTTTGTCTGTAATACAGATAGGTAGTTTGGTCATGTGGATGTGTGAATATATACATATGTATGTAAATTAAATTATTAAATGTTCGTAAAAGTGGCTCTACCATTTTCCGTATCCGCCACTTGAACCACCTCCGTATCCACCACCGAAGCTACCGCCTCCGATGCTTCCGCCACCGTGGCTACCGCCGAAGCTACCACCTCCGATTCCACTACCATGGCCGCCACCGAATCCACCTCCTCCGATTATTCCGCTGCTATATCCACCGCTGCTATGGCCACCGCCGAATCCACCTCCTAATCCACCACTGCTAAAACCTCCATGTCCACCGCCTAATCCACCGCTGCTAAATCCTCCATGTCCACCGCCTAATCCACCGCTGCTAAATCCACCATGACCACCGCCTAAACCACCGCCTAAGCCGCCGCTGCTGAATCCACCATGTCCGCCGCCTAATCCACCACTGCTGAATCCACCATGTCCGCCGCCTAATCCACCGCTACTGAATCCACCATGTCCGCCGCCTAAACCGCCGCTGCTAAATCCGCCATATCCACCACCTAATCCACCTCCTGATCCACCGCCAAATTTACCACCGCCGAATCCACTACCACCGAATCCACCACCGCCATGTCCACCGCCTAATCCACCACCTAGGCCTGCGCCCAATTTGCCACCGCCAAATCCGCCACCTCCAAATCCACCACCGCCATATCCACCGCCGCCATGTCCACCCCCTAATCCACCGCCTAATCCACCGCCTAATCCACCACCACCATGTCCGCCGCTGCCTCCGAATCCACCACCACTGCTATAAATTCCACGTTTAGCACGTTCGGCATCTTCAATTTCGGAATCAACAGCTAATGCTTTTGCAACCAAGCAGCACGCTAACACCATAAAAATCTAAACACAATTAATTTAAGAAAGGTAACATGAATAAATCGTTAATCAACAAAATCTTGCAACGGATTTTTGATTTTATTAAAACACTTACTTTCATTGTATTTTTAGTTTTTGTTTAACTATCTCTTGAGATGTTTATTATACAAGTTGTATGAACTTATGATGACTTATTTTGGAAAATCAGAGCTTTATATATTATTAAGCCATCCCCATAAAATTGTAACGAAAATCTTGCATTCACATATTATATTATGTATATCGGGATGAAGAGGTTGCAGTAGGAAGTGGTAACAAAGCAACACCATCACGGTCGTTCAATTCTAAATTCAGCTTCTGTTACTGGTACATAGTGTATAAGACGTAACATAAGAAAAAAATTAATTATGCTGCATCAACAAGTGCATGCTTGATAAGTCCTCGTTCATGAAACTTCTACGTTCATAGTTTTAGGTGATGGGGTAGACCTCATGAATTTGTAAAAGGTCTACATCGTGACCTGATTGTTATAATTTTATAAGAAAAACGAAAGCATTTTGGTTTTTTGGTTTATTCTGTTAATGGCCCTAATGCATAACAGTTAAATGTAAAATTGTTACTCTTTTACGAAAATTATGGACCAATTACTCAAATTACACTTATTCTGTACTTTTATTATGCTTCGCAAATGCTAAAGTAATTTGCTTAAATTTTTTTAAATGATCTAATTACCAATTACAGTGAAATTGTTTGACATGTTCCTTTCATTACATATGTTCGTTTACGCTGTAGAATATGATTGTGTGTGAATTGTTTGACTCATTTTGGGTTTGGACAATCACATTGCAAAATGTATCTGAGTTTTTACATTCTAAGGTGATTTTAATGTACAGTAATCGTTTTACAAGCCGGTTGGAAATTTTAAACATGAGACGTAGCAGCGCCAACGTTTATTTTGTATAAGGTGAGGGTAAACATATAAAACATACATTTCTCTATTTCAAAATATGAATGAACCTCAATATTTGTAAACTAATTTGTCTTGTCTGAACTATGTTGTTTGAGCATACCGTCGATATATGTTCATTCATACGCATTATAAGCAATACCAAAAATCTGTTGAACTCACTATCTGCATATATGCAAATCATCAATATTTGCAATAGAAAATTCTGAATTAATTATCTTATATCGTTGCGATTTGTGAACGGCATAAGATAAGACTTTAATAAATGCGATGCACCAAAACTCGATCAAGGCAACAAAATCAGTTTGTTTTGACATATAAAATGTATAACGAAAAATTAGAGACCAACTCAATGTACCACGAAATGTCACGAATGTTAGTTGCGTAGTCGTGTTTTTACGAGGTATAATTTATTACCGGTTTACATAAGGTTTCATAAATGGTTTAGCCTGTAAAATTTAGTACGAAAATCAAAAGCATTCGCTCTATACTCGTGTACTATGTACTCGTGCGTTGCCTTACTAAACTATTTTTGTTTTTATTTAATTTCTGTCACATACATATCATCAGCTGTTCAAACACACATATTTAGGGTCAACTGTGTTACGATTACATGATCGTAACAAGCGCTGTTTGATTAATTTTATTCCCCTCGGTTTGCGTCCTCGCTTTCGAAGTTGTGTAGTGTTTGTACATGTCGTGGTGATGGCGCGAGGGTGAGTGAGATGATGGGAGAGAGAGCGATGTACATCGAGTGGTGTGTAAAGCAAAACATTCCATAAGAATGTTTTTCTTATATGCCTCTCGTTTACATCAATGCGAATTGATGTAAACGAGAGACAGAGAAGAAAGACAATTCTTCTGGAATGTTCTGCGCGTCGTTTGTGTGGCGTACGAGTTTTTTTTGCTATTCGAGTTTTGATTTTTTGATTATACAGTCGAGTTTTGTAATTTGATTAGAGTTTTGAATTTTGAAAAGTCGAGTTTAACATTTTGAGAAATAGAGTTGAGTTTTTTTTTAATAATGCCATAAATGGTTGTTCAATTTTAATATAATTTTATGATAAAAGTGTATAATTTTTGCTGTAAAAACAAACTTTAGTTAATTTTATAAATAATTAAGACCTATAATTAATGCCATCCAGGAATAATGTAATAATTCTTTGGTGAATAAAAAACCATTATTTGGTGAATGATTTCTAAATAAAAATATTAAGATGGAGAAAAATTGATACCAATTTGAAAGGAAATTGTTTTATTTAAAAAAAAAACTTTTGTGATTTGTGAATAATTTACTTTGTGATTTATTAATATAGTAGATTTTTCCAATATTTTGTGTGCCACATTAACTCATCAATAACGGTTCCGTATTAAACGGACCCCGTATTTTTATATTTCATCGGGTACCGTATATTTCATCGGGTGCCGCATATTTCATCGGGTACCGCATATTTAAACGGGTACCGCATCTTTTTAACGGGTGCCGTATATTATCAACGGGTGCCACGCATATTTTCATCGGGTGCCGTATATTATCAACGGGTGCCACACATATTTCAACGGGTGCCACATATTTCATCGGGTGCCGTACATTGTTTAACGGGTGCCACATATTTCATCGGGTGCCGTATATTTCAACGGGTGCCACATATATTTTCATCGGTTGCCGTATATTTCAACGAGTGCCACATATTTCATCGGGTGCCGTATATTTCAACGGGTGCCACATATATTTTCATCGGTTGCCGTATATTTCATCGGGTGCCGTATATTTCAACGGGTGCCGTATATTTCAACGGGTGCCGCATATTTTCAACGGGTGCCGTACAAGGTCAACGGGCGGCCAACCGGCTGTTTTGGTTTTGGTATCGGGGAGAGGCCCCGCAACGGTATTAGTTTTTTGTAAGGTACAATTTTTATTTATATTTTTTTAATTTTATTTTTTTTGATTTTATTTTTTTTGATTTTTTTAATTTTATTAATTCTTGTATATTTTTGTAATCGAGCGCCGCATAACGGTCGCGCGCTCGATGTGCATTGTTGCTCTCTCTCTCTTTCTCGTTACTCTCTCTCGTTTTCCCTTTCTGGTGTTTTCTTGTTTTTCCTTTTAAAAATAAAATGAATTACTAAATTTTTTTTCGGTGTGGTGTGATGGGAGCGGAAACTCCCTCTGTGTCGGCGTAGTGTTTGCGGTCCCTTGATGCCCGCATCCGATTTCGTAACCAGGGCTTGTCCCCGTTTGAATGCGGATGGATGCGCGCACCAAGGCACCGCTCTCGGTTTATAATTTCGTTGTGTTCGTTCCTCAGGTTCCGGCCGACGAATTTTGGCGGAACTCGGTCTTTATTATTTGCGTTTCCCCACAATTCTGTATGATCACGGTGTAAGCCAGGAGCCCTGTATGCCTCAAATCCCACGACCTTCGCACTTCTCCGCTGAGAACGTAGCCGGCAAAAATCACCGTGGAGGCCTCTGCAGGTGCTTAGTGATATCTGCAGGTTGGCAGTAGCCAGCCTGTAACAGTGGCGCCCAAGTTTTTTTCGCGAATTTTTAAATTTTTTGATTTTTTAGATTTGTACCTTCACTCTCTTTGGCGTGCGCGTCCAGTGTCGAAACCAGTGCTTCGCACTGTTTGAATTCGCATGGACACGCACACCAAAGCCAGTCGATGTGCGAATTTTTAAATTTTTGATTTTTTTTATGATTTGTAGCTTCACTCCCTTTGGCGTGCGCGTCCAGTGTCGAAACCAGTGCTTCGCACTGTTTGAATTCGCATGGACACGCACACCAAAGCCAGTCTCCCGGTTGGCATTCCCCATCTGCGATCGCAACCAGCACGGGCTGTTTGATTGCGCGTAGATGGGGGTGTCATACCCCTATTCTTTGGACATCCGACTTACGAGCTCTTTCCCATTTCCACTATGTTGTGTCAGATTGTGGTGGAGCTCGGATGTCATTTGTCCAGGGTTTAGCTTAGCTTCATTTCTTCTTTTCCCCGAAATTTCTCGACCGAAATTTGAGGAACGGAACACTTTATTATTATATTATTATTATTTTTCTATTTTTTTTATTATTTAGCCGACACGGAGTGGGATTTCCACTCTCATCATACCATCCTTTTCGTATTTTTGATTTACATTTATATTTGATATGTTTATTTGATTTTTTTTGATATTTGGATATTTTTGGTTGATTTTTATTAAATTTTGTATTATTTTTGGGTTATATTGGAACCCCGCGTACGGTTAGTACTTCATTTTATATATTTTTTTTTGCATTTTTTATTATTATTCTGCCTGCATACCGCTGGGTGTGTTGGTAGTTTTGGTTTTTTCTTTTTCTTTTTGTGTATCGTTTTGTAAATTTTAACGAGCCCCTCCAAATTAGGTTCTCATTGAAAAGCGCCACTTTGGAGGGTATCTCGTCTTCTCCGTCGTTAAACCATCGTGGGAGTACGGGCCCCACGGTACTAGTGGACCACGGCTTCACCGTCCCTAGTATCAAATCTACAAGGTAACCATTCCTTCTTTTCTTTTCTTATTATTTGATTTTCTTTGCGCTTTGCTTTACTATTTAGTTGTACAATTTCACTATCGGCGTACCATTGGGTGTGTTGGTAGTTTACTTTTCGGGATTATTATTAATATTTTTCATTATTTTTCGCGTATTAAAATGGTTTTCAACGAGACCCTCCAAAATAGGTCCTCGTCGAAACATGCCATTTTCGATGGTATCTCAATTACAAGGTAACCATCCCTTTATTATTATTGCAATTATTTTTATCATTTGTATTTTTTTTTTTTTTGGTGTTATTTAATTATAGTCTGTGTGGAATTATTCCAATTTACTTTATTTGGGACCTTCAGTCTCCTCTAAAGTCATTTTAAATTCAAATTTTTGTATATTTAATAACTTAATAAAGACTACGTCATTGTTTCTTGCCGAATAAATCGAGCGAGTTTATCCCTCTATCCTTTCATCCTTAAAAATGTACTTAACATCATTCGAGCAAGACGATTTGGAGCGAGGCTCTATAGACGGACCATCATTAGCTGAAAGTGGACTAAACTACACTGGATCTCCCTCGGACAACTCCATCGACATGTTCCTGTTTCAGGTAGACACCATCGCTTCGTCTCGCGGATTGTCCGACCAAACCTTGTTATTCGAGCTACATACCATCCTGGAAGATATCGCCTTGCAGTGGTATTGGACATTCCGCAAACATAATCCGAACGCTACCTGGACAGATCTACGAAGCGGTATCATCGAGCGTTTTAAAGACCGTCGCACCAATTACGAAATCCGGCGAACCGTCGAGGCACGCAAACAACGACCCAACGAAAGTTTCCTAGATTTTGTCGATCAAGTGTGGAGTCTAACGCTACAATGTCGTACACCGTATTCGGACGAGGAGCTCATCGAAATTTTAATGACGAACATGAAGCCAGAATTAAAGTTTCATCTCACCGAGCGTCGGTTTAGCACCATAAATGAGCTGATCAAAAGTTGCTCTGCTTGGGAGGAGTCTTTCAGGCGGATCAAAGCTACGGCGGACCCTGCAATCCATTCACGACGCGTGATCAATGAGTCATCAGGCAGTCCGTATGATGATGTTGGAGCATATGACTCTCATGAGAATTATCTCTTGACTGATGTTCTACCCGATAACTCAGTATCCGCAATTCACAAGGGGAGCAGGTTTCCATCGGCAGCGGCGAGACGTCCTGGCGGACAAGTCCCAGCAGACAGCTCGGGATCAGTTGGTAAGCAACAATCAAATTACGGTAAAAATGTCGTCATCACAACGGACACTCAGACGGAGTGTACAGAGCACAAATCAACCTCAACCCAGACTGCGGATAGTAGAGAGGATAGAGCCACTCAAACCGATTCAGAAGAATGCAGCGAGCAATACAAATGCGGAACGCCGCTCCCCGTCGAATCCGATGAAGAAGTAAACTCGTCTGCCAGTAATGATTCCTTTCCCGATCCTTCTTCCCTACCAAATTCCCCTTCCCTTCCTGTCGCTCTAAAGTTTTTCTATAATTCTCCGTCGTTAGCTAAGTTAGATCGTTTAAAACGTTCCAAGAAATATTGGAACCACCGCGCTGCAATGAGAAATGACGTGATTTCCTCCGTTTTGTTCTCCGAGGGTAGTGACATTCGGCCTTACGCCCAGGTCTCTATCAATAAGACCCCGTTTAAGGGTCTTCTCGACAGCGGGGCGAGTGTCAGTGTTCTCGGGAGTGGAGCGGAGAAAATCTTGTCGAATCCATTCGTAGAGTTTCATAATTTCCCATCCACGATAACTACCGCGAGTGGTCAAGTCCAACGAGTATTTGGTTACATACGAGCTAACGTCGAGTTTAATGGAATTTCTCAAACCATGAATTTTTATGTTGTTCCTTCCTTAGAACAACCGCTTTATTTGGGTATCGATTTTTGGAATCGTTTTGGAATTTCCCCAAAAATCTCCGCGTTAAATAATTCGGACGAATTAGGTGAAACTACCAACACACCCAAATTTCATATTTTAACCTCTAATGATCGTCGTAAATTGGATCTTATCCGCGAATATTTCCCGAACAGCGATATATTAGGTTTGGGCCGCACATCCCTCATCACTCATATGATCGATATCGGTTCCGCAAAACCAGTCAAACAACGTTTTTATTCCGTGTCCCCAGCTATCCAGAAACTCATGTATGCCGAGTTGGATAGGATGTTGTCTTTGGGGGTCATCGAGGAGTCACAAAGTTCCTGGTGTTCACCGGTCACGTTGGTGCGTAAGGCCAATGGCAAAGTCCGTTTGTGCTTGGATGCTAGAGAACTGAACAAGGCCACCGTCAAGGATGCGTATCCGCTGCCAATAATCAACGGATTGTTGGGTCGTTTGGGACACACCCGATTCATTTCGGCGATTGATTTGAAGGATGCTTTTTGGCAGATCCCACTCGATCCAGCATCCCGCGATAAAACAGCGTTTACGGTTCCTGGACGGCCCTTGTATCAGTTCAAGGTGATGCCGTTTGGCTTGTGCAACGCACCACAGACGCTTTGTCGCTTGATGCACCGCGTGATCCCGTACCAATTGCACGATAAGGTCTTTGTGTACCTCGATGACCTTCTGGTCACATCCTCCACTCTGGCCGAACACTTCGAGTTGCTACAGCAGGTTGCTGGATATCTGAAGGATGCCGGTCTAACAATCAATTTGACCAAAAGTAAGTTTGTGTTGAAAGAAGTCGACTATTTAGGTTATATTGTGGGTGATGGTTGCCTCCGTACAAACCCAGATAAATGTAAAGCTATTCTGGAGTACCCTATTCCGAAAACGACGAAACAGATTAGACGTTTTCTGGGGATGTGCGGATGGTACCGTCGCTTCATACCTAATTTCGCCTCTTTAGCTTCTTCTCTCACCGATCTTACTGGTAAAAACACTAAAGTATGTTGGTCTGCAGCTGCTGATTCTTCTTTTAACGCTCTCAAAACCGCCTTGTCAACTGCCCCAGTTTTGACGCATCCTGATTATACAAAACCCTTTTTTATTCAGTGTGATGCCAGTGCCGTTGGGGTCGGTAGTGTCTTATTTCAGGTGGACGCCGAGGGGGTGGAGCGGCCCATTGAGTTTTATTCACATAAGCTCAATGCGGCGCAGCGAAACTACTCGGTGACCGAGCTGGAATGCTACGCTGCCGTCCTCAGCGTGCGAAAATTTCGTCCCTACGTGGAAGGCTATCCGTTCGTCATTTACACTGACCATTCCAGTTTACGCTGGCTAATGAGTCAAAAGGACCTCTCCGGACGTTTGGCGAGATGGAGTCTTAAACTCCAAGCGCTGGATTTTCAGATTGGATACCGAAAAGGTTCAGTTAACATTGTACCAGATGCGTTGTCTCGAGCTTTTCCGGATGAATCCGCTCCTTGTGCGGATGAGTCTGGGAGTAAGAGCACGCCTGATCCTGGTGCCCAATTTGAAGATCCAGCCTTGCCGAGTAAAAACATCGACTCTTCTGTGAATGCGTTAATACCTTCTTTCGTCCCCATTTTGCACGTTGATCAAAACTCGGTTGCGTTCCAAGATCCAGATTACGTCGATCAAATCGCGAAAATTCGTAACTTAAAAGATTGTTCGCACAACTGCAAGATTCAAGATGATAAACTGTTAATATCCCCATTGTTTGTTTTAGGCCCGGCTTATGAGACATCTCAGGGTGTGGGACGTTCCCACGTTTGTTACGATTACATGATCGTAACAAGCGCTGTTTGATTAATTTTATTCCCCTCGGTTTGCGTCCTCGCTTTCGAAGTTGTGTAGTGTTTGTACATGTCGTGGTGATGGCGCGAGGGTGAGTGAGATGATGGGAGAGAGAGCGATGTACATCGAGTGGTGTGTAAAGCAAAACATTCCATAAGAATGTTTTTCTTATATGCCTCTCGTTTACATCAATGCGAATTGATGTAAACGAGAGACAGAGAAGAAAGACAATTCTTCTGGAATGTTCTGCGCGTCGTTTGTGTGGCGTACGAGTTTTTTTTGCTATTCGAGTTTTGATTTTTTGATTATACAGTCGAGTTTTGTAATTTGATTAGAGTTTTGAATTTTGAAAAGTCGAGTTTAACATTTTGAGAAATAGAGTTGAGTTTTTTTTTAATAATGCCATAAATGGTTGTTCAATTTTAATATAATTTTATGATAAAAGTGTATAATTTTTGCTGTAAAAACAAACTTTAGTTAATTTTATAAATAATTAAGACCTATAATTAATGCCATCCAGGAATAATGTAATAATTCTTTGGTGAATAAAAAACCATTATTTGGTGAATGATTTCTAAATAAAAATATTAAGATGGAGAAAAATTGATACCAATTTGAAAGGAAATTGTTTTATTTAAAAAAAAAACTTTTGTGATTTGTGAATAATTTACTTTGTGATTTATTAATATAGTAGATTTTTCCAATATTTTGTGTGCCACATTAACTCATCAATAACGGTTCCGTATTAAACGGACCCCGTATTTTTATATTTCATCGGGTACCGTATATTTCATCGGGTGCCGCATATTTCATCGGGTACCGCATATTTAAACGGGTACCGCATCTTTTTAACGGGTGCCGTATATTATCAACGGGTGCCACGCATATTTTCATCGGGTGCCGTATATTATCAACGGGTGCCACACATATTTCAACGGGTGCCACATATTTCATCGGGTGCCGTACATTGTTTAACGGGTGCCACATATTTCATCGGGTGCCGTATATTTCAACGGGTGCCACATATATTTTCATCGGTTGCCGTATATTTCAACGAGTGCCACATATTTCATCGGGTGCCGTATATTTCAACGGGTGCCACATATATTTTCATCGGTTGCCGTATATTTCATCGGGTGCCGTATATTTCAACGGGTGCCGTATATTTCAACGGGTGCCGCATATTTTCAACGGGTGCCGTACAAGGTCAACGGGCGGCCAACCGGCTGTTTTGGTTTTGGTATCGGGGAGAGGCCCCGCAACGGTATTAGTTTTTTGTAAGGTACAATTTTTATTTATATTTTTTTAATTTTATTTTTTTTGATTTTATTTTTTTTGATTTTTTTAATTTTATTAATTCTTGTATATTTTTGTAATCGAGCGCCGCATAACGGTCGCGCGCTCGATGTGCATTGTTGCTCTCTCTCTCTTTCTCGTTACTCTCTCTCGTTTTCCCTTTCTGGTGTTTTCTTGTTTTTCCTTTTAAAAATAAAATGAATTACTAAATTTTTTTTCGGTGTGGTGTGATGGGAGCGGAAACTCCCTCTGTGTCGGCGTAGTGTTTGCGGTCCCTTGATGCCCGCATCCGATTTCGTAACCAGGGCTTGTCCCCGTTTGAATGCGGATGGATGCGCGCACCAAGGCACCGCTCTCGGTTTATAATTTCGTTGTGTTCGTTCCTCAGGTTCCGGCCGACGAATTTTGGCGGAACTCGGTCTTTATTATTTGCGTTTCCCCACAATTCTGTATGATCACGGTGTAAGCCAGGAGCCCTGTATGCCTCAAATCCCACGACCTTCGCACTTCTCCGCTGAGAACGTAGCCGGCAAAAATCACCGTGGAGGCCTCTGCAGGTGCTTAGTGATATCTGCAGGTTGGCAGTAGCCAGCCTGTAACAACTGTTGATTTTAAATATTTTCCTAGCAGGTGTGCGAAGTTAACACTTAAAAATGCGAATTATCAGAAGTGATTTACGTCACAGTTTTGTTCATATTATGTACATCCATTAAAAGTTTTACTTTACCATAAAAAGTTTACCCCAGAAAACGCAAAACATGAGTGAAAAGTTAGCCGTTACTCCAAAAGAGTATTAAGAGAAGTGTGTTGTAATGTTGTTTATTGAATGTGTAACGAGCGTACCACACAAATTTGTTGGGCGCCAGTCTACCTGGCACGTTGAGCCGGGCTACGCGCTCGAAGAGCATAATGACTTGCAGGGCGGTCTCCCTCTTATTACTTTTTATGTCTGAAAAGCCAAAGCAATGCAACTAAAATCATCAACCAAGATTGTCAACCATGCGATCGTGTGAGGAGAGAAGTATGTGTGTCGGAATCAACATAAAAAAACGTATAACGATAGAAAGGAGACTCACCTGGCCTGAATGTAATTACCGATTTCGTTTTTCCCTTTTCCGCGGTTTTCTCAGACACTCAGCTCATAAATACAACACTTCCCCCTGTGATTTATGTCTTATTTATGTATTTTCACCAACCTGCGATGCTTTTCCTTTTCTCTTTGTTTTATTTTCACACCAGCGCTCGATACTTTTCCTTTTTTTTACTTTTTTTAATTTTTCCACCAACGTGCGCCTCATTTACTTTTCTTCCTTTTTTACTTAATACAAACAGCGATATTTTCTTTTACTTTTATTTTATATTTATTTTTATTTTTGTTCACAAATCTTTTTATCATTCCTCTCCTTTTTTGAATTTTGCAGATTCCCGCTGTGATTCATCAAATAAAAATCGATCCTCGCTCATTTTTACGTTTCCGTTTTCACCTCCAAAACTTTATTCCCGGATGAAGAAACTTGACCCCACAAATTCCATTCTCATATTTTCTTTGCTTCCTTTTTCTTATCAATACGGAAATCCATAGTCCAATGCCATCTTTACTCTATCATTTCATTTAGCTGCCATCTGCTGTAATTCTCATTGTACGATTTTTAGTACTATTACTGTTCAAACCAAAATCCGACACCCATCAAATTTTACATGAATAAAAACAGTAATTCGACAGGAGCATATTTGTTTGATTCTCTCATTTGTGGTATCTCCTTTCAGCCAGGAATCTTGATCGCCGATATACGGGCTCACACGATGCGCCATCTGTCACATACTCCCAATGGAATAAAAACAAACAAGTTATTAATGCCCTATACAAACGAAAATTGTCCCCTTAGTCTGGGATAAGGTGCAATACGATTTACCCAGTACGTTCAGCTGCATGAGTTAATTGGAAAGGGCAATGATTATGTAATTACATGGAAATTAAATGGTCGGAACACCCCAGGAAGCGGATCAAACGTTTTGTTGGTCACCTGAATCGAGTACCGATATGCGATTTCAACTATCTTCTATCATATACTACGTGCTACAATCAAGTGACCGTCACACAATACTCCAGCTGGCAGCAACGAAATTTTTTCAAAATTTAACAATATATAATTTGAAAAAATTTCGTTCCTCGACTTTAGTAGTTTACTATACTACTCTAACGTCCACTCACCTAATAATCGTCAATGTTAACTGCTACCTCAGCTAATATCAATCCTATCTTGATTATCTAAACTACATTTAGCATTGATGCGGTCTCAAGTCATTCGCATGGAAATTGCCCAATCTTTTACCGACTTGATTGTCCAATACGTACATGCTTAATCCGGTTTTGCCGATCACTTTACATTTCTCATACACCGAATCAAATTTAGCGTTATAATTCTCGGCCGCCTTCGATTATTTGAACGACCTCTTTAACACAAAATGGCCTGTGCCGAACTGATTAGGATGGGTTCTCAAATTGTAATGCTTCGAATACTGACTGTGTGCTGTTCGTAGGTTCTCCTGTACCGCCTCGCAAATGAGCTTTAATCACTGTGCATGATCTTCCACGCTCCATATTCTTGACGAAATTTACATAATATGGGGTAAATTTCGTTGACTCGTAGACTGTACAGGCAATATGACCGATATTCTGATCCCAATCGCTATGTCCCTCTTATAAATAACTCCTAATAGTGGATCAGATACTTCAATTGACTCTCTCCGCCGGGTTTGTTTGCGGATGATAATTCGAGTTGAGCCAGTGTCTTACCCGATATTTACGTAAAAATTCTTTAAATGCTCTACAGCCACGAATTGGTTGCCGTTATCGGAGATCAGACTGATAGGTACGCCAAATACTAGAGACACATTCTTCTCCTTGTGTTTAATGCGTGAACCAGTTTTCGCTCTCCTTTCAGGCTTCAACATAACAAATTTGCTGAATACATGAACGATTTCCATCAAATATTTATTTCCCGATTTTGAACGTGGATAAGGGCCCATATAGTAATCCGCTGTGACTTGCCAAGGCCGAATGGGTATGCGCGCTTCTCCCATTGGTATCTTCGAAACCACACATTTCGACTGATTCACTAGACATTTATAACATGACTTTACGTAGTGGCAAACATTTTTATAGCCATCCTTGACCAATAATACTTCTCTTTCATTCTTCTGAGGTTCTTGATGTAGACAAGATGAGAGGCCAGTATGTCGTCGTGGCAGTTGTACAGTGCTCCACTTCTTTCGTGTTAGAGTACACATAGTTTCCAGCACAAGCTTCGTGCTCCATTATACTCTGTGGTTTAACAATAATTATATAATTTTCCATTCTCTTGTCCCAAATCTGGGTACTTTTCGAGAAATTCCACGACTTCACGCTTAAGCCTTTCATACTTTTGTTTTTTTTTTTGCAATTCCTGGAACTACATTGAACTTGCCTTTGTGATGCAGAAGCTCTAAGTCATATTGCTGTAATCTCATAGACCAACGGTCTAGTCTTGAAGCCGGATTTTTAAGGTGCTTCAATCACATCAATGATGCACAATCCGTTATGGCTTTGAATTTGGCTCCTTCGATGTATATTTTCTATCGCCATTTTCTAACACCACCGCCAGACACTCTCTTTCTGTGGTCGTCCAGTAAAACACTTATAACATTAAATATTTATTTATTTTATTATTTGTTTAAATTAATTTGAATTAAATTCTATATTATTTATCCGCCATGTTCAATGGCGGATGGCTTGTGTGCGGCATGGTGTGAGGTGCGCATGTGGTGTACGAAGTTGCTTTATTGGTTGATGCAGACGAACTGGAAGCATGTTAAACTTATATTTGATAAAATAAAGTTGTTCGTTTTGCTTTGCTTGTATTCGTTTTGGATTCTCGTCATATCGTTTGCGTTGTTTTTTTGTTTGTTCATTTTTGTAAATAATACTGTGGGCAAAAAATAGTAAGACTTCGTTCATAATTTTAAAATTCTTTATTTATTTCTCCAAATCTATTTCGTCCCCCTCAAAGTAATCCCCCGGCCTCAATACACTTGTGCCAACGTTTTTTCCAATCCTCGACACAATTGTTAAAGTCAATTTCCGGAATAGCCTCCAATGCGCCAAGCGATTCACGTTTAATGTCTTCAATTGACTCAAAACGGTTTCCTCGGAGCGGTCGTTTGAGTTTGCTGAACAGCCAGAAGTCACACGGAGCTAAACCGGGCGAATACGGTGGTTGCCGAACGATATGGGTGTAATTTCTGGCGAAAAAATCACGTAAAACCAATGCAGTATGAGAAGGTGCATTATCGTGGTGCAAAAACCAAGAGTTGTCGACCCATAATTCCACCCTCTTTGAACAATTTGTACCAATCTAAAACACTTGCTCGTGACATACAAATACCACCGAAGGCCTTTTGCAACATTCTGAATGTTTCGGCACCACAAAATTGATTCCGCACACAAAATTTAATGGAACTTCTTTGTTGAATAATTTCACTCATTGTAAAAATCGCCGAATGCACTTTTTGTACTTCAGAAAGACAAGCGTATACTAAACGCTAATGATTATTTTGATGTGACATTTGGCACAGATGTCACTGACAGCCATATCAACATAGAAAAAAATAATATTTCGACGAATAAGTTTCCGCGCGAAATTTAAATTAAAAGGTCTTACTACTTTTTGCCCACAGTAGTATGTTTGATATTGATCTTGATAAAGAATTGTGGTAAAACAACCGGGTGGCGATTTAGAATTGTGCCAATAATTGCGTTGCAATTGCTAGATATTACATTTGCGATATATACAATTAGAATAGTAAAGTCATGACGTGTTAGCAGTAAAGTTATGACGATCCATAAAGCTCAAGGATTAACTTCGCCAAATGTGAGGTGGTAAAAGACACCAAAAAATTCCAAAAAATAATGATTTATCCGAAATGTGCAATTTATATCAATATAAAAATAAAAAGGAATCAAAAGCATCACAGTTTTATAACTTCGCCTTAAAATCAAATTACCTATTTATGTAATTTGTGAAACTTCATCAAACCCCAGCATACTTATAGCAGTACATTCTAAACTCTGGTATGGCCCCGTAACCGTAGTACCATCGAGAGTCGAAAAAATTGGTGTAAAAATGAAAGTCAACCAAACAAATCTAGTCGTCTACGCAGCATATATCCCACCTCAATCAAAAAGTGATCATTACGTCGAAATGCAAATATAACCTACAACTAAACAGCTCCTTAAACGCCAAAGATATAGCTGATATATATCAGCTATATCTTTGGCGTGATGTCATGTGAAGTCATCTCGTTTAACCGATTTAAAAATTGCTGTATTTTTTGAAATTTTCCATTTTTCGGGAAACACGCCCGAAAGGAAATTATTGAAGGAATTATTGATGTTGTTCGTACAATCCAATAGTAATGCTTGGTCTATAGACTGATTGAAAAAACGACGCGAATATAGAGGAATATCAATCTATAGAGGAATATCAACTTCATCATAAATTCCTAAATTAAATCCTTAATAGCACGTCATATATCAATAAACCATTCATGCCGATCCACATCAACTAATCTGGTTGATTTTACTAGTAAAATAATTGACGAGATAGAGAAACACCATCAAGTTGATGTAGCGTATACGGATTTCAGCATTTGATTTTCTCTGTCATCAAAAAGCACTCTAGAGCTTATTCGCATTTGGCCGCATTTCGATTAGATAAATTGGTTTAAATGGAAATGAGAAATCAATACGTCTGGTGTTCCTCAAGGATCATCGGGCCCTGGACTTTCATAGACCGAATAACCGATGTAATCAAAAAGTTAAACGTCCTCATATTAGCTGATGACGTGAACATTTTTCGTATGGTTAATGGAATGCTAGATACGGGGAAACTTCAAGAAAACTCGATAAACCATGTCTCGAAATTCGATAAACCATGTCTTTTGATCGTGAAAGGAATACGTTAATTACTGCATACACAGTCAACAGCGAAGTATTGCAAAGAGTCAATGAGGTTATGGATTTTGGTGTAACATTTGTTGAAAGCGCTAGTTTCAATAGGCGCATTGAAAATTATATTGTGAAGACGACTGCCATGTTTGGATTTGTTAAACGATGGACACGTGAATTTAAAGATATTCAAACCTTATTTTCACTCTATTTCGCATATGTTCGATCTCAACTGGAATGCGCTGTAACGGTCTGGAATTCATATCCATGCTATGATGTTCACATAAAAAGAATCGAAAGCATTCAAAAGAAGTTTCTGATTTTTTTGTGTTAAGTGACTGGAAACCTCACCAAAATTTACCATTCCATGAAATTGTGGGTCGGTTACCTCGGTCCTCAATAAAATGCACGGATTGCAAAATATACATGCTTGAGAATATATGACTTCTCTTGGGCTTTTATTGGTAACGGTTCACTTGGTCACATTGATTCAGTTGACATTTTGGAAAACATATCAATTTATGTGCCATGCAGAACATTTCGATACCATGAGTTTTTAATATTAGAACACCATTCCACAAACTATGGAGAATTATCCTGAAGAATTATTTTTAAAATTTAATTTTTTGTTTAAATTTAATTTTAGTTTTAAACTAAATGTTGTTTTAAATCTGAAATCGTAAATATAACTCACAGAACAGATTTGAGTGAATTATGGATCATAAGATTTGTCTGATTCACACAAGAAAAAGAGTGCGAGAAGAAGTGTGGCTTCAAATTTAATTGCCTTGTTTCATGTTACACCTTGATCCAAATCGGTTCAAATTTTAATATGGAAAACCTGATCCAAATTTCGTTTTAGATCGCAAATTTTGATTTGAAATTTAGTAAGCGCCTTTGCGATGTTTCATGAAACATGAACTGAGCAGCTTCAGATCGACACTACTGTCGCTGTAGTTGTAGCTTTTGTTGTTGTTGTTTCTGCTATCGCACTCTCTCGTGGGGTTGTATCGCCATGGAGGAGGGAGTCAAATATTGGCCCATATAGTTGTGGCGTGGTCTGGCGGCTTTATATGTAGTCGCAAAAAATTTATTTTTACCCACGTTGGTGCGGCGGCTTTATTTTTCTGCTCGCACGTAAAATGTTTTACTTACAGCTAAATTATAATTATTGGGAATATAAATTAATTCTGTCCTTTTTCAAAAAGTGGCTCTGACTGTAATACATTTTTTAAAGTGACAGCTGATTTCCGTTGTTTCAGACAGAATAGACATCTACCGTTAACATTCAGTTTGTTTTGCTTTGAGTTTCAAATAAATCGTGTTTTTTACGGTGTTGAATATGTCGGACTGAAGCACATCGTGAAAGCTTACAGTGACAATGCTCTAAACGATAAATCATGTAGAGAACGGTTTCGACACATCAAAAATGTGTGATGATTTCCGTGTTGAAGATAAGCCTCGCTTAGGACAGCCAAAAAAATTCGTAGACGATGAATTAGAGGCATTACTCGATTAAGATCCGACTCAAATGCAAGAGGAGCTTGCCGGTATATTGGGGCTGACCCAACAAACAGTTGATCTACTCGTGTCTACGATTCAAGCAAGGCAATTGGGTCCCTTATAAATTGAAATCAAGAGGCGTGGAAACGCGATTTCTTTCTTGAGAGCAGTTGCTTCAAAGGCAAACAAGAAAGGGTGTTTTACATCTGATAGTGACTGGTAACCACTGTTGTGCAGAATAATTACGTTACATTACTTACGCTATTATTTGTCGAAATTGTTTACGTCATGTAACGTAACTAATGTAAAAAATGTAATTAATTAGCCGCAACTGCCTGAAAATAAGTAAATTAGTAAAAAAATTTAAATACGAGTTCATTATTTTCTAGTCGATAATACAACCAGCCGTTTGAGCCGTGCATTACGAGAATGAAGAACGTTGCAAAAGTCGTAAAAAAATATTATACGGACCGAATTAATTTGTTCTCCCAATATTTTTAGTTTTATTTTAATGATTGTTAATATCTCGGTAAAAACCGCCGTCTGGATAACCAGTATAACATTTTTTATTATTTATTATATTTATTATATTATATTATTTATTATTCACTAAATATAACTATTAATTAATTAAATTGATTAAATTGAATTAACGTTTTTGATCCGCTATATGCAATGGCGGTGATGCCTTTGCATTGCCACTAATTACGTTGATGTTGCGAGATGTTACATTTGCTATATGTACAATTAGGAATATTTGGTTGCAATATCTAAGGCCGGATTCATACTTCTTCGTTCATTCATTCAAACAATTTTTCCGACCAATAATCTCTTATGAAAAAATGCAGAAAAAGTCTTCATTTTGGACTAATATGATTGGTCGAAAAAATTGTTTGAATGAATGAAGAAGAAGTATGAATCCGGCCTGGCCTCTATAGACTCTCAAATGTCAGTTATAATAAATTGATAATGTGAAACATTTTTTGTGTGGAACGCAGATGTATTTTGCCCATCCAATAATAGGTGTTAAACAGCTTGTGGCACTAATCTATGTACGGAACGTATCTATATGTACTTTAACATTTCTGCTGAATCTTGTAAGGTAAAGTATAAAAAGTTCGTAACACACTGTCAATTGTCACTTTAAATAAATGAGTTTTGCTTTAGAACTTTCCATATGATGATCAATTTTTCCTATCCAATAACTAGATTTGCTCATCTCCAAAAAAGCTATGCACGATATATAACGTTTTCACTTAAAGTTTTCACCAAGAGAGTGGTGAATAAAATTTAAATTAAAAAAAAGATTGTTTCGTATTGCTATATCATCTGTCATCTACAGTCATTAATAGTTTTGATCATTGCAAGCAGGTCGGCCATAAAACAAGTTATTGTGAGTCAACCTGCTGTGCAGTCACCTGCATTAACACGAGGCTTCCGTTGCAGACGACGAACCATCAATCCATGCCGAAGCGTTGTTGTGGGCGCTTTATCCATCTCAATACGAAAGTTTCTTAGGTCAACAATCGACAGCACGAACTTAAAGTTTCAACTTGATTCCGGATCAGACTGAACGATTATCTCTGAGAGCAACTATAAGCTGCTATAGTGCTTCGGGGAACCTAATTAATACGCGCCATTTGTTTTGGACGATAGTGGTTTGGGGCATGTTCGAAATGTGTGAGGGTTGCTGCTGAATTATTGTGCTGGTTTCTGAAAGGTTAAAATTAAATCTTTTGTTAAGAACTGGAGCTACCGGAGTGTCAAGGTAAAGTTGTGCACTATAACATAATTTTGTAAGCGATTCGATGGCAGGTGATTATTGTGTTGCGGGATAAATTTCATTATGTGTATTTCATTGCTATACACTATTTGTAGTGTTCTGAACTTGTATACTCTATATTTTCCTGAGCCTTTTATGACAAATTTCCTTTCTGAAAATTTACAATGATTCCCAATTTCACGTGAACTTTCCCGGTCAATTTTCCAACCGAGTTACTTAGCTACAGTACTCTTACCTCGTAAAGTTTGAGCTCTTAGCACTTCTTGATAGAATTCGGAGTATAGATGTGCGTATCATCCATTACGTGTCCGTTACGATTTCAACTGCTTTCGTTAGTAGGGCCGATATTTGTTTTCGTTCTAGGCAATAAATGATGTGGAACTTGTTAGACGACTCCGTATTTCCTGAGATCTTTAATTCACATAACTCATTATTAAACGTATTTAATTCACGTTGGATTATTTTCGTGTCCACTAAAATAAATGCTCTCCACCATATTACGAAAGCCACCAGGGAGCTCTCCTTAGGCAATATGTTTGTATCTAAAAAAAATTAAAATCTAGAAGAAAGATTTTTCTAAGTCTGCTTGAATCTGTAGAAGCGAAATTGTTGTAATTACGAAAATTCGTGAGATATAGTTTAGCGCAACCAACTAATAGGGAGAATAATGGGAAGGCCAATGCTGATATGCCCGGATGCATTGACAATGCGAAAGTTAGATGCAGACCCAGGTAACTTAAAAAGTCGTGGTAGATGCTTCAGATGCGGGAAGTTAAGTTGTTAAAAATATATTTTTGGCATTTTTGCCATTTTATACCTATTGTACACCATCATCGTATTTTCATCTTATAATCGAATTTACATTTAGCATAGTCATGAGTAATATGAAATATTATATTAGATGTTCCTTTCAATTCTAAAATGCAATGTCCGTTTTAATCACCATATTTGGCAACTTCATAATTCCGCGCTCATGAAACTTCTAACCTGATCAGCAAAAAAGTGACCTGTTAAAATAAATAGTAATCAGATGGCACCAGATCAGAGCTGTATGAGGGATGCGATATAATTTCCCAACCAAGCTTAAATAACTTCCCACTAGTTGCCAAAGATGGATGAGGCTTTGCATTATCAGCATGTTTTGCTATAATTCTTCATCGAGTTTAATCAGTTGTTAACAGTAAACATCTGAATTAATCGTCTGAGTCGTACAGAACAGCCAAAAATACTCCACACATTTGCTATCCCACTAAACTGATAGCAGATTAGAACAATGTGTATGCTGGTATATATGATGCAGGTTTACTATCTCTAACATAAACATAAGTAAACACCTCACAAATTAGAATGTGAATGTCTTATCGTGGGAATAAATTATTTTAATTTTTTAAAAAATATTACCGAGTCACTTTATAATAAACTTACAGTTTTTGACCCCGACTAGATCGGATGCCTTATAGATGAGGTAATCGTAATAATCATGAAGTGTAAAATGATTAATTTTAATTTTTTTTACGAACTCCTTGTTTATCTTCTCCATAAGCATTTCCATGATAGGTTAAAATCATTTGTCGTGAGTTCGGTTCTGTGTCATTCAATTTCAAAACCAAATGTCGATAAATTAAACTCACAAAAATTATTAATTTGACTTAATATCTCAATAAATTTACGTTCACCGCTGTTCGACCTTAGCGCACATCTATCAATAAAATATAATTAATTGATTGAGTTTGAACTTTCACTTAGCTAATCGCTTATTAGTTAACTATTAAAACAAATAATTTAATTAAACTGTACACGATTATATTTATGGTTTTTAAATATTATTTACAATTACAATGAATAGGCCGGTGTTGCTGTGTCTTCAATGAAATAAGAGCAGCAGTGTTGGATTTACTAATAGTTAACTAGAATTATATTAGTCTTTTCACCATTTCCATCCACCACCTCGTGAACCGCCTCCATATCCACCGCCGCCGCCGTATCCACCGCCACCGCCGTATCCACCTCCGAAACCTCCTCCACCGCCTCCACTACGCCATCCACCTCCACCGCTACGGAATCCGCCACCTCCGCCGCTGCGCCATCCACCACCACCACCACCGCTGCGCCATCCACCACCACCACCTCCATATCCACCGCCGAATCCTCCTCCGCCGCCTCCAATGCGCCATCCACCACCGCCTCCACCGCTGCGCCATCCACCACCACCACCGCCGCTTCGCCATCCTCCACCACCGCCTCCGTATCCACCACCTCCGTATCCGCCACCTCCGAATCCGCCTCCCCCAAATCCACCGCCACCTCCATAAATGCCGCGTTTAACACGTTCGGCATTTTCGCCTTCGGCATCAACGGCCATCGCCGTTGCAATCACGCAACATGCCAATACCACATAAACCTAAATTAAATAACGAATAAAATAAAACAATAAACCATAATAAATAAATTTAATTATTATCTTTGCTTCTTTAACACTCACTTTCATTGTTAGCGTTTTATGTGCTTTACTGTCTTAAAACGTTTTCGATATACGGTTTATGAACTTATGATGTTTTAACTCGGAAAATTGTTGGTTTATATATCTTTAGCACATCCCCAGAATAGATGCTTTGTAATAAAGAATAGCATTGGATTTATTTACGGGATGATGTGTTATGCATACTTAGGAAGTGGTATTCATGGCCATTTAATTCTTAGCTCAACTTAACACGATAAAACAAAACAAAAAGCAAACTTAGCTACCTTGGCTATCTACTTATGTTAAGAAAATCTAATTATAAACTATAATTCATCGTTGTGATCGCAATGACATCAATAATTACCAATAACGTAAGGTGAAAATCATTATTCTAAATTTTCGGGTTTATTGAGTTGAGTGACCGAAGAAAACAGAAGAAATACGACATTTTGCTTAAAGTAAACCATTATCGGTATCAAAAACTTGAGTATAGAAATTTTTTAACCACTCAGTGGCTAAAGGTCAATTTTCCAACTATAAAGTGGTATGCTTAGTACTTACTCGTATACTTAGATAAATAAATAGATTTTTACTGTGTAATATTACACGACACCGCACATCAGTCATTTTATCTATTGTATTCTATACGAGTATTACTGAATATTGAGTAAAAGCTGGAATTTTCATCTAAATACAACTGTACTGTTTTATTTGTGGTTTCATATAATCAACAACTTAGCAGTGTGAATGCGAAGTTAATAGATCAAAATGCTTTTTAAATTCGTGCTTATTCCATTGGCGAGCTTCACATTAAGTGAAGAGACATACAGGGTGGCTGACGAATATTGCTACATTAACAAACTGAAATAACTTTTTGATTAATTCACGTAATTTATTTTTTCTTGATTCATTTGAAAGATAATTCATTTTTATTAATTTTTCTTAATTGCGACATCTCAGCAAACAATTATTCGTTACTGCCTGAAGAGTTGCAGCGGGAATTGCCTCAATTATCGTTCGAATGGATTGCTTTAAATCATTCAAATTTGTTGGTTTTGTGTTGTAAACTTCCTGTTTGCAATAACCGCACATGAAAAAAATCAGGCGCAGTAAGGTCAGGAGACCTGGGGCCCAACGGAATGTAGAGTTTCTTGAAATCAGCTTATTGGGGAATTTTTGCTGCAATTCTGTTATAACTGGCCGGGCTATGTGAGGAGTTGCACCACCTTGTTGAAACCACACAGAATTGAAAGTGGTTCGCTTTCGGTGTAGTACTGGAAAAAAAACTCTTTCAACATTTTTAAGTAACGGTCTGCAGTGACCGTAACAGTAACACCGTTCTCTTCAAAAAAGTAAGGCCCGACAATGCACTTTGATGAATCTGCACACCGCACTGTTACTCGAAGTTGATGTAATTCCGCCTCATGGAGTATCTGTGGGTTAGAATCACTTCATATTCGACAATTTTGTCTATTAACATTGCCGTTCAGATCAAAATGGGCCTCGTCAGGCATAAAAACACAGTTTAAGACGTTTTCGTCCTCTTCCACCATTTGAAGGGTCTTCTAGCAAAATTCCAAGCGAATCGGCAAGTCTGCTGCGTTGAGTTTGTTTGTTATTTGAATTTTATAAGAGAATAAGTTCAAATAATTGTCTGCAGTGACTGTCTGCTGATACCCATTTGAGCAAATAAGCTCCTTGTCGAAACTCTGGGATTGTTTCGATGATAAGGATTTCTTGCGATTGACCCATGCTCAGTAAAATTATTTACGAGCCTCATTATAGTACATCTGCTAGGAGGAGTGCCGCTAAAGGTGCGCCTATATTCTCTTTGTACCTAAACTACGGACTCCAATGCATAATAGCGGCGAACAATCCAAACTCTTTTCTCAGTGTCCCAATTCTACATTTTCGTTAAATTAAAAAATCAATCTGTAAAATAAATAACAATTGGAACAGATTAATTACATAGACAAAAAGTTATTAATTTTTTTTTGGTAGCAGGTTTCATGAGCCACTCTGTATATGGATTACAAGTAAACTTGAATACTAATCGCAGTCTGAACAGAAAATTAGGGAATGTAAGTTCATATTTGGGCTGCTCTGATAGGAACGAGAGATGAAATATACAAACATTTGTGCAAAGACTTGACATTGTATTGCTCGAGAACGGTGAGAAACTGTCTTTGGAGCATCACATAAAAGAGCTGATAGGAATAAATTAGTTGGACGGATGTCAACATGATTCTGAAAGAATTTATCTTAGACTCTTGCTTCAACATGAGGCGGCACCTAAATAATTTGAAGACGTTACAACGATTTCAGTAGACGGGGCGGTCAATTATTATAAAAGGTACCAGGAGTCAGCAAATTATATATTTTAGATGATTTGGCAAAAACTCTGGAAGATGCAAAATCGTACGCTGTTCCCGCCAAATGAGACAGCCTTTTGCATATATTTATGCCTGTTCCTCGCCAACACCTTTGGATTGAAAATGAGTAAGACATGATTGAAGACAAATATTGCAAACTCTGCGGAAAGGATGAGCCTTGCAGTGGTTGCAAATCGTTTGCTTTAAAAGACATTCAATTCGCTTTAAGGATACTAGGATTTAATATAGAGTCCTTCAACCTATGCACTTAATTTTGGAATCAGATTATCTAATATTGACTACGTCTCATCCAATTTTGAAGAAGAGAATGAGATGGCCGAACATATGATCTCTTTTAACCCTAAGCAGTCAAGTGTATTTCTCAAAATTGATAGCCAAAATTTTATTTTCTTGATGCTCCTGGAGGTAGTGGTAAAACTTATTAGTATGCAACTCAGATTCGTTATTTTCGCAAAGCACTTAGTTTTTTGCTACTACGTACAACACCTGGAGTAGCTGCTAATTTATTAATTATTGAACGAACATTTATTCTATAAACTTTTTAAACTGTTTAGACCAATCGGTGAAACATTCCGCTCATAGGATTAAGGGTGGAAAGTATGATGGTGCAAAGAATACCCGTCGTGCAAAATTGAGTATTACAGATGGGTGAACTTTTGCACAAAGAGCGTTGATGCGGACAGCACCAACCTTTAATTAATTCGAATTAGTCTTAACTTTCCACTAGAACGGCAACACGAATGGGTTCTGTGTTGAAGAAAATTTTTTGTCGGTCGCATGCTTCAGGTATTAAAGTTTCAGGCAATAAAATTTGTACTGATAGCTGTTAATCTTCCGTTCATAAATTGTGCTTTAACATTTTATTGTGAGGTGATGATTTTGTTCATTAAAGTACCGTGGCTAGAAGTATAAAGTTCTAATTTTTAGCATAGGTTTTTAACTTTTTTCGAATATTTTAAAATTGTACTAACTCAGCTAAGGTATATGCAAGAGATATTCATATTTTCTTATCATTCCGTTTTTCGAAGAGTAGAATGAAGCACAACTGTCCATTACCCATGTATATGATGAAATTCCTAAAGCTCGTTCCACGTAGCCAAATAGAAAAGATAACCCGCATGTGAAGTCTATCGACAGATAGACACGTGATACATACACACCATTTTCCCGATCCCAATCCCTAACGCTTAAATTGAGTAATTAAATGTAAGAAATGTTATGGTCGATAATTGGTCTAAATTGTAACGATATAAACAATCCTTCGGAGATTACAAAATCTATAATTTTAAATACAAGTTTAATTTACAAAAGTATTACGTTATTATAATATTAATTAACAATATCACGTATAACCAATTGATGTATAATTAAATTAATCACGGTTACGGAAATTGTGGTAAAAAAAATTGTGTGTTCAATAAATAAAGTGCGCCTTCTAAAAAAATACTACTAATCGGTGCTCAATTGAATATCGGCTTCTTTCTAATAACTCTTCAATAATATATATACGAGTACTTTCAAATATAATAAATAAAAGCAATTATTTGAAACAATCTATATAATTATATGTTATGAATCATTTCGGTTAGAACATGATCGTTCGATATTTTAGTTAGTTAGGAGATCCAGTGTGCATGTCGCACCAGATTTGCTTTTGTGGTAGACCGTGATGAAACCACTGCAAAGTAAAGTGCACACCATTATCGGTTGGTATTGAACTCATTAATTTGGAATAGATTAGATTTAATGGTTTAGTTGTTTGTTTTATTTATAAATAAAGTCATTGTTTGTAAAATTATTGTGCGGCGGATTATGCAACGAAACGCACATTATGAATACAAAGTAGTGCTTGTAAGAGGTGTGATGTTAAAAATGTATTTTTATTTATGGTCTAATAAACGATGTTAGCCTCCTGTGGTGACCTCAAATTTGGTTTCAAAGATGATTTCGTGTTATACGCTTGAGCATTAAATTGTAATTTTTGTTTAACATTTTCAATTTGTTTCCTCTACTCGAGTGTAGAAAAAAGTCGTCTTAATTATTAATTAGAATTTTGAAGTATTAAACATAAATATACATTTTGGAGGACTTAGGCTCTTGTATAATTTCACCACATATACAACCATGACGTAGAACTAATGAAACCAGTTTTTTTTTTCAAGCTGTGTCTAACTACAAAATAATCGAGCATGATTTTTAAATTGTATATGGTTTAATAAATTGATGTACCGCGTCATTAAAGGATTTAAAAATTCCCAACTAATTGACCCAAACAATATTTAGACACAACAAAAGATAAATAATGAATCTTTAAAAGTATATGAAATTGTTTATAATGAAAATAAAAGTTTTATGAACTGTGATCATAGTAAAGTGTTTTTTTTTCGAAGACAGGAAATGATGGAACACTGCACAGAAGATAAAAATATACTAATTTCGACTTTTAAATTTTATTATAAAATCATAAAATCACATTGCAGAGAATTTTAGAACAAATACAAAAGGTTTAAGCATATTTGATACAAATGTCCATTAGAATCGCATAATTTGTTTCGGTTTTTTGATATAGAGTTGTTTTTATCTTCCGTGATATCCACCTCCATGGCCACCTCCGTGTCCACCGCCTCCGAATCCACGGCCGCCACCACCAAATCCACCACCTCCAAATCCACCACCACCATGACCACCGCCTCCAAAACCTCCATGGCCACCCCCTCCGAAACCTCCACGGCCACCGCCGAATCCACCACCACCGAATCCGCCACCACCATATCCACCCGATTCAGCTACATCAAGCGATTCATTTTGGTCATCAATTGCTGCATTATCATTTTCAAAGGCAACTTTACGTTCGGCGTCTGCTGGTAATGCAACGGCGACCGCAGCCACACAAAACAAAACTATAAACATCTATAAATATGGAACAAAATCAAAGAATTATTATTTATCCATTTTATGGTCACTTTACAATCTAATCCACTAAAGTAAACTCACTTTCATCCTCACTATATTTATTTATTATTTAGCTTATCCTGATCAACTTGATTCAAGTAATACATTTTAGTCCAGCATTGCAACACCTTATATACTCTGCCAGAAGACAGAATTTCGGTGTTTTAGAATGATGATCGATTTTTTGTTGTTGCCCACCTTAATAGTCAGATCGGTGATTTTTAGTTTTTAGTTAGAACGATGGATATGTATAGGTATCACTATATCTATAAACAACTTGTTGTTGTAGTTTTTAATAATTCTTCATCAACATTTATAATAATTCGCAATTATAACCAGAGCCAACAACAATTTATATGCAAACCTATCTAATATATGCTATGTAATATTTGGATATACCGAGGTACGAACGCAAGAGCGAGAATTCCTAAGAACGATTTATTAAAGATTTGTGGTCAGAAAACAGATATACGTGCGTTTAGTTTTGTTTCTTGTATCTGTTGAGTAATTGATAGTTAACCAAACCACAAAAAAATTGTTACAAGATTTTTTTTGGTAATACGTAAATGATCACAACTTGAATTTTACTATTTACAGCAGGTTTATTATAATTTCAAATCTTGATATGCTTCACTTTCAAATTTGACAGCAAAGTTTGCGTCAATAGCCTGTCACCATCAGCTGCGCCTTTATTTTGCGTGTCGCTTCTAATTTAAACAAGTTTAATTGATTGTTAATATTCATGTCCTCGTAGGATTGTAAATTCTATATCCTAAGTTGTGATTCTATGTTACTAATAAAATAGATAAAGTCCCGAACTGTTTTTGAAGCTGATACACATCAGTTAAAAAAAATTTGTTGCTATATCAAGTTAGTAACTTTAATTTTAAATTTATTGAATTTAAAGTTTGGGACGTCTTATAAAGAAGTCTTATTTAATGGCCTAATTTGGTCTTGTAGAATCTCTTCTGAAACGGGTTCTCTTGAGAATCAAAATGCTAATTAGGTTTCGACTTAATAACATATCAATACCTGTTCCATTCATTATAGCCACACGGCTTGAAATGGTTGATTCAATTGACTGATAGCCATAATTGGTGAATGAGCCGTAATTTTTGAAGATGGTTTTACTGTAACAACTCTATTGTGATGACACTAATGTGGTCTTTGACGCAGGTCATTTTTTTAACACAATTGTTGGTGGCCACTATGTGGTTGGCTTTGATGATAACTATATCTCCATATTAGACATATAGTTTTGTTCCATTTGGTACGGTGGTTTGGTGGATTCTCAATAATTGGTGACGAGTTCGGATGGTAAGTGGCTTAAATCTGAGTTTAAATAGGTACCAAACATTATACCAACACGGGTGAAGTTTATTCCAGCCAAGATAAGATTAGGAGGTGGATCAAAGGAATAATCTGGATCTAGAACAAGAGTAGTGCACTTCATAGGATTTATATCTATGCCAAATACTCTTAGTGATTTAGCTAACTCTTCAAGAATGGCTTTGCTGTATAAGATAGCGGAAATTTGACAGCGGAAAATAAGGGATTACGCTACTCGCCGCAAGTTGCAGCACTATCACAAAAGAGAATTTATTTTGTTATATAATTACCAGGGACATTTTGTATCTCTTTTTTCACTAAATAAAACATTCCAGCGGAATAAAATATTAAAGTGATCCTTAAAATGACAAATTGATTGATCTCCGAAGTAAATGAACTCGGTAAATGAAATCTTGCAATTTAACAATATTCCGTCTTTCCGCCATTATTTAAAGAATTACGATGAAATTAGGATAACAGTATTGATCAGGGATTTTAAAGTAAGTTTTGGACAAAATTTAGGATCTGTTCATGCTGGACTAAAATTGGCTATTTCATAACCAATACTTTTGAAAATTGGTTTCTAGATTGATTTGTGATTCAAATATAAATTTTAAATAAAAAAATGGTATCTGTACATTCTACACGAATAAAATGTATTTTAAACTGGAGAGAACCCGGCTATCTCTTAATTAATAATTCTAAAATTTGCATCGCATACAAGGACAAGTTGAACAAAATTTATTGATTAGAATTTCCACTGTAATGTTTTAATTTTCTATGTCCATATAAGTTATTTTTGCTTTTTGGCCAATATCTCAAAAACTTCCACTAGTAACCAATACTTCCGGTTGTTTTTTAATAGTTTAGGTCATACTAAGACTACATGGAAAATTTGGTGAAAGTTCCGAAACAAAATGAATAAAAACTTTCCGCTGGTAATTATATAACAAAAAATCTCTTTTTTGATAGTGCTGCCACTTGTGGTGAGTAACGTAATCCCATATTTTTCGCTGTCAAATTTCCGCTATCTTATCCAGCATACATGAGCCCATATTGATCTCTGCTGAATACTACAAATGTTAATATTATTTTTATATTAAATGGAGTCAATTTTATAGCGCTTTTGGGAATGATTAAATCCGCGAATATTCTATGTACCAAAATTAGCGGTACTAGATTTATTAGGTATCAGAGAAGGACTAGGTTGAGTTATATCAACAGGAGTGTAAGGATTTGCAGCGACATGAGTGGTTCTGACTGATAGACTGACTATCTAGTGTTTGCAGCTCTAAATTTATATAATTTAAGGAAATGAAGGAAGCAAAATCTACGAGGGCGGATTGAAAATGAAGCTACCTAAGTAGGAAAACAAAATTTTTGTTTTCCAAAAACCATTTATTTCTCAACATAGTCTCCATTTAGTTCGACACACTTAGTAAGACCATATCCCAACTTTTTTATACCATCTGAATAATACGATTTCGGGAACCCCTCAAAATACGCGTTAGTTTCAATAATCACTTCTTCGTCTGAGATGAATCTTTGTCCTGCAAGCCATTTTTTCAAGTTTGGAAACAGAAAAAAGTCACTAGGAGCTAAATCTGGACTATAAGGTGGATGATCAACCAATTCGAAGTGTATTTCACGTAATTTTAGCATCGTATCTAATGCTGTGTGAACCGGTGCGTTGTCTTGAAGAAAGAGCACTTTTTTCTTCTTTAAATGTGGTCGTTTTTCCTTGATTACATCAACCAATTGATCCAATAATGCACGATAATACTTTCCTGTGATTGTGGATCCTTTTTTAAGATAATCGATGAGCAATATTCCGTGTGCATCCCAAAATATAGTGGCCATAACCTTGCCAGCCTATTTCACTGTCTTTGCCTTCTTCGGAGCACTTCCACCAGCTTCCACCAATTGTTTCGATTGATTTTTGGTTTCAGGTGTGTAGTGGTGGACCCACGTTTCATCAACAGTAATTAATCGACGCCAAAAATCAACAGGATTACGCTTTATCATGTCCAAACACCGCTGTGAAGTGGTCTGTCGAACAAGTTTTTGTTCGACACTGAGCAAACGCGGCACCCATCTTGTCGATAGCTTTTTCATATGCAAATGTTCATGCCAAATGTTGAACACACGTTCATATGATATGTTTACCATTTCAACAATCTCACGCAACTTGACTCGGCGATCATTCATAACGATATCGAGGATTTTCTTGATATTTTCTTCAGTAACCACCTCTTTTGGCCTTCCTGTTGATGGTATTGTTGCAGTGCTTCTTCGGCCGCGTTTAAATTCAGCAATCCAATATTTTACCATTTAATCTGACGGAGCAGACTCACCGTAATGTTTATCGAGCTTTTCTTTTGTCTCTTTCGCCGTTTTCCCTTTCAAATAATAGTGTTTAGTCACTGCACGAAATTCGTTTTTTTCCATTTTCAAGAAACACAAAAGTTGCTTACTTCAAACGACTACAACAAATAAACTAATCGATGAATTTGGGTGAAAATTTAACATCTGACGTTTGACAGATTGCAATTTCTAAAAAACAAAAATTGTTTGTGTTTGTGCTGCCATCTAGCGCTAGGTAGTTTCATTTTCAATCCGCCATGTATGAGCATTCATTATTTTTAGTTGATTAAATACTAGACTGATTGACTTCGAAACGAACAGGCTGTAAGAATAGGACCGGTGTTCTCCGGCACACTGCCCAGTTCTTGATCCTACAGTACAACAATCAATGAATTTCAATATTTTAATATTGACCTAGTCAACTGCAAGAGCTGTACCATCGGTCGACCAGTTAGGCAATGCTCGGGTGTTAAATAATCGGTATCTTCACGTAATAATTCCAAACCAAATCGTTTCAAATCGTAAAATCCATATTCAAAAGCCCAAAGTGTAGCGATATAATCGTCATATCGTTACAGTCGTGAGGCAGTCCCACACCTTGAGAACTTCTTATATATGTATGATTTTCATATGATACGTGCCTCATAAATGACCATTCATATCTGCGACTTCAACAGCAGCATTACCAACAATTTTCTTGACTCTACCAGCTATGAATTTAAGAGCAAGTTTTCCCGATAAATATTTTGCCGCATCGTTTTGAACAAAACTACGTACATAAATAAGCTGACTAAGCTGGAAATCACAAATTCTTGAACGCAGATTATACTGTCTCGATAAAGTAGCCTTCTAAACACTCCAGATCCCGCGACAGTTGATATTCCGAAACATGCATTATCTTATGTTGATCGAAAACTAACTAACCCAGTGCCGATGACTATCAGAAATATTCTGAAATTCGTGTATATTGCCGATAGCAACGTTCGGTTAACAATGTCACTAGCTTACTCGGTGGGGGAGAATTTTGAAGTTTTAATATGTTTTACCTTTAAACTTTGAAGACGGTTTTTAAAGGTTTTTGAAAAAAATTCAGGTCCGTTGTTGATTAAAATTGACTCAAGAATCCCGAATAAGTGAAATGCGTTATTCAATGCTTGGCACAACAATGCTGTTTTCGCACATCATATGGGAAATAAAAGAACAACACGTGAATAAGAATCAAGAATAATAAATAGTTGTGTATTGCCATGTTTAGTCCTCGTATATGGTTCTAAAAATACATCACACTCCGATGACCCATATTGGGTTGAAAAAATTTGATTAGGTGCTTTACAAGTTGGAAATGTAATCTTTAATAATGAGTAATCTTTAATAATTTGGGTTATGTTTACACATTTTAATTTTTTCTAATGTTTTCTTGATTCCTAATTGCGTAGAGATCGGAGGGTCGTGGGCTTCAAGAATTAGTTCCAACACTAATGGAGTCGTAATATTAAGATTCCACGCGAGTAAACCACTAGTTGCGCTGTTGATTCCGAATTGATCAGTAAATAGATTTTTTGTTGATTTTGATTTTAATGAAGCAGTTAGTTCTACATATGAAGAATCAAGGAAGTGAGGTGAATCTAGGCCAATCAAACAAAC
The DNA here is from genome assembly GCA_963691935.1 of Nephrotoma guestfalica. Taxonomy (NCBI): domain Eukaryota; kingdom Metazoa; phylum Arthropoda; class Insecta; order Diptera; family Tipulidae; genus Nephrotoma; species Nephrotoma guestfalica. The sequence continues at coordinate 251,913,245 of OY829915.1, forward strand.
TGATTTCATCAGTTGGGTTAGTGTGAAGAGCCTCAACTGAGTTTCAAATACTCGAGATAACGTATTGAAAATGCAATTTATGGGCACGACGATATTGGCCGTCACCAAAAAAATTTAATTTGGGACATAATGGTAACAGCAGTCCACTTTTTAGTGCTTTATAATAGAAACAACATCTTTCTGTTCCAGTAAAACGTAGTCCAATTTTAAATTTTACTCGTACAAATATCTAAGATTGGAATTTTAGACGAAATATTGTATTAGTTTTCATATTATTTTGAACTTTGTGTCATTTTAGCAGTGGTTTCTATGATGGGCATAATATGTTGATTGTATATGTGTTTGTTCATCTATATTACGAGAATTTTGTTGAAAAGTTTCCAACCTCAACATGAGATGACAACACTCGTCAACAAAAGTGAGACAGTATGTACACCGAAGGTACTCATCGAAATATCAGCCATTTTGGACGAGCAGTTGTTGTTAAACAATCGATTGAGTGTTTTCGTGAAAATGGAAAATGTCAAGTATCAAGCTGTCCTTAAATATTTATTTTTGAAAGGCGAAACGCTTACGCAAATCAAAGACGAGTTGGACGCTGTATCCGGAGGCTCCGTACCATCATTTACCACCGTGACATTTTGAACAGCTAAATTTAAATGTGGCCGTACCAGCATGGGTGACGATGAACTTTCTGAACGTCCAAAAACTGCAATCACTGACGATAGCACCACTCAACTTCATTAAATGGTGCTGGATAACTGTCCAATTAAAATTAGAGAGATTGAAGAGGCTATGAATATGTCTAAAGAACGTGTTTGTCACATATTGAATTAAGATTTAGACATGAGAAAGCTCGTGTGGTGGGTATTGAGTTTGCTTACTTTGAACCAGAAACGTGTTCGAATGAACATTTCCAATATTCTGTTGGTGCAGTTTATGCACAATAAACCAGTGTTTTGGCGCCGGATAATTACTGTTGATGAAACTTGGATACCCCACTACATTCCAGAATCAAAAATACAATCAACATAGTGGAATCGTTCGACTGGAAACCTGTGGTAACTGGAATAGTCATGGAGTTATCTGAATCGAATATCTTCAAAAGGGGAAAACCACTACGGGAGCATATTACGCCTTTGAAAAGCTGAAGACAGAAATAGCTGAAAAGGGCTACATTTGCAGAAAAAAATCCTTGCTCCACCCAGACAACGAGCCATCTTACACCTCACCGGTTGTCACGCCAAAAATCCAAGAATTACGGTTTGAGCTGCTTGGCCACTTACACTCACCAGATCTAGCCCAATGCGACTATTTTTGTTTTCCCTAAGCTAAAAGTTGTGCTCGGAGTACACAGATTTTCGTCGAATGCGGGGACCATCACATTCGTAACCAACTATTTTGCAGAGAAAGACGCCTAGTACTATTTAGACGAGAGAAGAGCTCTCTACTAGGACTATGTTGAGAATAAAAACAAATTTGAAGAAAAAGTGTCTTGTAGCCGGAAACTTTTCAATCTAGTAATTTATCTATCTTAGATACGTTTATCGGTAGACGAAGAATGACCAATTGGTCAACCTTGTTACAGAGATTTCTTTGTTCCAATCTGCATGGCATTGTCAAGGCTTCATGAAACATTAATTAACTCAGCAATGAAAATGTAGACAAACGACGTTTACGGAATGCACCAACGCAGTGAGAAAACCTGAAAACCAGAAACCGTTAGTTATGCTTTTGGGATTAACTAATGTCAAAATCAAAATAAATGTGTAGAGTTTTAAAATTTAATAGTGATTTTGTTAAATTAATTATGGGCTCTTATTTTAAAACGCTTTTGTGGATGTGGGATCTTTAAAAGTGTTCTAGTTATCGATTTAACCACCACATACTAATAAAATGAAAGCGACCCACAAACCAAATAATTAATATTTGGACAGAAACTACCAGAGTGCTGGCGCGCTCCTGATGAGGGCCTTAGTAACATTTTCCTTAGCAAATATATATAATTTATTTATTTAACTCTTCTAATATAAGCCTAATTATTAACGAAGCTTCTTTTAATAATTTGGCCTCTGTATTTATTATTTTAATCACTCATCGAATGTTTCGCCAAAATTAATGGGACAGTCGAGATAGTCAAAAACTTATCAGTTCGTAAAGTGTCACCAATTGCACGAGTCTGCATACACTTTGTACCTTCTAACCAACATTGAGTTTACTTTTATACGTTAAGACACAATCGAACTCTGTTCCTTCGTCTTGCGGGCTACCGCAGTCAGAATAGTCTACAGCTGCCATTTTTCTCTGTAATACGTATTAAGAGAATTTGATGGAGTTCCTTTTCAATTTCAGTTTCAATATTAAATGCAATATACTAAGATCAAGCAGCGCGGAAGGCCACAATGCTCGCTAAACTGTCTCTACATATCCGGTGTAAATTGGTGTAGATATGTGATAAGTCTGAAAGATCAAGCAATTTTTAATTAAATCAATATCGTCTTACCAATCCGAACTAAGAATAGAAGCCATATATGAAGTAGATTATAAGTTTGAGTAACAAACTCAACTCAGATACCTTCTGGTTTTTCGATGTTTATTGTTGCTGGGAAATAGCAAAAATCTTCGGAGTAATCTTTTAGACTATTTTTACAATTTCGCCAAGAATACGCATATTTTATTGCCCAAAAGTTAAATTTCTGAGTGGTCACCCCGTCATTACTTATGGGGAATTGAAGAACTTATAGAAGTTGTTCCTGTTTTAATTTGTTCAACGTTTGTGTACCGGATGATCGTCGATGGTCTGTGGTTTTGTAATATCAGTAAAGTTTGATAATTTGAGTAACGCTAGAAGGCTTAATGTAAAATTTTTCAATACATAACCTGCTTTCTACGAGTTTCTACATTATCATTTGTATATATTTGTGGTTTTGGGGTTTTTTGGGATTATTTATGATAATATTTGTGATCAGGTAATTTTATACCAAGCCGACGAGAGAAGCTTAGAATCATTTCCAAGTGTTGCCATAGCGTAATGAGGAAAATGGGGTATGTTTATTGGAACAGGAAAAAATTATTTAAAATTGACAGTAAAACTAATAATATTATCGTTATAAGACATAGTAGTACAATCAACCGTCTCGGCACCACCTCCAGTTGTAAGCAACTGATCAAATCTATACTGTAAATATTAATTTTATTACTGCTATCATCTATTACGTATCCCGTACTTTTACTTTGGATCGATATATTTGTTTCGATCACTGTATATTGTTGTTGACACAGGCTAAAGGTGTGAAGTTTATTTCACTCATACAATAATTATCGCAACGAAAAATTTACGCCAACACGTTGCATGGTCTACGGCATTTTTTTAAACTAAAAACTTAAAATAATCTACAGACTTCTAATAGTGTAAACAAAGCAGTATCAACAAATTGGTCATCCATACACCAGTTGTGTGTTCTGACAGCTATATAAGGTATTGCAATTCTGGATGTTACATTAATAATTTAAATAAATTGGGTTGAGGTTATAGTTCGAGAAATCTACGATATAGACATGAAAGTGAGTTCTCTGTGTACTATAATAGTGATTTGTACTAATTGATAGTAGTGATGATGTTTGTTTTGTTCTGTATTGTTTAGATTTTCGTATTCATATTTTGCTTGATTGTGACTGATTTGGCATTCGCAGCCACAGACGATGAAGATGTTTATGAAAATGATGGTTCAATAGTTCAATATGACGACCTTATAGGAGCCGAATCAGCTCGTGGTGGGGGCGGAGGTGGTGGAGGTGGACATGGCGGTGGTGGCGGTGGTCATGGCGGTGGTGGACATGGCGGTGGAGGTCATGGTGGAGGTGGTCATGGCGGTGCTGGACATGGTGGTGGTGGTCATGGCGGTGGTGGACATGGTGGTGGTGGACATGGCGGTGGAGGACATGGTGGAGGTGGTCATGGCGGTGGTGGACATGGTGGTGGTGGTCATGGCGGTGGAGGTCGCGGCGGTGGTGGTCGTGGCGGTAGCGGTAGTCGTGGTGGTGGTCGTGGCAATGGTGGGGATCATGGCGGTGGTGGATATGGCAGTTTTGGTGGTTATAGTGGAGGTGGACGTAGAAGTGGAGTTGGTTATGGTGGTGATGGCGGTTATAGAGGAAATGGCTATTTTAGTAGCAGCCCTATATTTTGTGGCTTCGGTTTCTTCCGACGTGGCTATGGTAATTGTGGGGAGTGGTATAAAAGATAAACACATTTAATTAAATGACTTTTGAGCAGAACAAAACTAAATAAATGATAAAACTGAAAATGTTTATATGTTGATAATGTTGATATTTATATTTATGATTTTTATTACGACAAGTAATTAGCTATTTATGCGAAACCATTCAATTTACTATGGAGTGTGCGAAACTGCATCGAAATGTACATGTTAACAATTTTTGATAAAAATAGTGGAATTAAGTTAAATTCTGGCCCTTACCGTATGTTATACTGATACACTCGGTATAAAGTTCAATAAAAAAAATTAAATTACGCTTAGAAGTTAATATTTCAAACCTCCATAACAGAATTAATCACCAAAGTGTGTTAAACAAATTCACACCTTAATTTATTTTCCTATCTCTATATACTAAGCGTAAGTTAAGTGTAAGTTAAATAAACTTTAAATTATTTATTATCAGACTACAGTTGAAGCTTGGAGATGGTAAGAATTTTTCTTAATATTTAATATCCTGTACCTGGATCGAAACGTTTCGCGCCATTTTGTATAAACATTATTACGTGTTATATTCTAAAGAACTCTTAAATTTTTTACAGTGTATGATGTGATTGTCTAGAGCAATCCTTATAGAGGTGATTTGTTTTTTATTCATTTTCTTCAGCTCACACTCGATCACAATTACGTCAAATTGTTTGGTTTATCATAATCAATTGGTGAAATTCGTCCGGTATGAAAAGTTTTAGAGAACATGCCGAAGAAAGTTCATTACAACTTCAAATCTGAAATGTGTATTGGATGTGGAAAACTTTGGAGAACTTTATACAATATAGTCTACAGGTGTTTGGTATTTTTTTTTTAAAGAAATTGGTAATTTATTGCTTGAAACTTTATTCTAATTTACAATTGAAATGTGTAATAAAATGATTTGTCTACCTAGTGTGGTTTAACATATCTATATTACATATACATTTACTGTTTACTGGTACATTACAAAATTTGTAATTATTAGCTTTTTCCAATCACACGTTTCAAGCACTTGAAGATGTCATCAAGCAGGTCAATTGGAACACCAAAAACCGGCTACTACGTATTCCAAACTAATTTTACAAAAAGCAAGGGTAGCTAGCTACCCAGTTGAAATTTTTCCAGCATCCGTGTGAATTACTTTTGACGATAAACTTACATTGCAAATGTGTATGAAAGAGACAAAAGCTTATTTTTTGTCGTTTTTTGATGGTATGTTGACAAATGGCTAATGACAATGCAAAACTTCGTTCTTGACAATGTCTTGAGCGAAACATGTATGACAAGTCTTTGATGTTTCTCATTCCATCGCAAAATTTTAAAAGTTTTGTAAGTTTTCACGTATCATTTGTAATTATACTTTATTTTAAGATTTTCAATTTATTTAATAGTAAAAAAAATTTGCGTTTTTCGACAAGGGAAACTTCCGCCAGTTGAAGCACCGACAGTGTAAATTTTTTTTATGTAAATTAAATTGTTTTATTTAAAGTCGACAGCTTAATACGTCATATTGATAAGTAGATTATTAACCGTTATTAATAAACTAGTGGTATTTTATTTCCTTTAAATAAAATGTTTTTATTACAAATGTCAATATGTCCACATCATCTCAGACATGGCAAGTACAAAAGATTTTAGATATGCCATACACGATTAATCTTAGACATGTCATACACGAAATTGGTCCCATTTGCTGATAAATGTTTTTGTACGCATCACGCTTGTTCCTGATGACAAGTCACACGTAAATGACTTTTCTGCTGGGTAGAAGTAGGTATAGAAGTGCTTGGATATACTTGAAATGTGCGATTGGAAAACACTATCACCATAAATTTATGCTTGCTAAATATTTAGAAGAGGAAATATACTAAATTTTTTATTTGTTGTTACATTGTAACTGAAAATGCTAACGAATTAAGAAACGATATGGATTCAGGCTGGTTGCTGACAGAAACATCTTTTACTAATTCTAATTTTAAACAAATTCGGTTGTTTTCGCTATTCCGCTGATGTCGACTGGATTAGCATAGTTGTTGTTTTGTCCCCACCGCAGCTACACCAAAAGAAACTGAGAGAAAAATAAAAATAACGATAAGTTATCCGCCACTATTTCGTCCTTGAGACTAAAATGTCGCAACTCTGGAGTGAAGTGTGAGACGGATCCAACTCGCTGTCAATTTATTTTAAAAATATATATAAGGATAATGGTAAGAAAGAATGACTTACCAGCTAATGTTGTTGACTCGTGTGACGGTAATGTATTGTCACTATCGAGTCCCGCTCCTTGTCATACCGCTTTTGTGGCACTTGGGGAAATAAGCTTGCAATATCGGTTGCATTCCAAACATCCTCAATCCTACGTCTAGTGCGATGTACCCTCACCCCCCACCTTCGATCTACTGTCGACAAATTTTCTTTGAGTTTCTAAAGAAGTCCCAACGCTACGCTTGTACACTTATTTTTAATTAATTTAAGTCATCGCAAAATCGAAACTTATTGCGAACTTATTGCTAAACTTTATCCTGTTGTATCAGTTTATCATTTCTAATAGAAATGCATATCTATGTTCCCCAATAGCAAACACTTTGATATAGTATTCTCAGCCCAGCTGCCCAAATTATCGTCATACCATCTGGTACAAACAACTACTTAGTATTCGTTTACTACAAGGTTTAATGTCTAGAATGCGAATAGATCATTCGCGTGTTGTTTGCCAACATCGCAGCTGGCAAAATTGTAAACGAGCTTCGAGTTATAACTTTCTATTGCCTTCCACTGTTTAAAATTATTTTTAAGGCCAAGTTCCTCACTTTTGAAGTGTATATTTGTAATTTTCGACCTGAGGTTATATCCGTGAGAATATTTTCAATATGCGTTATCCAGATTTACTTGCATCTCTGCAAAAATCCGATCCACATGTGCTTTACGATAAAATGTATATTTTGACCAATTTTACATATAGTATAGAGTAAATTTGGACGAGTCGAGTTGAACCGATGTTTGTATAGCACACGCAACTTCGCTGGCATTTTCATCTCAATTCTCTTGGACTTCTCAGCCGCTCTTCCGGATTATTTTGTGTGTGATGTGTTTGTCCAGTGTTTTACACCACACTTTTCTAAAAACGTTTTAAACTTGCGCTGATTGTAAATTGTTACGGTAATTTCGGGAACTCAAAATCCTAGGAATAAAGACTCCTCCCCATGTAATTCATAATAAAACTCTTCTTTCCCGACGAATTTGCCACATCACAAATTTATAAAATATATCGATGATCACCAGCAAATATTGATTACCCCGTTTAGATTTTGAACAGAGGCCAACATAATCTACCGCGGCCATTTGCCAAGGGCGCGTTGATATTCTTGGCGCTTCCGTTGGTATTCGATATGTATGATTTCGATGTTTGTCGACGTAACTTACCTCACACAAATCCTTAGCCTTATGAGTCCAATAATAATTTTCCCTGATCCTACTTTTTCATGCCTCCTATTCTCATAGTCTCCAAATCCAGTTTTCACTTGTATGCTGGAAGTAAGTAGCTTGTCATCTTTGAATTGAAAATCCAGATGTATTTCTGCGGGTAATCCTTTATTCCATTAAGTATCTTAGTGCATACCACGTCCTCCTGTTCTAGTTGAACATCTAAAATTACAACCACTTTTGAAAGCACGTCGAGAACAACGATCTACTTGCCTTTGCAGTGTGTCAATTTGAACGTAATTCGTTGGAGTTTCATGACAATTACCGACAGTTGGGATGTAAACCCAGGCATTCCTGAAATGTTTGTGATACAACGATTATATTGCCCAAATATTTAAAGACTCTTGGCTCGAGATCGTATACACGTACTTTGTCCATTAGCCTGACAAGCGTTTGAGTGCTGTAATGCAATTCAATCTGCTAAAAGGCATCACTCAAATCTATAATCAATACTCGATAAACGCTTTCTACTATTCACGCACAATATCACCACATACAATTCTACTCAGCCATGTCACATAAGATTCGTATAAGACTTCTAATATACGGTTCACCTCAGTGATGTCATAAATCATAAACAATCCATCCCAGATATGTCACCAGCGAAATTTAGTTTCATTTACTCATAAATTTCTATATGCGTGTCATGCTTGACTGTCACTGATGAGGCACTAGCGTGACGGCAATGACATTCCGGCTGGGTTTCTATGAAAAGTTGGATATGATCGGACCCTATAGGGTCGAGAGACTGCCATAATTTTTTTTGAAAATAACTAGTTTACTAGTGTGAGAACACATTCAACCTTTTGAAACTAAATGTCCACTATTAGGACTCTCAAGTTTCCAAAATTAAATATTTCAATATAAATTTTATTTTTTGTTGTTTTATTTAATCACAATAAACCAGTGGAGAAATCTGCTCACTTTTAGTTTTGACAAATTAACTTCTATACTCTAAAAGTGAAGTTCCTAAAATCTCCGGAAAGAAAAGTTCAAAACATATAAATCATAATTTGAATTATACAGTTCACTGGTGTCAATTGCAAGTAGTTGTAGACATTGATTACGACTAGTTGACGTTGTCCACGAGTAGTTGGCGTTGACGACGAATAGTCGACGTTAGTAGATGACATGTAAACGCCCATCTCTGGCCATTCAGAATTTCATGATTGCTTCAATTTAATTTTTAATTTGTGTTTGTGTTGATCTTGCCCCTGTTAGGCTTTTGTCGATATAGCGACCTGTGATCATTTTATTTACTTACGACTTGCTTCAAATATATTTCGGTTTTAATAAAAAGCACTGCATGACCTGCATTTTTTTACCGAAATTTACCTGTATTTAAATAAAATCCATCTCTCTCTGCAATGTGTCGATGGAGTGTATACTGTAAATGAGTATGTAGGTTCTGAGTGAATATGCAAATAAAAGTATTATCTGCCTTAAAAAATTCTTGGTTGTAATATTTTTTGACAAATTAAATTTAATTTAAAATAAAGGCCTAGGATTTATCATGCGAATTTAAAAATTTATTCAATGAAAAATGTTCTTATATTACATCGATTCTCTCAGATTCGGTTTAATTGGTTGGTTTTTATAAAAAAAAACTGGTGGTTTAATGCACAGGTACAATCGAAAAATAGTTTATATAATTTTGTTTCAGTAAAATTCTCCACATCCGTCATAACCATAGTAACCGAAGTCGCAAAGTATTAATCCGCCGCCGTAATAACCACCATAGCCATATCCTGGATAACCAAATCCGCGATAACCACGATATCCGTAACCTCCATAGCCCAAACCACGATACCCACCACCTCTATAACCCCTATAACCTCCATATCTACGGGCTCCAATTCCATATAAACCACCTCCAAATCCACCACGTGCTTCAGCTCCCTCAAGTTGTTCATTTTGATCGTAACTTATTGAACTCACTTGCAATTTATTATCACTTCCAATAGCATTTTGATAATCAACTGATCCAGGCAAGGCGACCCCGGCCGCCACCAAACATACTAAGACTACAAAACCCTAAATAGCAGAACACAAAAATAGATTATTTTTATCATTTTTAATATAATTCACTAGTACGACACGCACTTTCATATTTAGCTGGTGTGCAATATTTCTGAACTAAACTCGGTCAATTTTTTTTAAATAATACGTGTCTATCAATAATTGCAATTCATTTTATATACTGGCAAAATGGACATTGTGTACATTGTGAGGATGACCAGCTTGTTATTGCTGTTTTTATTCATTAGAGTCTCCAACGCTTATTTCTTATTAGACGCGTACCGTAAGTAGTTTTTATACGGTTTGTTGTTTTTGGCGTCAATTTTTCGACATGATAATGATAATTCGCATTTTTAATTTGTATCAATATCAAAATATACAGTGGACGAGACAAATATTTATTGGAATGCAAATTTTTTCTTGTTAAAAAAATACATCACGAGTACTTTACATCGAACGATATATTAGGATGTCGGTTTTGGTTAAAAATGTTTTTGTTAGTTTTAATCTGCGGATGCACAACATATACAACTGGGGCACTGATATAAACCACTCAAGAGCGCCGGTAACTTGTTTAATCATCCGTGCGCTGTCGTCTATACATGTTTGACAATTGATGCCTCGACAAACTCCAATCTCGTAAATTATTTTGTTTATGTAAATTTGGCGGAAAAGTACCACAGCTGAATTTATTTCTGTTGTCCCACTTCACACAACAAAATTATTAATTTTTCAAGTTCATGAGCCTACATTATTTTGTCAAGCATTATACGCAACTTATGTGTATGTTTCTAATAAAGACATCCAATTTGATTTAAGAGCGCAATAATTCATAGGTTAGAAATGACATTAACCCTGTACGCTACAACTCGTTTTTGGTTATACATAATTTAGAAAGCGGGTTTTTAGTTTGCATTCAAGTGAATACAAAATTCTATATATATATTTCTATTATTGCTAATTCATCAATGTTGCTTGCGTAAATTAATTGTAATTAATTATTTAAATTGACGTAGGTATAACCAGATAAAGCGCAGTAAATTAAATGTTTGTTTAAGTCATTTAGACTAAGATCACCACCTTTCCAATTGGCAGCGTCGGCACTAGCATCGTTCATTTTTACGTTAAAGCTGGTTGTCCAACCTTCCAAAATCGGATCGAAAGTTCTATTTGGTATTTTCCAATTTCATATTTTTTTAAAATGTTGTAAAAGTAAACGGGGTTCTTAAATATTGTGCAACCGAATATAGAACATCTAAATTTTGCTGCAGTCACTTTTGGAAATATACGACAGATTTCTGGGATAAAAGTAAGATATATTTAGAATATTTTCAAATAGATCTTCCAATCTTCACCGTCTCAAGTGAATGGAAAGTAATTCTCAACGATTTTAATATGTTTACAGAATTTAAAAATTTCGCAATTCTGAAAAATATTCAAAATTTTATAATGGCCATCCTACATTAGCTAAATACACTAACTAAACCATTACGCTTAAAGCGACCAGTTCTGTAATACAAAAGCCAATAAGAATTCCATAATTTTTGATGGTCAAAACCAAATGATGTCCTCGAGATTAGCCGAGAATAAAGTGAAGCTAGCGACTGGAAATGATCACTAATCAACTTTACTATGAGTTTGAAAGTTTAAAGCTTTACACTGGCTTTAATTATTTTCCAAATTTTCTAATATTCTGGAGATTTTTTTCCAATTCGGATTGTAATTTTTAACAGCTCGATCAGTCTACTAAAATTGTGGCAAAAGTACTCGATTCGGAGGAACTTTATTGTGGTTAAAATAATTTAGAAATTTTGAACAAATTTTATTTTGCTATTTTTTTTTTTTTGATATTCCAAAATTAATTGTAATATTGAAGTAAGTTTCTAAAGACGTTTAAGGTATTCATGGAGTTTACTTCTAATGGCCATACTACTTACTATCTTCCGATTTTAAAATTTTACGATGTTTACTTATGATATGATTTCAGACAGACCAACACACTAAATTTTTGATGAACGATTGTTAAAGAAATGTAGTTGCGTGAATAAACCAACTTTGGAACGGAACTCTAATGAAACATTGCGGCTTCTTTCTTGCATTATTCTTCCTTTCGGCCAGTATAAATTTAGAACTTTAGAAACCATTCAATAGGCTAACCTTAAAGTACAGCGCAATAAGAAATACGACTAATCCATGTTAACATCGCTAGTTGTAAAATCCGCTACTCACTGTAATTTCGAAAAATGAACTATGTGGTGGCGTAATATGGCTTAAATCACAAGAACCCTCACAACGATTAAGTAGCCACGATAAAACGCTCCACTCTACATAATATTCTAATCAGCAGGTGCTGAATATAAAAAACTCCAATGTAAAGATACAAAATGCTGTTTAAAGTAATAGCAATGTCATTCGTCAGACATATAAAAGATTGTCGGACATATCCGAAAATACAAGCCAGTACGAATGGACATTTATGGTATCATGTGTAACCATTGTTGTGAAAGGCCATATATTTGAGGAATAATTCCCTTTCGAACTAATTCGGAGAATCCTAGGGAATGCGGGAAAAGAAAAGGAAAGTTTCGCCAGTTATAATTTAATTTGTTATTACGTGATCCAGATGACACAAGATTCCTGTGGTTTTTGGCTGAAACCGGCCCACCGGAAGTGGCAGCTTCCATAGGAGCTTTTTCATTTTATTGCAAATATTTTGAAAAGTATATCATTTACGTGAAAAACGACGAAGAACTAAACAATTCTAAATTAAATTTGCAATATACATAATTTTACAACAAAGTTTTTCAACAAAAATTCGGCAAGATAAGCCTAGAGAATTTGACTATTCAAAGCTGAAGAGAAATTGGAGTTCTATATGGACCGGTGTAACTAATCAGTGGTCTATATCAGTGGTCTATATAATTCTTAAATAAATATTGGACCAAAAGTTTGACCAACAAAACCTAAAAAGTGATCAAACTCACTGATCAACAAAATCAGAGGTTTGATCAGGATTTAGAATAAATTGTGGAGGAACACAAGTAGCCAATTCAAAACATCGAGAATAAATTGAATCAATCGATGAACAGAATATATGGCAAAATAGATGATGTCAACATGGTCTTTGTTGGGTTCAGAAATGGCGAGGAGACTGCATTCAACAGGGTAAATTCAACCGAGATATTACCACAATTCAAGAATAAAGAAACAAATTACTAGGTTTTTCTCCGAACAACCGAATCTATGTATCATAAAGAATCAAGTATTAATCAGCAAGAGCCGTGAAAGTTGGTGTACAGGTTGAATAAGATGGCATGACAATGGGCCACTCAAGCAAAGGAATGTTAATGGTAACAGAGATGTTAAGATTATGAAACAATCTGGATTTCGTATCAGTGATAAAAGCGGCAACGGAACATATTAGGCAGGTGTTGAATATATGATGTCAGAGATGATGAGGTGACGGAGAAAATCGAACACGGATTATTGCGCATAAATAATGTCGGCTTATCTGGCTTAATGCGGCGATGCTCTCAGGGCATTATGTTGCATCTGGATGTGATACCGACCAATGCTAGTTTAGATTGAGGATTGTCCACCAATCACGACTTTCTTAATAAGTGGCAATTCCCGTGCAGATGTAGCAGCCAGTAGAGAGGACTCTTCCATAATCATACTGGAAATGATTAGCTTGACAGTGACAGAGCGTAATATTATTGTTGGTGATGCGGAAATAAAATGCAGCGTACATAAATTGTAAGGTTAGATGGCATCAAGAGGCGAGGACAAAATAAAAGTTTAATTCATCGGCGCTATACGGACTACACTACAGTGGCGGTAATTTAGATCCTGTTCGGGACAAACATGCTGTGAAGTACATTTCCACCTGTTAGAATATATTAACAAGTCATGGGATACTGAAATGTACGGCTGGTGTAAAGCGAAAAGTAAGGTACATGCCAATAATCTCTAGGCGATTGCACAGCGATCATACATCGGAAATACTGAAAAGCGCATGCTGTGTTACGAGAAGCTCACATTTAGCTTATATTGTGTTTGATATCTGTACGTTAGAGAACAAAAACAAAATTTTAAAAAAAATCTTATCTGCTAATTTTAGTGTGTTTTTTCTGCAGTTTTATTGAATTTCTCCATATAATTCGGGGGCTAGGAAGGTTACTAACGGGAAATCAACTGCATAGCTCAGTGAATATACTCGTATTATACTAAAACCGTATAGTTGATAAAAATAACTAAAAACGTTTAAAGTAAATTATAGCGCACCGAACAACTCGGGAGGTGTTGGGTTCGAATCCCACGATAAGAGCAGGGTGTAAACGCGAATTTTCATCACATGACAACATCAAATCGATGATGTTAATAAACGCAACTATGACTCTCTTTGACGCGCAGAACTCGGTGCTGATCTATCGTACATGTCAGGGTGATATGGAGCTTGCATCGTGCGTATGCAAATAGGTGTTTTAGTGAATGAATAAAAACGCAAGTATTGATTGTCTTTAAAAGAATAAAAAATTCATTGGTTAATCAATACTTACTTTAAAAATGCTTAAAAATAGGAAAGACCACACATGAAGAGTCAAAACGACACAAGAACAGAGTGAATATTACAAGTCACAGGAGTTCTAGTAAGTGGTGGGGACAAACTGGATTTAAGACTATTAAGTCCTGTTTTCATGAAACATCCTGTAAACAAATTTCTAATTTGACTTAGACATGTCCGAAAGAACCGACATTTTAGAGACGATTACGCTTTTAAGTTCAAATTTGTGATTCAAAACAACAGCGAATTGCATTTTGTGGGCGGACATTTTTTGCTCTGGTGTATGGCCAATAGGGATAGAAGTAGGCCATTTCTTAGCCGTACCGATAAGAGATACTCACCAGTTGGAAGATGAACTAGAACAACTGAATGAAGCAATTCATTATGCTGCTTTGGCAAGAACCCCTATTATACAAAATTAGAAGAAGCTTAACATATCCTACCCAATGGAAGTTAGAGAGTTGGTAAGACAAAAACGACGGGCACTTAAAAAATGGCAAATAACTAGAACACCGGAGAACAAACCAATTCTTAACAATTTAGGTAACAGTCTCAAATCTCTTCTTAAAGAAGTTAAAAATGCATTAATCAACAGATATCTAGTTAGCCTAACCGATCAAAAAAAATTCTAATTATTCTCTGTGGAAGGCAACGAAGGGACTCAAAAGACCCAAAATGCAAGTACCTCCACTTAAAAAGAAGGATGGAACCTGGGCAAGAAGTCCTAAAGAGAAGGCTGATCTGTTTGCGGAGTATCTCGAAGATACCTTCCAACCACTACCAAGGCAAGCGGCCAATGAAAATATAATGTCAATCCACAAGCTAGATGATTTTGATATACGCCCAGTAACTTTCGAAGAATTAAAAGAAGAAGTGAAAAGCAACATGAATGTTAAAAAAGCCCCAGGATATGACTTGATTACTTGCTAAATAGTCAAGGCTCTAGTATATTCTCCAGCATATTTCTGGACGTCGCCCAAGCATTCGATAAAGTTTGACACAGTGGACTGGAATTCAAGCTGCACAGAGATCTGCCGAGGCAATTCTATGCCATACTAAGATCTTATTTATCCAATAGACATTTTCGTGAGAAATATGAGGATGAATACTCCGAACTAAATAAAATCTCTGCCGGTGTCCCACAGGGGAGTGTCTTAGGACCAATCCTGTATTTATTATATACAAGGGATATTCCAACAACAGATGAAGGAAATGGTGGCTAGGCAGATGACACAGCAATCATGGCGATTGGAAGTAATATCGCTGATGCAACGAGCAAACTCCAGAAGATTACCAATGCGGTTTGTAACTGGACTAAGCGCTTAATGAGACGAAATCCACGCATATTAACTTTACATATCAAAAGGCTTCCCATCTGCCGATAGTAATGATCTTACGACCGGTACCATACGCAAACAAAGCTAAATATCTGGGCATGACTCGATGTCAAGCTCAAGTGGAGAGAGCATGTCAAAAAGTAAAAAGAAGAACTTAATATTAAGATCAGAAAAATGTGTTGGCTCATTGGTAGAGGCTCTGAACTTACAATATACAACAAGCTGCTGCTATATCGGCAAATACTGAAACCGATAAAAATGATACAGACGTTTCAAAATAAGATTCTCCGTAGCATCGTAAATGCTCCGTGGTACACAAGAAATGAAGACCTTCACAGGGACTTCAGATGGAATACTTCAAAGATGAAATGAAAAAGATGAGAAGTTATGATAGATAACCCAGTCGTTGAAAGAAGACTTCAAAGAACGAGGCCACTGGACCTAGTAAGCATACCAAATTAAAATTATATTTTAAATAGGTTTAATTAATTTTGGGACTAACCATTTGGTTTCACCCCAACAAATCAGAATTATTTAAGAAATGTAAAATTTGTAAATGTGAAAGATAAATTGCTAGATGAGCACACTCTCAGTTGTAATTAATAAAGCAAAAAAAAAATATGTATTATGCATCTCAAGCCAATAGTATGAACTATCTTTCAATTTTGTTAGTCGGTAAATTTAAACAAACAACTCCGCCTAAGGCATACAGTCAAAATTATTGACTGAACTTCCGTTAGTTTGTACTAGTGATTTATGGTTGTTGCTGTATCCATAAAACGTACTAAGCCTAATATTTAGTCCTAAATTCCTAACATCACTCAGTCGACAAAACAATTGTACCAGACACAAAATATTAAAAATATTAAACCTTAATTTCAGACTAAAATACAAATTTTTTCCAAACAGCCGCGTGAAACCACAATTCACAGTGCCATCTCTATAAAAGTCCAATTCTCACCACATATGTTTTGCTGTCATCTATTAGCAATTGTTCAAACTAAACAATGTAGAGTTGATTGAACTAATTAAGTTTGTTTTGATCAATGAACTAACAAATATGTCTTTCATGCATAAATTAATTTAAAAGTGCAATTAAATGCCCATGCATTATAGAAAAGCAATTTAGTCAATTAAATTCTATGACAGCTAATGTATTCTTCCTTAAAAATAAGATAACATGTGTATCAGGCACATTTGGGATGAGACCGAATTGGCTGATGGAAATGAATGCTAGATTAAATCGATTAAATTTTTTCGCCGCTCAAGGCGGTGTTTGATTTTGACGACGAAGATATTCTCCAGGTTGACCATGATTTAACTATAATGACACGTTTAGGTCATACACAATAGGTCAACTTAAGAGTCGGTTTATGTATACTAACGAATAATTTATGTGATTTAGGATCAACATTTAAACTTATTTGGCCCCTAGGTTAATAAGACAATTACTTAATACGTGGACAGCAGCGTTTCAGTCCTGCTAGTGTAAAATAAAGAAAAAACGGTGTCGACGTTGTTTACATTGTTGACGCCAGGGAAACAAAAAATCAATATGTAATTCGCTTACAAGATTACGTATCGACAACCGCATTGTCGCGGACCTCGCGAACAATTATTTACTGAAAGATTAAATATTCATGCTAGTTCTATGAAAGTTTTGCATTTATTTCTATAAAAGCGTTAAGGTTTAAGTGATTCTGAGGATAATACTTTGCCTGAATCGCACTTCAAAAACCATTTTCACATTCTTAGTTTTTAGTAAATACTCATTTCATGAAAAAATTGTAGGAATGCACAACCTTACGAAATTTACGCAGAAACAATCATCAACCACTACGGTTACACATAATTGCAGTTACCTGGGAACTGATAGTAAACAAAATTATTTAGACTGGATTGCGGGCACGTCATATTATGTTGATATCGCAGTACTCGTATTTCTATTTGAGTTTAAGAAGCTTGGGGATTTTGTATAAATTTTTACAGCCAGGTGTTAATTTGTTAGACATGTAAATTGTATTTGCTTACTGGACTCTTGACAAAATATTTATTTTTAACTTTAATTATTAGCAAATTCACCAGTACACCAGTATATTTCACGAATTATTAAGATAATATTGTTTGTATAAGAACATAAGTTACACATTAATAATTATTTTGTATAGAACAAAGTTACGGCTCTGAATTAGTAAATAAAAAGTAAAATATTTTTCATTGACATTTGCTTTATTTATATTTACATATATTCAATTTGCAGTTCAATTTGATGTTAATGAGATAATATGTGATGATTTTGTGCTTAATAATATTTGATGATTGTCATGAAAATTGGTGTTTATCCTCCGTAGCCTCGTCCGCCACGCCCATAACCGCCTCCATAGCCACCACCGCCACCATAGCCACCACCGCCATAACCTCCATATCCACGACCACCTCGTCCATAGCCTCCGCCGCCATATCCCCCGCCACCATATCCTCTGCCACCATATCCCCCGCCGCCGTAACCACCTCCACCAAATCCACCTCCGCCAAACAAACCCAATCCGCCTCCACCGAATCCTCCAAATTGAGCTGATTCAGCTCCCACGAGACCTTTATCCTGCTCCTCAATTACAATAATTTGGTTTTGTGGTGCATTTCTATTTGCAAATTTTTCTGGTAACGCCACAATGGCCACCACCAAACAAAATAAAAATGCAAAAATCTAAATGAAACAGAACAAACAAATTATTTATATTATTCTTTATAATTCCTAGACCTGCACTCACTTTCATTTTTATTTATTTAATATTATTTAAACTTGTCTAGAACAAATATTCTCAAGTTATATGTGTCAGCTCAGAATTGTAACACTTTATATACTGCGGAAAAATACAATTCTGTGTTTGGGTGATCTGTTTGTTATTGTAAATTTTTAGCTACTTTATTTCTGCTAATGTGTTATATTTATATTAGTTCGGTGATTTTTAGCTTTTGGTTACTGATTATATTAAGAAGCCAAGGTGCGTCAAAATACGCGTATTTTATATTTATGTATACACATTAGACTTACATACAACATATCGTCGCCTCCTCTATTTTTACCATTCTGCGCTAAAGCCAGAGTAAAATGTATGCACAAAATTAACGTTTGACAATAGTTTTAATGAAAAAATTTAATTTTTTTTAAGACTGAACTGTTATTTTTAAGTTTTTCGTTCACTGAATAATAAAATGTGATTTTGTTTGAAACAATTAGTTTGAATTAGCACGTTTGCTTTTTACGTTCTAATAAATTTTGTCAGAAATTCCGCTAAACACCATCTTTAGGTGCAATTTTGCCCACTTTTGTCCATAAGTTTTCCCAAAATTAAAATACTTGTGCCTGCACTGCTATTCTCATATAATCATTGCATTCATCTGTAAAACTTTGAAAACGTGTGGTTTTGTCGCTTAGCGTACTCTAGTCCTGATGAGACGATATGTATATCTGTCACTGCTTTCAAAAACACATTATGAAAATATTCTACATAATCACAAGTCTAAAATGAATTATCTCCAATAGATTAAATAACAATTTCTTATATTTTGTGAGTAATATTAGCGTTTTTTGAGTATGCATGTGTCTTAGCGTTAGTAGTGAACGACCACACAAATTTGTGTTTTAGACGCACGAGTGTTATTTTTAATTAATGTTAATAAATACTTACACTGCATACAATTTTATTTAAATCGCTCTTTCAGGTGTAAAATTAAAACGTGCTTGAATATTTATCTAAAAGTGATGCAGATCCTAAAATTTGTTTTTAGCAACTTAATTAAAAAACACTCAATGTTCATTATAATGATTTTATTAATAATATAATTTTGACTTAATTTATACTGATGAAGTCTTAGTTTTATCTAAAGAGCATTCTCGCTTCCTCATTCCTCAATTTTTTCGATATTTTGTTATTGTTTTGTTTACTTGTTAACAAATTTTAAAAGTACCTGAAAAAGTGTTCGAGAAGATTACTGACCTTCATATCGCGTTCACCAAAGCGCCAGAAGAGGATTGATTCTCTATATAAGATCTACATGTATAATGTGGCCAATAGCCATAACCTGACTGTTAAAGTAGTGATTTTCCACACTAGAATTTGTTATAACACAATTGAGCACATACAGATTTTTCAACCGTGTTACCGCCATCTACAATGAAAAACATGTACCCGTAAAGAGTGAGCGCGATTGCAGGCTTACATTAATAGCACGAAATATGTTATGATATGTTATGTATATGTCAGATATGTTATGTAAAATTTAAAATTCTTAAAAAAGTTTGATGAAGTAAAATGTAGTATTTATGAGTTGCTAAAAGATTTGTAGTTATAATCAAATCATGGAGGATTAAATATATAAGAGGTCTCAAATAGTGTAAAATTTTTAATCCAATTTTTGTTGCGAGGTTAATCTAGTTTGGTAATTTTTATTACCAAATATTTATTTATAGATATCTTAAACATACCACCTCGCAATAGAAAAAAAACACGTAATGAGTCTTCTCAAAAAAACTGTTTTATTAATTCGAAATCAGTTAAATCCCATATTCCCGAAATGGTACACCCTTCACCCCACGGAGTATTTTTTACGGTATTAGTGCAAGTTAGAATTTGGAATAGTAGGGACTAAACCGGAATACCAATAAACATTTCGTAACCATCGAACCTCTAGTCAACCGATTTTTAATCGTGTAATTTAAAAGAATTAAATTTTGGGCATTTACCGATTTCGGATTTTAACCGTGACATATATAATTTTTCTGTATGTCATAAAGCAAGTTGGAGTATTATTGATGAATATGTCCGTAATACTTGTTAACGCCTTAACATTTAGTAATACTCTTTAAAATCATTTACTTAAGACCACCGTAGTAATTTGAGTACTTAAAAATAAAATAAAGATAATTTACGCCGGCGGCATAAATTTGGCCTCTGTTTACAAAATTATACTCATTGAAGGTTTTGGTCGTGTTGAGAACTAAACGTTTTTAGGATAATTGAAAATAAATGGCCGGTTTCGATTCAAGAAATCCAGCCAAAGTTTTTTTCTTTATTAATTTACAAGAACAATAGGCTCAAAAAACTCGAATCTTGATTCTTTTAAGTTATTTAACGACAATTTTATCAAAAAAAAAACTTAACCCAATTAGAGATATAAGGCTGAAAAATAAAGGCTTGAATATGGTCAATTATAGATAACTTTGTTCTCCTTAAACATTACAATTTTCTCTAAATCTATTGGTCCAGATTCACAACATCAATCCATTGCAGATACAAGTTTTCATGAGAAATTTTATATCATGTCGAGTTGTCGGTGTAATTTAAAATTAAATGATTAAAAAGGAGCCTAAAGTTTTAGGCATTACATTTTTAAAATTGGTTTTCATAGTACCCACCAAATTCCATACAATTTGTTTCCGAAAGAGCTTCTTTCCATTCGATTCACTAGTCATTTGAAAAAGAGCTTCGTTCGATTCAAATTACTCATTTTTCCAAATCACACCGAAATTCGATTAAGAATCCTATTTAACATATAAACAGAGTTTCAAATCGCTTAGGTTAATTTAAATTGGCAATTTCCCAGAAATATAGCCGAATATTTTCTAATTCTTCGATTGAGAAATACAGTGTTTCTTCCTGGCCTTCGAAAATCCTTACGAATTTATTTTTATTAAAATCGTTAAAATCTGATTTTTGTTAAAAATAAGAACTCAGACCCTATCTCTGAGCCCCACGAACAAGTTATACTTAATTTAGGACTCATCGCAATCGATTCCTTGCACTCGAAAACTCCTCTCACTCATTTTTATACAAATCGTTCAACCCAAAAAAATTTAAACCACAGATCCAGGTTCCACCGGTAGGAATCCCTAAAAAATTCTCCTAAAATTATGATTCAAACGCTTTGATTCCTGGCACTATAAAATCTGAACAAACAATTTTATGGCGTTTAGATATAGTAGATCAAAAAATTTCTGTAAAAGCATTAAATAAGATAATGAAAAGCTCAAATAAATATTAATTAACGCAACTCATACAACGACATCTAATAAACTGAAAATACGGAACCCAGCACGACGAAAGGAGTTGAAGAGTAATGAAAGATGTTGCATCGAGACGCTACATTCAACAACAATATGATGGTGCAACATCAAGCTACATTTATTTTATTTTATTTTTTTTTATCAAAATCATTCGAGTCAAAAACACTGAAAAAAGAGATCTGGCCTCCATCGGAGCAGGTCCCAAAAAAAGGATTTTCCCAAAATAAGGACACATCGCAATCGATTCCTGACACTCAAAAATTACCTTTCCAATTTTCACCAAACTAAAGTGAGTTGGTCTAAAAAAACTGAACCCAAGCAAAAAGAACGCGGGCCCAACCGAAGGGCTCCCTAAACAAATCTTACCGAAAATGGGAAGAATAGAAGATAACAAGACCCCATAGCAATCGATTACTGGTACTTGAAAGACCCATTACAGAAGTTTTGAACAAAGTCGTTTGCGGTAGGACAAATTTAGAAAGGACTTGCCTCTACCGGATAACCCTCTAGACGACTTTTCCCAAAATCAGGGCCCGTAATAATCGATTAGTAGCACTCGTGAACCCTCTTATCGCAATCTTTACCAAAATCGTTTCTGCTGAGAAAAATATATTAGGAGGACTCTCCCTCCAGAGGACCCTCTATTCGATGTTTCTAGAAATCAGGACGAAATAAAATCGAATCCTGGTACTCTAAAACTCCATTCCAGCAATTTTATTAAACACGTTTAAGCTGAGGAAAGCAAATTAAATGTAGGAATTCTGGAAAGACAAATTTTTCCGAAATCAGACACAACGCATAATTGACTCCTGGTAATCGTAAACTCCTCTTTTAGGAATTTGTGCTCCCATTTGAGCCGAGAAAAAAAATTAGGAAAAGGAAGCCGAGCCTCTCCGAAGCCCTACCTAAATGAATTTTCTCGAAATCAGAAACCATCATAATTGATTCCTGATACTCAGAAACCCCCTTTCAACAATTTTCAACAAATTCGATTTAAGTAAGAACAAATATAAAAAAATTGATTGTCC
Source organism: Nephrotoma guestfalica (assembly GCA_963691935.1). Taxonomy (NCBI): domain Eukaryota; kingdom Metazoa; phylum Arthropoda; class Insecta; order Diptera; family Tipulidae; genus Nephrotoma; species Nephrotoma guestfalica. The sequence continues at coordinate 251,935,990 of OY829915.1, forward strand.
TGTGCCGCCTGGACGGTAGAGATACCGAATTTTGGCGAAATAATATTTGTTTTATTAAAACTTGTCGTTCCTGCTCGTTAATGCTATATACTTTTCAAAATAAATGCAACCCAAAAAGCACCTAAGAAAGCTACCAGTTCCGGTGGACTAATGTCAGTGAAAAATCAATGGAATCTCCAAATTTAGAAAATTTTTGTTTCATCTCAATCAATCAATACGGTCTGAGCCGTACAAAGGCCAAGTTTTTGTTGAAAAAGGTTTGTTTTGAGTAAAATCGTAATTTTCACTTATATTCTGAAAACCGATCAGAACTGGTATTGTTGCAAAATTAATTTAGGTTCTTTTATTTCTTAGTCGTTTTTCTCGTAAATAATATACTTTTCAAAATATTTGCAACAAACGAAAAAGCTGCTATGGAAGCTGCCATTTCCGGTGAACCAATTTCGGCCACTAATTTCTGAGACCGCCCTATTTCACCCCGATCAGTCAATCCGTCTAGCCTGTAGAGCGCCAACTGATATTTAGTCTGGATGACACCTTATTCACACAAACATACACAGAGGAATTTCTGAAAACACTTTTTGGATTTCTGCGATATAGTACATGGTAAATTTGCAAACATCTTGAGATCACAATTTTTCATGATTATTATACTTTATTTTACTACATGAAAGAAAGTGAAAAGGAAACCGAATCCCATCGGAGGACACAAGGCACATGGCAATCGATTTCTGGTACCGCCGTTCAGCAATTTTCCACTAAGTCGTTTAAGCGGAGATAGAAAAATTAAAAACTTAACCCGGACTCCAGAGATTCTCCTAGGATCTAGAAGACTTCAGAAAACAGAACCCATCGCACTCGATTTCCGCTAATCGAAAACCCTCTTTCAGCAAATTTTCGCCCAATAGTTTGAACTTTGAAAAATGAATTATAATGGAACTCGGGCCCCATCGAAGAAGTCCCTAACTCAATTTTTCCAAAAACCCCGATTCTGCAATTTTCATCAAAGTTATTTGAGCAACAAAAAACAATTTAAATAGAACCTGGGCCCCAATGTACAAATTTTTCTGAAATTAGTACCGACCGCAAATAATTTTCGGTACTCGAATGGACCCCTTTCCGCAATTTTAATTAGTAGTCCGAGCTGAGAAAAAGGTTGGAAATGGGAACCCGGGTCCAACCAGAATCCTAATATACAATTTTGGCTGAACACATAGGAGAAAAAGTTTACAGTCTATGTAATGTGCCAATATAAAACAATAGTAAAGTTTCAAACTGTAAGTTTCATTTCCTAAAATGGTCCCATTAACCAATTCAATTCTGAATAATTTCCTGATTGTTAACAGAAATAATAATTATCGACATATTGAAGTTCCTGTTGTACGGAACTCTACCGTTCGGGTCCTTGTGTTGTTATGGATCATATACTTTCTCCTTCTGAATTCAGTACAAATTATCTGTTGTGTTTTACTGATAGTAGTTTCAGTGTCAAGGTCATACTTGTACTGTTTTAGACAATCAAAAAAAACTCTACCGATATGCGGTACATCGTTATCCGTTGAAGGCCACAGTTCGAGAAAGTAAAATTTATCAATCTAGATTCCGTCTAGCGCCTCAAAAATCCAGTATGAGTTTGATTATTTTGTTTTCAAGAGGGACACATCGAAGTTTTCTCAAACTAAAAAATATTAATATTCTATTTTATACCACTAGGTATAGGATGAGGTATTATGCGAGGGGAGAGGTCACCAATTTAATGATAATGGTTACATCAGTCTTTCAAATTTGTTAGATATGTTTATAATAAACAGTGGAAAATGGCAAAGTTCATTAAATTAATTCTTTAACATTCCGGTTAATTTAATAAGTAATTTAAATATGTAAATATGATACTAATATTTTAAATTTTATTATAAATAATATTACAAAAAGGCAATTTTGGTGTGTGTTCAACACAATTTTAAAATTAATATCGATGTTCGCTGGAAACTCATTGTTGTTCAGCATAGAATGAAATAGTAATTATTTTCTTTATCCTCCACGCCCACGGCCGCCACCTCCACGACCATCATTTCCACGGCCACCACCTCCACGGCCATCATCTCCACGGCCACCACCTCCACGGCCATCATCTCCACGGCCACCGCCTCCACGTCCACCACCTCCACGGCCACCACCTCCATAGCCATCACCGCCCCCTCCACGGCCATATCCTCCATTTCCGCCGCGGCCACCTCCATAACCACCGCCATTTCCGCCACCGTAACCATCACGTCCGCCACCATATCCACCTCCTCCTCCTCCCCCTCCTCCTCGGTGGGCAGATTCAGCTCCTATAAGATCATCTTGGTGATCTTCTAGTTTCACACTATCACTTTCAATTGTACCTTTATTTTCAAGTGCTGCCGGTAATGCCAAAACGGCGATAATTAAACAAAATAGAACCACAAAAATCTATAGAAAGAATGGTAAAATTCTCGTTACTAAAATGATCATAACAAAATTCAGTTATATCCAGGAACTCACCTTCATTTTATCCAGTTGTGTTGATGGTTGGCCAAAAATTTTTTTGTAATACATTTGATTTCAGATATCAAACACCTTATATACCCTGAAAAGTATAAAATCAAGTTGTTATTGAATATGATTGGTGTTTTTTGGTTTCTGATTAGAATGATACCTTTGTATTCGTACATTACATTGCGAGTACACATACTCGTATACAAAGTATTGTTGCTATTTTCAAAAAAAATTGTTAGACAATAAATATTAGAAACCGCGAATTCGCAGTCAATATAATATGTGTTAACAACAACAATGAACAATATTTATTTTATTTATTTGATCGAAAAAAAAAACCTAAGTGTATTTACAATTGTATTTATTTGTTTGTAAACATTAGCCGGCAGTGTACTACAGTAATTTCCTTTACGATGCCGAAATTGTTTGCAAGCGGAGAACAGCATTTTTGGTCGAATGCAATTCATGCGTTCAAGGGAACGTTATCGTGAAGTTTGACGTCGATGACCTTCGTAATGCATTCAAATGGGAGCATCGAACTTTTTCAGATAAATTCACCGAAATTCATTCGGAAGTAAAATTCACAGTATCCTAAAACCATATCTTGATTAATATTACTTAAAATTACCGTCATGATAAATATGTTTATCAATAAGCACATGTTAATTTGATGTTTTGAATTTTGTACATATTTGCATAAACATTTATTATTAATATTATATTGTATACATACGAGTACGTACATTCGTATACTTAATTAAAATAATTGTATATTGGAAATGTATCACCTATGATGACGGCCATTTGAAAGTGATTCCCCGCTCAATATAGTAACAAAATTTTCCTAAATTGACATAATGACCATTTTAATTATTCTCTAGGTGTGCCTAACTAAACACAGGTTAATACACACAGTGTTTCTTGACAAATCAAAATATCTAGAGAAATAGGTGTCAGAGCAACAAAACTAATTAACGAAATAGTTGGGTAGCCGACAATGTCATCGTAAACATTTCACGTTCCTAATAGAAAAACACACGCTTATCAATTTTCTGTTGGATCAAACAGTAAAACGACAAGTTATAACTGTTTTGTTTGAAAAACGATGTTTTCATATTTTGTTGCACCAATTTATCAAACTTATTACTTTTCAAATATGGAATCGATATTTCATCATAAACGATGGGTAAGAAAAATTGCTTTCTATTTTGTTGAATTGTTCTCGTTATAATTCTAACCTTTTTCGTGACTACAACAAAAAATATGTCTCGCTATACGAATGACTATTTGAAATAATAAAATTAAAAACTTTTCCTGGTTTCAAGCCTATTTTTTATTGTTTATGTTCGAATTTACACTACCAACGCTTCGGCCTATCGTTTCGGACATCATCCATATCCATTATCAAGACGAAAAAAATTAACTAAAATTTGATAAATAGACGTGAATTTAACATATACAATAAAAATAGGCTTAAAACCAGGAAAAGTTTTTAATTTTATTATTATACCAGGTGTGTAAGTATGAACCCGGAATTTACCAATAAATAGAGCCACCTGTCAATGTACCTTTTGACAAATCACGTCACGGCGCCTCTGTTTTCTTTTGACATCTGTCAACGACATTCAGTTCATAACCATACATGAGCATGCGCTTGGTAAATCATAATGCTGTAAGTGGTTTAATAAATTTGGTTTAAGTGATGATTTTGACGAAGAACGTTGAAGACCTCCAAAAATTTTGAAGACAGTGAATTGCAAGCATTGTTGGATGAAGATGACGCTCAAACGCAAAAACAACTCGCGGATCAATTGAATGTGTCACAAGAAGCCGTCTCCATACATTTAAAAGCCATGGGAAAGATCCAAAAGCTGGGAAAATTGGTTCCGCATAAACTGAATGAAAGACAACTGGAAAATAGAAAAACCAATTGCAAAATGCGGCCCGCCAGATACAAAAGAAAGTCATTTCTTCATCGAATTGTGACTGACGATGAAAAATGAATCTATTTTGAGAATTCAACGCGCAAAATGTCTTGGTTTGATCCAGGACAACCATCGACATCGACTGCAAGGCCAAATCGCTTCAGACGGTAGACAATGTAGTATTTGGTGAGATGTGAAGAGTGTAGCTTATTTTGAGCTGGTAAAACCGTAAATACTGAACGCTATCAACAAAAAATGATCAATTTGAATTGAGATTTGCGTTAATAACGAATAGAATATGATAAAAGGCAACACAAAGTGATTTTGCTTCATTGCACCATCACACAAAGGAAAACCGGCCATTGAAACGTTGAAAGCACTTAATTGGGAAATACTTTCACATACGGATTACTCGCCAGTCTTGTTTCCATCCGAGTATCACTTATTTGCATCAATAGAACACGGGCTTGCTGAGGAGCACTTCACTTCCTATGAAAATGGCTCGATAAATGGTTTGCCTCAAAAGAAGAACAGTTTTTTTGGTGTGGCATCCACGCATTGTCAGAAAGATGGGGAAAAATGTAAAACTAATAATGGGCAATACTTTGAATAAAATACTCTTAATCATTATCACACGATGAACGTGTACTTTTTACTAAAAAATTCCGGTTTCATTTTTACACACCTGGTAAAAAAAACCTTATAACCGCAATTGAAAATAATTTACCAGGACTGGTGAAATTGGGTATTGTTTTTATAAAAACAAATTCAACATTTGCAAAAATGTATGAAATTTTTATTTGAATCGATAAAACTGTTTAAAGATTATTTCGTGTAAATGTTGGCCACGGGTACGTTTTAAGTAGCCCATGTGAGATGTCCAATTTTTGACCACGTTTAATGTTGTCTTCAAATTCTTTTTGTTGGTTTATTGGCATAGACAAAAAAACTCACGTAATTTCATTAATAGTGCTCAAGATGCATCAAATCGCACGATCTAGCAAACGCCATTGACGGTAACGTTTCGTCCATCGTCATCTTTGAAAAAATACGGACCGGTGATTTCATGTTCCCATAAACTGCACCCAACAGTGGTTTTCTCTGCGTGCAATGGTAGTTTTTGCATTGTCTGTGGCTGCTCATCATACCAAATGCAGCAATTTTGCTTTGCTTATTAACGCACCCAAAAATAAGCTTCGTCGCTGAACATAATTTTTCGGAAAAATTTTCTTTCACAATTTAAACAAAACAAATTTTCCTCAAGATGTTCTAAGGCCCACTTACCAAAACTTCCACGCTGTGGCAAGTCGTTTGGCGTCAGTTGTTGCGCGAGCTGTATGTTATACACCTTCAGACCAAGATCCTTGAGTAAAACCTTCCACATAGTCGAATAACACAATCCTAATTGCTGTGCCAGCAGCAAAATTTTCCTCTATTTGCACTCGACGCATACGATTTGGGGGATTGTTGTTCAATAAAGTGAAATTGGCGCGAAATTTTCTCACAATGACTAGAATTGCTTGCACAGTAGGTCGACGACGACCATAAAATGAACGAAGTACGCGAAATACATTTTTACTGAACACGAATTTAGACAATAAAATACACTAATTTGTAAACGTTGTTCGGGTGTAACTTTGTAATTTCTAACATATACACGAAACCCATCCACGAAAAATCACCCTTTATTAGAAAATTTGATAACATTTTATAAAATTTTAATTTAGATAATCGTATGAATGTAGACAACAACAATTTCATTAACAATTTTGACATAGATAATTCAAATTATTAAACAAGCATAACAAATCTAAATAATTTCAGAACTGACGCTAACACTGGCAACCACTAATGGTACGCATCATTTTTTCTGGCCAAAAATATTTTGGGAAAATCCGCAGATTTCTTAATAATTTGCTTTTTAGGCCGCGATGGAAATTCCACTAATTCGGCGTCAACATAAATTTTGTAAGCAACTAAACCTTGTGGACTGTATTGCAGTTGGTGCAAATTAGTTAACAATGTTATGACGGCCTGGCCGAATGGACAGATACATTTTAAATCCTGAAAAAATACCGGTGCAAAAACTTTATATGGAATGGTTTTTGCCTAACTTACCTGATGGTATCATAGTGGTAGTTATTTGGGATTGAAATTTTTTTTCTTTCATTTTTGCACTATCCCGGCGTGTACACTGTCACAGTCTATGTGTGTGTGTGGCCTTTAACCAAATATTTTTGAATAATAGTTGTGCCGTGGTCAATTAATAGTTGTGCCGTGGCCAGTGTTAAAAGGGCGTTTGATATTATCGCATTTCTATTCTGATTCGCACAGCCATCGAGATAAATAATTTAACAAATTCTCTTTTAAATGTATTATGACCGATGCTAGTAAACCAGCTGTAGTTTCAAACCAATTGCATAGGACATCTCTTGTTACTTTATTGTAGATCGTAAAGTTGTGGCAGACAAGTTTGGGTTTAAAGTAGGTGCTGCTTGAATTTTCCACTGGACAGAGTTTTACCGCCTACAAGTCCCTGTATATTATATGTTATGTTAGACCCCATTCGTTGCATGATCGTAGAATTTTTTCTCTTCTTATTGTGATCGATATTTTTTCTACAATATGCATTTGATAAGCTTTGTCTTTCAAATTCCCCGTTTCGGGTTGTACACAAGTATCGCATCGATCCTTTACAAGTGTAAACAAGGGTAAGTTTGTGTTGACAAACTCTGCACGAAATTTTGTTTTGGACACTTTATACTGAATATTCAGTATAGAGAGACGACTTGGATTCGAACTTTTGCTCAATATAGAGCTTATTTGTCTCTTTTCTGCAATAAAAACTAATAAACTTATTGAGAGAATCTAAAAACCCACATACATAAATTGGTGATTCTCAGTAATAGTCCTAGCTGAAATAGTTTTCTTAGGCTGGGTTATAATCCGATATTGTGATTCACGAACACATTTCGAAATAAAGCTTTGGTTTATACCGAAAGTGAATAAAAACATTTTCTTGCATACCTGAATGTGTGAACCGTTTAAATTAATTTCCGTTTTTCTTTCTTGTACCAAACTACAAATGTAAATTTTCTTTTACTGCCAGGTGTTTTTTGTTGTTTTAATACATGCAATCTTTTCTGACATTTGTGAACATTCTGTAAGTCATTCAGCAGTAAAAAAAGTGGTTTGCAATATTTCGTGATGACAATTTTAGTCTTGCGGACGATCCACGTCCAGGTGCAGTAAAACAGTTTGAAGACGAAGACTTAAAGTTTTACTGGATTAAAATCCAGAATATAAACACAGAAGGCAGGAAACTGGGTTCCTCATAAACGGACCGAAGAAAACAAAAACCGAAGAGATGACATCTGCATGAAATTACTTTCTCGGTACATAAGACAGATTTTTTTTTTGCACAAAATCATTACGGGTGATGAAAAGTGGATTTTGTACGATAATCCATGGGTTGATCGAGGCCAGCCATCAACATCAGCTGCAAAAATGAATATTCATGCCAAGAAAGTGTTACTGTGTATCTGATGGGATTGGAAAGCGGTGATTTACTATGAGTTACCATGCCCAATTGATCAAATTAAGTGGTGCTCTGGAGGAAGAAAGACCTTTTACGGTCCAAGGAAGGCGGAATGTGATATTGCTGAATGAAAACGCTTACAGCAAAATTAACTGGCTGTGAACTTTGATACAGCATGCGGCGTATTCTCTAGACTTGGTTCCCTCTGATTACTACTTGTGATGTGCAAAACTGGTTCGATTACTGTTTTGCTTCGAAACCACTAAGTTTCTCTCACTATAGCATTCATCATCTACTTGAATATTTTAAAAATTAATCTTTGTAACAATTATATTTTCAACAAAGTTGAATTTGACCAAAAAAAGCAGAGTTTTTACTTGCACGCCTAATACTTTGTTAGTAAAATTAATAAATGAAAAGTGGAGGGATATTTAGCGAAAATCAAGTACAGTTCTGGCGAAAATTCAATTTAATTATTATGAATTTATTTCTTAATAATTGTGAATTCTCAACAATATAATCTAAAAACAACTTTTTGGTTCACCAAAATAGTAATTTAGTTATGTAGTTTCATTGAATCCAGCGTTCTATCTTCTCTTGATTTTAAGCTTATTGTTTTTTTTCGGTACGTTGACGATATTGTAACAGCGATGGCTAGTGATAAAATTGATTATTTGTTTAGTGTCTTCAACTCATTTAATAATCAAGTTCACTATCGAATCGGAAGCTAACAATAAATTAGCCTTTCCAGATTTCCTGTTAATTCGTAATCCTGAAGGTTCAATTTCGACTGATTGATCGATAGACAGATATCTTAATTTCTATTTCCATCCTCCAATTTCTTATAAACGTAATACAACGTAACGTAGATCCAATTTTTCATAAGGACCACTATCAGTTACAGAAAATTGCTGTTTCGAACAACTATGGTTTAAATTGTAGACACACAAATTAAAACTAAACAAATGGTTTAAAATTTTATTAAAAAATTATTTTGCAACACAATTCAATATTGCATTGACATATACGAGTATGTACCTGGTTAAACTTTTTTAAAACTAGTATGATCGGTTTTGAGAGATCACTGCACACTTTACTATTACTTTACAATATTTAAAAAAAAAATCTTGGTAAAGACACACAAAAATTGTTAATGAAAAACCAATATGTATTTAGCACCACATTTTTATTTGCCATGACCAGTTTGGTTAGAAAAAATATACCACTGATTTAATTTTGCAAATTAGTAAAATTTAAACAAATTTTTTAGGCACATTCGAATAAAAACAATTGCAAATTGCAAGAATAACACAAACTAGTTTAATTATTTTAAATTTATTAGAAATAATATTACTCGTATAACATTTATTTTTAATTAAACCAAAAAATTTAAAATTCGGTAGAAAATGTTGTCAAAAGCACAAATTTCAGTTCTAGCTTCATATATTTATAGTGATTATCGTCCCCAACCGCCATAATGACCTCTTCCATAACCTCCGTACCCTCCGTACCCTCCATAACCACCACCGTATCCACCATAGCCGTATCCACGGCCGTATCCACCGCCCCAACCACCTCTTCCGCCATATCTACCATGTCCTCCATGATGAGCTGATTCCGCTTCCACAAGATCATCACTTGGTGCTTCAATGCTTACTCTATCACTCTCAATTGTATCTTTATTTTCGACTGCTGCCGGCAATGCCAAAACGGCGACAAGCAGACAGAATAGAACCACAAATACCTACACAGATTACACAATAAAAATAAATTTTATTACAAAATTAAATAATTCACTAGCACTGAAGTACACACCTTCATCTTATTTTATTATTTTATTTTATCCAGATATTATATGTTTACTGATCGAATTTAGCCAAGTTACTTATTCCTTTCTGGATGTACAACACCTTATATACCCTGGCAGAACACAAAACTTGGTGTTTATGGATTTAAAGTTGTTTTTCAATCAAATCGGTAATTTTTTTGTTTCTGGTTTTAATAGCGCGTACGGCGTTATTCATTCAAATATTGTTACCACCAAAATAAATTTTACAATAAATAATTTGTTTACTTATTATAATTTATGACAAAAACAGTGTTGAGCAAAAGGAAAGAAACAATTCCATTTTGGATTTGCGTTCTATTGCAACATATTGAAACATCAAATAATTTTGTGGCGCAGCGCTTCAGTCTGGGGTTAATATCCACGCAAAACGTAGACAAGCATTAAGGTAATTTTAAACTTTTAGTTAGAACCAATTTTTTTATTAAAAACCTAATGAGAAGGAGTATGTCCCTTATAGATTTAATTACTAAAAGAAGGTCCTACATACGTATATCAATCCTAAATTTAAGACATCCGTTTCTACTGTAAACAAAATATTTTTAAAATTACATCATTAAGAAGTTTTATCGAGACCAAGTATAACAATAACACTTAATCTGCATTATACGGCAAGAATTTGTTTTTTGGTCATAACCATATTCAAGCCACGTACACAAACAACTTTCTGCAGTCAAAACTTTAAATGCCTTTATGTTAGTGGTGCGTCTTACAATTTTGTATCATAAACGTGTAATGTTCTTTGATTCTTTGACAGACACGAACTAGTTGGAAGGAAATTCCTATTTTGTTGGCTCATTTCACAATTTCTGGCAATATGAAATATTGATAGACTCGTATAGTGGTTGGCACGAAGAAAGGGTGATTGATTCTACATTTTTTACAGAATTTTAAACATCTCACATATATTGTTGGTATTTTTTTGTGTGAGTCTCTTTTATACGACGATGTTTAAATGAAAACGAAAGAATTTATTTATTTTAACACTTAGCCACAAAAGATTCAAAACAAATAGCAGAATAGTTTATTCAACTCATGCATTTAATAGCTAAATTTTATATCAAATCATTCCATTGTACACAAATAATTGGTTGTTTACGTAATTAATTATAAAATATGATAAAAATTGTAAATAATGTAATTAATGTAAAATAGTATAAATAAATATATTTTTTTCAACAGGTTAAGTCAACAATATTAGCAATGCGCACTAATTCGATTAACAATTTAATCAATAAATAGTTTAAGAAATTTATTTCAATCGTTTGATTCTCAACTAAAAATAAGAACTACTTTCCAACTACTTTCCTATTAAGGCTAGTACGCAGCTGATGTGAAATGAAATTTTCGCTGGTCTCCAAATTTAACCAGATAAATTATTCCATGAGAAATTAGTCTGTCAAAAATTTTCATATTTCAATCAACAAGTTCGATTTTCTGTATGAAAAGTTGCAAGTCGAATTGGCGCCTATCAGAGCAACACAAGTATATTGTCCGAGAGTAAGTAGTGCTTTTATTAGGTACTAAATTATTTGTGTGTTGAATGATGATGAATGAATTTCTGTATTTGTCACTATAGGTATTATTGGCAGCACGTCGACACTATTTTTGATTAAGCATCTACTGCAATAAGTAGAAAATTAAGAAATAAAATTTAGATACTGAAACTGGCAATTCAGAAATAGCGTCGGTGACATAGATAGCAAACACGTATTAAAGGCTATGTGTTTGCTATCTATGTCCAAAAAGGGCGAGAATTATTTTATAATTATAATTCTAAAAATTGTAGAATCCAAAGCATACAGTCTTGGCCAAAAGTATTGAGCGCGCTATAAATTTCGGGCGTAGACGATAAGTATAGCAGAAAACAGCCCCTATTGTTAATTGATTATTTTTTTGACATTTAAAAACAGTTATAAACAATGGAAATCCATTATTTCTTTTAATATTTTTATTCAAGGATATACAAGTGAACATATGGTATATGGGATGCGCAAAATATAAACAAAATGATCGTATAATATTCTCTGCTCTCTCACGGTTGTATTTATATTTTTATAGTGGAATACACTAAGACTTTGTATTACGTTGTCTAAATTGGCGAATTTCTTTGGATTCGCACTAAATGTTTTTGAATGTGGATGTTTCAATTTGTGAATTGGGAAAGTCGATTAGACTTTAATTGTTCATAATTTGTTGATTTGTTATATGTATAATAATTTAGATTTTTGTTAACTTTATGAGGTTGTTTGCCGTCGTTGTGGAGAGGCGGGGTGTATTGTTTTTACTTAATTATGCTGACGGCTGACATCGGCAAGGGGTGGATGTTGTCGCAGGCCGGTGCTACTGAAGGCACTGGAAAATCACGGAAAATGAATATTGTACATATAAAGGAATGTATATTTTTGGCGATTGGGAGGGAGGTATACTTTTTCTCTGTGGTGCGAAAATTGGATTAGGTTTTGACGAGTGGTGTATGTGTGTGAATGGTTTACACAGGTATTGCAGTGAATCTTTTTTGATATTTGGAGTGATTTGAATGGGTTTCGTTCATGGTGAGTAATGGGTCGGTGTCTGCGGTTTGTGGTGGTTGCTCGTTGAACGTTGTATTTTTCAACTTGCGGAGGGTTGTGTTTATGTGTGTTCTGTCGTTACCTGTATTTATAAGGTATTTTTGGCTGTTTTGAGTTGTTTTGTTTAGGACTTAATGTAGTTCTCATTTGTTAGTGTATGAAGGCGGATTTGCAGTATTGTATTGAATTATTGCCTGAAAGTTGGATTTGTATGTCCAAATTGGTCTCTTTGCTGAATGTTTTGGATGTTTTTGTTGGAGTTTGCCGTCGATTTGGCGGGGGCTGAATCATTCTGAAGTTTTTAAGCTATAGGGTTGCCATGGTTCGTTTGTGACCTGCCATGGATACGTCACGGCTTTTTGAAGCGTGGGTTTTGTTGAATGGTGGTCTTGGCCGGGGGTCGCTTGATGGATGGTAGTGGTTTCATGGTGGGAAGATTCATGCCGCCTGTTGGGATCTGTTGCAGTTTGTTTAGTTTTTTGCTGTAGGGGAGCGAGTATCGAGTGCTCCTGGATGGGCATTTCACAATTCTCTTGGTACATTTTACTACGATTGTTTGTAGAGGTGGTTTCTTCCACGGTTTGATTTCGGAGATTTTCGGAGAGAGCTATTTTGGTGATGTTCCTTCATCAATTAATGAGCGTTTGTGTAATAAATTATTATATTTTTATTTTGGTTTGATTAGCGATTTGGAGTTGTCGGTGTCTCACATGTTTCTTGGTAAAAGGGCTAATTTATTTTAGTTCTGGCGATGGTTTTTGATTAAAGGGGATCTTTGAAGCAGTAATGCTTTCTAATTGAAAATAGAATTTTGGTTTAAAGTCGGAGGTGCAGACAGGATAGGAATCATATTGGCTGTCTGGTTTGATTGTGGGTTTGTTGTTTCAGCGAAGGCTTGACTTTATGAAGTTGTGGAAGGCTTGGAGGCTGAAGAGTGGATTTGGAGTGCAGTTGAATGTTACTGTGTTTAGCTTTTCGGGGATCGTGACGTTTCTTTATTTAACTTATTTTGTAGATTGTTTGAGAGGGGGACTGTGAATTGGTGGGGGTTTTGGTTGGCTTGTTCTGGGTTGGATCTGCTGGTTGTTAATTTTATAAATTATTATTTATTTAACACTGTTGTAAATTTGTTGATATATACAATGGTTGACGACCATAGATTGTTTTCGAATGTCTTATTTTGATGTTTACTTAAACATTTATTAAGAATAAATCGTAATCACTTAACTGTGCCAGGCATCCATTATTGATGTATTACCTAGTTGATCTCAGATTGCTGGAACCAGATTTCATTTGATTTTTTTTTTTCACAAATAATTTGTATTGGATTGGGAATGGCGAGGATAAGTGACCTTCACATTATATAGTTTTTCATTTAATTATTTTTATAAATGGATCTGTTAATTAGCGGGTTTACAGTGATTCTATCCGGTGAGGATGGAGGACTCGTGCGTTCCTTTCCTACTTTGATATGAGTGCTACAGTATTTGGCTGTTTCTGGATTATATTTCTTCTGTTTTGGCTTGATTTGTCTTAGGAGAGGCAAGTTGGTCTAGTTAATACTGGTCATAATATTGGATTTGTTTTGTTCAAGTAGAATTTGACTCATAGTAATGACGTTTTGTTTCAGGAAATTTTCTGCAACTTAATTGGTAATAAATTTTTTAACTATATTTTTTTTAGGATGCTGATTGCTGAATATTTATATCCAAAATGAAACAAAAATAATTGTTCTGTCTTGTGCTAACCTTCTTACATTATATTTTCGACTAACAATTTACTAACTGTTGACTACTTAGATGTCTGTAACCGGGTTGTTTCGGTCATATTTAACATGCATATCCTATCCATCCATCTTGTTTAATCTAATAAAGATGTACGGTGGGCCCGGCGTCACCCGGGAGCTTCTGTGTAAGACCTTGGTTGCACATTCAGAATCAATCAATCAGAATCAATATTATTTAGGAAGCCGGAAAATATTAATTTAGAATTAAATTTCAGGAAATCTGCAGATGCTTGTGAAATAATATTTCTTTGAAATATTAATTGTTGATTGTGTAGATTAGAATTGTGTTGTCATTGTGTTACTAACTATCGACTTTATCTAGGTGTCGGTAACATTCAATAAATCAATTTTGTTTAGGAAGCCGGAATTTATTAATGCAGAATTAAATTTCAGGAAATTTCCAGATGTACGTGAAATAATAATATTTTGTTCTCAGGTTGCTGATTTGGAGAAGCAAATGTTGAAGACCAATACCATCATTATCCATTAAACCTATTAAACCTTTATCCTTCTTCTAGTAGATTAGAATTGTGTTGTGCCGTACGATCGCTAGATGTCTGAAACCGGGTCGTTCTGTCCCCAAAAAACAAAAAAAAATAAACCTTTCCTATCCTTCCTATTGTTATGTGTAAACAGGCTGTAGGAATAGGCCCGGCTTTATCCGGGACACTTGTCCAGTACTTGGTCCTACAGTCCAGTCAATCAATCAATTTAAAAAAGGTGATAAACAATGACACACACATGCATTTTGTATTTATTCATCAGTTCGCTACTTTCGTTCATTGTTTGCGCATCCATTCCATTTGTTAAATTTAGTGATATTATTGCAATATGCCGAAACAAATGGGTTAAGTTAAGAACAACGTGTGCAGATACAGCTTCTGCATGAGCAAGGGAAATCACAAGTAGAGATTTCTAAAACTCTGAAATGTTCACGACGATTTGTGCAATATACTATTGAGCGATTCTCCGCTAGTGGATCACACAGTATCAGGTACAGAACCGGGCGCAAACGCAATACCACATACCGTGAGGACCGAAAGTAAGTGAGAGAAGCTTTAAGACATAGAGAAAAAACTTCTTCAGACCTCGTTCCTGAGTTGTCAGTAGAAATTAAGAAACCAATCTCGGCTCGCACCACTCGCAGAAGGCTGGTCTGAAAGGCTGTAAAACCAGGAAGAAACCAAAGTTTCAGTTTGGTCAGACGAATTAAACTTTGAAGTAAGTTGACGATTCTATGCCCTAATGACATTAAATTATATGATTTTAAAATAAAATTTATTGATACAAATATTTTAGTTTTCCGAAGTCTCTACATTTTCTTTATTTTAGATTTTTGGGACACCTGGTGTGCCTTTTGTGTGTCACCTGTGGATAGGCGAAGCAGTTAGTCCAGAATGTGTAGTACCAACCGTAAAACGCGGCGAAGGCAGCATAATGGTCTGGGGCTGCATGACTAATTCTGGAGTTGGCGAAATGTTCGTGTGTGATTGCTACATGAACTCAATTTTTTATGATGCCGTGCTTTTAGAAAATAACTTAATAGATTCGTGTGGTGGTAATTTGTACTGTATAGTACATATATGCACTATGCACAGAAACACAACAACAATATAAAAAAAAATTCAATTTCGATTAAAAGATTTATTAAATAATAATAATAAAATTAATAATTAAAACTGCTAAAATTTCAAAATCTTCCACCGGCGCAGCAACAATGTATCCAATTCAGGATATTTATCCGAAATATTATAAAGGAGATCGCGAACTATTTTATATCATATATCTTTGTTCGGCTGATTAATGAACCCAATCTAAGAACAAAATAAAAGAAAATTTAATTAGTAGGAATAGGGAGGAACTAGGAAGTAATTTAATTTTCTACCTGAAATATCTTTAATGTTACAGTCCTTATGAACTCCCAGTCAGACTGTTTTCTCGATAAAATCATATTACAAAATGTTTGCAACAAATAATATGCCATCGGCTGAAATTCCAGTTGTAACATCATTGAGTTCACAGTTTAAACAGTGGAAATTGTCAGGAAACCGAACCGTCAAGCAATAGCATAAAATCCATATTGTGCGCTTATCTAAAGTTGAAAATGGTAAATCGACTAAATATTGCCATGTGCCAAGACGCCGCGAATTGTACATATAGTGGCAAGTTCGTAATGTAAAGGAGTTATATTCGACAGTTACTTACGAGTTCCACATTATTCGTCTTATTTGGGTGGTTTCTGAAAATAAACAAAATTAATATTTTATTTGAATGCCAAACCAGAATAAATTAGAGGCACTTACGTGAATGATTCGCGAGTATCGTGGGTATCCGTGGGGATATTTTAGTTTCCACAATTAGTTTCCATTCAGCTTAATATTATTGCGCAAAGTTTCCAAATCAGCTAATAAATTCCTAATCATTACTCGAACTTTTTGAAATTTCCTTAAGAAATTCAAGTAATGATCATGATGATTCATGATTTGACGTTATATATATATGGCGTGTTTACTTCTGTATTAATAAATTGTTCTTCGACGGTTTTGACCAGCTAAATTTCAGGATTGTTTTAAATTTGATTTAGTTCTAGTTCGTTGAAACGATTTATGTTTAATTTAACATGATTGGCTAATTTATTGTACGTCTGTGCGGTTGAATGATATTCAATTGCTTCCTTTGATTTTAAATCGGGAAACAAAACCTTGGGTGTCAAAACAGCATGCTACGATGTTTTATTTTTGAATATGGGAGAAGTAGGCTTAAAATGTATTTCATTTACTTTTGGCATATTACTGGGAGCGAAAGTTACATCTGGAACAGATACATTTGTCACAGAATTAATGCAAACCTGACTTTCAACCTCCCCACTTTTAGTAACCGGTGCAACTATTTCATCAGCATCCATTGGCTAAATTTTTTCTTTTTCAAATAAATCGTTGTTGATTATAACACTTCATTGAATAAACACAAAGAACATTCTTATCGTACAATTGAGTTAGTATTTTTTAAAGTTTAGAAGTCCTGGTTTAAAAAAACTAATAAAAAACTAATATAAAGTCAAAAACGTAACCGAATTAATAAAATTCGATAGAAGCGCAAATTGTTAAGATCAATAGATTTAAACTTAATTTTAATTTAATATTTACTGTTAAAACGGTCACAAATCAACTATATTATAAGTTATACAAATGTTTAGTTTATAATTATTAAAAAATACGTTTTATTTTAATAAAATTACCTTCAGTTTAGGTTTCTCCATTGTAGCCATTTTGATTTATTATTTATGTAACATAAATTTTTTGATTGTTTTAGGTTATAGAGGAACTTGTCAAAATTTTCCCAAAAATTAAAAAAACTATATAAAACAAAACTATTCCCGCCATTTTAAAAATAATATTTATTTTTTTAAATAATTTATAGAATGTAAAATACATCATCAATTATTAAACATTTCGACTTTTCACTGTATTTAAATAATTTTTAGGTTATGTTTGTACCGCAGTAAAACATTCCCCTAAATGTTCTACTACAAAAAAAAATTGTGTCTCAGTCACTCTCATGTAGATATTTTATTCTTGTCTCTTTTTAATTTTGTACAAAATCTTGTGATTTTGAATGGAATAGCGCTATAAGCTTTCAAATTACAGCAGGCGTATTCCCAAACGGATTAATGACGGAAGAACTCCAAGATTGCACTGAATAAGTTTTACTCAAATATCGTCCGATATCAATCAGTTTTAGAATGACATACCGATGTCATTTGAAAGGTTAATTTCATAGGTATGACATCTGTATATAATGGTATTTTAACTGAAATTCTAAGATGTCCTGTTATTGGAGATTCAATGAGTACCACTCATCCAATTTGTGGAGCGAGTTTTATTCAAAAACTCTATCGCTACCAATGTATTTGGGAATCAAACCTATGTCATTTGAAAGGTTAATTAAGCTCATATAAAATATCCGATAGTAGCGGCATTTTGGTATAAACTCTGCCATGTCTTAAAGCCATGATGGCCGAACTACTTGGTTTATCTTTATACTGCTAGTGTTAGTGTTTAGCAATTATATTTCTACAGAAGGGTACATGAGCGATATATTTTTCGCATATAATAAAAAATTTGAACTTGGCAAGGCGGCTGTTGATCAAAACTAATTACCGGAATATAAATTTGTAGAGGAAGACGTAGTTTATTATCATTATTCAATGTTGCAATTAAATTTTGATAGCGTAAACGTATGGAAACATGTATTCCTTTCTAGTATTTAAAAAACGTTTTAATGCACAAAAAATGGAATGACATTAAATTGTAAAAGACACAAATTTATCACGTAAGTCGAACTTTTAAACCAAATAAGTGGTAAATTATAATTTGAAAACAATTTTTTTGTCTAAGTGGGAGTAAAATGAAACAAAATTGGCTTTTTTTTTTGGAATATGCCGGACTTCTTGTATATGAATAATTGATAAATTTAACTTGGCATTGATATTGGAGCCCTCAAAAAATTTGCACATTAGTTTATTGTTATTGATTAGATAATATTTTGGTTCGCAATTGTTTTTTATTTCGAATATTTGTTAATTAATAGTAAAATTCTGCAGAAGTAGGTGATCGCAATCACAAACGCGAAAATAATAAGAACCTTAACCGAAAGTAACAAATAAATAAATCAAAACTGACATGAATTATTTTAAAGTGGATGTACGAGTAAAATTAAAAATAAATGTTAGGCAACATACTCGGGCCGCAAATCAACATATAGGCATAGTTTTGGTATTGGAAAGGCCAATGTACCAAAATTTACTTGGTAATAAAAAATCAACGTAAATAGAAAGTATATTACACTAATTACAATTATATCAGTCGGTACACAATGTACAATTTATAATCAGAGTGAATATCATAAAGTACGCCATCATCGTAATCATGTTCAATTCGTGCTTACCTTAATAAAATTAACCTTTGTGCTACATCGAGAAAGTACTTGGGGTAAAATTTAATAAAAACTTTTCTCATTAATTAAGGTAAATTTTTATACTGAAGGGCAACTATGTAGATCTGTTTCGACTAAACTATAAAATTAAATACTCATGTCTATTATTAAAAAATCGTTATGAAGCCACTATAAAACAATAAGCTCTAACAGTAGCCACACTTAAAGGTTTATAATGTAGGTCAGTAGTGGTCAAATTTTAGTTTTTGAATTAAAAAAAAATCTTTAGACCGGCAAAGCCCGCGATTGTAATTGTATATAGCGCTGGGAATAAAACAACGACTATATTTAATTAGCGTACTATATGCTTTATCACGCAATGAAGTGGAAATCTGCCTAAAACCATCATTTGAACAAATTACACAATAATTGATTACCAGCTGTTTACAGACGCATTCTAAAATTCTCTCTATATATATTTTACTTTCACAGTAATTAATCAAACTTTCACAAATATGCGAGCATAAATAGCTTAAGACGTACAATATGAGGATGACCAAGTATTTTTCAAGTGACAAGTTAGTTTACCACCTAACAACAAAACTTACAAAAATTAATTTGTATACTTCTAAAGTAGTTTAACTATGGAGATCTTGTTTATAATAAAACCATAATTTGAAAAGATTGAAAATAGGCGCACGCACATTGTTCCTTAAGCTGATGAAACCACTTCTGGAGAGAGCAAAATACAGGTTATTCAACAAGAAAATACGTAACTAACTTTAAAGAAATTCCATTGAAATTTGGTAAATTTGAGAATTCATAACCACCATCGTACTCGTTGAAAGCGAAATTCATGTACTAAAAAGATTATTTTGTCAATGTTTTGATCGATCGATTCAGTTGAGAGTCATAGCGAGTCAAGGATGAAGATAAACAAAGAGAAAACTTGCTAAATTTTACAATTTTGCTTCGATAAATGCGAAAACGCAAGTCAGGCAGCTGAAATTGTGAATCGTGTCTATGGTCCCGTCACAGTCAATCTTTCGGAATTTTAGTTTCGTCGATTCCGTGCGGTAATGAAAATGTTGATAAAATCCTGGAGATTATCGAAAGACCGGTATGCGAGCTGTTGTAAAATCGTCTAGAAACTAAAGATCAACTACAAAACAGGTTTAAACCATTTTCATAACGCAGGCTTCAAAAAGAACCTCGTTGTTTGGGTGCCGCACAATTTGACGAAAAAAATCTTGGACCGTGTTTTCATCTGCGAATTTTGGACAAACGGAACGAAATCGAGGCATTTCTAAAGCGGATGGTGACTAGCGACGAGAAATGGGTCACATACGACAATGTGAAATGGAATGATCATAGCCGAGGGCCGGCGAAGCGGCCCAAACGGTAGTCAAAACAGGAGTAACTGGTTTTACTGTGTGTTGGGGGGTTTGGAAGGAAATCATCTACTATGAGCTACTGCTCAATGGCCAAAAGCTCAATTCGGACCTCTACTAGCATTTAGACCGAGTGAAAGCAGCAATCGACCAGACCGGATAGAATTAGTCAATAGGAGACAACTTCAGGCCTCATACGTTCATGACGACCCGCCAGAAGCTCCGCGAACTTGGTTGGAAGCTCATTATGTATCTACCTTATAGTCCGGACCTAGCACCAAGTCATTATTATCTCATTTTGTCCATGGCAAACGTTCTTGTTAGTGTATGAATGGCCTGTACCATGGCCTTGTGTAAACTTTGAACAAGGCATTTTGGAAATTCGGCATAATAAAATTGACTTCTAAATGGCAACGAGTTATTGAGAAAATTGATAATTAATTGGGCGCATATTTGAGCCAAAACGAATGATTGTAGACATGTTAAAAGAAAGTAGAAATTATTATTAAAGGAGCCGGCGATACATTAAAATCATACAGAGAATTGAAAATTCCACCGATTTCAAGAATAAGTCTCAGGTTTAACGTAAGAATCTGGGTCTCGATAAGAAAATGATTAGATAAACCAATATAAAAATGTTGAATCAACCATTTTTGAAACATTTATCAAGCCCTTCAATTTTTCAAATAACTCGTTGACGTATTGGATTACTGTCAAAACTAAAGTCAGTAGTGACAACATCAACATCATTTCTAGCGTCCATGATATTCAATGTGTTTGAGGTAAAGTTCATTAAATTGGTGATTGGTCGATCGGCTTCTGAGAAAGCCAACTTGATTTTCAGGAAATAATGGTTGACAATGCAAATATATTGAATATTTAAGGTTGAAATTTAATTTTTCACAGAAAACCCCACCCCAACCTTCTCATACATCTTTGAACCATCAGTGAGTCAATTAACACCTTTAGTAGTAAGAAATTGTTTTCTCGTAGTATTTGGAATGTGTCTGTTGGTTAGAATAGAGTGGTGTAATATTTTGTTAAAGTACCACATGGAGATGGAGTTGACCTTTATAGCTGATTTCGCTGCCTTTTACTTACCTAGGATATCAAGAAGTGTGAGATGAAAGAGAATCTCCAGAAATTGAGTAGATGTGTTCCTAAGAATCCTACTAGTACGCAGAAAAGTGTTTGCCGTACTTTTACCAAGGATTTTTGGTTAGTTAGAATATTTAAAGCTGGCCACCAAATGGTAACCCCATACAATAAAATTAACGTATAAATAGAACTATAACTCCAAACAACACCTTTTTCCAATGGCATTTTTGTAGGAGTAAAGTGCTATTTCAGCCTAAATGTTATTGGATTGATCTTCAGTGTGAAGGTCAATCCAATATCATTTAGGCTAGGAGGTTCGACTTGATGTAGTTTGTATTTCCTAGAGAAAAGGATCAACTAGACGGTGTGCCTCTACTCATAAATCTGCTGTTTGTGGACCATCTTTTTTTGCATTTAATCTAAGCCCCTGAGTGACTCGTACACGCACAGAGAGGAGAGTAGCTGCGTGATTGCCTCTGGTCTGACGTTATTAAAGGCCCTCTCTATATTTGAAGGTCCCCTCTATATCGAACTCATAATTTAGGTTTCTATCTGTCTTTCCACAATTTTTAGAAGGCAAGAGGCTAAATTTGTAGGTCTAAAGTCTTTTGGGGTGCAATGAGATCTTTTTCCTGCCTTAGGTATTATAGAGTTCTAGGCTGCCGTTGAAGATAATTTACAGCTAGGGTAAGGTTAAGTCAATCGTTTCTTCGACATTCTGCTGACCTATACGGCTTAAACCTATTTAAAGCCATTTTGATTTTTCTCCTGCTTATAACTTGCCTTACAAGGTCCACAACTCTGTTGTTCTAAGTCATTGTGGCCTATATTCAGAGTTTACAGAGTAACTTCAAAGATTCTGCACTAGTAATGGTTCAAGAACCACCCGGTAGTTGTAGAAAACTAGGAGTGGTGGGGCTTAGAGATAATACTTTACGCAGCCTAGATGTCGAGATAGCTCCTGTATTCTACTAAGTATAGCCTGCAGGCATTTGTTTTACCATTTATTTTGAGAAGTTCCTTGTAGCAGTCCACGATGGTCGAGGTTTACCCAG
This sequence comes from Nephrotoma guestfalica, assembly GCA_963691935.1. Classification (NCBI taxonomy): domain Eukaryota; kingdom Metazoa; phylum Arthropoda; class Insecta; order Diptera; family Tipulidae; genus Nephrotoma; species Nephrotoma guestfalica. The sequence goes on from OY829915.1 coordinate 251,958,657, forward strand.
AGGTTTATTAGGAGGACACGATCCTAATATATGGTCTTTTTAAAGGTGTCGGTTAGCTGGGTCAGAACATCAATCCCTTGTGTTGAATCAAGGGGGTTTAGAATCGGTACCGGTAGTGAATTAATTGGAATAGTTCTAAGAATGCCCCAGTCGGTTTTCCTCCTGTTTCTATTGCTAGGTTTTTTGATGGGACTTTCTGTCTATTTTTATTTATAGACGTTGGTTAGTTACCAGTATTGCATAAATATGGTATATAGGTTAGTACTTAGAATAATATCAAGGAATAACTTATCACGTTCGTTTCTGTTAGTGCTTCCTCAACTGTGTGATGTTAATTTGCAACACGTCCCAGGATGACTCCATTTTTTGTTTTTGAGCTCCTTTAGTGAGCTTCCTACAATGATAGCTGAGATATCTTCGCCATCATGTATAAGGTAAACTGATATTAACCAGAGATATTGATGATCCATCTCAATGCTTGGTGTGACCACATCTAAATTATTGTAATCTGATAACAGAAAGATATTCAGATTTTAGTAAGAATGCAGGAATGAATTTTACCTATATCTTCTTTGCGTACGGCAGTTTATATTTTGGAGTTCTAAGTCCAAGTACCTTGTCACATTGACCCAAGATTCTTGGAGTATAGGACAATGTATTTCCCCTATGTTCCTAGTTTGAGCATGAGCACCTCCAAAGCTGCCTTGGAGTGATAGAGGTTAATCTGATGGAACCTCATCATTAGGTTTGCACCTTTACTTCAATATCCACCAAAGTTGCATTAGAGTCCTACTTTGACTGTGATTCCACAGAGTAGTCCCTTCGGAGTGGACATGCCAATGTTTATAGAGTATGTTTCTACCTTCTCACTCATTTCCATGTTGATCAGGTTGTTAGCCGAGGGAGACAGAGGAGCCAGCGATTCTTATTTAATATCATAATAGCTGACCTATAATCAGTTTTTGGGTTTTCCAGCTTGGCCACTCTCTATTCAGCGTTGGGCGGTTCGGGATTGCTAATTTGTAGCACTTCCAGAATTTCTTCCGGCCCGCTGGATTCCGCTGGGAACCAAGCTGTCGCTCTAAGTCTGCAGGAGATAACCTCTCTAGCGACTACTAGCACCAGGCCAGACTTCACCTAAAGTACGGCCTTATTGTACAGGGTCAATGACTCTGTCTTTGATCATGATATTTAGGAAAGTGGCAGCTAAGGCTATCTCCACCTTTCCTCAATTGCTGGACGTATAACCGTCTTCATAGACTCTGTCAATGACAGCACCACTAAGTGCTTTTTTATCACCTTATTGAATGGTCTAGTTACAGTTTCCTGGATTCTAGTACTCTTTGCATTCTTCTGTGGTTTCTCCTCCGATCTCTGTCTTTTGGGTAGAGGGCCCTCAGACGAACACTCCCGCTTCATTTCAGTAATATTTTTAGCCCATGAGAGCGTTTCCATATTACTGTCCATTCTCTCTGCCAACGGAATCTTAGTGAGCTTTGTTAGAGGTTCCAAGGCTCGAAGGGACCATCCATACTTGTACTTATGTACCAAGAGATTGCATTCGAGGAATCAGTTTTGTTCGTGCTTGTGAACCATTTTTCGTTACGTCTTGCGAGCCTTGCTTAATGATCAAAGTGTATTTTTGTATTGTTAGTGTCATCCATAATTCGTCTCACTACATTGACAAGGCAGGTTGATCCAGGGGTACCAAGTAATCGTATTATCAGTTTTCGTATCTTTAGTTTGTACTTTCGGTTTGAAACCCATGAAAAAAAAATCCAGAAATATTCATTAAGATTAAAACTACAATTGGAAGTATTTGTTGGTTTCTATTAGCGCCTTTTGGTTTTGCGTAAAACCAGATGCCAGTTTTTTCTCGATTGGATGTTATATAAAGATGTCTATTAAGAAAATTGTATTGCTAAGGTATAGCATTAAAAATTTTTTTGGTACTTAGAGTTTGTAATCAGGCCATAATTACAGACATTTAATTTATTTCTAGATAGAAATTTTTAGAATTGTTACATCAATATTATTGGTAAGTCTTCGTTAAATCACGTAACCTTATATTATTGGTGTGTTGTGTAATATTTTGTAAAATGATGAATGGAAGAGACCGTCATCTTGCCCTTCAATCTAAAGAAAAAAATTGTATACAAATTTGTTAATGAAGTAGAGTTTAAAAATTTCTTATTTCAAAGCTTTTTATAAACTTAGCGTCATAATTAGTATATACTTTCGATATTAGTATTCATTTTATTGAAAAAATGTGGTTCAGTGACCTGCCCAATATCAAAATGAAGCTGTCTGATGAAAACAACACAACATGCAAAATAATCAGTCTACAGTGTTTCCGGACACTCGACACCAACTCAAACAATTTAATTTCCATCTTTCAAATGATTTTGCCAACTATTAATTTTGTATAAATAAACTTTTTTCGTAATAATAAAGTAATATAGAGTAAGTGGTTAAATTAACAACGTGTTCTTTATTGTTAGACCCCACCAGTGGTAATCTAACGTAAATCAACTTAAACACTTAGGCATAGCTGAGCAAATGTACCTGCTAGCTGTCTAAACCCATTAACAGAAGCTTACAGCTGTTTTGAGTATTAAGACACATTCCGGTTGATTTAAGTGTTGCCTAACTTGTATAATTTACTTCAACTTCTTGTCTTTCGTATTCAACCACGTTAAATTATTCGATGTCATTTTTGATTTATTTAATTGATATTTTTATTGCATGACGTCACCGTTGACTGATTATGTGTTTTAAACTTATTTGTGTTCTACATTTAAAAACTTGCCTATAGCTAGTTTGTAGTTGTCTATATGTGTAATGTTTTGATTTTATATATAGGGAATACTTACAACTGCACGACTGATTTATATGAAAGTTCAACTTTTGGTGTGGCCTCAATTATATAAAAGTCTGCGCAATGTTCAAAAAACTTTTGGTTTTTGGATAGTGAAAGTGACATGGAAATGATTGCCAATTTATTTTGTGTTTACCACTAATCGATTAGGATTTCTATGATCCTCGATGAAGTATACGGTGAACAGTGCTATCGGATTCATCTGTAGGTTGAAACATTATTTTGTTTAAAGCGTATATACAATTATTGTACTAACGAAGGCTGTTTTGCACCAGTGCTTGAAAAATACAATTTTTCAAAATGCGTACGATGATGGATTTACAGATTTTGTCTGTCAGTTGTCAAGATGTAAGGTTTGGATTAAAAACCAGCATTATATAGCAGAACATTACATTTGCATAAATGATTACACAATGATCTTTTTGGATTTAATTACATTTAAAAATGAGCCGTTCACCATAAAAAATTCAAAAGTATTAAATATTCTTGTCTTAAGCCTCGGTCGGTCGATTTTTAAATATCGCTCCATATTTATTTCACTCAACGTACTCTATACACGAACTCTTCTTATAATTTTGGTTTGGTTCAAAAAAGTCTGAAGGCCAAACAAATTACTCACCAAAAAAAAAAAAAATTATGATTGATTGAATAGTTTTTGTTACTACGAATATTATTTTATGATTACTAATATTGTTTTATTTATATATCGTGCGTTGTTGTGGTTAATATTGTGTAAGATACTTACCAACCCAACCAACGTCTTGGATAATAACAGGTGATTTTTTTTTAAGCAAACTATTTACTATACACGACAATCAGGGTACCATCTTTATTAAAATGACCGTCACAACGGATTAAAATTCCAATTGATCCATGCACTGCGGTTTTTTAAATTTTTATTACTTAATTGCTATAAATACGCGATCGACAGAACGATCTCATTATTTTTCGTTATGTACGTTTAATTTTTTTTTTTGTTGTGTTGTGTGTAGTGCAATCAATTTGCCACATTTATCACCGCTCATTTATCAATGCCACACCGTGCATTAAATTATAGCTACACTGTCTGTTGTATAACATAAGATTTTAAGTGATCATGATGATGTCGATATAGCGATCTCATTAATTAAAAAATAGAAACCTTTCAAATCTACAAACACAAAATTAATTTGATGATGCACTAAAACTAATAAAATATAATTCGAAATCTTGACATTTTACTGCATTTAATGTGGTTTTGGTATATCAGACCTTCGATCATTTGTTCCCTTGCGTTCATACGTACACGATCAATTTGTACGCGTCAAATTCAATTTTGTTTACATACAAAAAATAATAAAAAAAAACTAAAAAAAAACAATTAAGTAATGTTGTGTCTAGGTTTAAGCCGTGCGATGATTGGTAAAGAAATAAACAAAAAATAAACTAAATATAAAAAATTTAAACGCCAAGGCCAAGATGATAATGAAGATGGTATTTAACAGCGCTGCTTAAATTTTGATTAGCGAGCAATGATTCGTGTGATCGTGGATTATTCTCATACAACTTCGTGTGTTTAACTTTATGTGGTATTTGTAAAGGGTGTTTTTTCAGAGGTTCGCAATTTTAAATTAACAAATAAAACAAAGAAAAACATTTTGAATATCAGTGAAACTAGCTTTATTGGATAGATAATTTTATGCCATTAATGCTTGAATATTATTTCTGCCATTTCGCCGCCGCGCCTTGTGCGTACATGGCGTAATCTAGCGGTGCAATTTTCGATCACTCTTGGATCGCTTCGCAGCATTTGCGGTCGTATCTCGCTAATAACTCGCCGAACACAACCCAAGTATTCAATCGTATCCGGTTTATCGGCATAGACAAGTGACTTAACATAAGAAAATAATCTAATGGAGTTAGATCACATGATCAACATCAATATCAATTTATGTTTCGGTCCATTGGCCGAATTGGCGGCGTGTGCGATGGTCGGATGGCTTTAATTCCTGCACAAGTTGAATTTTGTAAGCACGTAAACCAAGATTCTTAGTTAAAATCTTCCATAAAGTGGATGAACACATCTCCAGTTGCAGAGAACGACGTAGAATTTATTAATTTGGGTTTTCCTCAATGCTACGCTGTACAGCGTCTATCGCTTGTTCGGTACGGACTGGTTGTCGTCTTACTGGATGCGTATTATCATTTAGAATATACGTGGTGCGGAAACGATCTATAGTTAACCGAATTACCCGCTCTGATGGACGATTATGACGGTCGAACCATTATTTTGATAAATCAACAATTTCAAACTAATGACAAAGCAAATGAAAGCTGTCAAACCGGTTGTCAAATAAAAACAGTGTTGCCAACTTTAAGATGTGAACTTCTAAAAACATCCTTTATTACAAATAGTGTTGTGCCGTATTGTCTAGGCTACGTAGTTAATTAATATTCTACACGGGTAGACAGTGTATGTAGACAATTAAACAAATGGCGTCGACTATGTAGAGAATGTAGATATAATGTCGAAAATATTGAAATTTACTGCTTTTGTTAGCATGATTTCTTTGTTAATGGAACCATTTCAAGTTGGAGAACTTCACTTTTCCTCCACATTTGATAAAGCTTTAGCTGTTTTTGGACAATTTCGGAGAAATCGAAAAACATTCAGTCCATCCAATGAACAACAAAGTTAAAAAAATTTACATACAAAGGATAAGGATACACTTAATGCCGAAGTTTATTTAATGGCCTTGTTAGAGGTCTAGATAGATAAGGATATAGATAAGGATACACTTATAGATAAGGATACACTTAATGCCGAAGTTTATTTAATGGCCTTGTTATCAGTTAATAATTATTATACACGCGATAGTTAGGCCGAAGACTCGCTGAGTATTTTAGACAATATAACTCCAGTGAAAAAATACCAAAGATGAATCTCCAAATGTATGATCAAATGTAAATATATTTTTGTGGTTAAAACACAAAGCTGGATTGAAAGCAGATGACTATTTATTTAGATTTGTTAGAGATGTAACTCGATTCTAACGGTTTTAAGTTAAAACGTCATATGGTAGCAACGCCAGATGTACAACGCCGATGCTCCTCCTTTTTGAATTCTTTGACAAAGGATTACACGAAGTGACATACGGGTGTTGATCGTTTATTTTGGACACAATTTACAGTGCATGCCATTTATCGTGTGGACAATGTATCGTCCAGTTTATCGTGGTTTGTAAAATTGGCCGTATAACAGAAATTTGTGTAAATAAAAACTTAAAGTATCTTGGGTTTTCGATGAAAATGGGATTCTAAAATTATTTTTGACAGAAGTTTTGGAATACGGCCACCTGGGGCGGAAGTCGGCTATTTCCTAACCGATTATGATGAAATTGGGTTAATTGGGTGGAAATGTTTCCAGAATTCTTGTTTACAAGATTTTAGTTGATTTTAAGGTTTCCAAAACCAGGATTAATTTAACTGCACAAAAATTTTAATGCCAGGTTCAGTGATTTGGTACCCTCAATAATATTTTTCTAGATAAGCCAGTATGCAACAAGGGGACGCCAGATACAGTAACCGACTTTGTGCAGATTCTTCTCTATGGCGTCCACTAATCGAGTAGATGCTTTTCCTCGAGTTTCCACTTTAATTGGTTGTCGATTGCACGACCTGCATTTCTGATCTCGTGATTCTTCGCAATCTATAAAACTCTCTGTCTTTTATTAGACCGAGCAACATTCGAATCAATTTGCCTCCAGTGATAGCAAGCCGTGGTATGTCGCGAGCTGTAAGATTCCAAGACTCGAAACCAAACCTATTGACTGGTCGTATATCAGCGCCTTATAAATTTCCAATTTAATTTTTAGCTATATTTGGGGAGACTAGAAGATTTTAATACTCGAAACCGAGCTGCGATCCTCGATGTTATGTCTGCAGAAACTGCATTTACCCTCCTTCATTTGCCTCCTTGTAGTAATCATATATTTAGATTTTGCTTTCTTGATCTAAAGCTCAAAAATGTTGAGCTGATAATTCCAATGGAAGGAGAACTATTTTAAGGGAAATGTGTGTATGTGTAGCTTGCAGATAACATTCTCTAAAAATAGGTTAAATAATATTTGGGTAATTGCGCTACATAGAAATCAATGTTAATGAAACCTACAAATGAAACGAATAGCGTGCTTCTTTGAATGAAATCCACATTAGCCGATTTCTGTTCTTTGGTCGTGGACAGATTAGAGCTGTCTTCCACTCTTCTGGGTCGTTGCGAATTGCGGTGCTACTTGGGTGGTATAGTCGAAAATTTTCTCGCGATTAGAAAATGCAGTCGTGGTGAAATTACTTTGTATTTTGAGATATATTTTGTTGACTTGTGCGGTTTTTATACCTAAAGGCTTCCGTAGATTCTTCATCCGACCAGTTATTTTTTGCAAGTGGAACATCTTAAAATAGACTCGAAGTATCTATTACTTATGTTTTAATAATCTTCCAGTCAATATTGATGAACTCAAGAAATGATTGTATTAGTATTATCGAAACGTTCACAGTCCCAAAACTGGCCTTGAATATTTTATTTTTGAACAAAATACAGCTACTATGTAATATAGAGTTTATTAATTACTAAAGCAGATGGCGTTGCGAATAATTGTATCTACGAATTGTCTACATACTCTACTAATTATCGACATTATCTACGTAAAAATTAATTGTCTACACTATTTTCGACACCAAAATGTAGGTAATTCCGAAATACGCGTAGACGCACATCACTGATTACAAACAGATACATACAGGTGGCGGTAACAACACTTGTCTGATCTGTTAGTTATTTATTGGGAGGGTGAGGTAGATTACGAAATGTAAACTACGCGGTTACATAGCGATTTATTGAGTCCCAGTCGTCGGCAATGTAGACATCGTCGACAACCGAGGAAATTATACTAAAAATTAAATTTTCTCATTATTTTTCTTTATTTTACGTTAGCCAATCTGATGAAGTTGCTGTCTATTTATTAGGTGATCCAATCAATAAGCCAATTGTTTCGATTTCTGCGCGAGAATTGAACCGCTGTTCAGGAAGAAACGAATGCAACGACCGGGATAAGTAGTAACCTAAAGGAGCTATATATGTCTGGTCGTCTCTTGTATGGAAGACAACATTTAACTTGTCAGCGAGATGCCAGCCGTAAAGCTCGAAAAAGTTGTGAACAATTGAAACAATCGTTAGAAATGGCAAACATTAATTTATCCATTCAAATAAAAATTTCATACATTTTTCAATTTTACCGGGGCTTTTTTTAAATTATAAACCAAACGCTATGCTTTGTCAGTGTTGCCAATTATTAGTTTTCAAGGGGTGGCAAATTGACGTTAAATAGTACTAAATATCTTTTCGCAAACAATTCACATGACAAAACACTTTTTTGTATAAAGGGCTTAATATGTTTGATTTTACACGAGAATAGAAATTTGCTGAACAAGCAAGGCAGTTCAATCAGTGCAATGCACGCACGAAATGCAAACAAAATTTTATTTTACCTCCATCTCATATTTGATTTGATGAAAGGAAGATTGACATTAGCTTTACATTTTATTTTTATTTAATGTTCAGTTGAGTACGCACCCCAGGACAAACAATACTTTTACGCTCGCTGTCAATGACGACGAATATTTATATATTTATAATTTAAATTTCAAAACCGCACGATACTGGCATTGGGTGATGTCAAATCACAGTTATGAAAATTTGAAATTTTATAAAATTTTGAAATCAATTTGACGATGATTTCAATATTCAGAATGCAGTTCGCAGACATCAAAGCGCACATTAAAATAAAAACCACGTTTTATTGGAGTAATGTAAAGGGTTTTTCAATTTCGGGGTTCAGTAAACAGTGACGCCAATAAGGTGATCGCGATCGGCAGGTCCGATTGCATATTGATTTTTGATCCCACTGAATAATTTATTTTATAACTACTAAATAGTTCCATAAAAAATCTAAAATGTTTTGTTAGGATTGTTATATCTAACATGTCTATGATTCCATCAAAGTTGTTTTATTTTAAATTATTGAGATGAACGATAATTACCCTAATTTGGGCAATTTCAGGTTCCCCAAATGTTGGTAACATGTTAAGTAAAATCACGCCCAACATTATGAATATTTTGAATTTTATTAAAGGTTGAAATCAAATTGGAAACGATTCCCTAATCATGTTGATAACAGTTTAGGGATCCGAAGGCTCCCATTTCATCATACATCAACAGGTATTCTGTGGTAAATTCATAACACAATATTTAAAATTACGAGCTCAATTCGAGGAAGAAGATTACAGTGGAGACTTTTTAAAACACAAGTTGAAGTAAACGATACCGCGATGTATTTTGATTAAAGAGAGGGGCAAGTTTCTTCAGATGATTAGCGAAATTAAGGAGTTTTAATTGTAGGGGCGACGAATACGAACAGTGAGAGGATGACGACATTTGGCTGATGGATTTAGCTTTTTTAACAATCAGAGACAAACCTAGTATTGAATCCGAAAAGATAAAGCAAGGCTGATTCACTAAACGAATGCCTTTGACTAGTAACCCAATCTACTAGTATCAAAACTTGCCAAAGGAAATTTCAAAGCGTTTGAAAGAAATATTGATCATTAACTTTAAAATTTCAAAAAATTTAAAATTGGAAGGGATTGTTTTATTTATTAAATCTTCGTCTGACAACCAATGGCATCTCGAAACAAAGATAATTAAAATTAAAAACGACTAAATACTTAAAATGATAACTTCTGTAGAACATTTCTAGAATTAATCGTCAAAAGAAGCCTATCCGACACAAGAATTTGTGTGGAAAACTGAAATTTTCATTTTGAATAAATGGATAGATCACTGGTCAGTTTAATTGTTAAAGTAGACCTCATGCAAAAATTAGTGGTCACCACAATCCTTATTCTTCTGCATTCTAATAACTTTGAAAGAAATGTCAGTTTAACAAACTCAAAAACGTTTCTTACTGCTTAGGTATCTTAAACTAATTAAATAATCGAAAAATCTTATTTACAGATACAAAATACTCGTAGCAATTGATTTTTTAATAACTTAATTAAAAGCAAAATTTCTAAATTCTATTTTTAGTTTTGTGGATATTGTGAAGTTAATTAAAGAAATTAACATTTTTTTTATTCAATATAGAGTTATTTAAAGTGCTAAAATTAGTGCCAAATTTTCGAACAGTGCCAGCTGATTGCTAGATTGGCAACACTGTGATTAGCGGCTATGTTTAGAAGATATTTGTATTTTGTCTGAAATTAGTGTACAATTGTGCCTGGTACCCATTTTAACGACTAAATTACTGACCAATCTAATTTCATGTTAGTTCATGTCAGTTGTTAATAGATGGCGTACACGTATTGCATAAATTTTTTATTCAAATTTGCTAATTTAAGTTTTATCAATTGTCGAAATATTTATTATCGATGGTGGATAATTAACAAATTAAATATTAGGCCTAATACGTTTTATGGAACAGTATCAACTAAAAACCACTAGTACAAACTAACGGCAATTTTATTTAGAGTGTACGCTTCAAACCGATTTTTCATATGTACGTTTACTAACATGATTGACGGTAAGTTCATATTACCCCGACATAAATGACACACAACAAAAACCGCGGTTAATATTTAATTAAAATTTGTTACTGAACTAAAATTTAACAATTTCGACAATATTTTTAATCGGCCGTTGATAAATCTGATCTAAGTTAGCAGTTTAGCTGTAAATATGGCACCAGCTAAACTGGTATGATCTTAGTTGAAAAGTTTAAATAAAAAAATGGACGTAAGGCGTTCAGTATTATACGAAAAAACGGTGAGAGGCACACAATTAGCTAAAATCTCCGGAAATTACAAGTGGTTGTCCAGGTTGTCTTCGAGTACGAGTAGACAACGCCTACGTCTACGCAATCACGTAAAAAATATTAGATGATGCGTAAACGCCCGTCTCTGTTTGCCTGTACAAAATGTGAAGATTTCGGAAATCGCGACGACACACACAATTCCCAACTACTAATCTCAAAAAGTCGAAGATTATTATTTTTGATTCAATAAAAGAGATTTTACACTTTCTAAAATTTTCCAATTCATATATGATAGATCATCTTTCGAAGCTTTACACCAAATCTATTGGCAGTCTAAACTGAAATAAGGCTGGACAACATAATGTTGGATAAACCGAAACCACAGATAATATCAATACAGGACTGCGCTACCAGGCTGCGGTAAATCAACATGGATTCTAAATTGACACTCAATCGGAAAAGATTTTGCCCTCAGTGCTACCAAACACAGCATTCATGACATTAAAATAAAGGTAGAATCTCGATGTTAAGACATTAACATTTTTTACGAAAACATCAAAACCAATTACCGCATGGCTTGCTAAAATATAGCACCGTCTATATTGACGTGTACATGATGGTACTTGCAGATTTACCGGGTTGCTTTAATTCATAAACAAATGTTATCATGTTACTAAAATATCCGTTAAGAAAAATCTGGTATATTTCTATCTCTTTCTTTTCATATTCATTAGTTTATTTTTCAATCTGCTTTTAATAGTTGTCTCGTTAAAAAATAATTTTAGCAGTGTAACTACCTATACACATTCCAATTGGGATTTTGTAAATATACGTATTATTTTTTACTATAAATTCCAAAAGCATTATGTGCTACTGTTCTTCCACAGAATGAGGTAGTGGTTTGCTGTCCAAGGTTTGCGATATGATAGCTTTGAATTTGTCCCCCTCCCCTTCAGTATTCCAACGAGTGATTAATTGGAATCGGTTATCATACGAGGAGAATAGACGGACGGCATATTTCGCAACTACCAGAAAGTGGTCTGAATCGATGTTGGCGTTTCGGTTTAATATCTTTGATTCTAGAAAAATGTCTTTTGGACATAAGGACGTGGCTTTACGGATTCTCTTATGTGGGAAGTAAGTGCCGGTTACTGCCAAATTATATAGCAGAGCTAACTATGAGTATCACATTATTATTTTTTGCAAGGAGTAGGAGAGTTTAGGCCGCTACCACGATTAATATTGTCTGCTTTGCCGATTTGTAAGCAGTTTTTACATCGTGTTGGAGAATTTTGTGTAAAACACTTTTGAAGTGGTTGTAGAAAGTGTCCATTTCATGTTCTGTAAGCAGGGTTTGTTATTCATTTGCGTGAAATCCATTATGAATTATAATGTATATGTCCTATGCTTTTTGCAACGACCTTTCTTTTCACGCAGCTCCAGAGAAATACGAATCAACCTCGTTGATTCGAGAGATAATCCGTCCAGTGATTTTTGTTCTCAATAGGACCATTGCTTCTGGCGTCCTGCTGAAACCAATGGAACAGATATCTGTTGAAACGTTGAATTCTGTAAATTAAAACATTCGGTCGTATCATCAGTTATTTCCGGCAAATAACATTCTCATATTCTTATATGGGGTCATCAGCGTTGTGCGTCTACGCGTATTTTGGAATTTTCGACGTCATGGCACTGTGTGCTTTAAGTTGTAAAGGGTGCGTGCATTGACAAGTTCAGAGCACTTTACAGAACGTCTTAATTGAATTTAGAACGGAAATTACGATGATTTCTTGAACAACACAAGAAAGGTTATAACCTCAAATTTTTGACGTATTAGATTTTTTTGTTTTATTTTCAACGTTACACAGTCAATTTTTATAATAATTAAATAGTTATTAAAATATATAATAGATAGCGCGCTTGCCATGAAAAAGCCATTATTTATTTTACATAATGTAAAAAATAACTTAAGTAATTTACATGTAAATTACATCGTGTAATTTACGCGCCCAACAGTGGGGACACCTACAATTGTTTGACGTTTTGAAAACATTTGTGATTTGAAATTGGTTGGAAAAATTAAAAAAAATTTAAACACATTTTATTAAAATTCAATTAAATAATTAAAAACCAAAACACAAATTTAATATGAATGCCGATAAATTTAGATAAAATTATAAAACAACGAGGACATCATAAAAACAACCAAAAGTAACAAATCGTACAATAAAAATTGAAGTCGCGCAACATTTGTTAATATCTAATGATTACGATTAATTTTTGACATTGTCTACATTTTTGACATTGTTTACATTTTCGACATTGTCTACATTTTCGATATTGTTGACGTGAGTTATTTAATTTTCGACATACGTTGTCTACACGTGTAGACAATGCAATTTACACCATGTCGACAATACGGCACAACGCTGGGGATCATATAGAACTTAGTCATTTGCGACAATCCTAGCATACGGCTGGTGTGGCCTTCTAAGTCATTATCAGTCCTTACTTTTACCAACTCAAAACAATATCAATAATTTCCTTTAAATCAAAACCAACAATTACATAGTACCTACAAATCATATTACTTAGGTAAAAACTATTTATAATTATTTTTACATATGTGGAGTACAAAAACAAGAATTAAATGAAACAATTGGGATTGTTGTTGAGTAAAGAATGTAAAATAATATTTCGTCTTATACAAGTTTAAATAGAAAAAACTCGGGGTGAGATGAAATAGAATTGTTTGAGGAATTTTTTTTCTTGGCTGAAAAACTGGGGTAAGTTCAAAAACTGGACAATAGAGTTATAACAGACAATAAAATTATAAAATTCAGAAAGCACCGGTTTCTCGTTTAAAGCCCTTAGAACTGAAGGAAGAAATATGTATGTACATAAGTAAAATGGGTTTGTGATGTTATTGTGGTCTTATTGAAGATAAATATAAGATTTAATCGAAGTCAAAACCGAAGTATAAACACATTGTAAACAAAAACCTGAAGATCAGTAACGTAATATTTATGTGTAGTAGTAATATACATATGCATAAGAGGGTGACTTGCCATAATTTGACTAAACTCGTCATATCAACATTAAATCAATTTTTTCGACATATACAATAATTAATACTCGAATATAATTAAGAGTAACAAAAACAATAATAAAACCAATAAGCCTCTAAATTAATTATTTATTTTGTTTACATGATGATGATTCATTCATCTCATCGCCGCGGTTGGGATTTCCAAACTAAAATGAAACAAAAAACTTTAATTAAATTTAATTATATACGTTTTGGTTTGAAATCAATCAAGGATTGAAATTTGAAAAAAAAAGCATTCACTATGTGTGTTCATATTCTAGAATTTATGTAACGTTTTTATGGCCAATCACCTAAAGCTACTTCTTATGCTACACACATAAGTTTTGTAATATTATTTTTTGGGTTTAATTAAATTAAAACTATCGCTACTTGGCATCGCATAATTATGTAATGTAATGTAATTTATATCTGGTGTAAATACGTGAATTATATGTGTACGGTCATAAATAATAAGTTACTTAATGCGGTTGAGTTCAATACTATACTAGGTGGTTGAGTATTATGTAACGTAACAAATCTAAAGCGACAATAAACCTACTTTACATCAAATATTTACAATTATATGCTTATTAATATTTATGATCTTAGCATGCTATAAAATCGGTGGGGTTGTAGCAATATCCGATTTCTTATGAATATAAGTATTCTTCAGATTAACGCTGTTTAACTTGTATAGGTCCGGGCCAACTAATTTTCATTGTCTGGTAAACTGTAATTATATTATGGTGTTTTAATTAACCGGGAGATATTGGTCGTAACTAGAACTTGTGCTAGAATTACCTGTCACGGAAAATTTTCACTATTTTTAGTTGTAGTAGCTTAACTTTAATTTTATGAATTGGCACAATACCACACAGATTTTAGTGTAGCTTAAATAGGTTTGCCGTTGTTAACCACGGGATTAATCTGGACTTTTTTATTCCGGTATGAAGTTTTCAACATTTATCAAAAGTGTAGCTACACAAATTAACAAAAAACAAAAATGTAGAGTTTCATAGATACTCTACTACGTATTATAATTTGGATGCATGCATAATTATGCACATCTGTTTTCAGCATAACCCAAATTTAATTTAATTTTCGTCGCCTTCTTAGCTTATGTTCTCTGTGACGACTAATAAGTGAAGAATTATTATTTTATGCTTTTCTACGTTGCAGTAATTTTGCAATAATGGTTAGCAATTAAAACTTTATATAGCACTTCCTATCAAAAAATTCAATTGATTAAATTTTTTAAGAAATAAGCCGAATTTGCGAAAAACTCCTTAGTGAGCGATGTTGCAAGTTTCAATCTAAACGGCTACGCTTTCTAAGCAAAATCTCTGCGTATCACACTGCAGTGACCAATTCACAAATATATCGAAAATACTTTGCACTTACATACAACCTCTATATAAATTGTTGGGTTATTTTGAATAGCCTTGTGGAAAGGACTAAATCTGGCCACCACCCGGAAATACCAGCCGTATGGTAGAATTTGCGCAATCGGCCAGCTTCGATATGGCCCAATATAAAAATGCATAATTGCCATTCTCCTAGGAACATGTTTCGCCGGAAATTGTTAATACTGTTTTAAGTTGGTAATAGTAAATAGTAAGAGAGCAGTACTAGTCGTATTGGCATAAATCGCCCAGTTCCATTTGACTTCTTACACGAACATGGGCAAAGTATTTTGTATCATTCATTGCCGGAAAATCATGTTTCTAGGAGAATGGCACGCTTTCTCATATGATTATACGGGGTCATATGAAACTTGGACATTTTTGCCAATCTTACCATAAGGCTGGTACTGCCCTCTTAGTTATGGTAAGTCCTTACTAACTATTACCAACTCAAAACAGTATTAACCATTTCCAGCAAATCATATTCCTAGGGGAATGGCAATTACTAATTTTTATATTGAACCAGAAGGAAACTTTCCAACCATACAGCTGGTACTGTCCGGCTGGTCAAAGTTATCACAATCATAAGGCTTTTCAAAATATAAACATTTATGAAAAATCACATTCATAGGAGAATGACATGCTTTTCTCATATTCTTATCTACTCTTCTCATACGGATTCTTACGTCAATCCTGTACCTTACGGCCCATTTAGAAATTGTTAGCCCTTACTGTTGTTATTAGTTTTATTGCACAATAATATTGTTTTGACGTTTATAACCTCGACGTTACCTCGTTAATCTCGTTACTAGTAACAGTTCGAACTAAACCGGCTTTTGTGTGAATTTGTTGTATGACGCCTAAAGCCCATTATGCTGGTGGATAATTTTCTTCAATGACTATGGCGATATCACCATGTTTAATGTTGTGCCTTTTGTAACACCATTTCACTCGCCCCTATAAAAATTTTAAATAATCCGAGTGCCATTGTCAGAATGTTAACATTGGTTGCCTAATTGGTCAGGCGACACCAAACATAACGGTCGTGAGTTCATGCCGCAGGTGTGTTGAAATGTTAATTTATAAATTGCTGTGCGAGGTACATGGAAATATGATTGTTGTTTTCTGATGATTTTTCTGATAAGATGGTGAAATAGACTTCTCAAGTGATTGTTGGCGCATATAAAATCGCTCCCGTTGTCACTGTAAATATCCGTAAAAGCGCCTCGACATGACGAAAATATTCGCAACACAACAAGAAAGGACTCAGTGGTGCGGTCTCCTACCAATTCAAAATGAACGGCTTTGGTAACAATTCCTATTTTTAAAACTGCTCTAGTTGTCTCGATCGTACGGCAATGTACGGCATGAGAGCTGCTTTTTACCTTTGGCAAATCGCACAATTGTGGATACCTTATTGATGAGCGTCCGTGCTCCAATCAACCAATTTCTCAATTTTATTAAGGTTGACAACAACATTGCCCCCTGCATGGTGATTTTTAATATGGAGTTCCTCTGCAATAAGATACACAAGCCGTGTATTAATTATAGTCGCTGGATGCTTCAATTCGTAAGATGCTGATGCTGCTCTTAGTAGTCCTTGTAGATCTATAAATGAATCCAACATTTTTAATTTCCTGTTTCGTGTAACAGAACGATTGTCTCTAAACGAGGAAGTTTCTTCTGAAAATGCATAACTTTGATGCCATATCACAAACTTGTCTACAGCCTTCAGTATTTTGTCTCGTTGTATCGATGAAAATTGACGTTGCTTTAATGGATTACTCATGTTAGTTGTTATCCTAAATACAAACAGTTGCTAGAATTTTGCAGCATTTGAAGAATCTAGAGTACTGTATTAGTAATTGATGGTAAAGATGTTAACTTTCTCGAATTAAATGAGCACAATGATCTTCTGTTTAGCTTAACCATTCATCGTCCTTTCCACCAAAGATCAAATCTTAGAAGTTATTTTGGCGTTAATCCACAAGAAGCACAGTCCGCTGGATTATGTGACGAAGGGACATGGTATCAACAATTATGGATACAATTTCTGACGTTCGGTTTACCACATACGTTTTTAAGTTCTAGAGTGGTGTGACAGCCAATCAAGAATGACCACTCTTCAAGGATTCGAGGCGGTAGCTCCTAGTCCCAAGTTAATTTTTCCAATCATAAACTTTGAAATAACACCATGACGGTGATTATGACCGGAGATAACCATCCCAGTGGGTCAAACAGAAACAACATGGAAGCTTCCGACAAAAATTTCCGCTTTATGTGTCTTATCTTTCAAGTTGATTTGAAAGGAAAATGTGTCTTCCTTTAGTTATCATTGCAGACCCAATAATTTAGCAGTATTATCGCTCTCTAACGTCTTTAGAGTAAGTTTTTGGTCTGTAATCGAGGCACCATCCAGAAATGTATGTATGGCTATCGCACACTTAGGTCAATTATGGCCCATTGTGATACCACAGGATCTGACATCATTAAACTCCCTTTAAAACCATTTAGTGCTATTAATATAGCGTGCAAGATCTCGAACATTACAGTTTTCGAAATCGAAGAGGCTATCCATAGTGTATTTGCCCAAGTGATCATACCTTCTGCCAGCTAGCGCGTGAGCATAGGAAGTGAACAAGAGTCTCCTCCTCCTCCTCGTCCTTGCAGCAGAAATCCTTTGCATTCAGACCCAGCCATCTCGCCTGATCTCCGAAGAAGCAGTGTCCGGTAAGTACCCTTACAATCCTATCTAAATCACGCTTCCTTCCACATAAATTCATGACCTCTTCAATCGCTATAACTTCAGCATGCTAAACGAGTCTGTGTTTACGAAAGAGTAAACCAGAGCGATCAGGAGATGCGGAAACGTATAATCGAAGCGTCAAATATTATTAAGAGTAAAAAACGTGCGTTTCGACGGAGTAAGCTAAGTTTATACGACTCTGCCGATTATGTATTTTGGCAATTGGTGGACCCTTCGAACACTAGAAATCGAAATTTTGTTACACGACTTACTTTGTGAAAAAAACTGATAAAAACATTCTGTTGTGACTAGCCCGGTGTGTGATACCATTTTAAAATCTGCATTAGTGTCGCATATTTTTCTGATAGTGGGTCAACTTTCTGTAGTACATTATTTATCCGCTGGTGTCACTGATGTTTAATCAACAAAAAGAGACTTTACAAAACCATTGTTTTTATTTGACAGAAGATAATATAGCTGACAAAAATGATGCTATTGGAAAGGTATACTCTTCTAGATTTTTTGGTGGATGCGCATGAGATTTCTCTAAAAAAACGCTAAAAGTGAAATAACTTTTGCACCATCAACAATCCGAAAAAGCTTTACTTGACTGTTTTTACGGGAAATGAGCTTCCGTATCACCTTGCTTCATTTGATCGTCCACTTTTGGGATACCCTGTATATATCCTGGTGGAATCGTGACAACGAGGAGAAATGGAGA
The DNA here is from genome assembly GCA_963691935.1 of Nephrotoma guestfalica. NCBI lineage: Eukaryota > Metazoa > Arthropoda > Insecta > Diptera > Tipulidae > Nephrotoma > Nephrotoma guestfalica. Next base: position 251,977,340 of record OY829915.1, read on the forward strand.
GAAGTTCGAGAAAATTGTTTAACTAGGACAAGTTAAAAAACAACTGAACGGTTTATTGGACTTCTCTCTCTCAACACAGCATAAAGCTTAAAAAGTAGCAAACAGCTGAAGATAATTTTGCCATTAAATTTGCAATCTCCTTCCTCCTTAGAGTAGAAGAGACTTAGAATTGGTGAACCGACTACTACGAGATAGGAAAAGTGAAAGATTCGAAAGGCAATCAGAAGCCCGCAAGACTAGAGAGTGAGGGACGAATCCTCGAAGATATCAAGTTATATAGATCTATTAGCCTCACATCAATTATTCTCTAAACCATCGAGAAATTAGTGAGGCACTACATGAGACCCAATACACTTCAAATAAACCAATACCTACTTTCAAGCTGCTATACCAAATTATTTTAAGGCTTTTGATTTCGTAAGCGGCTTTGATTTGGTGGCCTAAAATAGAGCAAGTAAATTTTGGCAACTCTGTATAAAATTCAGAGGTTAATCTGTGTAAAATAATTACCTTGTGCTTGACCTTAATTTGAAACCTATCATTTACTCCAATCAAACCAAAGATAAGCTCAATGGACAAAACCGGCTTTGTGTATCAAACCATTGTAGAATATGTAACGATCAATGTGTATTGATTAGCCACCAACTAATTTTGGTCACTGACTATAGGCAAATGATAAATTGGCTTACATTGGACGACAAGGATTACCTTGGTTTTTAAATTAAACTAAATCAAGTAACTTTCCCTTTATATTCGACAATTTTTGGAGTTAGTCGGCATGTTCTTACACTAAAATTAATTTATAATACCGCACCTGCTGAGAATCTATACACGATTTTGATACATAAATTAGTCATCCAAAATTAAATTCATAAATTTCAAACAAGTTACTACTACTACACTGGTAAAAAATAGCAAAAAATTTAAATAAGCTATTAATTACTCAACACTGTAAGCTGCTTCCTTGACTTTTCTAAACTATAATTAAGATTTCGTTATTCAAAGCACGCATCAATTTATCACACTGTATAGTAATCCGTTACAAATACGTTCAGCTAATCCGTTCGTAGCGAAATACGATACACAAAAGAGAGAAGTAAACATTTCCTCACCAACATCAAACCACAATCTCTTAATTATCGTATTATGAATCCAAAATAGAAAGTATTTACACACTTTTCTCAGTTCAACAACCCCCGGTCACAATGATCAGCATATCGATTTGTTATAATTTCGGTAAAAATTTTCTTTACGATTTCTCGGTGGTCTTTGACATTTAACCTATCAGTTTATAACAAATACGAGTAGACAAAGCAGAACAAAACAAAAATGAATTTTAACAAATATATTTAAGAATGATAGTTGGATAGTAAATGCCAAATTTTAGAGTAATTTGTAACCGACGCACAGACAAATAAATAAATTACGGTAGCATTGGCCTTATTCACCGACAAAATGATTTGAAGACATTCGTTTAATATTTACATATCGATATACGAATTAGATTTTTGAATCTTGTCGTTGTAACTATAGTAATCTAGTTGTTCCTGTTAAAGCTCGACGAGATGAAAAAAGGGAACCGTGGAGTCAGAAGCAAGCTGGCTGAAAAATGTATTTAATTCAAGAGGCGAAACCATAACCTGTGATAAAACAACATTACTCTGAACGATCGGGTTGGACTGTTAGTAAATAATAGCATCCGTTAAAGAGTATGCACCACAACTCCATTTGCACCGGCTTACAATAATATTTATCCTGTCATATTAAGCTCCAAATGAATGACTCTATTATCTATGTAGAAAATGTTATTGAAGTCTGTTTGTCATCTACTGCATAAATTAGTTTACTGAAACTCGAATTTCACACGTTTGTAAGCAACAAGCCGGCCCTGATTCTTAAACGTATTGAAAGTAAAAACAAATGATATTGTATTTCATTAATGTAATCTGCATTATCGACGTATAGTTTTTTACGTTCATCAGTAATAAAATCGCCTAAATGTTGCTTGGGTATTTGCACATTGATTTCTTGTTTACGTATTTAACATCGATTAATAATTTCGAAGCAGGTAAACATAATTAATTGTTGCTTGAATGAATTAATTGAATTACTTTCTAACAAATAGCTAGGTTTTAACGATGGAATGGCTTTAATTGTGTCAAATTCGTCAAGAGGGTGGAAAAAGAATGAATCGTAAACATAATCCGAGTCAAAATTCATCAGATTTTGGTTTACAACTTGGACACTATAGATTTTAAATTAGAATCAATATTGTGAAATATGTGCTAAATTCATTGGCAATATCAGAAGCTTCAGTTAATAAATTATTAATGGATGTAAGAATAACATTTGCATTGGACGAATTATTATTCAACAAATCATTAACTGCATGCCACGTCCTTTTAGAATCACCGGAGCAGTGATGAACTTTCTATTGTAATAAGATTCACGTGCAGTTTCAATTTTAACTATGATTAGTCTAGGAAACAAAAACAGGACTCCATATAAACTTGTAAATAATTCCAATAAACTTTTAACTAATAAATGTTGTTCCCTATTCTTCGGCACAACTTTTCAGAAAAATCCCCACCTCTATGTGTGGAGCAAAAAAATAACGGTACTTTAGTACCGTAAATAATAAATTTCATTTTTTTTTTTGAATTTTTGAGATTCTTAAAATGGCTATAACTTTGGATATAAAATTTGGATATTACAACAAACTCCTTAAAAACCCGCTCGAAGTGAGATATTTCAGAAAAAGTCAATGTGCAGGTTCTCTCATTCCGGGTTTCTCCTTTGTGTGTTTGAAAAAAGACCTTTCTAATCTTTTAAGGGTTACTTTCAGTAGAGAAAATCGGTTTCAGAATTATACGAATTTTTTTTTGTTACCTGTGTGCTAACAGATTACGTGTGCTACCGCGCGGATTGTAAACATATCAAAGAGTAAAGTTGTCAGAAAAAGGTGTAAATTTTGTAAGGCAGCAAAATAAAAATATTTGTATTATTTGTAATAAGTGTATGCAGAAAAAGGAATCTACAGTGATGAAAAAAGGAATTGGTAGCTTAGTCGAAGCTTTAAAATCAAGAAATGATGATTTGTGGAAAAAGTTAGAGAACATCGAAGAAATTTTATTGCATACAGAATGTCGGAAAAACTACACGAGGAAAAGTAGTATTGTTGCTTGCAAAAGAGTGCGTGAGCAAGGTAATACAAATTAATTAGTAAAAATAGTAACTTGCCATAACAGGACCATCATCATCAGCTTGCAGCTAGCCAAAAATTTAAGGATCAAGTGTGCCATCATTTGTTTTTAAAATTAATTGTTTATTTTGTGGCGAAGTGATTCAAGAGATTGACTTCAACAATGTAAGCCGGTACAAGCAAGTTAGTGTTGTGAAATCAACCGAAATGCATCAAACTATCCTGTCAATTAATTTGTGGACACAAAATGTGCGATATCATCTGAAATTCTACTGCAAATTTAGAGAAGTGATCACTAATCCGTCCACTCTGAAGCTTTGTGTGCCTTCATAACACAAAGTAATGAATGCCAATTGACATTACGCGGCCTGAAGGAAAAACTAAGGGAATTCAGTGGCAATGATGTAGATTTGTACGGTGACTACTACTTGAGCGGCCTATTGCGCAATTGTTAGTGCAGAATTGGGACTCATACAAATGCAGTTCTATTGAAGAAGAGCGCGTTAGAACCATTAAAGCAGTAGCAGCAATTATTAAAGAAGACATCCAGCCCCAAATTTATGATACAACAGAATATCCAACATTCGATGATATCAAAAATGGTGGTGAAGAGTTTGTTCCAGCGACTTTAAAAATATTTGCGGAAACTCTTTATAAAAACCGAAACGCATGCTCTTCAACGAAAACAAATAAAAAGATGCAGTTTCTCAATCAATGTATGATATACGGATACAGACCAAAATCGTTTATATCACCAGTGCAATGGATTATCAGTTTACCTTCATCGTAAAATTGGTTCGAGGCATATAATCGAGCTTTTGAATTCAATAGAGATAACTGCATCATACAACGAAGTTGCCAATTACAGCAAATGCGCAACAGAGTTTGCAGACGTACACGTGGAAAAAATGGATTTATGCAATTTGTATTTGACAATGCTGATGTTAATGTATGTACTTTAGACGGCTTAGACACATTTCAAGCTCTATGTTTTAATTTTCCAAGGTTCGTTTGAAATTTCACAAATAGTACATTTCATCAATTTAAGTGCGAGTGACTTGACGACGTTATACTCAGCATTAATTTATGCAGCCTGCGAAAGCAAGAAACATGGACAGATGTGCATAGTTACTTTTGATCAACCAATCTTTTTGAAGTCAATTGAAATGGTTAAGTCTGCGGAACAAAACAGTGATATATCTGGAGTAATTGCACGCCTTGGAAGATTTCATCTACTCATGTCATATCTTGGCATAATTAGATTTATTATAAAAGGAAGCGGAGTAGAAGAATTATGGGAATCAGTTTATGGCTAGCACATGTACTGACCGTATCAGCATTAAATTATTTAATTATGGACAATTCAGAAGATTTGAAATCTGTAATGAAATCTGCTGAAGTCATGGAACGTATCAGAAACTGATAGAAAACAGCATGCGAACATGCAAACTTGGGCTTAAACATTTTGAGCAAGTTATGATTGTGTTGCAGTATATCCGAGCTGAGGGGACTGGCAATTGACAGAAGCATGTGGAATCTGTTCGAAAAATGTTGCCATATTTCCATTCTGTTGGTCCTAACTTATATACAAACTCTGCTCATTTATATTTACGGAAATGAAGGAGTTGCTAGCCAAGCTGACTGATGAAGAGTACACAAAATTTCCAGAGAAATACTTTTCGATAAGAAGAAAAAGTGTGTAATGGAGCGGTATTTGACGGACATGTGCATAGAGCAATTACTTATGCGATGAATGAAGACGATAGGAGGATTATCTCGAAGACGACGGACTTGTTGCTGATTCCAATATCACCTGTGATACTGCTTTGGATAAAGGTGAAATACTGCTGCATAATACATTGGGTAAGAGTTTTGTGGACGTCGTTTACGCAAGAAAACACAAAGTTATTCCAATTTCCACTCAGGTTCAGGGAATAAAAATAAATAACGAAACTTTCGTTATAAACTCGCTGCAGTTATTTCATCGAATTGTTTGTGTCATCAAAAGTTCGAAAGAGTTGCAGTCTTATTTTGAATATGAATTAGTTTCAACTCCACCTTCCCTTTTCAACGTCGGTCTTCTACGAAAGGGAACAAAATCGAGCATCAAAACCATATTTGGAAGAGCTGACATTGGTAGGGACAATTTTCCAACAAATTGCAAATATGTTGTAGATGGAGGCCAGCGACATATGGCACGATTCTACAAATTTATGGTGATCATGTTTTAAAACATTATGGCAGAAACACAACGGTAGTGTTTGATGGTTATCCGGAGAACTACATCACCAAGAAAGGTTTCAGCAAACATGGAAGTAGAAAGCAAGCAACACCTACACTGTTTGAACATACCAATACATCAGGCGGAAGATGACGCAGATACCTCTACCGCAAATATAGCTGTGAGCGTTGCATATCGTGGGGATCAGGTGGTGGTTGGTGCAAATGACTCGGATATCCTCATGTTGCTTGTGTTTTTATGTTTACCAGCTCGTTAAACAATTTGGCTTGTTTCCCCAAATCGAAGACTGTGTATGATAAGGAGCAGAGAGGTCATGGCTGTCTTCATTAAGTGATCTGCTTCTTCATGATTTTACCGAATGCGATACAACCTCAGCATTGTACAGGAAAGTAAAACTAAAAGCATTCAAGCATTTGCAGGCCCATGCAGAACTGAGGACCGACGTGCAAGTGCTCTTGCAAACGAGTGCCACGAAAGAGAATATTGCAGCCAGCGGAGCGCGTTTAATATGTGGACTATATAACATCACCAAAGAGACTCCACTAGAATAAGCAAGATATCTTGCTTACAACAGAGCAATTGGTAATCTGCTGGAACATTCTAAATTCGATTTAGCTTATCTCCCACCAACAAAAGCAGCTGCAGATCAGCATTCATTTCGAGTATACCATCAAGTTCAAGCATGGGAAGTGCTTTGCTACCAACAAATTGGGGATGGAAATCTGTCAAAAGTAGTTTGCTGCTCATTCAAACTGATTTGCCACCAGCTCCAGAACATCTGCTCAAGTTGATATCTTGCAACTGTTGTACCCAATGCACAACAAGTTGCGAATGTAAGCGGTCAGGAATGCTGACACATTCTTTTACTTAGTTTATTCCGGTATTAGCTACCACCAGAGGTCCGCTCGGAATAAAAAGCAAGAATATTCTAGTTCAAGCAGAGGCTGAACTAACATGGTCCTTCGAGCCGGATCTGAACCAGGGACCTATGGATTAGGAGATTAAAATTCAATGGGAAAGAAGTGAGTTAGGAGTAACACATGATCTCAAAATTTACACCCAGTTGTAAACTATCAATTAACATCTGGGTTTATTTCAGTTCCAGTAACACAGTGTCGGCAATGCACCTACAATCTAGGCTTATTCTATACAAAATGTAAGTCTTTTTTTGATAACAACGTCAGCTGGAAGTTTATCACTCATTTAGTCGAAATTTATATTTTGTTTACTTTTGAGATCGGTCTTTATTGACTTTGAGCACTTCATGCTCCGACGGCTTTAACTTTTATTTATTTATTTAACATCCTACGGATTCTATCCTGTGTACAGTGGGAGTTAACAGATATAGAGGGAAAGGATCACCGAATGTTTTATCTTTATACGTATTAGTTTTTCATACCCCTTTTAATCCCATGTAGATTTTCGTGTCATTCACGGGATCTTTTGAAAGTCGACAAAACAGCGTCAAAATCATTTAAACTTGATGTCTTATGGAATGAACTTTTCGGTACCAATTTTGCTGATGTCTTTAGTAGCGTAATTGATTCGGTCGGGGCTCGCATATTCATCAATTGATTGAGTTACGTCTCCTTGTTGTCAAATGTTTTGTACGAGTTCCCAGAAAGACAAAGTTCATCACAAAAGAGTTGCTGGTGCCGCGCTCATTCTTAGATGAAAATGGCACTGCCTCGAGAGTGTCGGGCTGTTTGTTAGTTTAAATGTTCCAGCATCTTGTATGTAAACCGGGTTGCGTAATTGCAATATTTCAAGTAAACGCCGGTTCAAGCCTCAGCAGTCAAGCTGCTACAGAAGTATCATAACCACCATTGAATTATTTTCTCCAGTGCAACAACGATGAAACTGTTACTTGGTTGAGTTAAGGTTGAATTCTTCGACCAGCAAATATTCTCAAGTGTTCCGATGATCCAGCGAGCTGCTTCTCGTACTTGTGTATGATTTGATTGAGAAGATCTCTCTGACATACATTTTTATTCGCCAATGACGATTGAAAGTCGTTCTCGATCTCTCACGTTACGGTGTGACGATGTCGTTGAACACTTTGGACTAAAACTTGCTTTTCTTGATCGTCAGGCACAAATCGTGAATTTGTATATTGAACAATTCTTTTGGCAATCGAGGTTTGCGGTAGCTCGAATCATAAAGGCTCACGATGACCGGATAGTTCTAAACAATCTCTGCATTCTAAACACGATCTTGCCACATACATTGATGTTACTCTTTGTATTATGATACTCGTATCATTGTATGAGCCCTCATAATTCGCTCCAACCAACCCTGAGCCTAAGTTTGAAAAGGAATGCCGTCTACTTGAAGTTCGGTTTGGTTGACGACGTTTTGGGATGAGTCGTAAAGAGCTGGAGATGAAGAAATATCCACAAACTCACCTTCATATGACGGTGAGACGGAGTGACCCACGACAGCAATCGCATGTCCAATTGAGTCAAGGATTTCCCAAGGACGCCTTTGGTGGATGCATTAATTTTTTCGTTGTAAGAACTCAGATATGCTTTGCGGCGATCACAGGCAATCAATTGATATTTGTTGAAAAGCGACCATGTGGAAGATACCCAGGAGATCATGTGCTGGAGGCGGTAAATGGTTGCTTTAGGAAACTCAGAAGCTTTATTTTTGACACGGATCATGAGATGTTGAATACTCATCGGTCATCGCTTGCTTGTTATTCTTTTTAATGGCATTACTTGGGTAGACATTGTCGCTTGACCAGCCGGAAAGTCCGAAATATATTAACTAAGAAATGTACAGAATTACTTCCTCTACAATCTGTGGAAACATTTGTTCATATCGAAGCGATAAACTGTGTAAACTATTTTTTAAAATTTATATGTCAACTAACGACCCTAGGATCCAATCACTTCCAAATTTTAATAGAAAGCTTTGTCACCGGAGATACACATATGTGCAAAGTTTAAATAAAATCGGGTTATCGGCCGCAAAACACATCTAGAAGTGAAATACCAAATCCATTCTTTATAAGAGAACTGACTTCCAATACTAACAAATTAAAATTTGCCAGAACCAACAAAATTCGTCATCAATTTAATGCTGTTCATATCAAAAAAATTATATCATGATAGTGTCATGGTTGTTTCATCTATAGTCAAAAATAATCTGCATTATCTGCGGCTACCTATAATTCATAACAGTGTAAAACATACGTGTTAATAATTCGTGTATCCTAAATGTTGATGTTTTATAGAACTATCACTGTCGCTATAGAAATTTGTATTACTTCTTTGTAAAGTTTGCTTCTTCCACTAGTCTTAGTGGTAATTAATCAATTTTATTTGCTCATTAATATTAATAAATTAGTGAAACTGCTTTATTGTGACTTAATCAATTATGTTCTGTTTAGTTACGAGTTTTATGATCTTGGTATGGTAATTTGGATAAGTTTTACGCTTACAATTCTAACACACGGCTATAAGTGTGTTGCTATTCTTGTTAAATTTTATGTTGAACAAGAGGATCATCTTGCTATTGCAATTAGATGCGATAAATTAGTTATATGCCGGGTCATCAATATTATTATTTGTAGTAGAGATGGTCTCAGTATAAAGAAGTAGGAATTGTTTTTTAATTGTTATTAATCGTTAAAATCATTACTTGTTTAAAGTTAGTAAGGAACCAGATTATTATTATTAAGATGCCTATTAAGATTAGCCAGGGCTACTCAAGAACATTTAAATGTCAGAGAGAAGGGTTTTACCATATTGTGGTAAACAACTGTTGTAATTTTAATTCAATTGTTATTGTTTATTAAGGTAATTGTGCCACTCCTTTTTAAGTTTCTGTTCTCAGGATTTCCCATATTTTTATGGATAAAATTACCATTCGTATGCAGATGTTATTCAATAAAGAAGTGCTAATTGGTTTGTTATTTTCGATTGGTCTCAAAGTCGCATTTAAATAATTAAATATGCAATGTCAAGGCTGTGCACTGTTTTCTGCATTTAGCGAATTAGCTATTCGCGATTTATCTTTTGGTATCAGATATACCCACAATCACTTTATATATCAACAAACGAAACAGTAAATTTATGATGTAGTCGCCCACCTAAAAGCGTATGTGATTTTTTTTCGTGCTCTGATTTATTCAAAAATATTTTTGATTTTTTTGTGGGATGTCGATTATTGACTTCCGTACAAGTTCATTGAACGTCCATCTATAATATTTAATAATTTGCTGATATTTTAAAAATGAGAAACTGAAAGTCACACGTCCATGCTCCATTTTACTAAGATTTACGGAAATTTCTGTCATGTTCGATGCGCGTCTAAACACACTCGCGAGACTTAGTCATCATGCACACATTACTGTGAAATTTCTATTATTTACTTTTAACGACTTCGTACCTACTTACGTATCAATTACTTGCAAAACGTTTATTGTACTATTAAATTAGCAGACAGGCGGTTAAATTTGCAAAGTAGTAATGAATAATGACAAATTGCAAACATTCTTCTTAAACTGCGATTTGATCTTAAACCTATAAATAAAAAGCACGTGCCTAGTATTAATCATACATATATGTGAATAGCTTATATAGTTAATTCATAATTATTTGACGAAATTCCATGGATGAATTAATTAACATCGGATCGCAATTGTCTTATACATTTTATGACTTAGATTACTAATTGGAATATGAATAGTTTTGGTTGCTAATTTACTTGTTTTGTTATATATGTGACATTACATAAATAATTATCGAGTCATTTAGAAAAGGTTTTCCCCTGAAAATTGTGTGATTTTTAGATTTTTGTTTACGGAAATCGAATTCTAGTTATTCTAGTTTATCGAAAATGGATGGCCTTCCCCTTTAAACAGACTGATTCATTTTCAAACTATCAGTCAAAAATAACACATGCTAATATTCTGAATATTCGAAATTTCTCCTCTACCTTTTAGATAATGGTAATAGATGTCACTCCCATTATATGGTTTTAAACAGGAATATTAAATAAATAAAACAAACGTTTTTAAAATTTCCTCTGAATTCGATTTTAATCTTGCAGCATAACAGCAATTGGTGGCAGTAATATCACAAAGAACTTTGATACTTTATTCGTGCCATCTATATCGGAAAATTGTATCTATAGGGATTTCCAATAAGAGGTTTCATTTTGAATAGCCTGCTATTTGGGTAGCTGTCAATTTTGAAGCTGTCATCTTTTAACATTTGACCAGTAAAAACTACGCCAAATGTAAAAATGGTACGATACACGCTTCAACAACGCATGAAGTGAAACTGGTAGAACAATTTTGAGCTGATGGGACAAGCTAGTGATGTGAAGAATTGAAACCGTGTGCGTGGCTCAAGAACAACTGAGAATATTGCTGCTGTAGCCGGTAGTGTTGACGAAAACCCAGGTATGCAGATTCCTCGTTGAACTTTGGAATTGACATTTCACAAACCACATTACACCGTATTTTACATAAAGACTTAGGTCTGAAGGCTTTTAAAGTTCAGTTAACACAAGCACTAAAACCGGTCGATCACCATAAACGTCGTATCTTTCCTGATTGGGTCCTTCAAATTCATCAAAATGGTGCGGATTTTCATAGAAAAATCATCTTCAGTGATGAGACCCTATTAAAGTTAGCCGAAAATGTTCACCGAAAAATTTCGATAATGTAGATTCAAACTAATTAAACGAAAATGACAGCCGATAATTGTCGGTAACATGTTCATCGAAAACTCCAGCCGAAAAATGCCTATAATGCAGATACGAGTTTTATGTCGGAAATCAATTAATTATACTAGAAGTTTTTATTTTGCTGTTCCTAAAAAACAATTACAAAAATTAAAATAAGAATTTTTAATTCGAAACATTTAAAACAAATTATCCAAAGCAAATTTTTCTAAGTGTTTTATTAGATGTTTGAGGAGGTTAAGTGGGAAATGCATCTATAGTGACATGTCCAGACAATATTTCAAATAAAGTGCCATCTATTGAATATCACTTTAAAAACGTAAAGTCAATTTTCATGTTGGTAGTCCGGGAAAACTCGATTGAATAAAACATATAAAATGGTTAAGAAATTCACAGAAATACCCAGCCGAAAAATTCCGATAATGCAGATTAAATTTAATTAAGAATAAATAACAGCCGAATAGTGCCGATAATGCAGATACACGTTTTTTTCAACATGAAAATTGACCTGATTTTTTTCCACAACTGAGTATTATTTAGACCTATCTTTTGAATCTATTTCCAGCCATGACACTTTAAACGGGCTATTTTTAGAAATTTTCAAATTTTGTGTGTGCGATAAATTCAATCAAGTTTACCCAGACTCTCGACATGAAAATTGACCTGAAATTTTTGAGGGTTTGCTTCATATATTTCTTCGAGTTGTTTCAGTGGTAAAATAGCTTTGTATTATAGTTTTAATGCATTTAATGCAACGAACTAAACATTTTGGATTAAAGAAAAAATTACTGTTTAACACCAAATGTATTTATCTGATTTAACGACATTTTTAGGCTGGCTATGTATACGAATCTGTCTTACCGACTTTTACTAGTGGACAACCCGTATTGTTTTCAATCTGCATTACCGACTTTCCCGGCTGGTACATATTAGTAATTACAGCCTAATCTGCATTATCGGACTTTATCAGCTGATTAATTTTATTTGTTACAGCCGAATCTGCATTATCGTCATTTTTCGGCTGAAGCGAGTCGGCTAACTTTAACAGTATAGTGATGAGGCTCATTTTCACCTCGGAGGCTACGTTAATAAGCAGAATTGTCGCATTTGGGGCTCAGAAAATCCAAGAATGATTGTTGAAAAGCCTCTCCACCCTCAATGTGTCATTGTTCGGTGGGCGTTTTTGGGCTGGCGGTGTGATTGGACCTTACTTATTCCAAAATGAGGCTGGTGCCACTGCTACGGTGAATGGATTGCGCTACCGAGGTATTATTAATGATTTTTTGTGGCTGGAATTGGAAGATATTGATGAAATGTTCGTTTGCGAGGGCCGCACGCACAGTCAAAAGTAATCAATATACTAGATACTATCTTGATGCCATCCTTGACGCGCATTTTTGGCGACATCAATATTAACGACGTCAAATTCTAGCAAGATAATGCTCAATGTCATAAATCTGTGACCCCCATGCGTTGTTGTAGAGATAACAACATTGTCCCGTTGGACTGGCCGGCGCAGCCTCCAGAAGAAAACCCCATCGGACATGTTTGGGGTATGTTGACGCGCAAGATACAGGAGTTCAGCGTTACATCAAAAGCAGCGTTTAAAACGCTTTAACGAGCGACTGGGATCCCATTACTGCAGCTGAGTGCACAAAACATGTATATGCAGCATTTTCCAAAGGTTTGCAATTTTATTTTTCATCCAGAATGTGTGTAATGCAGTAAAATGTAGGGTGCCTAATACTTTTGGCCAAGGCTGTATTTAATATAACATGTTAGGAAAAGTACGCAGGGACGTGATTCGTTGAAATGGTGTTTCTGAATGTTAAGCAAGATTTTTTGTAATCGGAGTCTGTGATATTGATAGCAACATCCATTTTATGATCTTTGTCTTAGAACTCGTAATATCCACTGCTAGAGTTGTAAAAGCCGTTTCCTTTGTTGCCGTTGTGATAGTGAGTCCATTGCGATTTGGTATAATAAGCTATTGCAGTCGATTACGAATTTGACTTTACGTTTTCCATTATGTTTAGTGATGAGGGTACCGATAATTCTTGTAGTACAGGATTGTCACCTTTACGCCTAAATTTGAAATAAGTCGAATGTATTTCATGAGAAAGCGTGAAACAAACCCTTGGCTCAACTCATTGCATAACATTCTTTTACTTGAAAATTTTAATTTATAAACGATCTGTGTAAATGAAAAATTAACAACTAGTCTTTTGGGGGTAAACGTTTATTTTCTAACCATTTTCTTTAATTAAAAAATGCTTTAGCCAACTTTTAGGAGAAAAATAATGTTTAGTCTCATTTTTGTTCGAGTTATACTTCAGTAAAAACCTCAAGTTGACGAATGCTACAAATTGGTGGAATTCTAATTTCAGGTGAAATTTTAATGTGTGGATAGTTTCCATGCCGAAACAAAAATATTGGTTTGGGTGAAAGATAGTGTACGGATCTTTAATGCTGTAGAGAGGCCGTAGATCCAGAGGCAACCAATTAGTTCAAGGAATTTTCCTTTCAAGCTTTAGTTGTGACTTCATCATCAATCGTTAGAAGGTTTTATAATTATATTTTGTGCAATAGATTCAGGATCATCGAAATCATATCATGACAGTTTATTAAATCATCCTATTACGTATAGTCAAAACAGTGAAATTTTGGTGCTATTGGAATTTTTGCATTTAACTTGGCAAATCGATCGCAGTTTATTACTCTATCATACCACTAAAAGTCAACTTAGTTGAAAACTGTTAAAATCTGTCAAAATTGTAGAAAGTGGATCGATAGAGAAAGAGAACGATTAGATAAATACCTTACTAAGTATCTGCCAGTTAAATAAGCGATGGGGTAATTTGAAATCAACCATCCTGAGTTTGGACCCTAATTAGAACAGCAGAATTTTGACCTACACCAGTAATCGTTTTGTAGTCGTATCGGGCGTCAGCACGTGAACGTTAAAGATAACTGGAGGTTTTCCGTACGATACGTATTCTGTTTATGATAAAGGCGAACTGAACACTACAATTTCAAATAACCAACAAGAACTAAGATTTCGAAGAAATTATCTAATGCAATTAATACACAAAACATTTTATGGGTCAAAGTTTATCGCATGTAGTATAATGAAACTCGTACGTAAACAAACACTCATTACTAAAACATAATTAAATCAATTTATTTACTTCTAAGATGAACAAGGAGCTACAAATAATTCAAAAATAATTTTTAAACCGATTTTAGGATAACATTCTATACTCACATAATCTTCTCAAGCCAGCGTCCGAATATAAACTGCGCCAATTATCCGGCAAAATAAAATCGGGACCCAAAAACGCCTGATATTCGCTGTTTGGACGGCGTATCACTTCATCACTTTGAGATTTTTCATCACGCCGCATTCTCCTCAGGTTTACTTGTTCGCCTAGTTCAGTATATCTAGCCAGAATATTTAATTTTTCTTGCACTGCGTAACTATCACGGTCGTTCAGAATCATATTACGATTGGTTTCTTCAAATAATTCTAGCCTGGTATTCCGTGGATGTTCATGAAGCGGTGAACTGTATCCGTATCGAATAAACGCGGACAGTAAAAAAATTAATACAACCTGAAATTAAATCATAAATTAAAATACTCAGAATTATCACCAATTTTAACTACCTTTAACATTTTGAAGAGGTTTTATTATGTTGTGATCAACGTTCGACGAACACTAAGTTAAACTTGTTTGATACATTTCACTCTTATTTTTTATTATTTGATGATAGCGATATGAGATAAGGCATATTAAACATCTTAAGTCGCATTATTAGTGAATGCCACAATAATATGTTGATTTGGACATATAAGGCAAAGGCGGTCAATGTGTTAACCGCATACTTTGTAATTACTTTTATGTATAGGAAGTTATGTACTAGTAAGACAGACGTTCATTATGCAAAACACTGCAAGAGTCGGTCTTAAATTATGGGTTTTATCTGATTGGTTTTAATATGCAACATACATGTCATTGTGATTTACGACTTTAAACAGTGACTTGCAGCGCACAAATTAAATCAGTTAGTATGTTTATGTTACATTATTGTAATTTGCGTTATTTCAAATTCCCCTATTAGCAGTTTGAAAATATTTTTACGTTGGTGTTTAGAATACGTTAATCATCAGAAATGTGAACAATATGTCAATATTTACTTTTCATTTTGATTCATTAAATTGTTGTTAATGATACTAATCTATAATACTCGTACTAAAAGAAAACTTCATGTTTGTGTGTGTGTGTGTGTGTCGAATGGGTGCTTCAGACGCTGAACCGCATACCACAAATACACAAATTCGGGTACCTCCCAAACAGAAGTTCGTTAAATTTTAAAGTTTTTCATAATAACTCGTACAAACTCCGAGTATACCTCATCGAGTTACTAAACAAACGAAAATTTAACGAAGAAACGCTCGTTAAATCTTTGGGTTTTTATAATAACTCGGACAAATTTTAAAGAATAGAGAAACGCTGTACGCGAAGAATTAAACAATTTCAGAACTTCAAAAATGTTCAAACACTCTTGAGAACAGCGCTATTATTGGACATTTCATTCTAACACTGTTTGGAAAACCTGATATTTATTAGATGTTCAACGATTTATAATAAAGTAAAGTAATGCCACTATTGGTAGAGTACCAAGCAATATTTACGTTCGCGGTATACATCAGAAAATTTGTCAAATTGTTGTTCGTGACGAGTTGGGTATACCTAAGCCTGAAAATAAAATTCAAAAATATCCGAAACCATTAAATATTACATTTACAAAACTAAGATACAATAAAACAGTAACAGTTAAATAGTTACCATATCAGTCTATGTCAAGAACCAAAGTAATCTAGGAAGCGATTTTGACGTTTTATTTTTATTCAAAGTATTTAGGGTGACACTTTCCGAATACACCTTCTGCTTAATAATGGAATACTATAGCATTCAAATGACTGCCTCGGCTGATTCTGCAGTACCCCATTCTGTCAACCCAATTTTTCAGTACATTTTCAATCGTTTGGGCCTCTATTTCAACAATAGTCACTTTAATTGCGTCTTTCAAAGCCTCAATCGTCTCTGGATGATTTGCATAACATTTGCCCTTGACGGTGCCCTTAAATAATAGTCCAACAGAGTCAAATCGCAGCTCCTACGCGGCCAGTTGATTCAAAGATAGGGCCCAGAACGTCGTCTTACAGTTTGGGTAGAACACTCACCACTTTGAGGGGTTTCAATATTTGTCAATTTTGTTGAACCGTAAAGCAACCCATTTTGTAAATGTCAAATATTAAACTAATTTTCGGTCATAACACGAATGACGTAAATGTTGCCACACTCGAAATAACCGGTAGTTGAAATTGCAAACGCTAGATGGGTCATTCGTTACGAAGGAGCGAAAGCCTCCTGAACTTGAGTTTGATGCGCTCTAAAACGTTAATTTTCCTGTTAAGATGAGAGTTGTAACTGGTCGTAGAAATTTTTAAAGTACGCTATCTTATTTTTTTATTGGCCAAAAGCTTGCTAAAGTCTTCTTATTGTTGGTGGCATACTGCAATTTAATTGTGTCAAAAGTTCTGGAAACGAAGAGGTGAGCCTCTCGATGTTAGTTTCATTGTGTGATAGGTCTGCGCCTAGAGCGAAATCAATGCATTTACAGCCTAAATCAAAAGTATTAGGCACCCATATAAAACAAACTTAGCTGTTAAGTAATACTCCACGCGGCGTATTCAAACGTTAATTTATAACAATAGATAATGTATTTTGAGGTGCCATAAAACATCTGGTGCATAAAATGTGGAAAATGAGATTTTTCAGTCTTCAGAACAGTGAAAGTTCATAATGTCAAGAAGCATGTGTTTGTTATTTATTGTGAAATTAACGTTGATCGATTGTGTCCTGTTAAAACCAAATATCGGCCAAGTCCACCTCTTCAGTTGTATTCCCTATAGGGAATAAAAAGTTAGTTAACCTGGTATGGTTTAAAGAGCCCCAATATTAAAAAGTACTTGTAACTGTTACTATACTCCCATAAGAAACAATGTAGAACAACAAATTTTTGGATTAATGTTTATAATTTACGTGAAAAATTCAGCAGAAACGAAATGGATAAAAAAATACGTGCACATGCATTTACGTGCGTACAGCCGATAACATTGCAGCTGTTGCTCGGATTGTGTCTGATCATCTATCAACATCAACTCGCCATCGTACTCAATAATTGAACATATCATGCAGTTCTATGATGGGAATTTACAAAGTTACAATTAGTGCAGGAGCTCAAAGCCAGACTGTTTGATGTGGATTTTCGACCGGCGGCCGTATTAGTCCGTTTTATTCGAAAATGAGCAAGGAGCCGCCCTTAACACCCAATGAAGAGCGCTACCGAGCCATGATAAACGAAGTTTTCTTACCCACAGTTCAAGAGGAGGACACACGTGACATTTGATTTCAACAGGTCGGCGCAATTTGCCACACAGAAAACGCAACAATCGAACTGTTGCACACGGTCTTCGGGGATTGATTAATCAGCCGTAACGGAGATGTCAATTGTCCACAACGTCAATTGTCTGCAACATTTTTTTTTTGTGAGGCGCCGTTAAGGATAAGTGTTACGCTAACCAACCAGAGACTATCCAATACTTGAAATATCAAATCGAAGTTGCCATTGATGAGATAGGAGCTTGGAAAAATATTCATTCGTCTTTGAATTGGAGCCAAATTAAATTTCAATCGTTAGATGGGCCACCCGTTATAGTGCCAATTTACGGGTGTGTAATATGTCCTAATTTTTCATAGCCAGTAGATATTGGTTAAACTCGCGTTATAATGAGCTTATATATTCATAATAATTGCGTACAACGTGTTTGAAAATACATGAACATCTAAGAAACGTCAATTAACAAAACAATTTTCAGCGAAACAGACAACAATTGTCAGCTGGTGACTAGTCGTAGGGTAAAAATCGACGACCTTTAAAGGAAATACATATGTTTGTTTTGGGTCGTTTTGGGGGAATGCCTTCTCAGCGATTTACGAGTTTCTATCGTATAGCTAAAAATTAATTCCAAATTACCATGTTAAAGGTGATTGAAGCATCTACTATCACTTGTATCAAAATCAAGAAAATTATATGACGTTGAAAGGAAATTTGATGATTTGAATAATACCTCATAAGCGATTCACAAGTGTCGTTCATATTTTAATAACAAACTGAATTTGTTATTTGTTCTTAAGAAATTGGGGTGAAGCAGCTCAAAAATCGAGCTTCATGTATTTCGGTAGGTCATAAATCTTTACATCATATCCGATTGGAATATTTAAATTTTTAATTTTTAAAATAATTTGTTATTTGTTCTTGAGAAATTAAGGGAAGTTTTCGTGCTAAGGGGTAGCAGCTCAAAATTGAAACTGCCTTTATTTCGTGAGCGTATAAATCGGCACATCATATCCGATATTGAAATATTTAATTTTTGCCATTTTAAAAGAATCTGTAATGTATTCGCACAAGTTAACAAAATACGATTGTTTCGATTGTTGTTAAGGGTGAGCTCAAAAATTATCGTAAATTGATATAAATAGTTCCTAATTCTGCAATAAAAAGGCGTCTGAGGCGGCTGAGTCAACGTTGAATCAACCCTCCTCCTTCTACATTCCTTTAAGTTCCTGTCCAACTGTTCGAGCTCAAAAATTTTGGTTTGCGAATTTTGAGAACTCGTAATTCTGCGCTGATTGTTTTTCCAAATTTATTTAGGACCTCGTCGTTGCAAGTAACATTTCATTTGAGCGTACCATATTTTCAAAGATCATTTGAAGACTTTTAGGAAATATATTTTAGAATTGTCATGCTGGCTTGCAAATGATAACATATCTGATCATCATTGAAAACAATTACCTATAATATTTTTCAGCTATTTATGCTGAAAGGATTTATGACAAACTTCACGAATTGATAAGAAGCCTGAAGTTTGTCTTCTAAATTTGTCCTAATTTTTGATATTGTAATTTTAGGACAAAGTAAGACTTATACTTCATGGAAATGCTAATTTAAGCGCTGAAGAGGCTTGCTATTCAGCAAACAGGCATTCGTGCTAATCTACTACTGGCATCTGCCTTCTTCTTTTCATTTCTTTACATTTCCACTGATCTACTGCTGACAACTTTTCGCAATGGCGGTCCTGTACAAGTTAATGTCTGGTTTGTTCATCTTAACTCTCTATGAAAATTCAGATTCCAACTCAGCTTACTAAAGCATTATAAGTAAAGGTTAAATCTATTGATACATAAAATTCGAGGAGCAACCTTCGTGAGTTTGTATTTCCTAGTAAATAGGATCAGCTCTTACTCGCACGGATTGATCTCTAATCAACGTCTGCTGGCCTATTTTGTGACAATTAAATAGGCATTTTTCTTTACCTCTTTAATCGTATATCACTAGTTATCCCTCATCTAATGGTGGATTCACCTAGTTCGGCACTAATAATGCTCCTTAGTAGCATGTGTTTGAACGAAAAAATCCTTCCATGACTGCTATAGCCTTCTGATTTTTAAAAACATTCACAATATCGAGAAATTTTGCGATTTAGTGATTGATGAATATTCCGAGTTAGGAATGGTTTGGGAAGTTTCCTGGAAAGTGAGTTCCGGTAAGAAACGGGTTGCAAGTGGTTGGATTTCAAGTCTTTCATCGTGAATTCCTCATTTTGCTATTAAAACATGTAAGGTTCTCCTTGAGCTAGTCCTAATCCTGAGCCCTGCTAGTACTTTTCTCTTCCTGGAAGGCTATTTTTCATAATTGTTACATTTACAACTTTTCTAAATAGCATACAGCATTTATGGCACGATTAAAGACGCTTGCGATAGCATATACTCGTACCACGCTGTTCCAGTTCCTCCACTGTCTCCAAGGTGAAACATTTCTATATTATATAGGTACGAGTGATCCGAAAAACAATGCTCCATCGGCAATCTCCAATCGTTAATCGATACATAAAACACAAAACATGTACGGAGGAAGAATCACCCCTCGCCAGAAACATATGAAAGAAGGCTATACTTTCCCTCTATCAGTTCTATGAGTTCTATTCATTTCAATGAACCGATTATCGCCATAAAATGGAGGTACTGCCTCTCGTGAATTGTGTAGAATAAGGGCATATACTCTAAGAGTTCTTAATCCAAATGCCAAAGTTGATAACTCCGTTTTTGTTTGCAAAAGAGTTTGACGATCTTTCAATTTTTGGTCAGAAGATTAGGATTGTCAGACGATTTAGATTTCATCCATAGCTATGAGTCTGTCGGAAGTCATACTTTTGTCTCTTTTGAATTTGTTGAATGCTAATCCGTTTTTTGCCCTCGCAGCGATTACTATTAATTCTAGAAGTTTACAGCATTGGTATCTTGTGATCTTCCAACTTCCTAGAATTTGGATGACTCTACCATAATTGATCCGGCCTTTGGCGTGCGATTTTTTTATATTTAAATATATTTTTTCCACCACTTCCAGCCAGAGTGTCGGAGAAGAGAAGACACACCTGTGCAGAGATCCGTATATATCGATCCGACTATTCACGACGGGTGGACCCCAGATGTCTAAAGAGGTCAGCTTATAATTGTGGTTTTCATAGGTTTCCAAGCCTCCAGATCGCCCGGTTGGATCGCTTTACATCTTGATCCAGCTCATGATTTTTTTCATTGGCAGATTAAGTTTAGAATTTCTATCGTTGCTCAGAATTACGGAAGACTTATGGCAAAATTATAAAAGAACATAAGTATTTGAATAATTTTTTAAATTCTGTAAATTTTATAATTTCCAGAATAAGTAGCAACCTCGAATTTGGCTTCAATAATGTAATATTTTGAAATACCTAAACTAATTGAACGAATGCGCTTCAAAAGTAAAAACATTGTACTTTCTATGCCGGTTTAAAATTTAAACTGTGACTTTATTAAAACCACTCATACATATACAGTTTATATAGCAGAGGGACATACGTTATTCTTTAATTATTTTCCAAAGTAAATAGTTTGGGGCTATGGTTAATCACCAAAATCTACGGTGTAATAAAATTTCAGGTGCAGTAAACTACAAACCGGACCAACACAAAACGAAATCGACAAAGGCGAATAAAGGTCTCAATGACCTGATGTGACATTGGTCTTAATTTCTTTCAATTTCAAGTTTAAAACGAATCACGACATTTCTTGTTCTTATAGCATTGTGCTAAAGGTTTAAGTAAATACGCAAATTTTGTCTTTAGAAAATGGAAAAACCACCTTTAAGAAAACAAGGTAAACAAAAATGATTTAACATCGCAAAAAATTGAGAATGATTTTCTTGCACATAGAATTGTTGTTGTCAAAGTAATTGATGACGCGTACACCGCTAAAGAGTCTTCTTTCTAAAATTAAATTATTGTTTTCTTTCGTTTGATGTACAAAGCGATTTACATTCGTAAACGTGTTAATATTCTTGCGTGTACCTTTGCCTATATAAGGTGGACGGGTGCGCTATAGAATTCATTTCAATTTGTAAATTCGAATAAGTCGTAAACAGTTCAGGAATAAATAATAACCCGTGAAAATGTTTAAGGTTGGTGGAAAATTTTGCAAAGTGAAAATTTGTGTGAAAATTAAAATTAAAAATTTATATAATTTTTAGGTTATTTGTTTGTTGGCCATATTAAGTGTTGTGTACTGTGCCTCATTGCCGCCATTAGAAAAAGTAGCGGATACTGGTGCTGCTAGTGACAATGGGGATTTGGAACAATTACCGAAAATATCACCCGAATCTGAAGATTTAGATAAATCTGAATTTGGTTGGGGTGGATGGGGTCGCCGATGGGGCGGTGGATGGGGTGGTGGTTGGGGAGGATATAGAAGTTATGGTTGGGGGTATCCAAGATGTAAGAATATAATCCACCAGACTTTTAAAAATAAACGAACACTAACTTTTTGTATTTATGCATATACCTTTCCACAGATTATGGAGGATGGGGCTATCCGAGCTACTATTGGTAATTCATTCATGGCCTAAAATTGGGATATAAAATGTAATGCAATGTGATTTATGTGAAAAATAAAAAAACTATAATTTTATATTTAAAAAATATGTGTATTGTTCTTGTTAGCCGAATACAATTTTCAAGACGGAGCAATATTGGTTTTACAAATTAACAGTATCAGTTTTATTTTATGAGGGTGATTCTGCAAAAAGTGTGTTATTTTAATATGTTTGACGCGAAACTTGCAGTCGCAGAAAGTTAAATGAACTCTTCTGAGTTCAAGAACAGATTTTTGACCATAAAACGTAATACATGATAACGTTATAAACCGGCCAGATGAAATCATTTTTAATGCATAAATTATACGTGTGCTTTGCCTAACTGTCTAAGTTTATTAATGAATGCAATTAGCAATAAAAAAAATCGATGGGGATGCCACTCGAACCCACGCGTGCATAGCGTATTGGATTAGCAGTCCAACGCCTTAACCACTCGGCCACCTCGTCATACATTTAGATTAATTCTTGTAACACAGCATACTTATAAGACAGTAGTTGCACTTTATTAAAATTCGGGTACATATACTTTGATCTAATCGAACTCTTAAAACGTATTATTTCATTCTTCCCAATTGTGAAATATCCCAAATAAAATTGTTTATTCAAATGAGTAACATTTATATGGAAATTTTGAAATCATTTGGTTGAATTTAGAAATTCTAAACATTTTTGTCGAATGTTCTGAATCTTCTACTATTGTGCTGCAAAATATTTTGGAAAATAAGATGAATAATGTGTATACCCACAAGTGTTATAGTAAAAGGGCACAGGTTTCGATAGTAGTCGAGAGATGTAGTTTTATTTGGAAATAATAATCAACCGGTTCTCCGAGTTTTTCAGTTTGGCTACGATATTGTACTTCACCTTTCATTTATATCTAATTTTAATAAATTGATTGCTTCAGAAGGCATAACGACAGAGTGGTACAACCACTTATCGTTCTTTTTCATAAGTCGGGTTTATCTAGAACAAAATCTAGAACATTTATAAAACGTGGATTATGTTTAAATAGGAACAACCGATGAGTTGTGCAGTTTGATACTCTTTCGCTAACGGCATTCGATTAAAACCCAGTACCTGTTGATTAATTTCATTCACGAACTATAAATAGCACATAGAGACGAGAAATTAAGTTGATGTCCCCACAAATTACAGATTTATATAATTAAGAATTTATTATTTTTGACTGTTCGTTGAGTAAGGTCTTCGTTCTATCCAATTTACCCGTTTTTCTAAAATCACATCTGGAATATTTTGCAATCCTTTGTTTAACGTACAATGAGAGTTTTATCCTAATCAATAAAGTTAAGAAATGACTCTGATTCATTTAAAATGACAATTTTCCAACGGCACGACCAACATTTATATTAATTCATATGTTCATCATGTAATCCGAGTTCCACCACCTTCAATTGAAAAATGATTTAGTTCTATTGTAAAACAGGACGTGCCATAACGGTTAAACCGGAACACCCCTAAACAATATTTCCAGAATCATGACTCATTGCAGTCGCTTCATGACACCCAGAAATCCATTCTCTAAATTTAAATGAGGATCGTTACTCTATCTGAGGACTACCTAAACAAATTTTCCCGCATTTAAACTCATCACAATCGATTCTTAGCACTCGAAAACTCATCGAACTCATTTTTATAAAAATCGTTCGACCAGAAGAAACCTTAACCTTATCTTGGCAATCTAAATCCATCGCAATCGGTGCCTGGTCCTCGAAAATACCCTCTCAGTAATTTAAAAGAACCGTGCAAGTCGAAAAATAAATTAAAGGAGACACCCGGGTCTACCAGACGGCATCAACAGCCTTTGAGGCAGAAAACTATGTAGAAAAAGACCAAGCTCCTAACATTAATTAGATTGTGAATGCTGCAAATCAATATTATTACTCATAACAAGCAATATTTTCAAATGACGCAAACGTGCATGTCACCGTAACGCAACCAGCACAACATGGCGCAACATTCCCCTACATGATAGAACATAACGACAGACATCTAATAAAGGCAGAACACAAGATCCAACGCAAACCAACATGATGGAATATCGTGCATTATATCGTGCATTATATATCGTGCATTAAAAAAAGCAACATCACGCAACATCATACACATGACACAACATGGTATAACAGCCCACGATAAGATGCAACATTCTACAACATTGTGCAACGTGACCCGCCACACAGAAATATCAGACATCACTTCTAAATAAGATTCAACATCAATGTAATGCTACATCACGCTACATGACTGAACATCATGCAACTACACGAATTTTCCGGAAATCAGATCTTGTAATTCATTCCTTACGATTGAAAACCCTGTCTCGCAATATTTTATTAAAATCGTTCAATCCAAATAAAATGTTAAAAGAAGGTCACATGCCCAGCCAAGAACCATAAATAAGGAACATCGGAGTGGATTTATGGTACCCGAAAACCCCTCAACAAATTTTATCAAAATTGTTCGAGCTAAATTTTTTTTCGAAAAATGGGACCCTGGGTCCCGGGGGACCTCATAAAATTATTTTTCCGAAATAAGGACTCATTAAGTGCCCCTATCACCCCTATACTTACTATTTACGTCAAGCTGGATTTATAGTTGATAAATAATTATTTATTTATCAAATAGGAATGCTAGAAATTTATTAGGTTAAATAAAAGCCATGAACAACGTGTGCAAATAACAAAATTTTATTTTTAAAATCCGTGCTCCGTTCGAGAATCGTTTTGCGCATTACCTGATTTTTATTCTTGCCACAACCGTCCTGCTGACTCGACTAATCGACGTTTAGTGACCAAATTCGAGTAAGTCTGTTTGATAAATAATCAACCGACACCCGTACGTCACGGAAACACAAAAACTGCTAAAAATATTGCTGCTGTGCATAAGAAACTGGCATTGCCATAACTGTCAACGGCGAGCACTATACATGTCTTGTGCGCCTAAACTGGATGATATGGATACCAACGACATGTGGGTCCAACAAGACGGCGCTTCATACCAAATAGCTTACGCCACGAAGGACATTCTGCATGAGCAAGTTGAGGGCATTTTTACCTCGTGCGGCGATGACGTGAACTCGCCATCGAGATCGTGTGATTTAAAGCTTCTTCCTTTGGAGTTATCTTAAATCGTAAATCTATACGATTAAACCACAAATATTTTATATCCTCAAAGTTAACAGAATGAACGCCATCCAGCAAGTTCAACCAGATTTATGTGATAAAGTAATCCAAATCCGAACCTCCCGAATGTGCGGCGGACGTTTGAACAACGAAGCCGCGGCGGACATCTGAGCAACGTTACACTCTATACTTAATGTCTCTATATGTGTGTTGCTCGTGTTGCACGAAAAACCGACGTTAAACTGTATACAGTATACAGTATACAGTATTCGTTTCGAATGTGTAACATCGATAAAGCAGAAATAATGCAGAAAAATTATTTGTCGATTTTTCGCTCCTATTTTACGGATATTCTAACGATTTTTTCTACGCAGTGTATTACAACAAAACCGACAAGATACAAAGAGCCGTAGTGAACAATCGAAGCTTTATTAATTCATCATAAATGCCAAAAAAAATCTTATTTCTTACAGGATTATTTTCCGAGGGTTTTTCATTTCGGCTTTTATTCTAAATTTAATCCAAAACACAATGCGAATTGCTGTTAAAACTAATCGGCGTGTAAGTCTTAAAATATTATTAATATTGCAGCTCTGCTCATAATCTGACTAATGCTAAATTAACGCTTCGTCGACACACTTTTATCCTAGTATTAGGAGAGCTGCTCACAATTTCACTGACTAAAAAGTGATTGGTATCCTCCTAGCGTCACCTCCATCTAAGGAGCATTCAAATTTGAGATATCTTTTTAAGTTTTAAATAAAAGACTTGAATTATTTGAAATATTTATAAAATTTTATTGAAAATTAAAGTACATTGGTTCTGGTTAATAATGAAAAAGAATGTCGTTCAAGTGACCAGCTCTGCTAGCTCGGCAGGCTGTCAATGTTTTCCCAAAATTTTGAATAACTTTTTCGCATAATGATGGTTCAATTAGTGATATTTTCTTGATGATATTGTCTTTGAGGTGTTGAACAGTTTGAGGATTATCCGCATAAACTTTACTTTTCAAGAAACCCCAACACAAGAAGTCCAGTGGCGTTAAATCGCATGATTTTGGTGACCAATTCACGTCTGTTCTTCGAGAAATTATTCTAGTATCAAACTTCTCTTTCAAAGAATCGATTGATTCCGTTGCTGTGTGGCGTGTTGCACCGCCCTGTTTATCTTCCAATTGACTCCACAATAAGTTACTTATCATCTCTCGATATCGAGCTCCATTCACAGTAATTGCATTACAATTTTGATTTTCGATAAAATACGGACCAATTACGCCGCCACACCAAAATCCACAACATACAGTAACTTTTTTGGTTTCATTGCCTTTTCAAACAATACTCTAAGATTTCCTTCAGCCCAAATGCGGCAGTTTTATTTGCTGACATAGCCGCCAATCGAAAAACGAATTGCCGACGTAATAACTGGTCATTTGGCTTTAATTCATATGTTAACTGTATTTTGTAAGCCTTTACATGAAGATCTTTTGTAAAATATTGAACAAAGTTTTTGGTTTGAGGTTTCGTTTAAATGCTGTGAACGACGACCAATTGATGTACTTGGCTCTTCAACAATATTTGTGCTAAAAGCTGCAATATTTTCACTTGAACGACCACTACGATGATAAATTCTGCTTTTCTGATCATGAACTGAACCAGTTTCTTAAAATTTATCAATGATAAGTTTAATAGCACGGTTTGTCGGAGCATTTTCTCTACCGTATTTTGAACGAAATTTTCTTCCAAATATTTAAAAAAATACCTCAAACTTGAACACCCTTTTTTTGCCCAAACAAAACAGTGAAGCTTCCTTTTTATATTGTTCTATTCCTATAAACAAAGAGCTTTCTACAAGTCTTATCAAATTTAAAAGTAAAACTAAGAATGAGTCGAGGACCATACACAGATCAACCAAAAGTCAATCATAATACTGAAGAAAGCACTAAACTAAAGGAAATATTCATGCGCACATAAAGAGACACTCGTCGCAAACTAGAACGCGTAGCACCCGTACCGTATATGTACTTGTATAACGTTACACCATGGAATAGGAATTATTCGAGACGTACGTACGCGATGCAACACTACTCAGCACACAAACGGACAGAGGAACGTCATGACTTTTAAAATCTAATTATCCATCATAAACACATATGCAAATTTATCATATACAAAAATGTTCATAAGCAAAACTGACCCAGCACAGTGACATCGGAAAGAAATTGAAGCATACAAGTTTCCGAAAACACGATGTAGGTTCCGGAACGTCGTTAAGCGAAAACCATCAAAATTTGTGATTGAATTGATTTAATTGCAAATGGAAACAATTATTTCTGGCTGACTGAATGTTCGAAAGGGCTCCCCTATTGATATTTTGTTGAGAGCTGATGTTTACAATGATTTCATATGATCAAATATCAAAGACCCTACCAAACACTATTAAAACTGAGCTTAGCTAGATGATTGCCGTTTCAATCTAAATGGATACCACTTATCCAATAGTGAAATAGTGTGATGAAGAAAAACCACGAAGCAGAACTCAACAGAAAGGTACGTAGATTTACCCATAACGGAGGCACAACTGGATCAATTAGGAAGTTCGAGACCACAAACATTTCAACGCCCCTATGGCTTGAGAGGAAATTAGAATCCGACCAGGATTTTAAACAACTGTAAATTTAGTTTACGACCGAGTACTTCAACAGGCATCACATGATACGAAAACCTCATCACGCGGACCGATAATACTTAACCCATAATGCCGTGATGCTGAAAACATCGGAGTTATCATACGCATTTGTATACAAATTAATAAATTAATAAACCTCGATTGTTCACTTTAGCTCTTTGTATCATGTCGGTTCTGATTACATCGATTCTTAGAGGTTTTTGTTGAACTTGCATCAAAGTTACGGGAGCTATACCGGCGTACGCTAATTTACTAAGTAATATACGAGAAATAAGTTTTGAGCCCACTCCATTACTTTACCGTCAGATTTAAGCCGGTAAACAGGGCTTTATAAATATTTTAGGCTGTAATAAGGACCAAAACTAACCGAAAATCACCATTTCTTACGTCTTAAGCTAGCAGAACGCACTCCCCCCATACAGTAGAATATTATAAGATAGTAGGAATAATTATAGGCTAATATTAGGCTAATTAAATGCTTAATTAAAAAATTTTAGGCTCCACTCCTTCCAACTAAAACGATGGGTTCTGCTAGCTTTCGAAAAATTTAGCAGAACCCAAATCAAAAAATGATCACAAAACAAGATCAATTGGCATTCAAATATTTTTAAACTCATTATGGCCTAATCAAATGCCCCATTAAACAATTTTGGACTCCACTCGTTCTTGACCAAACTTCAATCCAATCTAAAGATAGCAGAACCCAAACTGAAGAACGGACCAAAAACGAAATTAGCACCCAAAACAAGATCTATACTGACTAGCAAATCATTTAGACTCATTGTGGCCTAATCAAACGCCCCATTTAAAATTTTTGGACTCCACTTGTCCTTGACCAAACTTCAGGTCATCTAATCTAAAGCTAGCAGAACCCAAATCGAAAATCGGACCAACAACGAAATTAGAACGAAAAGCAAGATCAATTGACATTCAAATAATTTTAGGCTCATTATGGTCTATTCAAATGTCCCATTAAAAAATTGTGGGCTCTACTTCTTTTTGATCAAACTTCAGGTCATTTAATCTAAAGCTAGCAGAACCCAAATCGAAAATCGGACCAAAACCAAAATTAGAACCCAAAAAAATCAATTAACATACAAATAATTTTAGGCTCAATATGGGCTATTCAAATGTCCCATTAAAATTTTTTGGGCTCCACTCGTTCTTGAGTAAACTTCAGGTCATCTAATCTAAAGTTATCAAAACCCAAATCGAAAATCGGACCAACACCAAAATTAGAACCCCAAAAAAATCAATTAACATACAAATAATTTTAGGCTCATTATGGGCTATTCAAATGTCCCATTAAAATTTTTTGGGCTCCACTCGTTCTTGACTAAACTTCAGGTCATTTAATCTAAAGCTAGCAGAACCCAAATCGAAAATCGGACCAACACCAAAATTAGAACACAAAAAAAAATCAATTAACATACAAATAATTTTAGGCTCAATATGGGCTATTCAAATGTCCCATTAAAATTTTTTGGGCTCCACTCGTTCTTGACTAAACTTCAGGTCATCTAATCTAAAGCTATCAGAACCCAAATCGAAAGTCGGACCAAAAATGAAATTAGAACGCAAAGCAAGATCAATTGACATTCAAATAATTTTAGGCTCATTATGGCCTAATCAAATATTCTATTAAAAAAGTTTGGGCTCTACTCCTTTTTGACCAAACTTCAGGTCATTTAATCTAAAGCTATCAGAACCCAAATCGAGAATCTGACCAAAACCGAAATTAGAACCCAAAAGAAAATCAATTGACATACAAACAATTTAGGGCTCATTAAGGCTTAATCAAATGTCCCGTTGAACAGTTTTGGGCTGTTTAAAATTTTTTAATGAGACATTTGATTAGACCATATTCAGCTTAAAATTATTTGTATGTTAATTGATCTTGTTTTGAGTTCTAATTTCGGTTTTGGTCCGATTTTCAATTTGGGTTCTGCTAGCTTTGATGTGATAAAGCCTTATGCATTTTCTAGAATGAGCAGAATAAAAAAATTTAAATAGAGCGTTTAGTTAGCCTAATATTAGCCTATAATTATTCTTATTATCGTGTAATATTCTGCTGTATGGTATTCTGGTGCTAAGAGTGTTTAGTACGCTTCACTCGCCATACGATAAATTTACGTTGTAATGTGCGGATGTCCACAAAATTTTCCCATGTCCTAGGAAAACTTACACCAAATACTATGAGTGAACTTTCAGATAATCTGAATCCAAACTAACCGAAAATCTTGAACCTCTCGAAAATTTATAGTTATCCTCTATGCTCCACTTGCAATATGATAAGTTTACGTGATAGGCGGTTTGCCATACAAATTCCGCATTCCCTAGAAACTCCCCCCTCCCCCCCCCAATACTAAATATAGTAGAGAACTCTTGAAAACTTCAAACAAGGACGACCTTGTTGGTTATGTTAAATTTAAGCTTGAAAAATGATTTTTGATTATTCAAGACAGTTTTTATCAAAAACCCTGTAATCGAGTATTCGAAATCTGTGTACATTCGGTGTAAAAGAAAGTCGAGTGTAGGCCACAATATATCACCCCTCCATTTGGTTCATCACTTTTGTTATAAATAAATACAACGTCTCGGTATCAAATTATTAAATTATATTTGTTTACAAAAATTTACAATAAAATCGAATTCAATTAAACATAATATGGAACAAATTTACAAATGAATGATCAAAGAATTTAATTTGTGACTATAGAAGTACAAATTACCATCCACGGTAACCGCTCCATCCATGTGCTATTGTAAACAAAATAAACTCAGTTATTTCAAAATAAAGTCAAAAACAAAAATTTCTCATATTTACATTTGTATCCATAGCTTGGATAGCCGTAACCACTCCAACCTCTTTGGTAACCTCCCCATCCATTATATCCATTATAACCTCTGTATCCACCTTTCCATCCACCGTATCCACCATATCCTCCCCAGCCACCGTGTCCACCGCCGTAACCTCCCCATCCGCCGTATCCACCATATCCCCATCCCGATTCAGCACCATTTAAATCCGATTTGGTTTTACTTTCATCGGCAACTTCAGCAACCACAACAGGCTGTTCTGCACTATTTGCTAATTCCACAGCTGGTTCAGCAGTCTTTACGTCCTCGGATTGGGCACACACGGCCACAAACAGGACACAAATACACACCACCTGGAATTAAACCACAGTATTAATGTACACTAATCACGCACAGTCCGATCATCTCCACTTATTTTTACCTTAAGCATTTTTATTAATTATTTGTATAAAAATCAACGTAAGTAATTTACAATTAAAGAACAATATTGCGAATGAATTTAAATTGAGATGTAAACTATCTTTTATATATACCAACTGCATTCTACTGTTTCTGCTCAATCTCGTATACATTTTTCTCCCCCATATCGCGGCGTAGCCCTGAAAGAAAAGAAAAT
This sequence comes from Nephrotoma guestfalica, assembly GCA_963691935.1. Taxonomy (NCBI): domain Eukaryota; kingdom Metazoa; phylum Arthropoda; class Insecta; order Diptera; family Tipulidae; genus Nephrotoma; species Nephrotoma guestfalica. Next base: position 252,008,833 of record OY829915.1, read on the forward strand.
AATTGTAGAGTGTAACACTTTTAAGATTACTTGCGCTTAAAACGATAAACATAAAAATCTTCGATAATAAAATACAAAATTATTTGAGTTGCATTACGTGTACTCGTATCGTAATAATTCTGTACTCGTAAAAAGCAATTAGCATGTTTAGTTAATGTTCGTGTGCGTATTATCTTGATCGTGGGAATTTTACACGCAGTGTCATAGTTGACCAGGTCAGAGGCGCGAAATTAAGTAGAATACATAATTTTGCAAAGCGGATTTGAATATTTTTTTCCATAAAATATTCATATAGATTAGATTAGACTAGATTAGATAATGGAAATGGTACAACAGAATTGCTTTTATGAATATGTACTTCCAGTTTTTCTGACGTAATACCGTCTTCGGCGTTTTCTTTATCAGATAACATCGTCTTCTTTATTCGAACAATAAATTTACATATTGAACCAACTTTTAATTCTATATAGGGGGTCTCCATTTATATCTTTACAGTCAGTATCATGGAAAAAAATCGGTGGTGACTGTTGGCATTGTAAAAGAAACAAGGATGATGACAACGTCTTTGATTAACAATATCATCAATTGTGGGTGACTTCAAAGCTGTTGGCAACCGGTAGCACTTTTTGCTGGGATATTATGGACTTCCCTTTAATATACCCGACCGTAAACATTCTAATAGCCCAAGTTTGCTACTTATGCAAATTAAATAAGACTCTGGAAAACTTTACGCATGGATATACACGTTATCTTTCCACCATGCAGAATAGTAATAAGTTATTTCGGAATTGAAAACTATGCAAATAGTCTTGAAATCTGGAAACAAAAAATGTTGGGTTCGCTCATTTGCCTCAATCGAACTTTAGGCCATTTCACTTGTCAATCCTGTCTTTTAAAAATTTTCTATTTGCGCATAGCTATCGTATAGCTCACTCACACCCTATCCGATATCGAAATATTTAATTTTTGAAGCTCACAAAGATTTTGATGTCTATCGGTAGGTCGGTTCTGGTTTTAAGGGTTGGCTGAAAAATTCTGATTACGATTGATGATCTAAATAAACGCAAGTTTAACCACCTGTACGAATGAAAAATTCAGGTGTCGACCCATGTCTATAATTGTAATTGCAAATCGGAAATTTTGCTGTACTTTCTCGATTTCCTAATTAACAACGCTCTTTTGTGTGAAACGAGTGATTCAGAAAGGATGTTAAAAAATATTTAACATTCAAATTACTGGCGATAAATAAATTGTAAAACATTTCTAAAACAAAAATGAACCACCCAATTTAGTAAGTCACTTCTAATATTCTAAATATTCCAAAAATGGCCGACGAATCGAATTATTGGTGATAAGGCCTAAAAAACAATAAATGATTCCAATGCTATGAAACGAAATATTAATTGGTTTGCAAAGTTCCGGCACATCGATAATTGATCCGAAACTAAAAATGAAAAATGACCCAAGACGTTTTTTCATTAGATTGAAAAATGGCCCAAAATTATTGGCTAGTATTTCATTAATTTCAATGACTTAAAAGCTTTTTTGTACTAATTTAACCAACAATAATATAGAATTTAACTCAAGCCTAGGTAGGTAGCGAAACAACCAAATGTGGGGCTACTCTTGATATGTTGCAAAACAAATTACTGGTTAGCCGTCAATTTTGTGGAACAACAAATCTTTTAATTCTAACCTCGTTTACTTTTCTAACCCTGTTCTATATATTAACCACCATGGTACTAAATGGTTAGGCAAACAAGGATCCCAACCATATTTTATGCATGATAATTTTTGCTTCTATGATAGCTGGTGATTAGATTCCAAAAGGATCAACTTTTATAACCAACATCATAATGGTTTCATTTATAATTTAAAAAATTCCAAGTTCCTTATTTTTTACTTCAATTCTTTCTACAAATTCCTCTGAATTTGAGGACCATTTCCTAAGTTTCATGCTAGCCAAAGCAAACATTTTTGATAACTCTTCCTGAAATTTGGAAGTTTTGTCAGTAGTTAACTGTTGTAATGCGCGTATGACTAAGTACGGTGCTAAAGTACTCCCATAAGTGACCGTCTGCAGCAAGTATATTTTTAGCTTGTCATTAGCGGAATTTTGCTAATAAATTTTTTGAATCCGATGGATGGATTCTAAATTTTAATATTATACAGAAACATTTTTCTTAGACAAGAGATCCTACCATAAGTGCGTCATTTAAGGAAAAGTGCGAAGTTGTCTTTGCTAACGTATTGAATACAACCGTATATTTCATTGTGCTGCTAGATGGTCGAAGAACCGCTAAACTACTTTAGCTTAACCGCTGTACACTACTTTCCCGTAAAATTTTTATAATATTTCCGTGAAATGCATGAAATTTACGAATTGGCTTTTTAGTTCTGTATTATTATGTAACTTCCCTTCTCTGCGAAAGAATTTCGTTTTTGCCGTTATACGGAAACCTGATAACATATTTACCATCAGTATCTCTTTGATGCGTATTTGCAAAAATCTTTTCAAAATTTTGTATTTCTAGCGACCTGTCCATCTCTACTATACATTGATTAATCCATTTGCAACAAATAAATTTTCACTGCTACCTCCGATCTTCATATTTCCTCCAACAACAACCCATTTATGAAAGGTGTTGTGAAGAAAAGATAATTCATTTTCTAAATATAATTTGTTTGATTTGGAATATTCCGAAACATTCACTTCCTAATAAAATATCCACTGATTTTGGAGTACTAAACTCTGGATCGCTAACGCAATATTGGATGGTAAACACTATATACAAACATTAATAAATTGTGAGGGCATCGCACTACCTAGTTCGTCTTCTAGATTGAATCGTGGTTTCTATTTTAAAATCCGTTTCTGTTGTCCTAACATTTATACCAGAAATGTTGTACAAATCCTTTTCCAGCTTAATCTCCACTCGTTGAGCTAAGGTGTTAGTAATGAACTTACTTTGAGATCATATCTCGACATCTGTTATCAATAGTTCTGTTATCAATGCACATGTTAAAATTTGTCTTGCTGAAAATAATTGTCTGTAAACTTTTCGTCATTCTCGATTTCTACTTTATTGCGTGACGACATAACCCTGAGTGAACGAACACGATGCTTACATTTACATATGTTGAATAGACTTTGTGAACAATGCTTCACCAAATGTTTCACCACAGTTCACCATTAAAACAATTTAGGCATCTAAGGATCCGCTCATATATTTCTTTAGAGATTAAATTACGAGATTCATGATAAATTTGTAACTTGCAACATACGGAACAACTAACTTCATCTTTTAAAGTATCACCTTACTTTAACATGGTTTTCGACGATTTTAGAGCACCTGGTTGAGAAGAAGTAAAATTTTCATGGGGTTTAAAAAGTTTGAAGATTTACGATAAAGACGATTTACTGACAATACGCATCTGGATTTCACAAGTCTCAATTAAATTCTGTAAATCTTTGCCGGTTACTTTAATTAGTAATATTTTTTATTTTCATATATCAAACAAATCCATCTGCAGAAAATTCTAGTGTCTCTATAATCTTTTCAGCGTCTCCTAGTAAAAACATATTCAAATAACACATTCTAATTATACACTTTATTGCGCCGTAACTAATAACTATTCCGGTAATTTAATCTTTTAACCGAATCCTATCGTCTAGCCTACCATCATAGCGTGCAATTTTTATTTCAGGTAATTTAATGTTCGAGAAAGTAGTGTTTCTTTGTCAACTACTTTTGCTACATTTTCCTGTAAATTGCAATTTTCTCGACTAGACTTTCAAATTACCTTTTACTTTGAAAAACTTCTTTCCAAACTCTTCGAAATGATGAACAATTTCCTATAATAAATTTTCGTCGTTCTGGTGAAAATGTCATCTAAACTATCGAGTTTCACTTTTACTATCGCTACATTAAACCAATTCCCCAATTCTTCTCTCTCTCTCTCTCTCTCTCTCTCTCTCTCTCTATCTCTCTCTTTCCTATTTTTTACAGCAAATAAATAAATCCGCTCCATCCAGACCAAAATGTTTTCACTTTGAATAAATTGAATCTATAACGATTTCTTAATTCGAGTATGATGCATTTCACTTTTCACTTTTTCTTAATACAACTAACTACTAACAACTAACTACTAACTACTAACTACTTTACTTTCTTTTACATAGTAAAATAGAGTATGCACAACCATGAAAAATTTTGACCCCGAGATTCTCTATATCGCCGAAGACAAAAAAAATCTATGTGTGTGTGCATTTGTGCGTGCAGACTAAATGTCAATGTTCAGTTTACAGCCCAGATGGTTTGTCTGATCGGAGTGAAGAAACATAAGCTTTTTCCATAAATCTTCATACATAAGCTTTTTCCATAAATCGGGAGATTCCAGTGATTTTTGGTCGAAACTGATCCTCCAGAAGTTGCAGCTTGTTAATAAAAACTGAATCCCTCTACAGCTCAGACGAAGTAAGATTCTAAATAAAAATTTGCAACAATTAAGACACAGATCTTCTAAAATTTAACCGGAAAAACGATTTTTGCCAAAATATTTTTTTGAACGAAAATTCGGCTCTGTACAGCCCAGACTGATTGGTTTTTTGGGATTTGAAGTTTCAAGCTTATCGCTTTTTCTACAAATTGGTCCACCGGAAGTGGTAGCGTCCGTAGAAGCGTTTTCAGTTTTTGTAAATATCTTTTATTGTGCAAAACCGTGCATGCTGAAACCAATTTAGTTGTCCTCCAGAATTGGAAAGGATTTTTCCTAGAACGGCTATATCTGCCCATTTACATGCATTATCAACAAAATCTGTTAAAGTAGATCAACTATGTAAGAAATTGTTGTAGCTTTCTAGTCACAATCTTTAGACCAGATGTACATAACCTGATAGAACCAGGACTCATTGGTGGCATACTCCATATAAGCCAGAGTTGAGAATAGAAAACCCTAATTCAACCCTATATGGGAAACTTAAAATTTTGAATACTGATAACGTTTCATGATTGTGTCTATTCCCCATTAGCCAGAATCACTCGTAAAAAACTTCTATTTTAACCCTAATTTCAAAAGATCAATTTCGAAAAATTTTGTATGGGTGTTTTCTGGAAATCTCACCTATTTAGGACCACCTGGCTGATGGGGAGTAGACACAATCTTGAAGTTCATTTCAACTAGTTTAAGTGATTTCATTAATAAAAGGTGGGATTTCCAGAAATCACCCAAACACAATTTTTCAAAAATAAACTTTTCAAATTAGGGTTGAAGACAGAGTCTGTATGTGCGATTCTGGCTGATGAGGAGTAGGTACAATCATGAAATTTCCAAAATAGGTTTTACAAAATTTAACCAGATGACAGCAGCGGTGACGCATTGATGATGAACCACAACATGCGAAATAGTAAAAGAATTTTGATACAATAAATGAAAACTGCATGTTTCCCGATAGTAAAATGATGGCATATGTAACGAGGAACACTAGAATTAAAATTAACTTAATACAATGGGTCGAAGCTAAGTATTTATAATATAATTCGATTAATTGAACGGTCTTTCAATAAGGATGCTCCAATTTTAGATGTCAATAAGACAAGTTGTGTGCGAGATATCCACTCAATTTAGTGTTTATTTGAAATAATATTTTATGGCATTAAGTATGGGATATATAATGTCGATCAAGTATCCACCGCGGCTTTACTTGGAGGCACGTTTTCGGAAGGTTCAATTTTCGATGACTTTGACGCATAAATCTGGCTGAATTTGCTGGAAAGCGTTTGTTATGTTGGCTTTGAGGGCATCAATTGTTTGTAATTTATTTGCATGGGCCTGCAATTTATGATAGCCCTCAAGGAAAAAGTCTAACGGTGTTGAATCGCACGATCACGGTGGCCAATTCACATTGCTGCCGCGCGAGAAAATCATGTCCTCAAATCCATCGTGGCATACGCTGTATGGCACATAGCGCCATCTTGTTGGAACCGCATGTCGTTGGTATCCATATCATCCAGTTTATGGTACAAGAAGTTGCTTACCATCGATTTGTAGCGCTCGCCGTTGATGGTTATGACAATTCCAGTTTCGTTTTGGAAGAAGTACCGACCGATGATTCCGTCAGACCAAAATTCCGGTATATCTCGTGTGGATTAGCATTGTTCTAAATCCGACAATTTTGGTTGTCCACATATACATTCATCCAAAAATTGGCCCCGTTGCTAAAGATGCTTTGATTGGCGAAACTTGGGTCAAGCAGACGGTGTTATCTATGGTAGTTTGCCTTAGTTCCTGAATCAGTTGCATTTTATATGTGTGTAGAGCTAACAAATTTCGAGCGTCTGTATTGAAAGGCCTTTATACTAAGCTCGAGGTGTAAGTTTTATTGTCCCGATTCAAATTTTCCATCAAAGTATACCTACTTTGATAGAAAATTGCAGGCAAAACATTAAAACTTATACCTCGAGCTTGACCAGTCTTCCTTTCTGTAATTACAGTAAGGGTCTTTCATATGGAGGAAATGAAGGACGTTGAAGTACGTCCATAATTTGTGAAGCATTTTTCACTGTATATAATTTTATATATACTTTATGCAACTGCTCATAATCCCAAAAAATTGTTTGTGCTTTACATCCCAAGAATTTGATTATTCAGAGTCATAAAACTAATATATAATTGTGATACCTCGAAAGAAATAATGATAACTTAGAGAATTCATCAACAACGATATTTGAACCAGGCGTCTTTTGAAAAACGAAATGAAAAATAATCATATCTGCTGTAAGGAAGAGCACCTCAAGAAAAGAAAACCTATACACATCATTATAGAGGTTGGAAGTTAGGCATAAGTCAAGAATACCGCAACTTCTCAACTTGTAAGCTAAAAGATGTTGTCTAAATATTCGACTAAATAGGAACGTTATGTAATCATCATCAATCGTAATATTATCAAATTGAGGTCAATCTGCAGCGGCGAACGTCGCGTGGCAAAGCACTGAATTGTGAGCGACTTCACTCGCTTGTGAGAGAACGCCTAAATTGTCTAAGAATTTTACGTAACGCAACAACGGCTCTTAATTTAATTAACATTAAAATAACTAAACTGCACATACGCTAAAGTTAAGAGAAAACATAATTTACAAATTATATAAGATAAATTCGCCTGAATGGCATTGTAATTCGCCTGAATTCCTTAAACAGCTAATACATATACAACTGATTTGTTTTCAAAAGAATTTCTGCGTTAGATAAAATAAAACATACATTGAGGCGAATCGTCTTTTATGTAAAATTTGTTTAATAAAACATCATAATGAAACATAACAGGTCGCTATGTAATGGTTGGCATCGATTGTCCCATTTATGATCGATTGTGGTTTTGCAAGGCTTTGACTTGAGCAGGCCAGTATATCTAAGCGGCTATATGTAAACGAGCGAACTAATAGCTTAGCTTACGGCATTGAAAAACCCTGTAACGACTATATATACAACAAAAGGGTAGGTTAATCGAGGTATAAGCAATCAGCAATATTGTGAACTGTTTAAATTCATAGAACAGAATCCCTAGATGCACTGCCCAACTAAAGCACTCGACTTAAACCTGTTGAACGCAATGTAGATGTCCTTACAGGAAGCGGGCCGGTACGCCTATATTAGACAGCCAATGAGCGAATTTTCACTATTTGGTCAACTGATAAAATAAAAACCCGCAAGCGATACGGACAGGTCAGATTTCTGGAGTAAAAATATGATATAGTCAACGAGGAGCAGTCTAGCCGGTACATAAGTCTCCCTTTCTAGTCTTCTAAACAAGCCAGGCTATAGAATTCAAAGATGAACTGGTAAACGATTCAACGTATAATGAACAAACAGCAGACGTTGATTTAATGCGGAGAATAAATTCGAAAATAGTGCTAGAGATTGTCTATCGAATGTATGACGTACATTCGAATACGCGCCGATTAAAGTTCTGGTCGGCTACAGAAACATGCGGTTGTCGGGATCAGGTGCAACGACGAGAATAGCATGCTGACTACCAACTTATGTTGTATAATACTTATTTATTTGCACACCGCCGATTCCGCGGGTACTAGTAATAAATACATCGATTTGAAAAGCCTCATACACTCCAGCATTTGGACTATGGATGTTATCAAACAAAAACACCTACAGCCGTGTAGGCGATACAACATATACCTTCCAATTTCATGTTTAGATTCCAATGAAATTGCGGAAAGTTTTGAAGTATAAATTTATACCAAACAAGTTATTCCGCAAACAAATTGACCCACATTCCAATAGTTTACATGCGTAAATAATTTTGCATGGTACATAGGTGTAACAACATGAGTAATGTTATAGTATTTATCTTTCTATGTCTAAAATAATATGCATTACAAGTAAACTAAAAGTAAAATGTGGATAAGTTGCCTGATCTTTAACAAACTGGTCTGTATTATATAAAATAGAATATATCAAATCAATAATAATCGGAATTCACGCAGAAAATCCCCAAATAACAGGCGTGGGGTTAAAAATAGTTTAAACTTTCCTGAAATTTATATTAACTGATATAATGTTAAAAATTTCAATGTTATAATAAATTTTATCTGCCACCTACAACTTCTACATACGATTTAGTGTAATAAATAATTGTATTTCCTTGGTTTATCTTATAAAAATGTAAGTTTCTTCAGCGCATTTAAGAAGCAACAAAAATCAAAACTTCATAAATCAAAATCACATCTCTATAAATTCTAACGTTTGGCCAGGTGGGCGATACTATTTATCTATATATTGCAGTTCTCCAAGTTTTGGAATTTTTAATTAGAATTTAATCTGCAAAATCTGCATATTATTGGTCCACCTACTTCGACCAAAATAATCTGCATTTAATAGTCACACGCACCTTGACATTTCGATCAACAACAAAAATTGTATTTCCCGGCTGATCGATTCCAAGAACAGAAATCTGCATAAAAACAACAAAACAAACATTAACAAATCTGCTTATATCAGTTATAATTACAGACGCAAATGAAACCTTTGTTAGTTATTGTTTAATCGCCTTCATCTTCTTCGATGTGTATTTACGGTTGCGAAGCTTTTTTTTTTGAACGAGCGGACCTTCAATTTTCGTAAGGGATTTATGTATGAACATAAACGTTCCGTTTTTTAATCCGATGATTCATCACTGGTTTTATCATTATTCATTGCTAAGTTTCAACTACCATAAATTATATGAAGTTGCATTTCAAGGTTGCGTATGTTGAACATATTATGATGATTTATTTTCAGGTTCATCGCTTACTCTATAAATTTGCATAAAGAAATTGCATTGAAGTCTTTTGTTGTGTATCGAATTTCGCGCAGCGAAAGTATTCGAAATTACATCATGCGGGGAGTGTAAACCAACTGTTTGGCCTGAGGTGTGTAATAAATAATTCATACAGTGCGATATTACTTTATGTGTTAATCTCCGATACATTGTAGGCTCGTAATTTATTGATTTATTATGCGAGATGTAAAATATTGATGCACATCCGTGATTCAAAAGATTTATGCAGACAATAATTATTTAATTTAACGATAAATTTAATTTGTCGGCATGTTTCAGAGTGATTGCAGTTGCTATATATAATTTTACTGAAACGGGTGTCGATGAGATAATTTTAAGACATTGGTACGCCACTAATTAAATTATAATTCGCACCTCCCAATTAATACAATGACAAGTCGAAAACATTAACTTTACAGTAGACGGTTTTTTATATATCTTTCGAAAAATATTGCACATTTGTACGATAACAAAATTTGTAACTACATTTAATATTTTTCGAAAGGCATTAAAAAACCCGTCTACTGTACATGTTTTCGACTTGTCATAGTATTAATTGGGAGGTGCGATATGTATTTGCAACATTCTGGCAATTGAAGAAAGCTATAGGAAAGAGAGTCTGAGTGTATGTAAATTTGTAAAGATCTCGTCATGTATCGTTGCGTATATGGATCATCTACTCGTATCAAGTAACACCCTAGTGAAATTTATAACAAATAACAAAAATAAGCGGTTGTGTTAAATTACTCACTGTTAACTTAAAATTTTATAAATAGTTGTGGAATGTTCGCTGATTTGAAACAAAGTTAAAGGTTATAATTGCTGTACGTATATCATAACCAGATATTAAGTCTCGAGATTTAATTTTTAATTGTTGGACAGTTTCAAATTTTGAATAATAAATTTGCGCTTGGTTTAATAATTTAGTAGAACAGGGTAAATGTAATGTTGTATAAGATAGTGGAAATTTATCAGCGGAAACATAATAACCTATGCTACACGTCACCAGAGGCAGCATTATCACGAAAGAAAATTTTTATATAGGAAATTTTTAAGTAAATTTTGTACAAAAAAATTATTCTGAACTTCGAAATCGAGAAAGTCGATATAGAGAGTTTTGGAAATTTAAAACGTTAGGTTGATCTCGGCTATTTATTTACCAATTATAATGGAAATTGATTTGTAGTATTGGTTAGGAATGCTAAAATGAGTTTAGGACAATACACCTGAATCTGCCAATATGCCGAATGGAACTTCGCCTGTTTTAAACATCATTGATGGAATTGTGCTTGTAAAGTTTTATTGGGATTCTAACGAGCATTTAGATGAAATTCTAAAATATGTCCATATTGAGCATTCTAATCCTAACATGAATTTTGAATACAAATCGAACGAGTTCCTGGTTAACAATTACACCTTTGTGAAGTTGGCCCAAGTTTATATCAACGAAAATCGCAAAAGTTGCTTATGGCAATACTGTACAAGTTTATTTATACTATTGCGACATTTAATTAACAATTGTAGCAAAAACTCTAAATTGTGAAATAAGTATTTCCGAATAATAGCTCAAAAATAAATAAAAACAAGAAAAAGTTGTGATATAACGTGTAAATAATCAATCAAAAATTCTACTCTCCAAAAACTATACTGACAGGGAAAAACTTCAAATCAAGATCCAAATTTTACTACCATCTATACATAGCATAAATAACAGCCCCGAAAATATCATGTCACTTAACAAAAATTATTTTAAAGAGTTAAGTAGAAGAACAGTTCCTCGAAAGCAGAAACAACTCCTTGGCCGTACTATCGGCTTATATCTGACGATGGAGGAAGATTTAAGGTAACTTCAGTGAATCTTTTATAACTTTTATATGGGGTAGAGGTGAAATATAGTCCTTTATAGAAAAGTTCCAAAAAATTCACTGCAGTTACCTTAAATCTTCCTCCATCGTCAGATATAAGCCGATAGTCCGGACAATGAATGATTGCCGAGTTTAAAGAACTAGATCTCAACTCTACCCCATAACAAAATTCTAAAAAATTCACTGCAATTACTTTAAATCTTCCTCCATCGTCAGACATAAGCCGCTAGTCCGGCCAGCGAATATTTGCCGAGTCTTAAGGACTATATCTCAACTCAACCCCATCGAAAAGTTCCAAAAAATTCACTGCAGTTACCTTAAATCTTCCTCCATCGTCAGATATAAGGTGGTAGTCTCATCTAATGTCTCATTTAATGTAAATTCACTGCAATTACTTTAAATCTTCCTTATCACCAGATGTAAGCAGATAGTCCGACCAACGAATATTTGCTGAGTTTGAAGGACTATTCTCAACTCTACCCCATAGAAAAGTTCACTGCAATTACTTTAAATCTTTCTCCAACGCTAGTCCGGCCAGCGAATATTTGGTGAGTCTTAAGAACTTATATCTCAACTCTACCTCATAGAAAAATTCTAAAATACTCACTGAAATTACAATAAACCTTCCTTAATCACCAGACATAAGCTGATAGTCCGGCCAACGAATATTTGCTGAGTTTGAAGGTCTATATCTCAACTCTACCGCATCGAAAAGTTCTAAAAAATTCACTGCAGTTACCTTAAATCTTCCTCCATCGTCAGAAAAAGCCGATAGTCCAGCCAACAAATATTTGCCGAGTTTTAAGGACTAGTAATTACTTTAAATCTTCCTCCATCGCCAGACATATTTCGATAGGTCGTCCCTAAAATACGAGTATATCACGTAAAATTACTAAAAAAAACTCGTGAGTTGGCAAATAATTGATAATATTTATTTGTCCCAGCCCCAAAAATGTTTCTATCCTTATACTCGTATTATCATGAAAATGTATAACTTTTACTCTCAGCCCCGAACATTTTTTGTGTCGTGATAGATTTGGTTGCCATGACAGTTTTCGGGACTGATAGTCAAAAATGTCATGATATTAATAATTAGTTTTGCCACCTCATTTTTCTGGGATGGAAATTTGGCTATTTCCAGATACATAAAATTGGGCTTACTTCACAAACATGTTTTTATAAGTATTATTTATATCTCAGCCCCGAAAATTTCAACCGTCATGACAGTTTTTAACTATCGTGATAGCAAGTATTATCGGGGCTGAGAGTAAAAATGTGAAGATTTTGAGGGCTGAGAGTAAAAAATGTCATTATAGCAATAATTAGTGTTGCCATCGCATTTTTCGGGGATGAAATTTGGGCTACGAATAATTACGAACTTTCATATCCACAATTTAGATGATCCCTACTTACCAAATTTCGTATTTAATTCTACAGGAGTATGTGAGTAACGCCAACTGTTACGATTTCGCCAAGATTAATATAAAACGGTTTATGGTGTGGGTCGCTAATTAAACTTTAACGTTCCTATTGTAGTTTATAGATTAGTTCCAGGAGTAGTAAAGAGTTACTAAGGTGATTATTTAAATCTCAGTTTTATTGGTTGGTTCTTTTTCACATGTTCTATCAACATTTGTAAAACTAGTTGCGGTTGTTAGAAAGGATTCTGTGTGCCGCCAGTACGTTGGGCACTGTTTCCGAGTGGATGAGTTTACCTCGTACACTGGAATTAGAGATTCATCTTTCCGGTTGGAGTCTCACCAAATTTTCTTCATTTGAAAAGTTTGAAACGTTTCTTGAGCGCAAACAGCTTGAAATAAAAAGACCATTCAACAGCGGAAGGTCGTTTGATATAACTTAACGAACGGCAGTTTCTCGCATCGACAGTGCAAGTGGAAACGATTCCCCAATATTAGTTTCTCTTTGTAGATTCTCATGAAAACTTGTGGTGATCTTTTATGGTTTATGTTAAAGCGATACACCTGTGTTCCGAGGAAGAAGGATTATTAGTCAACATGTCGAAACATATAGCACAAACTAATACAATTCATTTCTCTCCTTAAAGAATTCACAAAAGTATGCTCACAGCTGTTATTGAAGATTTCAAATTCAGAAGTACTTAGATAGCTAGACAGAGACCAACCCATGATGTTAAAATGCAAGCTCCCCATAATGTATGATGTTAATTAGAATCGCAGCCTACTACTAGTATTTTGAATGAAATCAAAGATTTGAGAGTGGCAAACACAGCCGTAACGAAGTAAAAAATGCAAGCTCTAACCTTGGCATCAGAACCCTTGTAAACAATCCAGCCAACGTTGAGGTCTAAATCAGAGACAGTACCTTTAAGAAGGTAAGGTTTCTGAATTAGGCAGAAATCTGTGTGCGATACAGCAAGCAGAGATCTAAGCTCGAAGGTGGCTGATTGGCTACGATACAGGTTTATGTGTTTAAGCGCGAAATGATTGTATAATGTATCTTCTCAAGTACATATTGCAAAGTGGACTCACTAAAGCAATTGAAGATCTTCCGGTCGGCCCTAACCATACGATTAGCGGTTAGTCTCAAGTTTGAACGTTACAACCCTCGAGACATTCCGATTTATCAAACCGATGTTAGCTATAACATGGCTTGGATTATCAGAAGGCCTCGAAACCGATTAAGGTTGAAACTTAATTTACAATCTTTATGATTCTAATCGTGTTCTAACAGATTTAACAGATGTAGATCAATATTGTGGCAAATTTAATTTAGAATCTTGCAGTTCATAATCGCTTTTCTCATAAATGATTTACTTTCCAAAATATTTTATTTGCTTTTTTTGTAAAAAAGAAAAAGCTCGTATGGAAGCTGCCGATCAGTCGCTATAGGGAGACCACAAACTTTAAGTCTGATCGCACACGCACACACACACACACACACACACACACATATTCAGGCACACACACACATAGTTTGTTTTAAATAACTGTTTGTAACTTATATAGCGAATGGTAAATTTGCAAAAATCAAGAGGTCGAAAATTTTGATTATTACTGTACTGGAAAACCAACTAAAATAAGTTACACATTGAAAATCATTAAATTTTAATTGAAATCATTCACGTATGAGTGCTGTTTATTTGACTGGCACACAAATTACCCATATATTACCATGGTTGTAAAAATTAAGATGTTTTGCGCGTATCCATCTCGTTTGGTAATAAACAATAAATTATTTGACATTCCTGCAAGAGTGCGTATAATTAATACAGGTGAATGTGAGATTTTTTTACGAGCAATTCTGCAAATTTATTAACCGAAAAAATAAACAAACAAATCAACATAAAAATAATGTCTGCACAAAATTTTACATTTTATTGATATACGCGAATTCTATTCATTCAAGGTTTGTTTTTATTTAAAATTTACATCCTTTTACTTCGCGTGCGGTAATCAAAAAAAAAGAAATTACATTGTTTACCATAAATGAATTAAATACAGAAAATGTATTTCTGTACTCGTCTACACGGTAATTATCACACAGACTTTTCTTAGGTTGACATTTTGATCGCAAATATCATCGCCCATATGATCGAAGGTTGTAAAGGTATCAGTGTATCAATTTAGTACGCGATGATTTAAGATGAAATTGGTTGAACGCACATTGTAATGTGAGATATTTTATTGACATGGAAATTAAGATTTAATGTCATGGTAATAAGAAATGAATTAAGTTAAATAATTGATTTATAAATAAATGTCAGTGTAATAGGCTGATTGCATTATAAGAATTCGTGTATTTTGTAATCGATAATTACTTTCACTGATTATATTTAAATTTACATAAATATAAATAGTGACGAACATTTAAAAAGTTAAAACCTTACGTTTTAACTAACCTTGACGAGTATTGTGATCTAAATCATTTCAATTTTATTTTATGCTTCAGCTCAGTTTCTTATGCTAACCAGCAGTGTGGTATATAAAAAATGAATTACTGTCAAAATAATAAAAGTAGGAAATTTACATATCTTACAGTAAATTTTGAGAGATCAAGTTTATTTTTGGGCTTTACTATTATTTACTATCAGCTACAACTGCTATTAGCTAGGAAGAACTAGTTCTACTTTAAATGTTTTAAGGGATTGGTAAATATTTATATTTGCGAAATTTTTGAATTCTAATTTTGATTCTGTTATAAATAAATTAAAACTTAATAAAAATTATCCCATTTTAGTACGATGACGCAGCCCCATTTGTTATTGACCCCGAACTTGATCAATTTTTGCAAAACTAAAATAAATGGGATTTAGACGTTCACTGTACCGAGAATTGGCCAGCTCACAAGTTCAGGGTCAATAACAAATGGATCTACGTCATCGTACTAAAATGGGGATAATTTTTATTTGTTCATTTCGAATTTTGTCTTAATCAATTTTTTGTTATTGCCATTGCCGAAGGCGCTAGTTTACTAATTGCGTATTAACAAGCAGTTGATTTTCATAGCAAAATTTTTAAATAATCCTAACATAGCTTTTGTCAACTGTTTCACTAATACATGTGCATTTTTGTTATTTCGACAAATTTTGTAGTCCGCCATGTTTTGTTATTTTTTAATTTTGTCGAAAATTTCAAATTCGTCCAAGTCTTTTACTATGATCATTTTTAAGAAAAGTGTCTATAGAAAAAAATTTTCACTCCATTCGAAATACTACTTAAAGATTGCGACAATCTCAAATATAATGTGAACTTAGTAGAGTTGGAGTGAGATCACCCGAATGAGAGGAAACCATGCTGCAGTTTGGTAAATAATTCCTACCTCTCCAAAGAATACTTTAAGTAGCATTGCAATAACTCTACTGTACTTGTATTTTTTGGATACAATTCACTTTCATTCATCCCATCTCTATTTAACAAGTTCACTTGTTCTATAATTTATTTCCTTCTTGGGTGTAACACCATTCAAGTTCGATTAAGTATGTAATTTTATTTTATATTTGAAAACATGGCCCATGCACCAGAATAAGCTTGTATTTATAAGGGCAATTAACAACCTTTGAATCATAACTCAAAGCATCCGGTGCAAACTGCAATCGTTACTATTATACAACTTTCTTACTTGAACGAATCAGGCACAACCGATTGAAACCCCAGTTTATATACTGATGGATATTAAGAAAACAGTTTGGAAAAACTGCGAGATGAAAGTATAAAATGTTTCTACATATCTCGATTCAGATCTGGTTTTGAAGTTGTCATCAAATCTCAATTAGCATTGAATCATAATTCATGCAAATCTTTACATCACGTATACCAAATTGCACACTGCAGATCTTATTTATGGCTACGGATTTCCTTAACAATTAAAATTATATAAAAATCTTAATTAAACCTCAAAGTAGATTTAAGCTTTCAATTGAGTTCAATGCAACATACTCGTAATATAGGGTTATAACATATTGTTTACACGCATCTGCATACTAAGAAATATTTACATGCATGTCAGGTTTAATGTGTGAATAAACCCTGTACATATTTGATTGTAACGTTGTTAAAAAGTAATTAGCTAGCGCGTACTTTACACCTCAAGTTATTTTGAATTTAATTAAGATAAAATAAAAAATACCTGTTATGCTACCAAGACCGGTATCACATACTTCTTAAGTAATGCGGTAATTAATTGGAATTTCTAATGCTAAGCAACTCTAGTATTTAGATATTTGATAAAGAAAAACTCAAATTCGACCGATTTTAAATTAGCATATTAAATTAATAAGTCTATTAGGAAATTTTATTTTGTTTAATTTAATAATAAATTAATATTCTTATTATGCTGACATTTACGATTAACTCGATCGGAAATTAATTCATGTGTAAATCATCTGGGATGTATCACAAACCCGTTCTTACGTCAGGCGAAATTTTCTTATAATTAATTACGGACCAATAACATTTTTGGTTTTATTTTTGATCTTGTGATTGTTAAAGATGATTTAATTTTTGGGCTTTGTTGTTGTTCTCCTTTGTAAATAAGATCTTGATTGATTTTGATGATCTCGTTCTGAAAAAATTAGATATGAACCAGCTAAAAGTGGTTTATTAGAATTTCTTAGTTTTTTTTAGTATAGGCGTCTCGGTCTATATTAGGATGCCTATGATTAAGTTCAAAGAATGCAAATTTATGTCTAAAAATAGTTTTACTATGAGAAATCACAAATAAATATTTAAAATCAAAAGTTGTAAGTATTAACGGTTAAAATTTATGCTTTATACTCGTTTGATGATTTGACGGTTGATGCATTGGACATTCGTTCTTAATTTGTAAATGAATTTAATTATAAATAAAGACCGCTTTAAGTAATTTATGTTAGCGACACATCTAAACAAATCAGGCCCACACGCGTTTAAGATTTATGGCCATTAAACGCCCAGTAAAGTTTCTTAACCCGTTACAGCGAAAAAACAGCGAATATACATGACTTCTCAATCGTGATCTCTCTAGATTCAAGAGTACTATGATATTTTCATGCAACGAACACGGTTGAATAATGAAATAATAATGAAAACTGTCCCACACAAAAGGAAGCAGTGGAAGTGATCCTAACGGTTAATGATAGCTAAACAAAGAGGTTAGCTAATAGCTAACCGTTAGAGAGAGATCATCGCTGTTGCGTATTTATATAGAGTTCCTTATTTATATCTACGCTTACGTGTCATTGGCCATCAAATTCAAATAAGTAGTTACATCTCTACATATGCTTATTTGCTAAGGTTTATTTGTTCAGTGTTAAGGCCATTGATATAAATCCAATTTTAAAGGATTGGTGTAAAAAAGGAATGTTTGTAAACTCGTTTCTGGGAAATCAAGCCAGTTTTACTATTTTATTGTCTTTTGACTATACTGGCCTTTCAGTTTTCTACGTAGTAAAAGTAAGTATATTCATCATGAAAATTGTTGACCTCGATATTATTGCAGATTTACGCTATATCACCGATGTAAAAAAGTAGTTTTTAAAAATCTCTGTGTGTACATGTGTCTGTGCAAATGTGGTGCCGTACCCACCAAATGACCTCTACAGCACAGAAGTCTGATCAGGATGACTGATCATGTTGAAATTTCATAGTTAAGCTTTCCTCATAAATTGGTAGATCCCAATGAGTTTTGACTGAAATCGGTTCACCGGAAGTAGCAATAAGAGCTTTATCATATTTTGGAAATATTTTTAAAAGAAAAGTATATTTGCTACGAGAAAAACAATTATGAATTAAAAGATTAATTTTGAAACAATCTCGGCCCAGAAAAATTTCCAAAATTTAAGCGGAAATGACGATTTTCAACAAAAACCCGTTTTTCAACAAAGATTCGGCCCTTGTACAGCCCAGATGGACTGATTGAACGGGATGAACCTGAAGACCTAAACTTTTTCCACAAATTTGGAGAACCTAGTGAATTTTGGCCGAACTCAATCTATCTGAAGTGACAGCTTCCATAGAAATTTTTGCATGTATTTTGAAGAGTACATAATTTACGAAAAAACTATTAGAAACCAAAATATTCTAAATTAATTTTGAAACAATATCGCACCAGATCAGTTTTCAAAAATTTTATAAAGTTGAGTAAAATTAAGTAAAAAGTTGGTCCCAGTACAACCTATACTTCATAGTTAAGCTTTATCATAAATTGGGCGATCTCAGTGATTTTTCAAAAAATCAGTGCACCAGAAGTAACAGCTTCCATAGGAGCTTTCTTGTTTTTTGCAAATGATTTGAAAAGTATACACCATTCACGAAAAAACGATTAAAACCGAAAAGATTGTAAATTAAATTTCGGAAAAATTTCAACGCATTTTTTTAACGAAATCATTCCGGTAAAATGACGAATGATAGTTTGATAAAACACTTTATTTCACCGAAATTCGGCATCGCTACAATCCTGGTGGATTGACAACTCAGAATACTTCCGAAACTTCATGAAATCGAGTACGGTGTATTCGAGAACAACAGGGTGGGCCATCTAACTTTTTTAAACTAGCGGTTATTTTGAGTGTGGTAAGCGTTCTGTCACTTCTGATTTGACAGAAAGTTAGTTTTATCCTTCCGCTGAACGAAAATGGATCGACTTGAAGAAGATGCGATCGACTTGAACAAGATGCCGATTTTGGCAAAGAAATCATCTTTTCGGATGAGTCGTATATCCATCTCGGCGGCTATGTAAACAAGCAGAATTGTCGCATTTGGGGCACGGAGAACCCGCACGTGGTCGTAGAGAAGCCGATGCATCCTCAACGAGTGACTGTTTGGTGCGGATTTTGGTTCGGTGGCATCATTGGGCCATTTTTCTTTGAAAATGAGCAAGGAGCCGCCTTTACTGTCAATAGTGAGCGCTACCGCGCCATGAGAAACGATTCCCGGCACTTGAAGAGGAGAACATAGGCAACATTTGGTTTCAACAAGACGGCGTTCCGTACAACACAGCACACGTTTCAATTGATCTTTCGTGCACTGTCTTCGAAGATCGAATTATCAGCCGAAATGCTGATGTGATTTGGCCGCCTCGGAGCTTTAATTTGACGTCGTTGGTCTATTATCTTTGGGGTGCCGTCAAAGATAAGTATTACGCCGATAAACCAGCAACGATTGATGCTCTCAAGAACAATATTCGCATTGTCATTGGAGACATAATGCCGCATACCATCGAAAATGTGCTTAAAAATTGGGCCGACCATATGGGGTACGTTAAGGCCAGCCAAGGCAGTCATATGAATGAAAATAGTATTCCATAATTAATCGGAAGGATTGTTCTTTACAATGAAACAATAGTTTTGAAAAAATATTGAGAACTTTTTGTTTTATTGCATTTAAAAAAAAATATTTGGCCCACCCTATATATGTTTGTATACATTCATGGTAAAAGAAAGTCATGTGTTGGCCACAACATATGCACTCCTCCATTTTTAATTATAAATAAAAATCGTGAAAACTACTAATTTAAAACTACTGTACTACCTCTGGCCAGCCCAGGCCAATTTTGTCATGATATACGGCAGTTTTAAATAAAGCATCAAATTATTTTTATTAATTTTATTTAATTTATTCAATTTTATTATTTTTCTTCTGCAATTCAAAATGATACTGTCTTGAAAAGAGAGATTAATTGGATGTGTAAATATGACTCCGCCCATCTTTATTAAAATAAAACATATTTTCTTGTTTAGAAAGTGAAAGAAATGAAAATGATGATGAAATCCTGGTCTTTGGAGGTGATCCAAACAATAAGCCAATTCTCGATCTCTGTGCGAGAAAAGAATCGCGGTTCAGAAAGAGACGACTGCATCGACCGGAATAAGTAGTAATCTGAAGGCGTTATGTTTGATGAATACGGCGTGCAGGATAGAACTTTCCAGTCCTGTCCTTTTAAATAATTGTTCAAAACGTTTGCAATATGTGATTTTGTATTGTCAAGCTGAAAAATTAATTTGTTGTGTCGATTTACCCATTCCGGTCGTACTTCCTCCATAGCTCGCTTCATACGTATTAGTTGTCGTCGATAGACATCGCCACTGATATTTTTACCTAATTCCAGCAGTTCATAATATTCTACACTTTTCTGATCCTATAAGACTAGCTACACTACTAGCTAAAGGCTTCACCCAAGTTTTTTTGCGTTTGGGATTCTCATAATAAATTCATTTTGCATCTTCAGTAACTATTCGGTGGAAAAAAACATTTCTTTGTTGTCTTTGAAGCAATATTTCACAAATGGTTTTTCAGCATCTTTAAATTTTTTGGGTGGTTTTCAATACTCTTTATCTTCAATGCCAAAATCATAATTTCTAAATATAGTCGAAACCATTCTTTGCACGATGTATTTCGATGGAATATGCTCACCGTAAATTTTCACAAGCAAACGATGAGTTTCCGCTCACTTTCCTTTCCAATAAAATAATGTAATACAACTTTCCGCAAATAAACATCATTTCTATAGAATAAAATTCGACATTTTCAAGGAGTTAGAAATACTTTGTTTACACTTCAACCGTAGCATGCTGTGTTTGACAGCTGACATCAGGTAATATAGAATACCACTATTCTAGTACACGTAAGCAGTACTAGTAACGACACCTATTGGGAAAGGGCAGAGTCATATTCACACATCCCATAAATATCCGTCTAACTTTGGTAATGTAATTGTACAGCAACAATACCATACGTGTAGTTCAAATGTTCACCTCCAGACTATACGAGTATATATATATATATATATATATATATATATATATATATATATATATATATATATATATATATATATATATATATATATATATATATATATATATATATATATATATATATATACATATATATATATATATATATATATATATATATATATATATATATATATATATATATATATATTGATATATATTTATATATATATATATATATATATATATACATATATATATATATATGTATATTTACTTTGAACACGCGCATTTACATACATATTTGTTGATCTAGTCTATCTAGACTATTTTATGTGGAAAAAATTTGAACCGTTGAAAGATGCATATTCCGTGGATTAGACCCATGGATTAGAAGTTCAATTGAAATGGTTGCATTCCCAATCGTGCCGCTGTCTGATTCGTATTGCCTTCTTTCGGAAACCAAAAGGTTTCCTTCCGTTTCAATGAGCTTTCCTTAGTGATGTCTTAGAGTTAATAGTCAGTGTAACTTTGTCATCGTTTGCTATAGTTTCCTTTCTAAATCTAGGTTTGTTTTTCCTTGAATATGTTTTATGGCAGTATATATTATTTCTCCAACTTCGTAGGATCTCGGCTCACTCCTTTTCATGTTTTCTCGTTCTATTTTAGTTGTATCGCTATGTTTTATTCTTTCTATAAGGCCTTCGTTTACTTTCTTCTTGTAGTCCAAAAAGTTTTGGTAATTGATGCGTATTCTTCCAAAAAGTATGTCGCACGGGTTTTTCCCAATTACCGAGTGTATGGTATTGTTATACCTGCCGACTACCCTGTTAACTAGTTCTTTTATTGTAAGATCTTTGTATTCAGATTGAGTACATCTCAGAATTTCGAATTATACCTTCACTCCGCGTGTTTTTATGTAATTTGTTATGATGCAACTTAAGAAACTCGGTTCGTTGTCTATCACTAACATTTTCGGTGCAGTGAAGTAATGTATCTCTCTTTAATTATTTTATCTCTCAAGTGAAGAACAGATCGATCCTTGGTGTGGAAAAATTTTGCAAGCTTTGAAAATTTGTCCACACGTGTGAGGAATTTCATCGATTACATCGATGTGAAGTATTACCGACGAATATTTAGGTATTGGTGTTTCCTACAGCTTCGGCTTGTTTGGATGGCGATCGTGTTTATTCTCATTGTATACCTCACAATCTTTTGTGTATATTAAACTCGCCATTTGTGGCTCGATAATAATTTTCTATTATTTTCCTCGTTGTTTAAGTCCTTCACTACTCTTCTTGCTAATCGAATTTTGTATTTAGTGAAGTCTTGTTGGTAGACAAAATGTAGTGGCGGTGGTAGTTATGGTAACTTAAAAACTTGTATTTGCAATGTTGGCGATTTGCAATGTTGGATGAGCAATTGCTCAAGACAAATATTAATGGTTGGTGATTGCGACTATCTTGATCTTTTTTACCCCATAAGGAAAGCATGGAGACTGTCCAAATCCCACACAATTGCCAACATCTCTAGTATTCAAGGACCTCGACACGTCTGCGATTGGCGTCTTGCCAATCTCGCTTTGCGACAGGACTGCTCCAATGCTAGTGTTTAACGCGTCTGTTGTTAAAATGAATTGTCGGTTAAAATCCGGAAATACGAGTAAGTCTGATGATGACAGTAATACCATCAGGAGTTCGAAGGTTTTTAATTGTTCGTACCACATTTCGATTTTGATTCTCCATAACTTATTCGCTTTTACTTAAGTGTTCAACCCTTTTATAAGATTCGAGAGTGATTTCGTGATTTTTGCGAAGTCCTTAATGAATCGCCTATAACATGAAGTTAATCCAAGGAATCCCTTTAGTTGAGGTTCTCAGGTGATGTGAGATTCTTAATCACTGACACTTCCCTAGGGTCTGCTTTTATGCCTGAACTGGTTATAATTTAGCCCAGGAATTCCTTGAGGAATTCCGTTTTGTTTAGATTGACTCGAAGATTTGCTTTAGCCAATTTATTACACCTTTTCAACATACTTTGGAAAATTTTTCCATTCACGATAGAAAATGCCGTTCTTGAAATATCACTTCCTTCATCCTGATGTTCGAAGTGAAATAAGTATTTGGAATTGTCCAGACTTACGATTCTATTTTCAATTTTTTGAAGTTTATTACTATTCGGAATTTTTTTATACACGAGGCGTCAAGTTTTTTCTCCACGGTGGTGTATGCTCGTACAACGCTGTCAAAATCACAATACTGGTATCACAGACCAAAGCCGCACCAATCTAGCCCATAATCCTTTGTTTCTTGGTTTCCGTTACAAAGTCTTCTGCTAACATGTATATCATGCTAACACCTAACTCAATGCGTTCTGTTGAGGTGGTTTTATTGGTTCGTACTAGACGAAGAATTATAAACAAACGGTCGGTCTGCAGATCGTAAAAAAATTAATTTTCGTGGAAGTATCACCTTAAATTTCTTTAAAAAATTAAACAGCCTACAAGGAATTGGTTCTAGTATTATTACAGAAGGAATATCTACGATTACCGCTCTTGAACCATTTTGTTCTGAAGAGGGTTGAAACAATCTCAGTTCAAACGTAGGGTATAGGAAAATTGTTAGTATTTTTATAGTAACATTAATTCATATATCAGAATTCAGTATGATTACTGACAAATTGTGGCAAAATAATTTTGACACAACTTGAGTCAAAACCCTGAATTTGAGTTTTGGTTGAAAATTTTAACAAAGTGCGAAAAAGCTGAACACTTTATACTAATAACTATGTGGTGACGTACTGCAACTTTTTGAAAATGTTTGAAAGTGATTAAAACTATGTATGTAGTACTATCGAATCTCTTTAACATAAAAAGATTATTTAAACATTTAACCTGAGGCCACAATAAGAAATTCCAGGTTTGATGGTCTCTAAAATCCATAGTCCCGTATTTGAAATACACTTCACCTTCATGCACGAATTAAAAATTAAAAATGTACTCACCTATAAACGATAAAACATGTCACATCCAACATCAAATTATAATTTGCATAACACCAACAACACCATTAGGCTGGCCATGATGCTGATTATATCTCGCAACTTAAAAACAAAATTTTTTTTGGAATTTCCTCGTATTTCTTCTTAAACCGCACTAAAATTACAAAACCGCTCTTCTTTAATTTTTCGGCTAATGAACTTTACGATAGTATACTAAATAAGGATTTTGGTCGTTACCGTAATCAAATTTGATCAAAACTCGATAAAAATGTTAACAATAAAAAAACGATTTTTTTCTGCACACAAGAATGCGAGGTTTATGGTCACATGTGCTCGGTAAAACCCACAATAATTTATTTTATTCTAATTTCTGGACGCACATCCAATCTTCATGGGTACGTATAGATTAACAGCTTCGTCATAATTTATTTATTGTACAAATCTTTTGTTTGTGAAATGTGCACGCGTTTTTGAGATGCTGCGTTGTTTACGATTTTTTAAGAATTTTGAACAACAACACGTAATTATAGCGAAAGATCAAAACTTGTTATCAAAATTTTTTGCATTTCTTGTCCAGGAGGTATTTTGAGTTGACGATTATTTAGCAATGTATAATTCTTATCACTTTTAACAATATTTTGCTTGGCATAGGGTTAAATTATTAAGAGTGCATTTGATAGCGCCTACAATATATTTTATTGGTTTACAGTGAATGAGTCAACTGGGTTTTAGTGAGAAACCGCTTGAGGCATACGGACAGTACGTGCAGGTTTGAAGCAATCTAGATTTTGGCATAATTAAGTAATCTATACAAAGCATTAGGGGAGGATCAATCTTCAGATCTCCATTTCAACATTTAAACATTCAGCAACAGCAACAGTTCACCCGCATCTGTAGAGAAATGACTTAGTTCCAGTCAAATTGGCCATGTGGCCTCACACATTTCAATTTATTGACAAATGCTTAAAGTAAACTTAAATTTATTTACATTTGCCATTTTTCAGAACTCGGAAACATATTTGCGAATCACATTCAACAAACATTGGAATCACATTTCATCAGTACTATCCCAATCGTTTGACCGATAGCTTAGATCTATAGTCTAAATGCCAATGTTCCAGAACCAAATTATGAACAAATGTCAGTCACAATACAAATCCGAACTCATTCAAATTGGTAGGAAGCCATTTTCAACATACATATCGATTCAATTTTTTGTATGTATGATTCCGAATTTTATCTTAATCTATTTAGAAATCGTGAAGTTGTATTGAAATTACCAATTTGTCAAAAGGGTTGCTCCATACTAATTATTTATGCTACCAGATTGACTAGAATCACAAAGCCCGGAAATTATTTTGTAATCACTAACCAATTCAACAGCTTTTTGAAACCATTGTTACCGACGCTTCGGTAAAAATAAAGTCTATTGCAACAAACTTATTTGAATTCAAATCGAATAGAATTATCCTTCCAACGATATATGTCGAAATTTTATGACAACCTGACGATTAGTTTACAAGTCACAGTTGTTTAACGCTTCTTTTGTTATTTTCAAATCGATGGAAAAAATGTATTTCGTTTGTTGATTGAACATTGTGTCTGAAAGAAAAAATACCTTTCAAACAAAGCAGTGGCTTGATTGCTCCAGGGACTGTGCTGCGTCGAAAGCGACAGTCGAACGATGGTTTTCTGAGGTTAAAAGTGGCCGTACAAACACCAATGAATTGGTAAAGGCTCTGGTCATCTGAATTCGGCAGTTATTCCAGAAAAGATAAAAATTTGCACAAAATCGTTTTGAAAGACCGAAGTTGTGTGAGATAGCTGACACCTTAAAGATATCAGAAGGGCACTGTACACACTACAGATTATTTGTCCATGAGAAAACGTTTATGATTCAGGGCGCTGTTTAGACCTGTCTAACCGTAATGAACAGGGATTTTTGCATTGTCACATACAATGGATGAAGTATGAATCCACCACTACACTCCGGAATCAAAACGTCAGTCAACTGAGTGAACAGCAGCCGGTCAAAGCTGTACAAAGTGACCAAAATCGCAAATATCAGCAGCAAGGTATTTTATTCGTCGACAATCAGACCACCAACAGCGAGTATTGAAGACAATGCAAAGTGTCACAAGTCGTTGGCTACGAAGGCAAAATTGCACGAACTGAAGTTCAAATTGTGTTCCACGGAAAGTGATTTACATCAAATGCTGAAGTCATAACCGAAACAAATGCCTATTTTGAAGCCAAAAATAAATCGATCTACAAAAAGGCATCGAAATATTCAAGGAGCATTGGCATAAAGATATCGATAGCGTCGAGACTTATTGAGTGTTGTGATAGTATTCTGGATAGTAATATGGAGCTTGATGTGATTGCAACGCACTTCAGCAAGGCCTTCAACAAAATCTCATTCGAGATAATATTGTTCAATATTTTTCTCTGCTTCGGTTTGAGTCTTATCTTCAGCATCGTAAATACCACATAAAATTTTGATAACTAACATCTGAACCTTAGGCCATTAATCTTCATATTGCCCAATAATAACGTTGAACTGAAACGTGCGAATATTTCTGTCTATGATGATGAATGAAGATCTTTATCAAAATATAAACCACTAAGGATGCACAACTTTTTCGAATTGATCTCAATATAACTTTAACATCTAAAGAAAGCAAACCTTACTTGAACAAAACATGGACAAATGTTAATCCAGTTTTCCAAGTGTCATTCATTACAGAGTCATAGTACTCTAAAGAGCAGACACCCTATACCGTCATACTAAATAGGGATAATTTTGCTCTCGGTTTTGTAAAACGGTGGTCTGACACGTCTTCGAATATCAACATTACAATCGCGCTTTACATGACCTTCGTTGGAAGTTATAGGCTGTGTGACGAGACAAGAATATATAGACTGTGTGACGTAGAAGTTTATCATGGGTGAATCGAATCAAATTACCACCCTATACACTGGCCTCCTACCATTACGCCTCTTACTTTAAATGGTTTCAGCATGATCGTCACAAACAAGCTCCTATGTTTCTTCATAAACAGTAAAATAAGCTGAAAATCTAATATATTAGCAAAGGTAAAGAAAAATACTATAGAACTTTTCTCCTGCAATGAGCTTTGGAGATTCCTACCGTACGTACGGTGGCCCGCTCTAGCGTAGGGTATCCAAGAGTATTGTAAATTAGAAGACAAATTTAATGACAAAATTTTTTGTGCGATGAATGGATCAAAACAAGCTAGAAAATGGAGAGCAAAGTCCTAAATTCATTTCTATTCGCGGTGCTGGGTAACTATGAACCAGGCGGGCTAGTGGATACGAACAGAGAAATTTATGTTAATAGTCATCACTAACACTAGATACACATTTCGGCGAATCATTGGCACCCTAAAACCAATATCAAATCAGCATCTGTTTGATACCTAGGTGAGGGATGGTTGATAAGTGGGCTTCTGTCTTGTTTAAAGCGGCACACTATATAAATGTGTTCAACGTAGGACCTACACATGTACCACCTTCTCTTGTAAAAACCGTACACAAAGGCGTTGGAATTCCATATCGGAACTGTATTAAAAAAAAGGTAGGAGTGCAATAAACAAATTGCATATCGGCCCTTAAAGCTTGCACATAACTTCTAACAACAAAGGCCAACGTGTCACTGACCTGGCAATAATGTACAACTTAGTCGTATCAAGTACCATTTTTCACATAAGAGAATCTACAAAGTAACGTAGAGATCGAATGATGGAAGAACCGAAAACCAAATCAATCACGTTTTGCTCTCTAAGAGACTTCCTCCAGTATCCGACGTTAGATTTCACAAAGATACCAATATGTGTGAACGCCAGAAACATCACTAAATACTTAAATGGTGAGCTGGGAACAAACGTGGCTGATTTTATCTCAATATGGCGAACCTACATCCAAAATATGGTAAATCAAAATAAAGAAGTGACCCCCATTAGAGCAATTGCCTCATCAGGCGATGAAGTCTTTATCGAATATTCCACATTGGATGAAGTATACGCAGCTATTATTAGACTGAAAAAAGAAAAAGCACCCAGTCTCTATGGAATTCCCACAGAATTGGCTAATATTACTCACTCCCCTCGCCAAAAACATCGTTGGCATCTATCAGGTGGTATTCGTACCAAGCGATCAAGCACTAACCAGAGTTTCATCATAAGGAAGACTTTGGAGAAAATGTTTGGAGTACAAAATAACCACACACCAACTATATACAAACCAACTATGTATAAACTTCCAGAACCTATGAGCACGCTGATGTGTCTAGAAATTCCAGAGAAACTAGTCTCTCTGTGCGTAAATTAATAACATATTGGTGTTAATGTAGAACCGTAATCGAAGGAACTGTAACAGACTTCTCTGAAATAACTTCTGGTGTTCGACAGGGAGATACACTCACCTAATCAAGGTTATTGCAATCTCAATATCTATTGCAGTCGTGCAATCTCCCACTTTATGAACCACTTACATGATTCGTGCTGACTTTCGGAAGCTAGAGCTGACCTCTAAGGACTGTAGAATGCTATCTACGGTTGAAAGGAAGATCATTTATTGCATCTTTGGTGCAATTAAATTTGCATAAAACGAATATCGGATTCGTATCAACCACAAGCAACCAGCTCGCGTTCGCCTTAGAGCAAGACCCGACCTTCGAGGTCGAAACTGGAGGGGGAGATCGAAGGATCGAGACGGATGCGGCAGGCGGCAAAACGACTTCATGGGAAGTGAAAGCTTGAAAGAGATTGAGTAGAAAGAGAGAGAAAGAGAGAGAGAGAGAGCGAGAAAGGATTAAAGAGTCATCGGATCGGATAAAATATATACATATTAAAATATAAAGAAGGAAGACAATTGTCAGAACTAAAATTAATTTTCTCTACGTCGAAAGTAGCCCAGAATTGTCCCTAATATATTTACTAGAAGGCGGATCTCATCAGCCATTGATGTATAGGCTATAGAGAATTTGAATATTACGAAGAATTTAAGAGTAAATGGGAGCAAGCTCATTCAAGCAGATGTATTTAATAGGTGAGTCTGAAAGACTAGAACTGGCAAGATCAAAGGATATTTTCAATAATAGGAACTATTTCATTTGTAAAAACTCAAACAACTTAGAGTCTCCCCACGTAATGACTGTCGTAGCTGCGAAGATAAAAAGGGGGAATAAACTGTACTCCAAATTTGTGTTACACTTTTGCTCCCGTGTGGTACCAAGCAGGAACCAATTCCTGGGAGCTGATATATTAAGTGACCAAACGGACTTCCGTGAGGTTGAACTATCCTAAAAAAAAATGATTTCCCTATTTTAAACTATAGCATTAAGTCCGAATTAAAATTTGATAAATTTATTTTGGGTTTACCTTCCAAGGGAAAATGAAATACAAAATTAATTAAAAACCTTTTTTAAATTAAAAAAATGTATTGAAACAATTAATATTTCGCAATTAGCTGATCATTTTCTACTTTAGAACAAAAAAGTTTTGTAATAAGCGTATTGTGGTTGTCCCCATGCATAACCATACGAGTCATACGGATCGAAGCCGCCAACTTGATTGAAATCATTTCGCCACCATCGATTTTCCCATTGATTATACCATTCACTTGCAGCCTTCTCCATCGATTCTTGATCATCCAAAGATTTTGCAGGAACGCTCGGTTTATGTAGTACTATGATGGGACGTTTATTTGGTGAAGAGGGTGGTCCAACCAATTGGGTGCGTTTTAGCTGTGCAACTGGTTGTACTTGATTTATTTCAGTAACTGATTGAATCGAATCGACCGGAATCGTTTTGACAGATGAAGCTGTCAAAGTCGTTGTGGTTGAATGAACGTCTTGTAGTAATGGCTGTGTTGGTAATGCAGACGAACCCGCAAGAAGTCCAATAATGCAAATAAACTATAAGTAAAATTAATTAAAATTAAAATTAGTCGAACAAATTATTTATATTTTTTTTACCTTAAACATTTTTATCTCCTAGCCGCGATATGCTGTCAGAATAAATCAAATTTTGTGATTGACTTTTAAGAATTATGAGGTCTGTTATATATACGACGCGATTTGTATATCATTTGAAAAATAATAGCACATTAGCTAATTTAATTTAATGGATATTTATTTATTTAGCAGTTTCACCCATGCAGTAATAATTAATTGTCGGAAATTCAGGAATGCCTTATTTATATTTCATTATCATGTTTGTCACTTTCTTTGTGGGGAAATTTTGAAATTTACTCGTAGTTTCAAAATATAAAATAGAGTGTTTCTATGTATAAGAGGGAAATGGACGTACTTGCTATATTTGACTGGTTTATGGTCGAGTAAAAGTAAAATACAATAACTTTGGTCATTACCCATATAAATAAAAATAATGCAAAATGTTACATTGATTCAACCAATTAGGAACAAACTGTGAATAGCCGGTGTATTCATAAATTAAAGTATGAAACATTTTAACCTCATATGTTTTGTTTTGATGACTTTGAATTTAGTAATTTCTTTTTATTTCGTAATTTGCCATCTAGTGACAGTAAATTTTCTCAATATAATCGTCATTGCGGCGGAAAAAATAAACTTATTGTTGACGTAATTTTTCGATCGATAAAAATCGAAATTTTTAATATTTTTAAACTAAATGTGTCATTTTCTTCGTCATTTCAAGACTAATCTTAATAGTCATGTAACTATTGACAAACTAAATATATTCTTTGGATAATCATGTATTAATCCCTCAATAATACATCTAAGTTTATGCTAAAGAGAGAATTAGGTTAATTGGTAATATTTTTAGGTCAAAAATTAATTTTTACTAAATATCGTTTTTGACAATTTGAGTACCATACAGCTTTAATTCTTTATCAGTTTCATTAGTTCGAAACCAAACTTCCAACGCCTTGGTAATCTCACCTCGATGTAAAAGTAATATCTGGCCATCACCCAGAATAACCCAAAATTTCATACAGAAATCGCATGTATGTGTAAATGCAATATAATTCGAGGTTACGAACGGGTTGACAAATGCATAGCGAAACATAATAATTCGCATAAGGCATTGTGATTATACTTTGTATGTTAATTCAAAGTATTTTTAATATTTTTGTAGTTTGGTTACTGAAGTGTGATGAGATGACCGATTTTTTTAATTTAAAAAATTTAAAGTTTCATACGTTTGAAAGCAAACTTCCAAAGCCTTGGTAACCTAACCTCACCTCGATATTAATTCTTTGTTGTTTTTGTAAATGCTAAACTTTTCAACATAATTACAAAAATTGAGCAGGTCTCATTGAAGTTGCTTCTTCCGGTACAAAGACTTACGCCAAATTCACGGATCTCCCAATTAATGGAAAAAGTTCAAGATTGAAGTTTTATTCTGAATAGTCAATTCGCCTGGACTGTATAGATCTTGGTGAAATATAATTTTTTTTATCAAAACCTGTCATTTCCGATAAAATTTAAAAATTGATTCGAGCTAATTTTGTTTAAAATTTAACTTACAATCTTTTCGTTTTAATCGTTTTTGCAAGCGTGTTGCAAAATACGAAAAAGCTCCTATGGCAGCTGCTACTTCTGTCGGACTGATTTCAGCCAAAAATAATTGAGCTCTCCCAATTTATGAGAAAAGTTTTTGTATGAAGGATCTGTCAGTCCGACCGACATTGTTGCAAATATAACTTATAAACTTATAGTGTTTTAATTCATATTTGTGTTCCTCATAAATGACATACTTTTAAAAATATTAGTAGAAGACCTTCCTACGGATGCTGTCACTTCCGGTGGATGGATTTTGGCCAAAACTAACTGAGCTCTAACAATTTATCGAATGTACCACTATTATCATATATCTTCCAGTCGAAATCTGAATTGTTCTTGTGTAGCAATTCCAGTATCTCCATTGGGTTACTAAAATCCGTTGACATCCAAGTCTAACCTGGGTCTACACGGAACATCCTCTCTAGCAACAATCTCTAATTTGGCTCCAGGCATGATTGAACTAATTCAGGCTCCTCCTTCACGGGAATCGGATTGGTGGCTAGAACTCTTTTCATATATAGAACGTTGTTTTATACACAAAAACTTGGCTTGGAATGCTACCTGACTTAGGAGAGAGATCATGCAGATTTGATATCTAATAAACAAGAAACATCTTTTTCAAGTCAGTTGTTTTTCTGTTATGTACGTTCCTATACGATTTTGTGATAACGTTCGAATTAATTAACTAGTGGCAGTTATATAAACGGCTTAGTCATAGACAATTTCTCTTGAGACCTTTGCATCTTGACAGAAACAAAGCCAGACGACTTGCACGGGTTTCGTAACAATTTTAGCCTGTTTGAGCGTTCGTTATACGTAAAAGTTTTTCTTTTCGCTATACCAGCGATAAGAAAAACCTTTAAGAATAACGAAACGCTTTAAAAAAAAAAAAAAATTGGCCCACCCTATATTAGCGGATCTACAAATCATGTCAAACTGCAATATCAAACAAATACTAGTTTAAAAATTGCTACTTTTAATTTCCACTTATAGTAATTTACTGTTTCAAATACAATTTCCACGGGACCATTTTATTTTGATAGTTTTCCTAAATTTAAGGTAATTTTCATTACAGCCACTCCTAAAAAACTTCCCTACCCTCCCTTCCCCCAGCACACGGCACAACTAACCCACAATGGATAGGATATTTTCGCACTTAGCTCCCACAAATTCATGAAAAATTCAAATAACTAAAATTTGCTACTATTTTTACAGAATCAAGGTCGCATCCAGAAAAAATAAATGAATCAGTCACATTTGATTTATAGAGAAAAACCAGACAACAATTATCATGCGAAAATTAATGAATCATATAGAACCGAGTTACTTGCTAACTATACCAAATTAATATTGACTTTATAAACCTAAATAATAGCTTTGGACGCACGCTTTTGGACTCTGGTTATATTTCTTAGGTAAATATATATTTAATGAATTCCATATACATAGTTTAATACCACACACGTCAGTAAATATATCACTGCATTTACCAAAGTCATCATAATATTAATTATTCATTGATAAGATATTTTTTGTCATGTGTTTCTTCAGAAAGTCCAGAAATTCTGCGAATCGTAATTTACGAGTATGAAGAGTTACGAAAGCACGTTAATCATCTTGGAACTATTTGATACTTTGGATGTTTGCATACGCTTGTCTCGTATAGCGTATATTGATATTGTACAGCACATTTGTGTGCTTTTCGAACGAATAAGACGTATAACGTTGCTGTTATGATCAAAACATTGATCTAATTAATTATCAGTTGAGGAATATTAGTAACATAAAATAGAACTGTCATCATGATCGCGAGGCTCATTGAGAACTAAAAAAATTCGAACAAATACCAATATTTGCATAATGACATATAGAACGTTGTTTCGCACGTCGCAATCATGCTACTAATTGCAAAATGTACGTTGCGACTTGGCTTTAATTTGCTACTAACTTGTTGTGTAACTCGATATAAAATTTTGTAGTAATGTTCCAATTAACTATAGATAAACTTGAACATAATTTTATGATTCAAAACAAATATTGTTGATGACCATTGTTGCTCGTGTAACAGATTATGCTTGTGAATTATGTGCCATAATTTCTAATGTTGACATTTCAAATTCACCTGTTTTGGTGAACATGTGTATTATTCAGTTAACGTGGAAGTTATTTATTAAATACTGCATGAAACGAAACCACATTTGAGACATTGGTAAACTAACAATGGAAGAGGCACATGCAGATTTAGTAATAGGTTTGAACGATTTTGCAAAGCAAAATTAAATTATAATAAATCAATTTATATGTTATTTTATCCTCAGTAGCAGTTAAAGAAAGGGCTTAACGTTAGTACAATCGAGTAAGCCAATGTTGCGCCGCTCTACATAGCACGTAAAAATCTGAAATATTTAAAACCGTAGAGTATAGAATATAACCATGACAGTCGGATTCTTCAACAAAGACGTTACATAATGACATTCAGGCGTATTTCCAGCCAACAATTTTAATCATTAAAATTCTGCTGAATTTTTCGTAGAATTCCCCCCAGTAACGTCATTTCTGAATGAACGTTAAGCTCCTAATTATATAATAAATGTCGTGATTTTATCATCAAATAAATTATTTTCGCCTTAATCATAAATATTTCTAGCAATATGCTTAAAAATCAGAAGTTATTCGAATTTTGATTTATAATGACTACGTACTCGTACTTGTAAGGCCACGAGTAATCTCTGCGAAACGATTTCGTACATTATTTAAGTGCATTTACATACACCTACAACATTTTACACTTATTGGAGATTAGAATACATTTACTTAAATTAGGTAAGTTTAAACGGTGGGAATTTTTTGTTACGCAGACGAACTTGAAATTAAAAAGCAACATCATCAAATGTATAAAGTGTTTTTATAAATGAGACCTGTTTCTTAAAACTCAATAGAAAAAATAATAATAACACTCCTAAAATCGAGGAGTGAATATGATGTGGGCAACACCCTACTTTCTTTTATCACGAATGTACATAAATCTCGAACGCAACACACTTAATTTCTAAAGCGAAAAATAAATCGTAGGCGAACTTATTTAAAAACTGTCTTGTTTTAACTCAGTTAAAATATTTATTTCGTTGGCGAACGAAAATTTTTTGCAAAATGAAAAGTCAAAACTATGCCACTTTTTGTGTCATGTGTTCGTTTACAACACAGCAACGCGTTTTGGTTATCCAAACATATTCCAAATTTTCTGTAAAAAAACATTGCGTAAATTACGTGATTTTGGTCAACATGGACGTCCTACAAAGCATGGAATTCAGAGTGCTGATGACTCAGATTGAGATATGACTTATCGATCTGAGACAATAAATTTTTGTATTGGTTTGGATTGAACCAATGAATTAATGGACAAATATTAAAATTAATCATAAAAAAAATATAAATGATAAATGTCACATTCAGTTGAGGTATAAAAACATCCAAACTGAATGTGTACGACATCTTAAATAGTTAAATTTAATATTGAATTTAAGATGAATATAAAACTTTGTTTAACAAGTAAAATACCTTGTCTAGTTATAATTATGTAAAATTGGGGAAATTCATATATTTGCTATCGATATATTTTATTGCGAATTTAGTATTTGGTTTTAACTTTGAGGAGTATATACCGAGCTAAAAGAGATATGTTTATGTCTCTAAACGTTATACAAAATTAGATATATTTTTCGTTTTTACAGATATAAAATATTCTTGTCCCGAAACGAGTTATATTTTATATCTAAAAATCTACGCAACTATATCTCTGTGGGCAAAAATTTCTCTCAGTGCAGCATTGCAACTATTACAAAACGGCTAGATGACCAAAGTAATCTGAACAACATAATACTTGATCAGCTGAAGAAAATGCAACTCCCTCAACGCAATCCAACAAAAAATGTTAAGTAAGAACACAACTTTCAAAATAGCAATCTGGAATGCGAATGGCATTATGCAACTTATTTCAGAAATAGAAATATTTTTAAATTCAGATTCAATCTAGATACTTTGGCAAGTGCCCCCGTTATACAAAATAAGAAGAAGCTTAACATATCCTACCCAATGGAAGTTAGAGAGTTGGTAAGACAAAAACGACGGGCACGTAAAACCTGGCAAATAACTAGAACACCGGAGAACAAAACAATTCTTAACAATTTAGGTAACAGTCTCAAATCTCTTCTTAAGGAAGTTAAAAATGGATCAATCAACAGATATCTAGTTAGCCTAACCGATGAACAAAATTCTGATTATTCTCTGAGGAAGGCGACGAACGGACTCAAAAGACCCAAAATGCAAGTACCTCCACTTAAAAAGGAGGATGGAACCTGGGCAAGAGGTCCTAAAGTGAAGGCGGATACCTTCCAACCACTACCAAGACAAACGGCCAATGAAAATATATTGTCAATCCAAAAGCTAGATGATTTTGATATACGCCCAGTAACTCTCAAAGAATTAAAAGAAGACGTGAAAAGCAACATGAATGTTAAAAAAGCCCCAGGATATGACTTGATTACTTGCCAAATAATCAAGGCTCTACCAGATAAAGGATTTCGTAAGCTATTACACATAATCAATGCAAGCTTTCGGTTAAAATATGTTCCGTGGCAATGGAAAGTAGCAGAAGTAATCATGATAGCAAAACCTGATAAACCACCTAACAACAAAAAGTCATACAGGCCAATTTCATTGCTGCCAATTATGTCAAAACTCTTTGAAAAACTATTACTAAAAAGGACCGACAACTAATACCTCCACATCAATTTGGATTCAGGGAAAATCACTCCACAATTGAACAGGTGCATAGACTCACCAACGTTATTGAAAGAACGTTAGAACGCAACCAGCATATTTCTGGACGTCGCCCAAGCAGTCGATAAAGTCTGGCACAGTGGACTAGAATTCAAGCTGCATAGAGATCTGGCGAGGCAATTCTATGCCATACTAAGATCTTATCTATGCAATAGACATTTTCGTGTGAAATATGAGGATGAATAATCCGAATTAAAGAAAATCTCTGCCGGTGTTTCACAGAGGAGTGTCTTAGAACCAATCCTGTATTTATTATATACAAGAGATATTCCAACAACAGATGAAGGAATCATAGCCACCTTTGCAGATGACACAGCAATCATGGCGATTGGAAGTAATGTCGCTGATGCAACGAGCAAATTCTAGAAGATTACCAATGCGGTTTGTAACTAATACTAATGTATTGGCTCATAGGTAGAGGCTCTGAGCTTACAAGATACAACAAGCTGCTGCTATATCGGCAAATACTGAAGCTGATATGGACCTACGGTATTCAACTCTGGGGATGTACTAAGCAAACAAACGCCAAAATGACACAGACGTTTCAAAATAAGCTTCCCCGTAGCATCGTAAATGCTCCGTGGTACACAAGAAATGAAGACCTTCACAGGGACTTACAGATGGAATACATCAAAGATGAAATAAAAAAGATGAGAGGTTATGATACGAGTAGATAACCCTGTCATTGAAAGAAGACTTCAAAGAACGAGGCCACTTGACCTAGTAAACATACCAAATTAAAATTATATTTTAAATAGGTTTAATTAATTTTGGGACTAACCATTGGGTTTCACCCCAACAAATCAGAATTATTTAAGAAATGTAAAATTTGTAAATTTGAAAGATAAATTGCTAGATGAGCACAGTCTCAGTTGTAATTAATAAATGAAGAAACAACTATAACCTCAACTGATGTTTTTGGCGTCAAAATACAGAACAAAATTGTATTCAATGCAAAATCGCTTATTAGCAACATTTACGCTATTAAATAGCACTAACGATGCTTATAAACTATAAAAACTATTAAATTAAACCTCATCAGTGGATGACCTCAATTGATGGTTGCAATCGTTCATTTAACCTCAATTTGTTTGACATAATCAATTTTATTTTGAACGGTTACACAGTCAATTTTAAAAATGCTTATTTTTATGTAAGAGATGGCGCGAATATCGTGTAAATTACATCGTGTAATTTAAGCGCCCAACAGTGGCCACGCAATATATTCAACCCTTTATATTTTTTATTGGGTGGGGTTTTATGTATTAAAATATTTCCAATCCAACATTTTCATAAGCAAGAGTGTACTAATCTAATTCGGTTATCTTTTTCCCCGTAAAAAGAAAGGCATATCTTGCTCTTGTGTTATCGCTCCGCAGCGGTCATGTAATAATAGAAATTGTATTAAGTTCAATATCATCACACATATTTGCAAACCAAAAATTCTATCAAGTTCTTTATTTTGTTAATCAGACATAAATAACAATGTCAGTATGTGAAAACTGTCGAGAAAAGTAAACAAACAAATTTATTTGTCATTCGCTCTTATTTCATTAGGAAGGTCCGTGTCGTGCTGTAGAAATAATCTCAATACGCGACCTTCATATTTAAGTTCAATAATCTTAATTATATACTCGCATATATATAAGTTATAGGAGTAGGTATGATTTATTATTACAATTATATATTTTATGTAATAATATTAATTATCAAATGTGTTTAATACGTAATCTTTAATCTTGTACATTGCATGCAGTTTATGCGTTTCTTCTCGCTTTCAATAATACGCCAGCTGATTCATAAGATGCGTGTGATTTATAAACGTTACAGATATAAAATGAGGCCAATAAGACATAAAATGTTAAGTATTGATTTAATTGCCGTTGTATGCGGATTAGTAATAAATTGTTTTATTCCCAATCTTGTAACATAGATTGGTGAAATAGTTTCCAAACTCATCTGTATTTTCCAAAACTATTATCAAAAGTTGTTTGCATTTCAAATTATTTCTTATCCATTTATTTTATAACTACAAATGAATCCAGGTTGGTACGATCTATACGGTGAATGCCCTTTGATTGCTAAACAAATGTTTGCACACTCTTACCCAAAATTGTAGAACTGTTGTAATATCCAATTGGATATTAGTTTGTACCAAGCTTTAGAAAGTAACGCAATGGCGGAAGAATATTATATTTTAAGCAAGTTGACTTATAAAAAATGATTATAAAATATATTTGTTGGACGCATAATTTTTAGTGATCTATAGTTTTGTGAGGTTTATGGTAACTGATAATTCTTAATTGTGATAAAACATAGATACGTGATTGTGAATTGTGATTAGTTGAAAATTTATTTTATTTAAATAAACGCGTTTTAATAATGTTTTATATTCACAAACGGCATATTAAAAAAATTTTTACAGGTCCTTAAAATATAATCAAGAATTTCAAAAATGCAGGTTTTGCCGGAAAGATAATCCTCGCAAAACACTAGAACCCGTAAAAACGTGGTCGAATTAAGTGTTCAAATCAAGAGTTAGTTGGACTAAAATTAGCATCTCTCTACTAAATGATACATATTGATGTTATCTAACGTTAGTCAAATAACATTACAATGTTTACAAATAAAATGATTAAACAATTTAATTCAATCTATTTGGTATTTTTCCATTCACCATTAAGCACCCAACCCAAGTTTTTGTAAATTAAGCTAAGTTATGTAATTATTTTAAAGTGGCCGACGAAATATTTTTTATTAATTAGGTGAAAACTCAGACACCCAAAACTACAAAATCTATAATACACTAAACATTTTACAGAACACAACCTAATATGCTACAATAGAAACTAGAAACGCAACACCACGTGCGAGGCGTTTAGAAAGTGAATTTTAGTTAGCGCTTCGCTCGGTGGAATCACCAATAGCTAAACTAGGTATTGATTGATTGATTGATTGATTTTGAATGTACGACCAAGTTCTTAGGCTTGAGTTCCCGGATGACGCCGGGTCCACCGTACACCCTTTTTTACACATAACAAAACCGAAGGATTGGATAGGTTAGTTAAGTGGGACAGAATCGGCCCGGTTACAGACACCTAGGTATAGCCGATAGTTAGTAACACAAAGACAACACAATTCTAATCTACTAGATGAAGGATAAAGGCTTAATAGGTTAATGGATAACGATGGTATTGGTCTTCAACAATTGCTTCTTTAAAACGGCAACCTAAGAAAAAATATTATTATTTCACATGCATCTGAAATTTTCCTGAAATTTAATTCTATTAATACTTTTCGGCTTCCTAACCAAAATTGGTTGACTCGACCCGTTACAGACACCTATGTAAAGTCGTTAGTAATAAAATGACAACACAATTCTAAACTACACAATCAGCAATTACAATGAAGCATTAATTCACAAGCATCTGTAAATTTCCTAAAATTTAATTCTAAATTCATATTTTCCGGCTTCCTAAATAATTGAAACATTTATTAATTTAATCATTCTGCAACTCCGCAACTTACAGTCGAATTTCCTGAAACCAAAGTTATTTGAACTATATTCAAAATAATTCTAAAATTCATTAGTATATTTAGGACAATATATATACAATATAATAAAATTATACTTGAATAAAATAAATGTAAAGTAACACGATTAGTATTAACTAAATTAATTTGGTTCTCATAAAACAAATAAAATAAATCGAATCCAGGAAAGGCACGCACGGCCTTCCTAACTTCTAAGTCTGTTGATTTGATGGATTTATTTATAAAAAAATATTTATGAAAGTCACTTGTCCTTGTCATCCCTAATCTAATACAAATATGTTTATTTATAAAAGTAGAAAATGACCAAACGAAAACTGGTTCCAAAAACAGCTAATCTGGAATCTGTAAGGTAATGTATTAATAATGAATGTTTTCACAGCTTTAGAATCCCCAATACCTAAACAAATTCAACCAAAATTAAATAAAACTATTAAAGTAATCAGGAATCTGTAAGATAACAGAATTAATAATAAGTAGCTAGCACATCTGTAGGATCCATGATAATCAAATAACCCAATTATATGGTTCAAACCAATAGCTAAACTAGGTATGATAACTAATAAGTTAAGTTTTCCGGATAATAAAATTTTGACTGAAGTGTTCTAATTTTTTTAATTAGTTCTTTGGTTTAAGATTAAGGTACAATATTTTAAATTTTTATTTTATTCTTGTCATCCAAATCCGTTCATTCAACCGAAATTTTACCTGACTAAATTGAATTATTTTTTCAATGCTCAATTTGGTTCCTTTTGCCTCGTTCAAAAATTTCATAACTCAATTCTTGGTCCGTACTTAAACTGACGGGCATTTCATATTCACGTCGCACTTGTGAGTTACAAAAGCTATAGTTTTATTAATACTCGAGTATTAGATTAAAAATATCCGGATATTCGAGTTTGAATATAATATAACTTAAAATTGTTTAATGAGCTTTTTATTATAAATTAAAGTTAACAGTATTTAGCTCAATTTTAAAAACTAACTTTATTATTTCTTTAGCTTTCATTCAAAAAAGGATTTTCGAAGACCAGCTTTTTAAAAAATGTGTCCAATATTAACCAGGATGCTTTCCTCCGACATCAAAATAAATTCATTTTTGGATGTATAAATGAAGAAATTAAAGAAACCATAAAAACTGTCGAGGAAACGAAGCATAATTTGGATTTACTCCGGCAACAAATCGAAGATGTTCTTCCTGTTATTGAGTATGGCGAGTTTTTTTACAAAGGCGAAAGAATTTTTCAATTATCATTTTAATGAAATCAAGGTAAGGTAAAAAAATCAAATTTGATACAATTTTATTAGATAGTTTAAATGAATTGTCTGGAAATTTAATAAACATCTCCAATATAGATCTTCCTTTTCATGTCAAAATTATTTTAAGTTTGGGAAACAAATTTTGTCCTTCTTCAATTGGTGATTCAGTGGCGTACTTCAAAATTATTTCTGATGTCGAAAGTGCAATTTTTCATTTGAACGATAATGATCGTTATACTATTCGGAACCGTTTTGTAAATATTTTAACAAATTTTAATTATAAATCAAATTCAAATATATTAACCCCTTTTGAAAATCGTATTTTAAGTTATGTTAAACAGTCAAAATCTTTTTTTTAAAAGCTAATCCAAATATTGTGGTAACTCGAGCGGACAAAGGTAACGTAACTGTCATAACATCGCGAAGTGATTATGTTACAAAAATGGAAAGTTTACTTAACGATAACACAACATATGTAGAATTACCAAAAGATAATTCAGTTCCGATTCAGAAATCAATAAACAATATGGTTAAAGATTGGAAAAATTCCGGTTATGTGGATGAAAAAACTAGAAAAATGTTAACTAAATATAATTCGGTGATTCCAAAATTATATGGTTTACCTAAAATTCACAAACCTGGTATTCCATATAGACCAATTATTAGTTCAATTAATGGTCCAACACATAGTTTATCGTCATTTTTAGGTAATATTTTAAAATTTAGTGTTGGTAATACTAGTTCTAGTATTATAAATTCGGAAGATTTTAAACAAAAAATTCAGTATGTCACGCTTCCACAAAATTATCTCTTAGTTTCTTTGGATGTTACATCTATCAAAGAAAACTGAAGGAGTATAAAACAAAATTCAAAAACTAAATTGACTAAAGTTCAATTTATATCGGCATTACAAATTGTTTTGACTAATTCTGATTTTTCTTTTGGCAATAAAATTTATAAACAAACTTTTGGTTCTCCTATGGGTTCTCCAATTAGTCCCATAATCGCAAATTTAATGATGGAATTCTTGGAAAAAATGGGTTTAAATTCTTTGGATTTTCAACCTTTGTTTTATTTTCGTTACGTAGACGGTATTATTACAGCAATCCCTGAAGACAAAATTGAAATTTTCCTGGAGGTTTTTAACTCTTTAGATAATAGAATCAAATTTACTGTTGAAAAAGAAATTGATCACAAAATTCCATTTTTAGATTTACTTTTGATTCATGAACCCGATGGAAACATTTCGTTTGACTGGTACCACAAAAATACTTGGTCTGGTCGTTATCTAAATTTTACCTCTTGGCTTCCTATTTCTTACAAAATTAATACAATACAAATTTTAACTCAAAAAATTATAAAATTGTCCGATACTAAATTTCATTACAATAATTTTATACTTTTGGAAAACACTTTGATAAATAATCATTATCCTAAAAAATTAATAACTAAAATGATTTGGAAGCAGAGAAATTCTTACCAAAATTATAGAATAAATCCTGAAATTGAAAGTACAAATTATTTATCATTACCTTACATAAAAAATCTTTTCGAAAAATTAAAACATTTATTTAAAAATTATAATTTCAAAATTATTGCTACCAATTTAAATGATATTTTGTTTTCAAAATTAAAAGATCCGATCCCATTAAAGAAAGAGTCCAATTTGGTCTATCAAATAAAATGTAATGATTGTAACGTAATTTACACGGGACAAACAAAACAGTTTTTACGAGAACGATTTTTTCAACATATACTCGTACGTGGTGCCACGGGTAGTTCGAATCAAATAAGTGCACTTTCGGAACATATTAGAAATACCAACCATAACATTATTTTGGAAGATGTAAACATTTTAGAAAAACAACCAAATTTCAGGGAAAGATCTATTTTGGAAATGCTACATATAAAATCCTGTTCAAATTCTATTAACAAAATTAACGATTACGCTTATATTGGCAATTCATACGATCTATTTTTATACTTTGATTTTTTGCTTTTACACATTTCCAATATGGAAACAATTATTTTCAATTTAAGTTTTTTAAAGTCAAATTTTATTTTGTAAAGTGTTTTTTATGTAGATACGAAATTTGTTACCCTAGCTAAAATAAAAAATATATTTTTCTAGTAGCTAACGATATCTACAGAAAAATAGCTACATTTTAGATAGCCTTGATTTCGTTTTTATTTTGTATAGAAAATATTTTTTTGTAAAATTGTTTTATTATTCTTTTGAGAATGGAACCGAAAAGGTTCCGAAAGCTAAAGAAATAATAAAGTTAGTTTTTAAAGTTAAGCTAATTACTGTTAACTTTAATTTTGAATATAATAGTGGTAACTTGAGTAAGTCAGTCATGCAACTTCATTAAAAAACAACATTTTTATTTGCCTTGGGTTATTTAAGCATCATTTAAGTAGTTGGAATTGGACGACACAGATCCTGACAAAGGTTAAAGGTTGAAGAACATCACGTGTTGGTATCGGTGTTGCCTTACATAAGCTTTTAGTGGTCCATTTGACTCTTCTGTGAATAAAAATGTTATTAGAAAATATGTACAATTGGATGAAATATATTGGATAAATTTTAATTTTCAAAAAGTGCGTTTCAGAACGGAAAACAAACGACGAAGAAGTCAATGA
Source organism: Nephrotoma guestfalica (assembly GCA_963691935.1). NCBI lineage: Eukaryota > Metazoa > Arthropoda > Insecta > Diptera > Tipulidae > Nephrotoma > Nephrotoma guestfalica. The sequence goes on from OY829915.1 coordinate 252,053,088, forward strand.
ACTTTTTAATTTAATCCTACCAAATGGGTTTTGATAACAAGAAGTGAATAAAGTGGCCTTAATCGACCAAACTAATTAAACTATAATTGGAACGGTTAGTTCATATAATATACCAATAGGTGGCACTAGTACAAAAGTCTTTATGTGTGCCTTAAGAAACAGTAAACTATTTAAAATAAGTGTCAAAATATTTATGAAAAATATTTAAACATAAACTAATAAATAAATAATAGTTCAAAATGATAGTAAATCTTTTTTTCCAAAACACTTCTAATGTACTATAAACACATTATAAACAAACGAAATATAAGAAATAAACGGATACATCGAACAAAAGTATGTAATGGAATATAATATTTGAGGTTATGTTATGATACATTGAGTAATGTTGTTTAATTATAGGTTCCTCGAAAACGCAACGTGTTTGATTCTAAAATTTATCAAAGGATAATGTCGAACGACAATGTATTTATTAGAGAACACCTAAGAGTAACGGCTGACTCTTTAAATACCATAACCGAACTTTTCGTCGATCGAGCAACAAAAAAAGGATACTCCGTAAAATGTCGAGTTTCTGGTTTTCTGTATTGGCTAGCTTGTGGAACTGTCCAATAGAACCATAGTGCACAATATGCTCGGCTATTTTGTAGCGATTGCGCCAAAAGTCATAAAATACCCCAGTATAGATTCGTACGTAGCGATAGGGGCTCAATTTAATAAGCGGTTCAGATCGGCAATATTTACCAATTCCATAGACGGTTGCCACGTAAAAATCGTAGTACCAACTTCATTGCATAGCCAATATATTAACAGAAAATTGGACTATAGCATCAATTTAATGGCTGTTTGCGATAGTTTTCGGAAATTTATAAACATATTTTGTGGCTATCTGGGCGCTGTCCATGACCAACGCATTTTACGCAATAGTCAATTATCGAAACAGAGCGTTCCCACCACAAGGGTACTTTTTATTAGGATACAGCGGGTGAAAATACATTTAATAACGTGCACAGCAAGGCCCGTAGCATTATCGAAAATGCTTGTTCGCAAATCTAAAGAACTCGTCATCCATAATTTCTTTTATACTCAAATCTGAATCTTGTAGGAGTTTATGGATGCAACATCTTTAATTCTTCTTTTGTCAATCTTTATTTACCTCTAGGTTTCAAATTTTTAAATAAAATGCCAAAACCGCTTCGGACTTGACAATATCCATATTCTCCTTTCATAATGCTTCTGAAGCTACTTTCAGTGACTTTAAAACCTTTTGAAGCTCGACAATGTTATTTATCGTTTGATCATCCTCTATTTCAGATAATTTTAACTCTCTTAGTGCTTTTTACGGAATTAAGCTAAGGTATCGGCCCAACATACTTTCTAATATATATTTCACCGGATGCGGCTATCTAGACTCAGATTTAGTACTGAACCCTCTAACTCTATAACATATTTTTGCATTATTGCGTTCTTTACAAGAGACATTCTGAACAATTTGACTCTACAATTTGATTTAACTCGGAACTTTCAAGATTCATCTTGCTTTTCGCTTGAGCTATTTTTATACAATAGTTTGATAACTGCTAAATGAATGGCATGGGCGTAGCAAGTTAGATGTAAGCTGGATGATATTCTTCCTACCATCTGTAGTCATAACTACAACATCATTTTCAAAACTTATCTTCAATTGATTAAGCCTCTCAGTAACCAACTCAAGCATGCTTTCAGCGGAGCAAGAACCAAAAATTGGATGTAACCACAAGTTGAATGACTTGCCGCTATGGTGATGATCACTATTGTTGACGCCAGCCCATTCGCCTAATGTAAAGCTGAATCGCTTTGATTTTTGCTTGATGCGTTGGTCAATAACATTGGCCTCTGTCACAAAGTAATATTCATGAACTAGTTGCATAGTGCCATCATTATGTTTAGACAGAATGCACCTCTCGCGGTGATAGATTCTCTAATATTAGCTATTCGATAAACCATTTACAGAAAATCCATCTTCAGCTACTAATTTGGGGACGATTTATGCTAGCGATTTTCTCTTCGAATATTGAAGTATTGATGTTGTTCCACTTTTTCGTGCTTTTGTCACACTGATCACACCTTCTTGATCACGAGCAGCCTTGCACTTCCATACCATTTTGTGCTCTCTTTCTAAATATCTCACTCAGAGTAATGGATCCACTTTTGTTTGTAAATTTTTGTGACACGGTTTTCATATTGCTTCATCTTTATTTTCCTTATTTACTTCAAAATGATGTTTGCAATCTGTAATAATACGTCCGTTTTTCATTCTACAATGAGGGGAATCACCGTCTAAAAATTAAGTAAAAGTTTTTTAAAGCTATTCCATAGTCTGAAGTATTTATTGTTTACAGAATAGGATACTGGTAATATATTAATTTACTTACCTTACTACTATGAAATGGATAAATGATAGCAAAACCGCGGAAGCGTTACTTGAAATGACAAGAAAAGGTAAGACCGTCTTACTTGAGTTAACACAGACAAAATTAAACATTTTCAATAAGTTGGTCTTTCCTATTAAAGGACAGAGGATCTAGTTGTCTAATTTAAAAAAAAAATACCACAAAACATTCAGAACCAAAGGTGCTTTATTATATCGAGCAATACCCCACAGAGCTAATTTAAACGTGTTAGAAGTTTTGAAATTTAATTTACGGAAATATCAAGACCAATCCCGGAAAACGAGATTTCCGAAAAAAATTCTTAATTCCGTTCCGGGAGTTCTCGGGAAGAAAGCCCAAGTTATACAGGATTCTGATATTTTTTCCGTTCGAAAAAATAGAGACCAATGGGTTTGTTTTTAATAATTTTACACCAAACAATGACCGATCGGTTTTGCACACTTGAAGGATTAGTCTAAAAAAATATGAACAAAACCATACATAATGCAGTACTGTGAGGACGATTATTCCTGTTTTTAGTTATTTACTTCCATCGTTATAAAAAGCTGTTAGAACTTTGTTAAAACATGAATGCAACATTTGCTTTTAGGGTCTACTTTTACTACGAGTGAATTGGCTTTTCTAAAATTGCGGTACATTAGGACCTTAGGAATTATTAAACAGGTGCGACGAAAAAATAAAAGTAAAATACCATTTAAGAACGACAGTTAGGAACGGTCGTAGGAATTCTCACAGGACAATACCTTTTTTTGGCATATGCAAGAACGGTTGAAGCAAGGAAGCCCCCTTTGATATATTTCGAAAAAGTTAAGTGAGATTCATATTGCACTACTTAGGTAGATCTGTATATAGGGACTAAGGTGGATTTATAGCTATAAAAAATTGTAGATAGCCAACGTAAGTGAACTGCACCCTAATTTTCTATAAAACTAACATTGTCTGACGAACAAGAACCCCAACAATTTATTTACATGGTAAATTACCCTCAGCCGCATATACCGTAAATGTTTTAATCAATTATACAAGAATTAAAAGAGCTCCCAGAGTAAACTATTGACTAATCTCAAAAGTAAATAACATAATTGAATATACCTATATAGTCTGAACAATTCACACATAACACTGTAAATACCGGCAAGGTAGCTAGTTTATATATTTCATTAGACCCTCTGTGGTACGTAACCACAAACATTTCTTCAACTTATTAAATAATTCATTCACTCCAAAGCTCGCGTAACTATTACGAGTTAAGTGTTAATTATCACGAAATGCTAATGGCCCTTCTTTCGGTCTACTTATAAAACTTTGTAATAAGGCATTGCTCTTTACATAGCGAAATATTGTTTGTAAACAAACCTGACTCAGAATTTAGAAAACTTTGTTAGAATTTATTGTTTATTTGCACTGTGAATTAGAACTGAATTAATTTTCGCCGCATGGATAGTTTGACTACCTTACAAGCGCTAACTACGTTTTTTTATGGTTATTTGCCACAATCACGATTGTCAATATTTTCAGATATAAATCAAAACGAATTGGTTGAAAATAGTTCATTCGATCTATCGATTTCAGTTGATGATGGTCTTTGTGTAACAACTCGTAATTTATAAAAATGGTTAAGGTAAAAATATTTTGATTAAATAAATTTATTTGTTTGCTAATGTTACAAAATTTTAGTTTATTGTTTTAGTTGTATTTATTACGATCGTTTATGGTGTTCCTCTAGCACCAACACCGCCAACAACGAGCGGCACACCAACATCTAGCGAAATATCTAAAACCAGCGAAACTGTAACATCCAGCGAAGCACCAACAACTATTATAACACCAACAAGTAATAGAATACGATCGACACCAGTGATTCATCCGGCAGCTACATTACCTGCTCTTCAACAGGAAGTCCGGTCATATAAAAAGAAACCAATAGATGTGCCAATATCAGAAACTGAACTGAAACCATCCGCTGCCATAATTAAAGCTGTTAATGGGGAAGTAGATCCTAAAAACGAAAAAGATGATTTAGAGGAAGCCGAGTTCGGCTGGCGTTTTGCCGCGGGTTTAGTAAATTTTGCTTTTCAAGCTCGATCATATGGTGGTAACTACATAAAATAAAATAAAAGCACTTTAATCGATTTCTTACTAAAACGATATATTTTTAGGTCAATATCCATCATATCCAACGTATTATCCAGAATATTATCCAGTTTATTATCAACCCTACGAGGAGTATTCATTTTAGATATAAGAAACGTACTGATTTGCATTGCATGTTGTAAATAATTAAATGAATTTTGTATTTAACTACTTTGAGATGTGATTTACAGGTGAAACCTAATTTTTAATAAATTTTCGATTAAGGTATAAATAATTGTAGCTTTAATTTATTTCCTAGCTTTTGCCTTTATGATGTGCACGGCTGTTGTTATTTGCACACCAATATTCGTTTGTCCCCCATATTGTTAGGCTTTTAACCAAGAAGTACGTTTTTATTAGCATATGTAAGAACTCTTTCATGTCATCTCTCGCATATAAACACGGTGGAAGTCGATAACACACTCTTTCATGCACCAATTGGTGATGAAGCCGACTCCAAATAATTTTTCGTTTTAAATGGCATGAAAATTTGTGGAGATCTCCAGGTCATTATACACTAAAACGTTCCATGTTTCCATTTTTAACTTTTAATGTTATGGTGCGGGTAACCGTTTCCTGGATGTAACTCTATAAGCCTGCCTAATTTTCATTAGGTTAGGTGAGACGTTTCTTATTTCCATTATAGGCACGCTGTTACGCGTGATCGCATGTTCTGCGCCATCTCCCAATTTGGTTCCTGCCATCCTAAATTTTCTGATGCCATTACCTCTATAATTATTACAGATTCTCGGTTAATGGTCAGAGTGGTCAAGAATTTCCTCAAAGAGTATGTGAATTTATGTTAAGTTTAGCTCTTTAGCCAGTCAATTAAAAATGCATATGCATCCTTTGTCTTTGTTGGATCCTCTTCGGCCCACAGAGACAGCAAACTTACATGAGATACACAGTCTCGAAATTATTTGTTCTTTTAATGAATTCAATAATTTGCGGTATCTTAAGTCTCATTAACCTCAAAAAGGAAACGTGAGCCAAAGCAATATGATTTATGAAGGAAGGAATAACAGAACAACAACAGAAGAAGTGTTCACCAGACTGCTCGCAATTTAAATTCTCCCGAAGCCATATTCTAAACAAATTCTTGTTTACTGTACATTGCCCAGTGATAATGCCAAGCAAAGTTCTCATGATGCGTCAATCATCGTTAAAAACCACCTGAGTCCTTTCCTGATCCTTGAATCGAAGTTAACCCTAAGAGAGAACCCTAAAGTTGATTTCAATCCGGAGCCGCTGTCTTAAGGATAATTTATGTGTAAAAGATAGTGGCATACTGGTTAAAGGAATACGACAAATTCACCTCATGATTGGACCACGACTAACAGTTCCATCGGTTAGCCCTTAGAAGTTTGCTTAATTCCCTCCAGATTCGATGGTATCCAGTGGTGTCCACAATCTATCAGAAAATGGTTGCCTAAATACCGCATTATCTGTAAATGCTGCATTCCTCCTAATACAAAGGTCAAGAGATGAGAGACCCAAGACAATCTTGTCTGATGCATTCAGTGTGGTATGCATCCATTTCCAACTCTATAACACTGTGCCAAAGCAGAAAAAAGACAATGACAACAATTTTTCAAATGTATTTCTTTCCAGTTCCTTCGACTAGTGAAAAACTCCACCTCAATAGGATTCGATAAGTCACTTTCACAACATGTTGCGAAATGAGATTGTCGTTTAACTCGACTATTGCATTGACGACGAAACATAACAAGATGACAGAGAAAGAAATTCTTGCTGTTCTGCGAGATGTCATTGCAATCGTTCCCTCTCAATGTTTAAAAATGATATAACGGCAAATTCTTTGCTGTCCAGCGATTTTTAAATTCGCCATATGACTCCATGAAGCACCTCGCTGTCTAGAATGAATTGACAGCAACACAACAACAGAAATAACGAGTACTTATAAGCTGGATACTATTTGCAAGATCATCCAGGTGGTATAAAATAACTTCCAGTTCTATTTGGTGAAAGGAAGAAAAATATCATCTCGGCCTTGTGTTTAGAACTTTCGAGAAAGAAAAGACACTCTATCGTAATCTTTCTCCTGTCTCCACCTTAGCACCCAGTTACCAGTCTCTTACTTGGATTCTCATCTATGGGTGCATTATCTTCTACTATTCTGGGGACCCTACTTCTTGGTAAATAGATACCAAGAAAGAGTGGGTCACTGAATGTCTTTCGATTTCCTCACAGAAAGACCTTAGTTTTAACGCTTTTTCCATTCGGACACTTTTTTACTCTCTTTGACAGCGTCTTGAAATTCACAGAACTCCATTTTCCAGTGACCATTGCTTTATTGAGAAGGTTACTTCACTGCTTCATTAGTCTACTCAACTCACTAGTTAGTCCCCAGGATTTCCCTATTTGTTAGGGTTTACTAAGTTGTCAGGTTTCTCATAGGTGCTAATTATTGGTTTTTCAAGCACCTCCACAGCTTTTTCTAGTCCGCTGAAGGTCGAAGAAACTGGTGAAGAATGGAACTGTGTATTTTATGGTCACTATATGGTATTCTAAATGTGGCCAGGTAGAATTACCTCATAAAACTCCCTTCCAATTTTAACTTGCTACTTAGACTCTGTAAGGTAAAGTAATATTAATTCATACCTGGCTTGAGGGGGTCAGATAATTATGTTCAGATATCATACGTAATGTGCATTTGCATCACACCTCACAAAGATCTGAATATCATTTCGTTTTACGTATACAACAGCCTTCATAAACTTCTGAGTTGAATGATAAAGCACCGAGTCATATGGAAATGTAAGGAGAGCTTAATAGAGCTTCTAGCCTTATACACTCTTTTTAATTCAACTGCAGCTGCTGTAAGGTCAGCAGATTACGTTAAGGATCTTGAATTCATGTTATTTCTAGTATGAATACAGGTTCTTGGTTTTATTACTCCCTAGAATAAGTCTCATGATTTTTCCCCAAAAAATCCCTGGTTCTTATATCGAGAGGACGCGTTTTGAAAGTAAATCCATTGCAGATTTCCATGCGCCATTCCAAAAGACTCAGTTCTTCTCTCTTTGAAACACTTTAAGAGCGACTCCAGTAAATATGAAGTTTTCTTCCGATCAGTCAATTCGTAGATACAAAGAAAATATTGAAGAGGATTGCACCCTCAAAGTCCAAGTATTACATAATTATGATAGTTCGGAATCGTTACTAAAATTTTCCACATAAAGCAAGCGCATTTTGGGTGAAGTTCTGTGGCTAGGACATGTCATCAGAAATACGGCGATATCGTCGTTTTCCATATACATAAATCCTTCTGCCATTAGAATTAACTTCAAATTTCTCTCTCTTTAGCTTTCGCATCCCATGAAGGGATTTTGCCGCCTGAACCATGATCCTTCATCCGTCTCGATCTATTGTTATAGTCCTTCAGTTTCGACATCCTCTTTTGCGTAGGTCGTTCTCGGTGTCATCACGCCACCGCAGTCTGGTTTTTCTTCTACGACGCACACCGGCTGGTTGTTCATGGATCACTTTATTAAACATCCATTGTTGTGGAGACCTTGCAACGTGGCCGAGCCATGAAACTCAATTGGATTTGATGAATCCGATATAATTGCTATCTCCGAGAAGTTGGTTTAACTCCTGGTTCATACGAATCCGTTGTTCTGTCTTCGCAAGTTTAATTGGACCAAAGATGGAACGAATGACTTTCCTTTCGAAGGTAGATAATAATCTATCATTACAGGTCATGGCCAGCTCTCGCTTCCGAAAGCCAGCACAGGTCTTATGAGTGCTTTATAAAGTGCGAGTTAACTTTGAGTGAACGTATAAAACTCATTGTCCGACAGCGATACGGGCTTATATTTCTGCCTGCATATCATGCAACGATGTTATAACTGACCCGAGGTATTTAAAGTTTTCAACGCTATCAAAATTATGAGATTTATTAATATACAGCGCGATGTTTCAGTGTTTCTTTCCTCACTACGTACTCAAACGCCAAATTGAGCAGCACAGGAGTTGCATCTCACTGTCGAACACCAGATGTTATTTCAAAGCAATCTGATATAGTTCCTTCAATTATGATACACTGAGAAACGAGTTGCTCTGAAATTTCTAGACCCATGCGCGCAGCCCAATATAATTGATATATGGTTATGTTGTACTCCCGACATTTTTCCAAAATCAAACTCATGGTAATACACTGATCAGTGGTCGATCGGTTGGGACAAAACCAACATTGATATCTGCCAATGATGGTTTCGGCGAAAGGAATTAATAGTACATTAATTTGTAGAGCTCAATAGAGCTATACCACGACAGTTTCCACATTTAAGGCGATCGCCTTTTTGTGCAATGGACATATGAGTGCGGTCTTGATCCCAATTAAAGACGATGGGATCGTATAGATTTGATGTAAGAATGGCGCCTCCAAACTTAATCAATTCTGCGAGGATTCAATCAAGACCGGATGCCTCTCCAGTCTTCAATCTACTAATAGCCGCGTCTACTTCCTCCACCGTGTAATATTCTACAAAGACCTCTTCATCTGGTGGAGCTATTCCCCTAACGGAGGTCATTTCGACATCCCGATTTAGCAGATTTTGAATGTAGGTTTGCTGTACTGAAAGAACATGAGCGACGTTTGTTCTCAGCTCTTCATTCCCGCCTTCGATGGGTGTACTTCTTGGGTGGAAATTTTTAGTAAGATTCCTGGCGTCAACAAAACAGTTGCGTGAATTTCCTTGTTCCGCTTGGAAGCTGATGTTTTCGATGCATAATCTCGAATGCAGTTAGCCTTGGCTTTCCTAGCATGGAAATATTCTTCTATAGTGCTTCTAGTGTCGCGAACCAACTATTTTCCACGAAGCTTTTGTTTATTTTCGACGACCAGGCGGAATTGATCATCGAACCAATCATTGTCTCGCAGGTCTCATAAATTTAACCAGCAACCTTATATTTGCTTCGTTAATTTGAAGAATAATTTTTATGGTTAATTAGAAGTTAGAGAGCGAAGTTCCAGATTCATACCTTCTCGCGGTGGTCTCTAAGTAACTCTAAATGATCAGGCGGTATAGTGGAAAGCACCAGTTGAAATTCTGTATACAGTCATGGACAATTCATGTCGCAGGGCGAGTAATTGGAGCTCTAAAACCAATACCAAATCAGTGTCTGTTCTCCAGGTTAGGAGCGGCTGAAGCGGACGTCTCCAAGCGACTCGCTATTTAAATATTTTCAAGATAGGACTAGATGCCTTAAGATTCTCACCAGTACGTGTTACGATACCCACGTAACAAGCGGGTTGAGCGGCAGGCTAACAACATTCTCTCAAAAAAAACAATTAAGTTATGAACCCTAATCAAACTCGACTCGACAAGAAATTGTACGTGGACAACGCTTTAAAAATGTAAACATGGAACGTGCCTAACCTATTAAGACCTGGAGAACTTCAGAACCTTTCGAATCGAGCAAACAGTTACTACAAGAGCTTTGATGGTTTGGGAGTGGGATCCATGACACTACCAATGGTTACACTCTTCATTACGGGGACCGTCATATCATCGACCACCCAATCAACATGCGAGTATGCACGGTCAGGCTCCACACTAAGAAATTTAACATCACGATCGTTAATGTACACCCACCCATCGAAGATAAATCAGATAAAAATTAAAGATCTATTCTTTGTCGAACTGGAGGAAGTCATCAATAACATACCGCACCACGACATTAAAATCATCGTGAGTGACTTTAATGCAAAAATCGGTAGGACTGCAGAAAATCCGGAAGAACGGAAAACCAAATCGATCACGTTATGGTGTCTAAGAGACACTCCACCATGATATCCGGCGTTAGATCTTACAGAGGTGCAGACATAGACGGTGATCATGTGCTTGTCATTTTCAAACATAAGCGCAAACTGTCATCTACGTTCAATAGATAAGCACAAAAAACTGTTCGATGGAATGCCGATACTTTAAAACATCAAGCGTCACTGCGGAGTTACCAATCAGCTGTCACCATGGTGTGAGAGGACACACAGTCGTGGAAAGGTAAACCAGTTTATATATTTAGGTAACCGACAATAGATATCGAGCATTCTGCGCAAACTTAAAATCATCAAGCCTCACAACATATTGCGGAAATCAAAACTTAACATAGACATGAAGGGCGCTGATTAAACCAGTGGTAAACAGACCATAGAGCCTGATTCTTAAAAAGTGTCTGGAGAAACTTCGTTGAGATGGTCAAATTCCTTCATGTAAGGAAGCGGGAATACTAAATATGTAAGCACGTTTGTTCACTTATTAATTATATAATTTTAAAGCAAATGAGGCAACAGAATAACTAATTATTTAAAAAAATACAAAATACAGGAATCAGGTTTACGATAATCCCAGAAAAACAAGTTCTAATATTTTTAGATCCGCTACCAGTACCTATATTGGTAAGACAAGCTGAAGGTTTCTCCACAAAATTTATTAAATTATTTTGGAACCTTGACATATTTTAATTAAAATCAAACTCACTGTTTTACAGTGACTAACAAATTGAAAAGTCAATTAACGTTCAGCAAGGTGATAACGATTTAAACAATATCATCGAGATGATAATATTTAATTAAATACCAAAATATTTCGAAATATCACATGTTTACTATGCTTCTATCGAGCACTGTCATTATCCCAGGGGTAATGTTTTTAAAAGATGAGTAAGAAAGAACTGAAATAATGCAAGGAGTTGGAGTTGCAGTGGTAGAGATTTTACTGAAAACCCCTATTGAAAATTGTTTTATCGAATAGTTTAACTCAGTATGATTACCACTTAATAACGACCAAAGACTAGTAATAAACCACTAAATTTCAAAACCATTAGAAAGTATAAACTGCATGTAGGGTAATAAACCAAGTGCACATTTCATCAGTTACCACAATGATCAAATTTCAAATAAATAAAATATTTTGTCACAAAGTTCAATTTGAAGTATAAACACATATTACTTCTAAGATGCAAATCATAGGACTACTCGAGGTTATTTTGTGTTGACACATGTCACCTTGAAGTATCAATTTGAACCAACACATGTCCAACGAATTTTATTGACCACTGTATATCCATACACACCTGCTTTTGTTAAAGTTATATAATTTTAAATCAATCGAACAAATCAATTTAAATCATATCTCAAAAACCAATTTTCAAAAATATTTCAATACCACTGGCGGCTACAAAACCAAAATGTTGTTTTATTATCACATATTGATTAGTGGTCACTGAAATTTAGTTACTAACACAACAATACACACTTAGCTTCCTATACAACCATGTATGACGACAGCAGCTAATCAAAAAACACTTCTCAAAATTTTTGGTACAAAATATCATCTCGCATCGCATTATATAAAGAATAGAATGATTTTGTGGGTATTAACATTCGATCTAGTGAGTTTAAAGTATTAAGATCAAAAAAAACAAAAGTGAAAAAATTTATTTAAATTATTAAAAGTTACACACAAAAGATGTTCAAGGTAAGCAAATTAGCGAATATTTGATGACATTAAAATTAATTTCCTCTATTTGACAGGCTTTTGTTTTTCTAGTACTAATCGCTTGTGTAACAAGTGGGCCCGCGCCTAGTGGAAATATTGAATCACTTGACAAAAGTCCAGCTGAGTCTGCCGCTAGTAGTTTGGATAACGAGAAAGATGATTTAGAAGGTTCAGAATTCATTTGGGGATGGAAATTTTGGCCATGGTACTATCCAGCAAAAGTTGTGTACCCCGCCCCAGTGGCGTATAAAGTAGTTTATCCAGCCCCGGTAGTGTATAAAGTAAGCTATCCAGCACCTGTTGTATATAAAACGATTGTTGCACCAGCACCAATCGTTTATAAAGTAGAACCAGCATTTCCGGTGAAAGAAGTTAATGTGACTATTGAAACTCAGTAGCCTGATACATCTGTAATAAGTGAAGTACGCAAGCCAAATTATGCTAAATTGTAAATAAACCTGTTAATTGATGTATTCAAAACTACAGAAATTTTTAAGTGATCGTGTGAGCAATAAAAAAAAGTCGATGTCAATTTTAATTTATGCATTTCGTTGTTTGATTTATTATAGTGTTGGTGTTAAATAAGCGAGAGATTGTTTGATACTTGTACAGAACGAGATTTAATTACTAAACATAAAAGTCTACTTGGTAGGCAGCGTGGCGTCTTAGATCTCGCAATATCGATTCAGCCGAATAAGTTGTTTCAAAAATGGGTGTGTCCGCATGTACGGTTTAAGTAATATAAAGATTTTGGAATTGATTTAATTTGTAGCAAATTATTAATAGAATTTTGTTTGCAAACCGGATTGACTTGAATTTGTATTCTGTTCTCTCAATACGCCGTCTTATAATTTTTTTAGAATAAACAAATTTCACATTTTGCTCTTACCGCATATGCGAGTATATGATCGATTTGTATTTGTCACATCAATAGTGAAATCTACATTGAACACATTTATATTAATATTTATACGGAGAACTTCCCATCCCAAGTTCAAAAGGGTCGAATGACTTGCCTGCTGTCTTGCCCATTAAATGGCCATTTGTCAGCTGTAGCGTTCTGCAGGACCAATTTCCAGGAGTTCGAAATAAACCACACTCTCCATGTCCCACCAGATACTCAGGGGAACCTTCCTTAAGTAGATGTTCTGTTTCGACGTCGATGTACTGGGTTGCCCGGGATCTATCCACAACGTTTTACGTTTAGGATTATCGTAAAAGTATACTTTTCACCATCCGTCACAATTTTTCACAAGAAGCCCTTTTTTTGTTGCCAGCAGTGAAAGTCATGTGTTCATGTGGGACTCACCTTCTAAGTTTTTAAGTTTTTCTCTAAGATCGATCGAAATCACGACTTCTAAAACGTTTGTACCAATAGTTATACGTTTCATAAGACACAATGTCGGCACCAAGAACACTACAAATTGATTTCCGTGCTTTAGAAGCATTTTTACCTCTTTGGAATTCGTATATAATGCAGTGCCGAATGTGCTGTTTATTAGTTGCAATCGTAAACTCTGCTATTCTGAGAGGTTACACATTACATACAATTATGTAACTCACGTAGACTTGTCGTTCGGTGTTCTGAAACCTTTCGGTCGATCCTGTAAAAACCAGTGCAGTAAATCGATAACTCAAAAACAAACATTTTCAGGAAAACAGTTTTTCTCTAAAAGTTTTAGTTTAAGCTCATAGTAAAATTTATTTTTAAAACCTAATAAACTCTTCAGGAGGATCCGTAAGAAAAAACCGGATAAACACATCTATAGAGCCTATTGCCAATATTCTAGAAATTCAATAACGCGATAAGTAGTCATTGTTTTGCACGCATAGTGCGATTTCTATTTTAAATAAATTTTAAGCTCAAAGTAAAAATCTGAAAAAATTAAGTCATACAGGGTGGGCCATCTAACTTTTTTTTTGAGCTAGCGGTTATTTTGAGTATGGTAAGGGTTATGTCACTTCTGGTTTGACTGAAAGCTAGTTTTATACTTCCGCTGAACGAAAATGGTTGTGTATTCGCTTGAACAACGCTGGGAAATATTGAAACATTACTTCGAAAATCATGGTAATATTGCAGAATGTGTGCAAAAAATGCGTGCGGTTTTCGGAAGAAACGAAGCGCCGGGAGCAACTCGTCATCGTGTTCAAGAATTGAACATTTCACGCACAACATTGCGACGAATTCTGCATAAAGACCTTGGTAAGACTCCGTATAAAGTTCAATTGGTTCAAGGCCAGCCGAGGCATCCATATGAACGAAATAGTATTCCATAATTAATCGGAAGGATTGTTCTTTACAATGAAATAATAAATTTGAAAAAATATTGAAAACTTTTTGTGTTACTGCATTTTTAACAAAAAAATATTATTTGGCCCACCCTATACATCGGAGTGAAAATTATGCCAAATTATGCCAAAATAACGAAATATACTAATATAAAATTGAACTTTCATGATAATATTTGAAAATTTTTAATAAACACAAATATTCCAGCACAATAATTAGAAAATATTTAATTTTTGTGAAAAGTTTTGAGTGAATTTTATAATAAGAAATTTTCACAACAAAACACACTTTGAATCGGACAGAGGTGATCGTTTGTGGTTCTGAACTAGTACTTAATGTTAGAAAAAAACATTATTTATCCCCATGCTTGGAAATCTCTGAGAGTTTTGTTATTCGACAAACAACATCATTGAGTGAAATATGAAACTTCTTAAATTTTCATATTACACTCATTGGTGTTCTCTGTCGAATATCAAAAATCTCAGAGATTTCCAAGCATGTGGATTAATAAGATTAGTTTCTTACATCAAATTCTACTTCAGAACCACTTCGACCATCTGTGTGTGATCCGTAGGGACCGAGTTAAATAATTCCAAATGTTTAAGAATTTTCGTATTTCACTCAATGGTGTTCTCCGTCGAATAACAAAAATCTCAGAGATTTCCGAGCATGTGGCTAAATAAGTTTGGTTTCTTACATCAAATACTACTTCAGAACAACTTTGATATTCTCTATGCGATCCGTAGGGACTGAGTAAAATAATTCCAAATGTGTAAGAATTTTCGTATTTCACTCAATGATCTTTTCTGTCGAATAACAAAAATCTCAGAGATTTCCGAGTATGGGGATAAATAAGATTTGTTCCTTACATCAAGTATTAGTTCACAACCACGTCAATCATCTCTGTTCGATCCGTAGAGGCCGAGACAAATAATTTCAAATGTTTAAGAATTTTTATATTCCGCTCATTGATGTTCTTTGTCGAATAACAAAAATCTCAGAGATTCCCGAGCATGTGGACAAACAAGATCGGTTTCTTACATCAAATACTACAGTATGTTCTACGAGAAAGTATCTCAATTTATTCTTTCTGTTTAACCCTCACCACAATTTTGCCAAAGTCAAATTATTCTCTCCACTCTATTAACTTTTTCGCGTTAGCTTCTTTCTTCAGTTCAGTTTGAGTGAAAAACAATAATATTAAAATGAGTTCCGTGTATAAAAAGCGTTTTGAAGTGGTGTTCTCAGTTACCCATCCCAAATGACCCAAAATGAGTGTGAATCAAATAGCAAAATACACTAAAACATCTGTGTCATTTGTGAAGAAGTGGGTTAATCGGTATAGTGACTGTGGAAATGTGGAAGATTTACTCGGAAGGGGTTTAGATAGATTCACTTAGGCCAAGGACGATAAGGTCATTTTGAAATTGTTAGAGAAAAAATCGACAATAAACTTATGGCAAGCAAAATAAAAACTAAGTCAGAAAGGTGTTTAAGTGTCAATAAATACAGTTCGACGAAGGCTTGAAGAATTCGATATTAAAAATAGGAGCACACAGTATAAACCTTTGTTGACAGAGAAGCACATCGAAAAAGGCTGACTTGAGCAAACGAAAATTTGGACCGTGGTTAGAGCAATGATGTTTACAGACTAATCATCTTTTGTGGTATACAATTATTGGCGGAAAGCCTGGACCACTAAAAGTCATAGATTTGCCCAACGAACGGGGGGTTAAGCACCCACAAAAGGTCCATGTTTACGGTTGCTTGGAAGCTCAATCTATGGTGAAATTATACCAAAATGGTTTGCTAAAGTTCGCTGAGAAACTATTTGGATGTAGAAATAAAGATTGAATCTTACAAGAGGATAATGACCCTAAACATCGTAGTCGCCTTTGCACCCAGTGGAAAGAGCAAAATGGTATTCAAACTTTGGATTGGCCGTCACAGAGTCCAGATGCTAGTCCGATCAAAAACATGTGGGGTCTTATGAAGACAAAACTTGGAGGAAAAAGAATAACAACCACACAGCAGATTGTATCCGCTTTCTCAAAACATTTACAAAGACTTTACTCCAGAATATGCGGCCAAATTAAGTGAAAGTAGCACTAGGAGATGTCAGTCTATAATATACAACAATGGCAACTGGATTACATACCAAGGCAATTGCGAAATTCGTTTTAATGTCTATTATGAGAAATAAATATCAATTACTGTTACTATCAATTACTGCACTGAACTTACTGTAATTCAGAACCACTTCGATCATATCTGTGCGATTCGTAGGGGGCGAGTTAAATAATTCCAAATATCCAAAGGACCGAGTTAAATAATCCCAAATGTTTAAGAATTTTCGAATAATCGAATTCGACATTAGTCGCCGATTAGAGACGGCTAAAACCAGCTGTTCTGTTTTTAGCAAGCGATTAGCTATATAAAATTATTTCAAATAGGACTGAATCCCTTTAGATCTATCATCAGTACGTGACCCATACGTAACAAACAAGTAGATTGAGCTTCGGGACGACTACCCACCTCACAGAAAATATCAAGTTATTAACTAAGACCTCGGACTCATCACAACAACCGCTGGATGTTCTCGCTGGTGGATCTCAATAATAACCAAAAATAATTTTAAGTTAGAAATATTTTATTTGTGATAAATTACTAATTATAAATAAGTTTGCGCAGCAATTGAGATTTATGCTAAGGTTTTGATGCTAAATACTAAAATATTAAATTACGTTTGTGATTTTACCACCAATACGTGGAGTACGCTGGATAATAATAAGATGGATTATAATAACTGGGATAATAATAATCTGAAAATACAATAAAAAATATAAATAAATGTCCACCACAAAAGTTTTTGTATATTACTTCTATAACTTGGGAAGCCCCATCCCCATTTCTTCCAACCCCAACCAAACTCTGCCCCTTCCAACTGTTCGTTCTCATTTTTCGGATCGGTTTCACCAACAATAGCGTCTCCGATAGCGTGGGCGGATGGTATCGAGTGTGGTGATGTTTCTTCTGCTGTTAGTATTGATTGTGTTGAGTGTGCAGATACCCCGTACACAGCAGCCAAGAGCCCTAACAATGCTAGTGCTTTAAGCATTTTAGATAAGTTTGTGATTAAAAGTCGTTGCTTAGTTTATAATTAGAGCTTAGCGACTGAATACTTTTATCGAATTTATCTTTGGTTTATATACTTACGTTCTTTCTATCGAATGTCAATGTTAAATGTTAAATCTTAGATAAGGGAAAGATATCTATTATCTATGATTGTATTTTATTATGATTTTGGATTTTCCAGTAAAATTGTTTTCTCGTGCTTTTAATTGATTTAGCGCGCGTTTATAAAATTTTTTGTGTCGCCAAGATCTACCGCTTTATAAAGTTGTAATAATTTAGTTTTTATGTATTGATGATCATTATCGTTCGAACATGATTTGAATTTACCTTTGTGAGAACTAATAAGTTTTCATTAACTTATAAACTTATTACTTATCCGATTCGTATCACTTGATTGCGAATATTGTTATAGAATTTGACGGTTTACAACAGTACTCGTTAAATTACACCGCTTTCGGAATATTCCTGGAAATACTGAAAATAATCTTAGAATAATTTTCCAAATATTTACTTAACACTGTTAATCGTAGATTGTTCCCGTAAATTTCACTGGTGTAACCCCGATCGAGTCGTGTACTGTTGATCGATAAGCCATCAGAAATAATTGTATATGTCGATCCCAGTCTTACTGATTTTTATTCACAACGTTTGTTAAATATTTCTCCAGTGTACTAATAAATCTATCCACCATTCCATCTGACTAAGGATACAAAGGCGTTGATCTCGTCTTATTTATGCCAAACAATGGACAAATTTTCTGGAATATCACCAATTCAAAATTTCTGCTTTGGCTTCATTAGTTATGACATCCACGATAGTCGCTGTTTCCTATTTTGGTAAAGGATTCACCTCCGACGGTTTGTTGAAATAGTCCATTATCACTAATACATACATATTCATGTCTACATCTGGACCAATAAAATCATTGACGAATATTTGTAAGTGTTTTATTAATTCCGAGATGGCCTCCACTTACTTTTCCGTGATACTCCTCAATTGATTTTTTCTATTTTCAGGCCCCACTTTTAAAAATTGTTTAACTCTCCCATATTCGTTTTAAACAGCCATTCTCTAAAAGAAGGCTTTCCGACAGTGCCCACGATTTAATCCCTTATAACGCAATAGTATTGATAAAACCGCCTTTGTAGTAACTGATATATCCGGATTAGTTTCTCCGTCTCGTCCTCATCGATAGCACTTTTATAGGCTATACATCGATTATATCCTCTTTGCCTATTCGCCCGCAATGTTTACATTCAACTTGACATTGTCGCCTTGATAATGCGTGAGCATGCCCATGGGCGCTTCCTCCTCGGCTTCTAAAATTTTAGGTAGGTATTTATGGTATTGGAGGTATTTATGAAAATGTGTCATGCATTTCGCACAATAATTACTCTCCGGTTTCGATAGAACTTTTGAGTAATATACAATGACTCGCTCTGAACCATCGATTTCTTCGGGTTGTTCTTCCGTATAAATTCATGTAAACTTCTTGCACATTGACGAATCCTGGCACGAATCGTCTATAGTAGATACGCAATCCTATATGAAGCTTGATAATTGATGTACAATTTTGGCTTTTGGCCATTCCTTTACCGTTGATATTTTTGCTTCGTGTATATGGATTCCATTGGCAGTTACTTTGTGGCCCAAATTCTTTACCTCTGTTCTAAAGAGTGAACATTTCTTAGGATTTAACTTTAACCCGGCGGATTGTATTCTTTCAAAGATTTTTTAGGTTTCTCACGTGCTCTTCGAAAGTTTTTCCCATAACGATAATATTAATCGCGCTCCATTAATTGTTCAAAAGTCGCTGGGGCTACACATAATCCATACACTAAATGCTGTTTTTTCACGTTCTTCCTGTTGCACTTCTTTCTACTTGTCAATAGTCAGTTTCAAGATCCAATGTGTAGAACACTGTAGTGCACAATAATGTATCTAATGTGTCATCGAATCGTGGATAGCTATCCGTTTTGTCGTCCTTGTTTTTGACCAACACCACCGATGAGTTTCACGGACTGCTCGATGACTCGATAATTCCCGTCGACCCCATTTCTTTAATCTTTCGATCCATTTCTTCTTGTTTTTGACAAAAATAATCTTCTAGTTGCTTGGCGATCGGTATCTTGTTCCGGTGTCAATTCTGTGTTTTACCGTAGTGTTCCTTCCATTATTTTCTGATGTACTACAGAAAATAGACATGTATCATTTTAGTAATCACTGCGCTTCATTTTTCGGCTCCTTAGTGAGATATTCTGCCCAGTTATACATAAGTTGTCCTATTATTTCCTTTTGTTCTGCTGTGTCGACTTTTCTAACTCGATTTTTCTGTTCGCATTTCACTATGTTGCTTATCTACTCTTGACATTTTCCGATGATTTACCCTTTCTTGATTGTTATTGACTTATTCGAAAGATTTAGAGCGCTAATTAGAACTCTATCGTCGTGAGTTGGTATTACTATGGCTTCCCCGATCATTACTACTCTAATTCGTTGTTCCGGTTCATTTAGCTTCTACAAGCCACAGCTTCGGTGACTCAGAACTCTCTCCAATCTTCCCCTAATAATTGTTTCTGTATTTTGTGACAGTTTTTCTCGGTGGTCAATTATTACTCGCCTGATGGTTGTTTCATTTGAACCGCTGAATCTAATTTGCATCTCGATATTGCCATAGCACAGGACCCCTAGTCTAACTAGGTCCAGAATGACCTCATCGACGAACAAATTGCATTATTATCCATGAACGTTGACTGGTTGTGTGCTTCAATTGATTAGATTCTTCCAAACCATCGTGTATGTTGCTCCTGTGTATAAAGTAAACAACTTTTACCATCAATATTACCTCTTATTGTTAAGCTGTTACCACTTCGTACTAATCTGGAAATAGGGATGGAGATTATGGGGCAATCAATTGTGGAAGCCAGCTTCTACCCCTTTAAACCGACTCGTTCAAGTTTAACGACCCTTTACTTGGGTTCTCATCCTTTGCCAATGCTTTGTCTTCCTTTGATTTCCACTTCATTAGAATTTGTCTTGGACCTTGTTACAAGCCCAACAAGTTATCATACTGCCACGGAATCTGGGTGTTGCTCGTAAAATATTCCTCTCGGTGTTTATTTCAACTCGCCGCACTTTAATTGATGGCTTGATAATAGGTTGTGCAGTTAATTAGACTGCAAAGCAGAACCAAAGGTTTCATTTTAAGTGGCTTTCGGTGACAAAACCATAGCTCTGCGTGTCGCTGGATCTCGAAAGTCGTCAATTAAAGCAACCATTTTGGCTCCAACTCTGTTGCATACTCTTGATAGGTCTTTTTCAGACCTTCTGGTAGCATCCTTTCATATCAATGCGATAAAGTTCTCGCTGGTGGTCACTTTCGTGTTTCCGATCCACCGTTCATTATCTCACTGTAACTGCTGCGTTGATTTTCAACAATTGTTTAAATGTTTCGGCTGCTTCTTCTTTAGGAGCTACTGTTAATTCTTCGACACGACTCACTTCAACCCATTTCTGTTGGCTGCCATTTCAAAATACGATTTGAAAGTCCCAAATAAAGTTGTTCCATCGAATATCAATGGCTTGAGTTTATTCGAGTGTACTGCCTGGACTACCTGCAATGTTGTTCCATTTGATTTCATGCAAAGAAGATCTTTTTCGAGACGTTGAAGCTCAAACTGAAACTTCTGTTCAACTTCCTGAAGTTTAGTATACTTTCGTCTCGTCGACGCGAACCTTTAGAAATTTTTCGTTCATTTTCTTCTTGAATCCTTCGATGATTTCATTAATTTTTTATTGTTTGTTGGGTCTCTTTATTTATGTTTTTGTCCAATTTTTGCAAGTTTTTGACTCATTTATTGCATTATTTGTTTACTTTGGTTGTGTTATAACAACCAATAATTGCGTCATATCGAAAGTTTCAGGTGGTCCGAGAATTGCGTCCATACCAACTCACGTTTATCATCTAGTTTTTCTCCTATCAGCTCTTTGAACTCATAATTATCCGAGTCTATTCCTTGCTTCTCCATAGCCTCGCGTAGTCGCAATACTAACTCAGTTTTGCAACGACCCGTACGATAAATTATGCTGCGTTAGGACAGCAAGTGTATTCCAGTGAAAAATGATTAAAGTATATAACTCGCCGTACACTTAGGACAGAGGGTTATTTTATTTTGGTGTTAAGAACTCGGTTAGTATTAGTTTAAAAGAAAAAGAAATAAAGTAAATGATCAAATCAGTAAACAAGTGAAAGAGAGGACGACTATAAAAATAATATCCCCACCAATTTGATCGGGTTGCATGCTGAATGCAGGCATCATGCAATGAATTCAGGTGAGTTGCAGTTCCATTAATCTATTTCTGTTATTGTCCGTTCTTTTATCGTTCGATGGTAGGACCACACCGCATGTGATCATGGTCACTTATTTTTTGTTGTGACCTACAAAACTTGATTTCTTTCGTGACCTTTATACGCAATCTGGTCTTAGTAAAAAAGTAGCTTTGTTGGACTGTGTCCACCTCGCCCTGTATCATTCTGCTCAAGCGAACTTAGCCGGAGCAAACTCGCGCAGGTAAACTGGCGCCCATAAACTTAAAAGGATATTGGAACCAGAGTCTACCCTGCCGTTTCTGAAGACACAGAAAACTACACGTTACATTCCTTCTAAATTAGCCACTCTCCAGTCGGCGGTTTGTAGTTTAGAGTTGCTAATATGCAGCATTTCTAGAATTTCTTTCGGTTCGCTGAGTTCCAATGGTATTGGAAACAAACATTCACCTATCAAACGGTGTTCGCCACTAGTTGGGCGAACGAATTGTTCCTGACTTCTGTGGACTATATCTGAGCTACCGATCATAAAAAATTAAAAAAAAGTCGTTTATGCTCTCTAAATACTCACCCATCCAACGATGCACAGCGCTAGTTGGGCCAACGAATTTCCACTGTCGTGACAGTTTTTAGCTATCGTTATAGCAAGTATTTCCGGGGCTGAGAGTAAAAATGTAGAATTTTTTTGGGCTGAGATTTAAAAATGTCATAATAGCAATAATTATAGTTGCCATTGCATTTTCAGGGATGGAATTTGGGTTATCGTCACATACATATGAGCAACATAGTTTTATTTAATGAAACCGAAATATTTGTGTCTTTATTTATGAATAATGTTTCTTTAAGACTGAAATACAATTAGAACCCAAAAATAAAGAACATGGATTAATGTTTGAACTTGCAAGAGAGAGGGAATAAGATGAATGACTTATACGGATAACGTGATGTAATAACTATCTCCAGAAAATACTTTGATACTGCTTAAGATTAATTCTTACAGTACGCCATCTTAATCGTAACAAATTGGGCCTGAAAAGTGGACTAGGAGACAACTCGTCCAAACAGATCTCAATAGACTAAATCAAACTGCTTCAATCATAGACATAGTTTTAATTGAGAAAAACCCATTTGTCACAAGACACAACAATTAACAAACTGCTTCAAAACGTTAAAGGTACGAGTATAATGATGTATAGAAAAACAGATCGCGAGACAAAAATTCTGTAATAAATGGAAAATCCAGAATAAAAAAATTAACATGGGCTATAATAAATCTTTACTGTTTATGTAAAAGCGATATTCCAGAGAAAGGTTAACTGGCCTATGACGATCGATAGTTAAAAGTTCTCTAAAAATTGTTGCTATTTTGTCTTGACTCATTCTAGAGAAATTAGTTAATACTGAAGATTATTTATAACTGTTAATAGTATATTCGTAACTGATATGTCGCGTGTCATACAATCGGTCGATCACTTTGTTAAGTAACTGACTATAATTAATTATTTGAAACATTGGCTGCAGGCATCTCTTTAATTAATTAATTAATCAAGGTTACATCGATAATTTAAAAGTACACGGAGAGTGAGGTTTGTTAAACAAACAAACGTTAAGATACTTGCTTTTTAAGTTATAAAACACTAGTCCTACATAATCTAAACTTTAAAACATTATTTAGTAATTAGCAAAAGCACGTCTTAATATGAGTACCACCGCGTAGAAGTCACCGCGAGGCAAAAATATTAAACTGGAAGATTTAAATTGTCGACGGTAGAGAGTTTAACGATATATAAGTCGAATGTGAATACGAAAAAAATTCAATCGTAAAGTTTTAATAACAACACAAACATTCAAAATGTTCAAAGTACTTGTATTGTTTGCCTTAATCGCCGTTGCGTACAGTGCTCCATTACCATCGACGCAACCTGAAGAAGACGGGGAAGTGCCAAACTCGGAAATAGATTCGACCACCGACGTAACTGTAAACACGATTAATGAAATCAATCCTGAAAAAGAACAACTAGAAGGGGCTGAATTCGGATGGTTCTGGAAAAAATGGGAATGGGACTCTCCGACCTACGGTAAGAAATAAAGTTTGAATTATTCCTGAACAATATAATTTAAATTGATTTTCTAATTTACTCTATTTACAGCCTTTGTCTATCCAAGTTACCAACCGTTTTATGATCCATCACCATCATACTATCCGTACTGGTGGTAACCGAATTTTACATTTCATTTCGTACCTCAAAGTTGTCAGCTAATTTTTGTAGACATTCAGTTCATAATTTTATAAATAAATTTGAAAGTTAATTTATGTTAGGTGTTTAATTCAGTAAATCTTTAATTTCTTGCTTATCTGCACAATCAGCGTATTTCGTACCATCCGGTGCAGTATTACATGTTGACGCTCCCTTCGCAAGTAGAAATTTAACACAATCAGTATGGCCTTCCCATATTGCAGCTAGTATTGGCGTCATGCCATATTTATCTTTCGCATCTACAACAGCTCCTTTTAAAATTAGATAGGCTAGTATATCGACATGGCCATAATCTGCAGCATAGTGTAGTGGTAAGCGTCCAAAAATTTCTTCATTTACATTGATATTATTTGTGTCTATCACATCTTTGACTTGTTCGATATCTCCATTTTTAATACACCAAACTAATTCATTCATATTTCTTTGTAATACGAGTATATGTTTATGTGGTTAAATTAAAACAGTAAATTACATTAAAACCAAATTAAGACATAGTTTTGGTTGCACATGTCACGCTTAAAACGTTGGCCCATCTATCATTTGAGCGTCTAATACACGTCAACTTTGATGTCACTGCATAGGTTGCTATGATTTCGAAATTACTAGCTTTTACTTAGGTACTTAGGTACAGGGGACGTAGTGTAATGACCGAGTTGGAAATTTGTCAACATGCATTTGAATAACATTTTAGTAAAGACGTACTTTTCCATTTCTAACCATTTTTCTTTAAATGTGTAAGAAAAAGCAAAAAAAAAAATATGTTGTCTATTTCTGATGGTATGTTGACTAAATGACTAGTTAACGATGTCACAATAATTTCAATTGACAATGTCATTTCTCGAATGACTTATCCATAGACTGTCCACATTCGACGACAAATGTGAGACATGTCATGTATATTTGCTCTTTCATGGAAATGTTTTAAGCGAAACATAAGTGACAAGTCTTTGATGTCTATCATATTATATCACTTGATGGCGTTATACGATTCAGCTCAGTCATGTCACATACAATTCATCCCAGGTATGGCACAAACGAAAATTAGTCCTGTTTGCTAATAAATTTATATATAGGTGCCATGCTTAACTATCGCTGATGAGTCACTAGTGGAACGTCAATGACATTCCTGCTAGCGAGGTGGGGTTTCAACAACGAGCCTTGTACGTGAGTTTAAGTGATGTAAAATCTCTAAGTAGCTCGAAAATTTGGCTGAGATTAGTTCGGCGATAGTTGTATTTAGACCTTTTGACAAACTAGTAGATTGCCAGGTGAGGTCTTCTAAAGTGAAAACAATTGCTTATTTGCATACTGAATCAATTTTCTTTTAATTATTGAAATTTTATTTCCTTTATACAAAATTTAATGCTCCTGTCAGCACTAACAAATATATTTTTCCGTAACACTAAAAAATATTCATCCATTCACCCAAAAAATATAAATAAACCACAACAACCGGCGGTTAATAAAAATTTACAACCAAAAGGGAGATTACATAGATCCATCCAGCCACTAAAACAACCGGTAACGGCAACTAACAACCAGTGACCCATCAAAACAACAACAAAATGGAAAGCTTACTCGAAATCCAAGATGAAACCGGTGGAAAAATAAGTCAATTGAAAACATGAGAACAAATTACCTCAAGGACGAGAAAGTAAGAAAGACAAAGCCGTATCTGGAGAAGAGAATAGCGAGTCTAAAGGCTTTGTACAAGAAATACATCGACAATGATGACAAAATGGTTACGGCTCCTCCTTTGGAACAAAACCACGCATATCTCGAAAACCGGAAGAAAATTGCGGACACATACAACATACTAATAACGGAGATGCGTCATCGACTAAATGCCGACACAATGACTTCAACAACGCAGCCTAACCCTATAAGCCGCTTCAATTTGGTTCAGCTGAGGAGCAGGAAAAGGTCCACAAAGAAATATGAACTCCGCGTATCAACAACCAGAATCATTTCAATCAACAACAACAGATGAAAACAACAAAAACTTATTCAAACGGCAAGACGTCCTCATGCGCTTTATCAAAAAATGGTGAGAATCGACTATTCATTGGAAACCAACAAAACATTCAAAAAATATGTCAATTTAAAATTAAAACAATTAGAAAATGATACGCAAGAAATAACCAACCAACACACTGCGATCTTAGTAGAAGTAGAAGAAGACGGGCAAACGTCCGAATATTTCAATAAAGTTTATTTTGGCCGTCTACAAGAAAAAAGTAGAAACCACAATGATCAAATTGAAACAATCTAACGGCGGAAAAACAACCGCGCGAGAAGCAGTACAAATGCAACTGCCAAAAGTAGAACTACCAGTCGTTTACGGTGAATATGAACGATGGGAAACATTTAACGACATATTCACTGAGATGATTCTTCAGAATAATAAAATATTACCAACTATCAATTCAATACACTACTTCTCACTAACGAGAAAGTCATCCGCACAAGCGGTAAGGAACTTGCACAATACGGCAAAACAAATTTTGCATAACATACAACGGCTCAATATAAGTTCTGCTTCTGAAGCATTCGTAAGCTTTATATTAAAGAAAAAATTAAACCCAGAATCCATCAGGCCATCCATCCATAGAAAAACCCAGAAATATTCCCCAACTAGAAGATGTTTTCAAATTCCCGGAAAAAAAATTTCAATTGGAGGAAGCCATGGGCAGCCACAGCCATAAGAGCTTTAAAACAGCACAAATCATGCTGACAGATTTTTACGTAGAAGATCTGCTAACCGTGTGATAATATGACGAATTCAATCAGACCACAAACTAAAGTTGCTAACAGAACGAGGTGGATTTAACTTACGGAAATAGTTCTCTGGCTCAAGTGAATTATTAGAACATATCCCAAGACAACTACACGGTAAGAGTAATGTGCAAATAAAGCTAAATGATTACATTAAGACCATTGGCATTTTATATGATCCACAAGAAGACAATTGTAAACTAGATGTAACGGGACTACAGTTATCTAGCAAACAAGCAACAAAATTATTATCCGAATCATCCAAGCTATTTTATCCAGTTGGATGGCTATGTCCATTAACAATCCCTGCAAAAAATATGATGTAAGAAAGACGGTTAAGTGGAATAAAATGGGGTAAACCTCTACCAAAAAACATCAATACAAAGTGGGTAAAATACAAAGCAGAATTAGTCGATAACATAAAAATTCAAAGGTGGGACAATACAATAAAAGATTCGAACACCGAACGTCATGGTTTCGCTGAAGCTTTGGAATACGCATACGCTGCTGCTATTCGAACAACAAACAAGGACAAAACAATATAACAACACAATTGCTAATGTCAAAGACACGAGTCGCTCCAACCAAAGTAAAGTTGTCCATTCCTCGTCTAGAGCTAAATGCAACGTTATTATTAGCAAAATTACTTATTGCTGCAGTGAAATCAATGAGTAAGGTAAGCAGTTCACAGGTTCAGAACGTCGAAATGCGGAAATAACAATTCCCAAAGTAGGTAAAAAGCAAGATTTTTGTGGTGAAACAAGCCAAACAAATTATCAAAAGAGCAAATTTTTTCATTAAATCCACCACCAGAAAAAAATGGATTCATCAATATCTTTGTTGTATTCGGGCAGATTTTAAGGTTATGCTAATTTGTTGAGAGATTGTGTAGCCAACAACGAGGCGTATGCCTTTCCGTAGGTTTCAGGAGTCAAACGGAAATAATGTTTTATTGGCGACATTGCTGAATCGCGCCAGATTATGCATTGATAATTCATGTCCGGCTTATTAATCTACGCCTGACGGAACCTCTGCTCAATGTACGCTGCAAAAATGTATCGATGTTTCCAATATCTGGTGAGTATCTCTAGCACGGGATTTTGGACGGTCGGTCCAACCATTGACGTATCGTTTAGTGGCATTCCATTTGTTTACTTCGCTGATGCGTCGAATAACACACACAACCTGCTGGTCAATCTGGACTCCTTCATAACGGGACTTTAATTTGACTACTTCAAAATATTAACTAATTGTCACTGGCATTTGAAATTTTTTTCGTGTACGAATTTACTTTGTAAAATGTGAAAACTACTTGAAAAGTTTGTTTGATTAATTCGCCCTATTTTAAAGATTCTAATAAAGGGTGTCCCAAAATTCACGCAACTAGTAATTCTCACAGAAAACACATTTTTATTTATTCACAAATCACAATGTATACGCAGCATAGGGTTATGTATGGCATACTATATCGGGTAAATGGCATCCACGGTTTTGTTGGAAATACGCAAAATTTTGTCGAAATTTTCTATGATCTTTTTGCATAAATGTTTCTGAATTTCATTGATTTAGCGCTCAATTTCCTCTTTCAAAGCGTGGGTGATCGTGGGTTTGTTGGCATAACCTTAGTTTTCAAAAAAACCTAAAGAAAAGATCCAACGGAGTTAAATCGCATGATCTGGACGACCAAGTCCGACAACACGAAAAATTACACGACTTAGAAATGACTGATGCAGTAATTGCATTATTTTTCGGGCTATACGGTATATGGTATCGTCTTATTGAAACCACATGTCGTCCACATCCATATCTTGCAATTTAGACACAAAAACTAGATTATCATGTCGCGATAGCATCATTACCTGTTATTGTCTGATCAGCCGCATTTTCGAAGAAGAATGATGCATTTTATTAACCTCAAACGCGTCAATTCGCTTTTTAGCTTTACAATATTATTTATATATTATACACATTATGTATTATACACGATTATATATTTATATATTTTCACTCCGTATGTATGTATTTACTTTAATATTAATGTACAAAGATTTTTATTTTGTCGTGCGTGTTCACTGGATAACAGATCGTGCGACAGAGAGATTTATTTATTATTTTTCATTTTTCGTTTGCAATTTTTCGAACACGAAAAATCGAGAAATCTCGCCATTCCACACTTTGACTCTTTCGTCATGATTTTTTCCTCGTTTCCTTCCCCTTCACCAACAAACTAAGATTAGTTTGTGGATAAAAGGGAAAGAAAACGAGGAAAGAATCACGACGAAAGAATCAAAGTGTTGAATGGCGGATCAACTTCAATGTCGCTTTTCGCAATGCCAATGTATGTGGCCAGTTGAGTGTCTTGCACTCGTGCGTGGTTGATTGCCTAAGTTGATTTCGGTTTGAATTGTTCAACAATGAATCAGCGTTATTTTATCGAGTAGCGCTCATCTAAATTAAATTGGTATGTATCTAGATTGGATTTGTGGCTTATTTAAGCAATTTAAGATTAGTGGAAATACTTTTGTCCATTTTGCCTTAGTATTAGGCTTATACAATATTTCTAGTTTGAAATTTCAGCTTCCAGGTATCTCAGTATGGAGTCTAGGACTTTACGCTCCTCCCCTGGACAATAAGCCCAGGTAAATTACCAGCCTTTGTCCTATACGCATTACCCCTTTCCTGCCATTACTCCTCGGTAATTACCCTCACGGTCATTATCCCCTCCCGACACTACCACCACTCCATAATTTTCACACTCCCTCCGCCATTGCCCCCTCGGTTATTTTCTATCCGTCATTGCCCCGATTATTACAAACTGATTGATCCGAGTTCAACTTGAAACGTTGGATATAAAACTCTAAATTCCAGGTAATTCACTTTAATATGTTATTTAACATATGCCATCGTCCTCTATCTAGAGCAGTAAGCCGTTTCATGATAGTTTAACTAAGAGCTGAGATACGTTTTTTCTCGTTAAGTGATGCCCCAAAATGGGAAAGTATTCTTGAACAATATATTTCCCCATTAATATGACCATTTTCTAAAAAATTTCCAAACGTCATGAAAATTTATATGGGTATTCTCTAAAGTTACGGGGCGAGGGGGGGTAAATGAGCGGAGATAATGGCAGGGGTAATGACCGAGCGAGTAATCACCGGGAGTAATGGCACGGGTAGTGCACGAGGGAATAATGACCAGAGGGTAACGTCTGAGATGTAATGGGCCGGGAGGTAATTGGCCGAGGGTAATGGCAGGGATATTGTCCGCGAGTAATATCTGCAAGGATGGTATCCTTTTTCGCCCAATATGTGTACTTCTTAGGTTCTGAAGACAATTGAAATATATTCTAAATCAATAATATTGTATTTAAAATTTAAAATTGTCCATTCATTCCTTAAATCTATGATTGCTTCCATTAAAATATTAAGGCCACAATCTATTTTCTTCGCTATTTTCGATACCATTATGTAGACCATCCCGAAATACGCGTAAATCGTACAACGCTGCATGGCCAACGAATTAGGAATTAAAATACAACTCAGAACACTGATTTGATTAGGATCAATACTAAATAGTATATACCAACACGACCACGATAAATCTATGAAATCGAGTGAGAATATTAACTTCTTCATGAAATTCTGCAACCCTGCTTGCAACACAATAATAAAAATAAACGATTTAGAATTTTAATGTAAATTTTATTTGTACAATTTCATAAAAATAGTAAAGCTTTACAAATTATAAATGATGAATTAAGTATAAAACCGTTGATTGATTTACCACCAGTACGACGAGTATGATGGATAGTAATAACTTGGGGAGTAATAACTTGGATAGTAGTAACCTGAAATTGGAACAAATTAGTATATACAGTTTTAGTAAATATTTAGTGTGGCAATTAATTACTTCTATAGCTTGGATATCCCCATCCCCATTTTTTCCAGCCCCAACCGAATTCAGCACCTTCCAATGCCTCTTTATCATCTTTTGGATCAATTTCACCATTAACCGCTTTCACTGAAGCAGCAACTGCTGGATTTACTTGTGACCGTGCTTCATTGGTTGCATCTAGTTGAGATTGATTTGGTGGTGCTGGAACGCTACACACAACAGCAACTAGCACTAACAGTACAAATATTTTAAACATTTTAAATACTTTTTTATTTTATTTTAACTAAGAATAGATCTTGTATCTCCAATAGTTCTAAATCGAATGAATGTAGCTATTAAAATTACGGCTCGCTTATATACAGTTCGAAACACAGTGTTGCGTATTTTCCCAACATATTTTGATTTAGTTTGTCTTCTTTAGTAGTTGTAGTGGTGAAATATATTTGGGAATTAGCTTATTAATCTTGTTTGTCACGTGGTACGTACAAAGGTGTTTTTAAGTATTTAAAACAATTTTAAGAAACTTCTAAGAGTCCAACTGAGATTAGAGGGTCCAACTCTATCAATGGTTCAGTGGTTAAGTCAAATACTCGTAATATGAACCAATTTTGCGCAATTAAGCAATTAAACCAAATTTCATGATACTCGTAAATGTTCTATAAAAATGTCGTCATTCACACCTGAATTAATCATCTTTAATACAAAAATAAACAAATAAAGTCATGTGAAATAGCATCTCTGGTAAATCCAAATAAACATTACATTTTTGCAGCTATATAAACGGTTAGCAGATTGCATTACACTATTAATCGACAAGTACTCGGCACAGTATATTATTCAAAATAAAATATAACTTTATCAAAATGTTTAAAATACTCGTAATACTCTCACTCGTCGCCATTGTATGCAGTGTACCTACACCACCAAGCGAAAACACTTTACAAGTACAACCCGCTGACGGGCCTTATTTACCCGGTAAACCAGCCGTTGAAGCAACAGTAAAAGCGATTAATGGTGAAATCGACCCGAAAAATGACAAGGAAGAATTAGAAAGTGCTGAATTCGGTTGGGGTTGGAGAAACTGGGGCTGGGGGTATCCAGAATATAGAAGTAAAAATATCCCGGGTAATTTATAATTCCTAAATACTAAATACTTTGTTTCTTTATTTATAGCTTACTACCATTACCCAGCTTATTATCATTCGTCTTATTGGTGGTGAAATTCTAATATTTAATTAAGGCACACGAAACAAATTATTTTTATAAAAACAATAAAAATTAATTAAATATCAATATAAATAATTTTTTTATTATTTACGACTATGCGTAAACATGAAAAAAATTTTGAGTGCGTAAAATTTTTCTTGGCATAAATTAAATTTCGTATGTTTGTAATAATTTTCTAATTTGCATATTTTATTTGATTAATGAATTAACTATTTAAATAATGATCACGAGATAGAAACTGGGTTTGGTTTCAATAAAATAGTAAATACATGAGTGGTACCAGAATTGAGCTAATTCTGGTTTTCCAAATATTTAGTCGCTTATCAAGTGACGTAGTTATAGTGTTGGTTGGTAAAAGACCTTAACCCTTAACATTCCATGCAATGTAAAATTAATGAATTGCGAGCTTCCTAAAACCTTATCGAAATGATATAACTTACCCCTATTATACTAGATTTAAAGTTGGAATGATCTAAATACAGTGCCAATAAATCGTTCAAAGGTGTTGTGTTAAATGGTACCACGATACAGTAAAATATTAAATTAAAACAAAGCGGCTAAAATTTACCCAAACTGGAAAATCCATAAAACAAAGTCAACAAGAATATTTGATAGAATCAAATTGTATATAAAAACCAAAAATAAATTCAAAAATAGCATTCAGTCGAAAAGTTCTTATCAAAACCTACGCATCAAAAATTTAAAATGTTTAAAGTTCTTGTATTATTAGCGCTCATTGCCGCTGTTTACAGTATTCCAGCACCACTCACACAAACACAAATAGAAGCGGAAGCTCCACGATCCGAAGTAAATCTACCAGTCGATGAATCAATAAAAGCAGCGAATGGCGAAATAGATCCGGAAAACGAAAAAGAACAATT
Source organism: Nephrotoma guestfalica (assembly GCA_963691935.1). Classification (NCBI taxonomy): domain Eukaryota; kingdom Metazoa; phylum Arthropoda; class Insecta; order Diptera; family Tipulidae; genus Nephrotoma; species Nephrotoma guestfalica. The sequence goes on from OY829915.1 coordinate 252,085,966, forward strand.
AGAAGGAGCTGAATTTGGATGGGGTTGGAAAAAATGGGGATGGGGATATCCCAGCTACAGAAGTAAGTCTTTATGTTCTAAAGTAATATGCCAATTTCTAATTATAAATATTTTTTTTATACTTCCAGGTTATCACTACTACCCAACTTATTACTATCCATCGTATTACTATCCATCGTACTCATACTGGTGATAAACTAAAAGTGATTATATTAAAATTTATCTCGTAAATTTAGTACAACGTGCACTATATTTTAAATAAAAGCTTTTAAACCTAACAAAATTATTGCTTAATTATTTATGTTGGAGAATGATCGTAAATTAATTTAACGAAAAAAAAAATTATGGCGGCATTTTAATGTACAAAAATTTTGAGTGAGTGAATGTTATAAATTAATATTGTTATAGTGGAACAAAGTTCAAAAATACAAATATAAGGTGATAATTTATAAATTGTGCCTCATATATAAAAGTGTAAAGTTTGGCGTGATTTTTATGGAGTAAGCCAGACATTTAAACTCAAAGTGTGAAATTTATGAATGGAAGTGTACATAAATTAAATCGAACGTAAAAATGTCACACTAATCAATATAAATATTGATATGAGTTTGCTTTGTCAAATCCGGTGCGTATCACTGGATTGTGAATATCGTTTTAGAATTTGACGATTACAACACCAATTGTCGTAATTTACACACCGGAAATAATCTCTGTATAATTTCCGAATATTTACCTATGTAATATATACGCCACTACTGGAATATTCCCTAAATATTCCGACAATAATTTTCCCACTATTATTTTATCAACACTAATCACAACAACAAATAATTTCCACAAATATTTATTAATTCCCTATTTCAACCATTTGTAATTTTTAATTACACTTTAGTTTTCACTTAACGCCACTTATTATTTTCCCGCTCCTCATCTGCGTTTTTAATCTTCCACCGAATCTCCCAAATAGCTAACTAGCTGGCCCATTGTGTATGTTGCATTTATACGAGTACATCGATCGAATATTCTAGATTCGCCTAGATTTATTCTAGATTCTGTTCCAGACTGTGATAATCTGCTACACAACAAAACTTTTATAAAACATATTAAGTAATACTACTTAACGATAGATGTCACTAATCCAACAAACACAAATAGTAAGGTTCTAAACATTAAATGAGCAATTATTGTTAAATAAATGTCTTGGCAATGCCGAATTATTTGCCCATCAACCCAATAGGCGAGATCGTTACAATTATGTTACGATCTCACCTATTGGGTTGATGGATAATTAGTTTGGCATTGGCGAGACATTTATTCAACAAAAATTGTTGAAACAAACACAATCAGTCATTCTTAGTGAGACATTTGGGATATTCGGTACGCGAAAGATTCAAAGCAAAAGCTAGAAGCGGGATAATAATAAGTGATGTTAAGTGAAAATATTGATAATTGTAAATGGTGCATTAAGTGAATTAATAAATTATTGTGGAAATTATTTGTTGTTGTGATTTGTTGATAAAATAATCCACTCTTAAAATATTGTTGGGATATTTCGGGAATATTCCTGTAGTGGCGTAAATATTAATTAAACATTTGGAAATTATTTGGGAATATTTTCAGTATTTTCGTGAATATTCTGTAAGCGTCCGAATTACGTGAATTGTTGTAGTAACAATCCAGTGATATGGACCGGATTTGACAGGGCAAATTCGTAACATTATATAGTTAGTGATTAAAGTTTGAAAATTAGCTTAGAGATTGCACTTCACTGAAATATGCCTGTAAATATTAAATTATATAAATTTTTATTTCGATTTCTTGAACTAACCAGTTTTGGTCTAAGGAAAGTTTGAATTAAAATTTAATTAAAACGAAATTTTCATATATAAAAATATTTTTATTAGTATTCAATTAATTTTAATCCGCAATGATCCGACCGAATTGATCTCCGAATTGATCTGTATACGTGTGTAAGATAGTCTTGTGTCGTATTGTCTACACCGCAAAAACGTCAGAAACCTATGTTAAAAAGTAGAACAGTTGCATGTTTAAACTGCCAAAATAAACTACTTCGAGCGACAGTTCTTTAATGAAAAAAATCATCACTGCGCAAGAAAATGTTAAAGCACCAGTGGAAGAATTAATAAGAAATATCACATAGTGCAAATTTTATTTATTTTTATAAACCACTCAAATACCTCAATATTTATATGAAGCAAGCTTCATTCAGCAATTATTTAAATCCAGTAGGCAGAAAATTGTGCATGTGGCCGCCATATCTGTACGCCGCCTTTTTGCTTCCATTTCAATGTTAAACTTGGTTAATGACGGCCGATACAGCATTCGTTTCGATGATGTATATGACTGCCGGCATTGCACAGAGAATTTCTTTCATAGCCGCGAACTTAGCGTGGTACGGCGTGTTGATTATAGATGAATATTATATGTAACGACATTTTATTTGGTCTCATTAAAATATATTTGTTTTCGCATCAGTTCTAAATTACAGTGTTGAATATTTATATTTTCATCCCAATACTTGATACAGGGTGTCCACTCAAAAGGTTTACTACTTTTTTCCAATAAATGTCTAACTTTTGTCATTTGTTTGCAAGCGAGATCTTTTGATTACATTTTTCATCAATTTGTGTCATGTTAATTTCTTCTATAATATTCCTTTTAAGTTGTTCAATATTATCTGATTTATTTGCATTAACCTTACTTTTAAGATATCCCCATAAAAAGAAAAATCGACTTCACCAGGTTTCGAAATTAACTGTTGTTGAGGAAACATTTCTCGTAACAGTTCCATGGTTTCTCTATCAGTATTTCATGTGGCATCCTACTGTTGGAACCACATGTTCACCAAACTATTGGCATGCAATTCTGATCTAAAAAAGTTCCTTATCATAACACGATAACGTTCGCCAGTGACTGTTACAACTGAACCGTACGGTTTTTTGTAAATATATGGTTTAATGACCCCTTCAGCCCAAATTGTACACCACACTGTCACTTTCAAGAGATGTAATAGTGTTTGATGAATTATTTGTGGACTCCCTTCTACCCATAACCAGCTGTTTTATTTGTTTACATGTCCACTTAAGTGAAAATGAGCTTCGTCACTCATAATTAATTTTTCAAAAAAATCCGGATTGTCATTGTCAAGCTACAGCACTTCACGTACGGCGCCGCAAATCTCTTGGTAGCAGCTCTTGTATTAATTGAATTTTATATTGTTTTATGCAAAATATTGATTGGTGGTGATCGTCGAAGTCCTTGTTCTTACGCACCGTGTCTGATTGATGTCGTTGCATTATCTCGTACACTTTCACGTACAGCAGCAATATTTTCTGATGTTTTGACTATACATTGTTGCGCACACTTTGGCTGATTTGTTACAGTTCCTCTTTCATCGAACTTGTTGATAATCTTGTAAACTATAGACTATTGTTCGGCCATCACTCGCCTAATTTTGTCGTGACGCTAGAATGTCATGACAAAATATATTTGTATTGAATCTGATCATGCGCATTACACCACAAAGAGAAAATTTATTAAAATTGCTGATGTTCTTGGCATGTCACTGTGACAAAATGAGTAGACAATTTGTATTTTACTCTCAATTAAACAAAATAGAGAACATAAAATGATTTGCCCTACATTTTCATGACACTCTATCGTCATGACATAATTTTGCGAGTGAAGACCGAGCGTATGAGGCACCATATTCCTTCCAAAATTTTCACGTAATTTTCTTAATGTTATTGTAATTGATGTTTGACTTGTGTGCACGGTTTTCACTATCGAAACGCGTTGTTCAATCGAATATTTGTTCATGATATTCGATCACGTTTGACACGTGCGTACTACACGAATGTCAAGTATGAACTGTCATTATTAATATTCGCCTAAATGGCAGTAAAAAATTGTAAACCTTTTGGATGGGCACCCTGTATGTATATACAATAATAAGCGTTAACAACTATTATACACTTATCTTCTTTATTTATTTAGAACTTAAATATTTTCACCAAACACATACATAGACACGTCGAAATACGTACACCTTTAATATCGTCCTTGTGACTGTCGTAAACAGACATTTTCATTTCATAATATATTGGCGCTAACGGGAGAGTTTCGGATGGTGGAGTGCTCGCCTGTCTGATATTCTAGGTGCATTGCTTGAACGAAACTGATAGAAAAAAATAAATTTTAAAAAATTCAGTAGGTATTGAAACAAAATATGAAATTCTCTACATTTACTCAGGTGTTAATTTTTTGCTCAAATTCATTTTCATATTAATCAAGTAAAAAGAAAAAAAATTGGGCCAGCATTTTTTTGTAGATAAGTAGTTTTGTGTTAGTAAGTATCCAACACGAGTCGCACGTATAAAATTATTGTTGCAAACGTGCTGCAAAAACCCACTTTCAAATTCTGTTATAGGCAAAGCGACACTGTGTGGAGCGACGCAATGCAAAATTTTGTCATGACATCAGTTTGTCGCGACAAAATTATTTGAGTGAAGGCCGAGCATTTGTGTCAAATGAACAATTATAGACTCGACAGACTGACTCATTAACATTTTTTAGATTTCATTAGTTTTTGGTGAAACATGGAGTGTTTATTGGCTTTCCTATTTCGAGCGTAGCAGTTCCTAAATCAAAAACTGGGCCCAAAATTCAATTTACAATATACAAATAATTAAAGGCATGACCGTAATGCTGCACCAAGACTTGATACTATAGATTTTTTTACAAATTAATTACAAATTTAATACACACAAAAAATTTTGCAAGTCTCGGTAAGCTATAATTCGTGTGTGGACTGGCATTAGACAATGCTGCACCACACTTTTCGTGTGTCAGTTGAAATTTATTGTATCCTACTGGGGGTGGTACTGGAATAGTTAACAAATTAATTAATTGACATAGTTGAGCCCTCAAAAAACTGCAACCGACTTGCTATAAATGTAACAACCTATCCTCAAATAAAATGAAACAGACCATTGTGTAGAAGAAATGGATACCCGTGAATTTATTTCAACAGCCCATATCCACAAAAATCGATCATAATGCATCGAATTACTTTTTTCTGCAAGAAATGGTACCTTGAAAGGATATCTTGAATTTGTTGCAACATCCACTGAATTCAGCCCACACCAACCTACAAGAAATAGGTACTCTCGAATTTATCAACAGCCCACACACACATATATCGATAATAATGCAACGAATTAAATTCCTTTACAACAAATAGGTAACCCATCGAATTACCTTCAGGAACAAGAAAAGGGTACCCTAGAATTTATTTCATAACGTAGTACTACAACAGCCTTGATGCATTATCATTGATTTTTGGGTGTGGGCTCTTGTAATAAATTCGACGGCACCCATTTCTTGTTCAGGTTGGTAATTCGATGGATTATGACCAATTTTCGTTGAAGTTTGCTGCTGTAATAAATTCAAATTCACCTATTTCTTGTACAGGAATTTAATTCAATGCATTATGATCGATTTTTGTTGATGTGAGCTGACCTTTATGATGATCGATTTGTGTGCGTGTGGACCGTTGTACCATATTCAGGGATACCCATTTCTTGTAGAGGAAGGGAATTCGATGCATTATGATCGATTTTTGTGGATAAGGGCTGTTGTAATAAATTCATGGCTATCAATTTCTTTTACATAATGGGCTGTTTCAACCGGTATGAAGTTTCCAACGTTAATAAAAAGTGTAGCTACACAAATTAACAAAAAAGTGTAGCGTACACAAAAAATATTATTGGAAGTGTATGAAAATATTCTATATTTAAAATACAATTAATTTATACGAAAAAAAACGTTAACTAATATTCAGTTAATATTTCTAATTAGAACCAAACAAAAAATATACTGTTATGCAAATATTAATGTTTTCAACGATTTATCTATTTACCGATTGAGGTTAAACACATAATTAATTGCCCATCTCAGAGTTTCCTCAATATAGCCACTACTATTATCGAATAGTAGACATTCGAGCCTATTCAAATTAGTATAGCCCGTACATATAGAAATGGTTGGACTCCTCTGACAAAATTTGATATGTTGACAAAAATATGGTATGAGAGCTGATCATACACACCCAATTAACAGTCCATCGTAGAGTTTCCGCAATATACCCACTACTATTATCGAATAGTAGACATTCGAGCCTATTCAAATTAGTATAGCCCGTACATATAAAAATGGTTGGACTCCTCTGACAAAATTTGATATGTTGACAAAAATATGGTATGAGAGCTGATCATACACACCCAATTAACAGTCCATCGTAGAGTTTCCGCAATATACCCACTACTATTATCGAATAGTAGACATTCGAGCCTATTCAAATTAGTATATCCCGTACATATAAAAATTGTTGGACTCCTCTGACAAAATTTGATATGTTGACAAAAATATGATATGAGAGCTGATCATGCACCCCCAATTAACAGTCCATCGTAGAGTTTCCGCAATATAGCCTCTACTATTATCGAATAGTACACATTCGATCCTATTCAAATTAGTATAGCCCGTACATATAAAAATGGTTGGACTCCTCTGACAAAATTTGATAAATTGACAAAAATATGATATGAGAGCTGATCATACACACCCAATTAACAGTCCATCCTAGAGTTTCCGCAATATATCCACTACTATTATCGAATAGTACACATTCGAGTCTATTCAAATTAGTATAGCCCGAACATATAAAAACGGTTGGACTCCTCTGACAAAATTTAATATGTTGACAGAAATATGGTATGAGAGCTGATCATACACACCCAATTAACAGTCCATCCTAGAGTTTCCGCAATATAGCCACTACTATTATCGAATAGTAGACATTCGAGTCTATTCAAATTAGAATATCCCGTACATATAAAAATGGTTGGACTCCTCTGACAAAATTTGAAATGTTGACAAAAATATGATATGAGAGCTGATCATACACACCCAATTAACAGTCCATCGTAGAGTTTCCGCAATATAGTCACTACTATTATCGAATAGTAGACATTCGAGCCTATTCAAATTAGTATAGCCCGTCCATATAAAAATGGTTGGACACCTCTGACAAAATTTGATATGTTGACAAAAATATGATATGAGAGCTGATCATACACACCCAATTAACAGTCCATCCTAGAGTTTCCGCAATATAGCCACTACTATTATCGAATAGTAGACATTCGAGCCTATTTGGTTTTAATTAGAAATATTAACTGAATATTAGTTAACGTTTTTTTTCGTATAAATTAATTGAATTTTAAATATAGAATATTTTCATACACTTTTTAAAATGGTTTTTGTGTACGCTACTTTTTTGTTAATTTGTGTAGCTACACTTTTTATTAACGTTAGAAACTTCACACCAGTGCTGTTTCATCCAATTTGAAAGTAGGTAGTTAAATTTATAGCAAGTCTATAATCTACATAGAAAACTGGGTTTTGAACCTCTTCATTTCTTAACGGTATTACATAGAAATGAACCTCTTCATTTGTTAGCGGCAAATTTTGGGGATTGCACTATTCCAATATATTGTAATTATTTTGTAAAAACTTCTAGTATCGCCCCCGGTACGATACAATGATTTTAAAGGGCCAATATATTGTAATTAATTTGTAAGAAATTTCAGTACCATCCCAGTACGATACAATACATTTTAACAGAAATACGAAGTGTGGTGTAGGTTAGGTTAGGTTAGGTTAGAGTGGCTGCTTCCGCACACTTAGGCCAATAGCGGCCCATTGTGATACCACAGGATGCTATTTTCCCTTTACCCCCGTTAACACCATCCAGAGCTACTTATGTAGCGTAAAATATCTCGCACTCCACAGTTCGCGAGTTCCGAAAGGCTGTTCATCCCGTACACACCTAAGTATTTATGCCTTCTGTATGATAGAGCTGGACACGAGCATAGGAAGTGATCTAAAGACTCTTCCTCCTCTTCGTCCATACAACTTCTACAAAAGTCATTCGTCTGTAGACCCAGCCTTCTCGCATGTTCCCCAAAAAGGCAGTGTCCTGTCAGTATCCCTACGACCAAACTTAAGTCCCGTTTCCCCAGTGATATGAGTGCCTTGGAGCGCTTCAAGTCCAGTTTTGGCCAAACCTGCTTTGCTACCCTGCACGTGAGAGTGTTGGTCCACCTCTCATTTGTCAAGACGATTGCCTTTCTCCCGAGCGCCAATTTTAGCGCTGCTATAGGACTCTCCAGAACTGCCCTTTCCGGCTGCATCTGGAGAGTCGTACCGTACCTAGCTAGTTCGTCTGCCCTGCAGTTTCCCGTGACGCCCGAGTGACCAGGGACCCAGGTTATCTGGATGCTGAAATACTCGCTCATCTCATTAAGAGATGATCGGCAATCCAGCGCCACCCGTGACTTCAGACAAACCGCCTCTAGTGACTTGATCGCCGCCTGACTGTCCACATAGATTGCGATATCCCTCCCGCATACCACATTATGCTTCAACCATGTCATGACTTCCCCGATCGCCACCACTTCAGCCTGGTACACGCTGTAGTATTCAGGGAGACGAACAGAAATATTGACGTTTAGCTTCTCACAGAAGACTCCGGCTCCTACCTTACCGTCTAGCTTAGAGCCGGCAGTGAAAAATTACAGTGCCTCGTTTTCCAGTCAAGTGTGGTGTAGCAATGTCTAATATTAGCATATACACGAAAGTACAGCTTAACAAGAGCAGTAAAGAATTTTCAAACAGTGGAACAAATTTGTAATTAATTTGTAAAAAATTCTAGTATCATTTTCATTGGATTATTCAACAAAATCAAACATCTAATCCAATAAAATTTCGGGAAGCAAAATAATTATCGAATGTCATGCGAACGAAATGCAGTATCCACTCTTTTTTGATTGAACCGAGGTCTTCCCCATTTTAAAGCAAAATCGATCGAAATTTCAATTTAGAATGCAAAACCAAGATCTATTTAGATACAAATACGAAAAGTACAACGGACGCGCATTATAACACAATTAAATACCTCTTCAAAAATTGTGTTATTCACATGACACTAAATCTTAATATGGTCACTAGCTCATTGTAAGGACGGAGATACTGCAACACACGCTTTCTCGTGGCGACCACTGGTTACTATCCCATAAAGAGAGGAGGCTAGAAGTATGAGAGCAAGCTCCTTTAAGACTAGGCTGACTCCTCTAGGCTAGACTGGAGTTTGTATTGGCCACAACCCAACCTATGTAACTGGGAAAAATCGACATTCTATAATTCGTATATTTTTCAAATTTTATTCACTAAACATTGATTTTTATATTAAACGATCATCGCCGAAATTAATCACAATCAATAAATTTTATTCGTGGTCTCAGACCTTTATATTTCTCTTTACATAAACCACCATACAAAATAACATCTATTACCCAAACTAGCTCAAACCTATAGTGCTTGACTTTACCACTAAAATATGAACAAAGACTCATTTGTAATGTGATTTTGTGATCAATCACAATGGTTGTTTAAATCGATTTCTAATTGTGTAAGTGATCATTTAAAGATGAAAACGTTTTTGTAGTTTGGTCACTGGAGTCTAACTGAGACGACCGAATATTTAATTTAAAGAATTCGATGTTGCATTAATTCAAAACCAAATTTCAAACGTCTTGATAACCTCACCTTGAACGTAAAATAATAATAATAATATCTATCACCCAGGATCACCCCAAATTTAATTTGTGGATACTATATCACGAGTACACAGTTATTCAAGGACGCGCCTCCCACACACCGTGGTTGAAAAAAATAGGATAATCGACGGGGTGATTAATTTACCGGCTGAGAATAAATAGACCGTGAAACAGTACTTTTACCTACCGGAGTAAACCACATGGTTGTACTAAACAAACTCATCTTTTATACTTTAGAAAGAAAATGTTTTGATCGGTTGGCACAATGCACCTAGAATAATACCATATGCCTCACTACTTTAAAAATTTAGCTTTATCACATCGTTTTATGTCGACAGTTCCAATTTTTGACTATAGATATCAGTTCAGTTAATTAAGGGTTAATTAAGGGCTACAGTTCAAAAACTAAACTGTAGTCAGACAGCACTAGTTGGCACCATCGCGTGTGTTTTCCATTGATGTGAAAATATTAATTAATGAATTAATTTAAGATTAGAAATTGGAGGGGTGAATATGTTGTGGTCAACACCTGATTTTCTTTTACCTGTACGAATGTACATAGATCTAGAATACAGCACTCTTGATTTCTAAAGAAAAAATTTAACTTACCGGAATTTTGGTAAACATGTCTTGTAGTATAATCAAAAATAATTATTCCTGCTTAAATTTCCGAAAACCAACAAGGTCAACCATTGTTGAAAGTGTAATCTTTAAATTTATTTGAATCTTTTAATTCTTTGTCGTTTTCTGTAAATGTTAAACTTTTCACTATCACTGCAAAAATTGAAAAAACTTCCACATACAGATTTGTAATAAATTTCGAAAGGATTTCCCAACTAATTGAAAAAGTTTAAGTATCAAATTTCATTCCGAATACCCAATCCGCTTGGACTTTAGAGATATCGAATTTTGGTGAAATAAGTTTTCTTCCTGAACTCGTCATTTCTTGATAAATTTAAAAATGTACTGAACATCAACATCAATTTGTTTCTAACCGGTTTTTCGTAATTGCTATGTACTTTCAAAATATGGTATATCCAAAAAACGAAAAGGCTGCTATGGACGTTGCCACATCCGATGGACCATTTTCAGTAAAAAATCACTGAGACCTCCCGATCTATGAAAAAAGCTTAAGTATTTGTCGCTCTCGATAGCAAAGTAAGTAGAGTGCTTGCTTTGTGATTCGGGGGTCCCAGGTACGATTCCTGGTGGTGACAAAAAGTTGCGACTGGTCGTTTTTAATGTGTGATGTGTTACATTGTGCATTGTCTATATATCTCAAGCCATAGTTATTGGCTTTTCTCCATAAATATTTATTTATTTAAATAAAGTTTCACTTCGATCAGTCAATCCGTCTGAACTCTAGAGAGCACACAACATTTACTCAAAAAACTCGAGAACAAAAACGTTCATGATAACTATTCAAAAAAATTGTTTTTCTAGCAAAAATCGATAATTTCTTTAATTTAGAATCTTTTAGTGCCTAGTCGATTTCCTCAGAACTGAGATATTTCAACATATTTGCAAAAAACGAAACAGGAATTTTAGTCAAATTTCACTGGGATCTCCAAAATTCATTGAGAAAGCTTATAAAATTTCATTCTGATCTTTTCAAAATGTGTTTCAACATCTTACATATGGAAGATGTTACTTCTAGTGCACCGATTACGGCCAAAATTAACTGGGATCTCCCAATTTATAGAAAAAGCTTATGTATAAAGTTTCATCTTGATCAATAAATCCGTCTGGGATGTACAAGGCCGAATTTTTGTAGAAAACACTTTGTTGTCAAAAATCGTCATTTCCGTTTAAATTTTATAAAATTAATTCGGGCCAATATTATTGCAAATTTAATTTAAAATCTTTTAGATCATAGTTGATATTCTCGCTATTAATATACTTTTCAAAATATTTGTAAAAACGAAGAAGCTCCTATGGAAACACCCACTTCTGGTGGACCGATCTCAGTCATAAATCACTGGGATCTCCCAATTTATAGAAAAAGCTTAAGAATGAAGTTTTGCCCCGACATTTTGGTCCATCACAAGCGGCTGTTATACCAGAGGCATGTCCGATTTCTCCAGTGAACGCTGCACCACAGTTAACATAAGTTTTTAAACGTTCAATAAAATATTTTTTTAATTAACTAACAAATGTTTTATTTAAACTTTGAATTTCGTAACATATAATTTTTTTTTTAAATTAAGAACACAATTTTTACGATTTAAATTCGGGTTTTTCTGGTGATAAGAATTTTAATTCTGTAACGATTACCACCAACCTCCGTGACCATAAGAACTATGACCATGACCATAAGAACTATGACCATGACCATGACTATAAGAACTATGACCATGTCCATAACCATGACCGTGACTGCTTTGGTGTCCAGAGTAATAACGAACTGGATAGTAATGTACTACTGGATAGTAATGTACTGAAATAGAGCGATGGTTTAGTTGTTTACTTGGTTAGCTGGGAATTCAAATGGATGCATACCTTTATATGATGGATATGATTTTTTCCATCCCCATCCAGATTCAGCACCTTCCAAATCTTCTTTTTCATTTTTGGATTCGAGTTCACCAGTGACTGCTTTTACCGGCGCTTCCACAGCTGCGTTAGGACCCGATGCTGGTAGACCGTACACGACAGCAAAGAGGGCAATTAAAACTATCACCTATAACAAATACAAAATTAATTTAATCTTTAATTTTACAAGTAATTTACACTTTTTATTCACCTTAAACATTTTTATTTTTTAATTTTATTATAAACTTTAATCCACAAAACGTTATCGTTTAATATAACTTTTCTTCTAAGTTGAATCCTATTTATATAAATTCGAAAATATTGTAAAAAAATAAAAAGCTTATAAACAAGTTTGAGATAATAAAGTTTAAACATTTTACCTTGGCTTTTATGTCTTACATTTCGCTCATCCTCTCATCGAGCCATAACATAAGCTTAAAAAGAAAACGTTGCCAATCAAACATTTTTGGTAATTCGAACTATAAACTATTCAGCTTTACGATTGTTTTGTTATGACATAGAAAGTGGTTCATTTGTGTATACTCGTAAGATAAGCAATGAATTTTGTTGACATTGAAAGTATTATCTAATGTGTATCGCATATATAGTAGAGAAGATACTGTTTTATGAATGAAACCAGTAAAATTGTATTCAGAGCAAGCCTCTATCTACATACCAATCACAATTTACTTGTACACTTTTGATCTTAATTTATGTAGATAGGTTAAATAAAATCAAGTTAATCCACTTTATTTCCGCAATTTACATAAATTTAAGGACAATATCATTATGATATCCGCATTGGACCAGCACGGCACTGTCAAATATTTTAAATGTTACTACTTGAATAATTTACAAATTTGGGTGAAAAACAGTAGTTCCGTTGCATTCTGGTTAATTGATACCTGTATGTTATCCCACTCCTGAAAATTCTTAGTTTTTGATTCAAAATAAATTCAAAGGTTTGGAGTGTTGCATTTTCAAAATCCACTCATATATATTTGTTTCTGGCAAGAATAAATTTAAAAGAACACCAAAATTTACGAGTGTGAAGTTTCCAACAAAATTTAATTATAACAGAACATGGCGAAATACAACATCTGTAGAAATAAGAAAAATGTACAAATATTACTAAAACAGCGGCCTCGGAAATGACATTTAAAATAAATACTCGTAGATGAAACTGGAAAATCCGTAGTATTCGCTGAAGGCTAACCTGATCCATATAGAAACACGTTACTACTCGCATATTACCCTGTGCGGCTTTGGTTCCCACACCTAGATTACCGCACATTTAGAGTATGACGAGACAAAGCATAAATATGCTGTGCGAAGCGTTACAAACAGAAGTGCGAGCCGAGGCACTTGCGCGGCTGCCGCTCCTAATGGAATAGCCGACCAATTGGGCCCTTGTATGTTAGTAGATTGTTGTTATCTCATACTTACCTAATTAAATACTACTACACACGAAAAGATCTTCAGTAAAGTAATTAAATGTAGTCCTTTTTCTGTCAAAACTTAAAAATGTATTCCTTCACCAACTTTAAACTCACTTTACTGCACTCTGTTTGTAATGCCACTTGACTTTAAATAATTACCTCGGCTACGCTCTGTCTCTGAAATTTAATCTCTAAATCCAATTAATTACCACGGCCATTCCGCACACCTTAAATTCCCAAAACTTACTGCCAATCCAAAAATTTGGCACGGGTTTTATACGAAATCAATTGGTCGGTTGACAGGGAACAAATAAAATTTTATAAACACCGCGATTTATATCTAAATGAAAGTGTTACAAATTTAATTTATAAAGACTAACATGGGGAATTTATAATTTATGCGTCACCGAAATTCCACCATAAAAACATTTTAAATTCCTACTTAGGTCATTCAATTACCTCTATGTGGAACACTTGCATTTATTGTACACATGAAAAAATATGAATTTGAAATCCAATTGCAAGCGTACAGGGTGGGCCATAAGTCACTGAACATTGTATTTATCTGTCAGCCTCTTCGCAAGCTGCTGCTCTTTGCTGTACCTGGTCCATAACTGAAGCCAAAACTGGTTGATCAATCGCAATAATTTCATTTATTATGTTGTCTTGTAGTTGTTGCAGTTCTTGCGGTTTATTTGCGTATGCACGATCTTTCAAAAATTCCTAAAAAAAAATATGATGGTGTTAAGCCAGGTGATCGTGATGGCCGATTAACATCTCCAAATCGTGAATCGATACGGTTACCAAAAACCGTTCGCAGCAAATTCATTGTATCCCTTGCAGTATGGGACGTAGTTCCGTCTTGTTGAAACCACATTTCTTACGTATTATCAAGTTCAGGAAACAAGAAAATTTCTAACATAGCACTGTAACGCTCACCATTTACAGTCAATACATTGCCATCTTCGTCGTGGAAGAAGTACGGGCCGTTGATCTTGCCTGCCGATAGTCCGCACCAAACTATAACTCTAAGTGAATGCAACGGACGCTGTTAAATCACTCTTGAGTTTTCAGTGCCCCAGATTCTAAAATTTGGCTTATTAACATAACCACATAAATGGAAATGCGCTTCATCGGTCATTATAATTTTTTTTCATAAAATCAGGATCATCCGTTAATAATTCGGCCAATTTTCTCGACCGTCAGTTTTCTTTACCGTTTTGCGGCAAAATTTTATGTACCATTTGAATCTTGTACGGAAACAGCAATAATTGTTTTTTTTCATTATTCTACGCAGTGAAGACATTTGAAGCTGAGTGGCACGTTTACGAGTCGATATTACCTTGGCTTCGTGCTTCAAGCGGTCTTCCACTCCGAGCTAAGTCACTAACAGATCCCGATGACTGAAAACGAGTGTCTAGATTGCGTACTTGATTTCGTGATGGTGCATTTCTGGTGTTAAAAAAATTTCAAAATTTTCTTTGGGTTTGAATTATTGAATTTTGACTAGCAAAATAAAACTCAAAATTGTTTGCTCGTTCCTCAATCGTATACATGGCTACTGAATCTCCCAAACGTTGTTTCTAATACTGAAAAATAAAAAGAGAAAAAATACAAAATAAAAAAATTATATCAAGAATACAATGTTCAGTGACGTATGACCCACCCTGTATTTACATTTATTCATTTGCCATTTATAACAATTACAATATTTATGTGTTCGAAGAAATGTGTTTATGTTTGTTCTACAGCAGCTAATACAAATTGTATATACGTACGAAGATGTCCCGGATAACGACGGTCCTATTCCTACATTCTGCTTCAAAATAACAATTGGAATGACAGGAACTATATTTTGTTTTAGGATGGAACAACCCGATTGTAGACACCTAGCGACTGTACGGCACAAGGTTAGCAATGATATTGGTCGGTTTAAAGGTTAGGTTTAAAGGTTAATAATGGTATTGGTCGTCAACATTTGCTTCTATCAGCAACCTGGAAATTACCTGAAATTTAATTCTAATTCGCCATTCCACACGTTGATTTATTCGTCGTGATTCTTTCCTCGTTCCCTTTGCCTTCACCTACAAACTTATGTGATGTTCTTTTGAATTTTAAAAGTGTGTCAATTTTCTTGTGCCAACAGAAAATGGAAAAAAAATTTGATGTATTTTTCCTTGTCGTAGTAATTTGGTTTTGTTTTGTTCGATTCACTGCAATGCCAAAAATGACATACGTTTATTTCTACAAAGAAAAAACATAAACGCCAAATCGTCATTTTTCATTTGTCAGTATTAGTACAGAAGGGTAAAATTTACGAAAAAATTGCGATTTCCAAAAATTGATGTACATCAAAAATACATTGATGTCACTACAATCATTTTTAAATTCTCTCCTTGATTCATTGTTTTAAACTAACTTATCTTTCTACTAGCAATGAACTCTTACCGGACAAGTGGTGCAATGGTTAAAGCTTCGACACTTGAACCGGGAGGTACTGGGTTCGAATCCCACCAAAGGCTGGATGCAAAGTGGATTTTCGTCATCGATTAGGATCAATGATGTTAATAAACACAACTAAGACCCTCTGTTGGAGTGTAGAATTCAGCAACGGCCCACCATCCATTTTAACGTACAGGTTGACATGGAGCTTACAATGTGCAGGTGATATACTGTACTTGTGTAAGGACATTAAATCCATTGGTCAATGAAAGAAAAAAAACTTTCGTACTAATACTAATCAGTTTGTCAGTGAATTTTGTGAAGCAAACACGTGTGTTTGGGGATCAAATTTTTATGGTGACGTGAAGGGATTTTTGCTAAAGAATTAAAACATGTAATTATTTTAATAAAATCTAAATATTAAAATTTTTGAAATTATTTTATCTAATTATGCATTATTAAACATTTAATTTTGATATTTAATACTGAAAAAGTGTGGTTTTAATAATAGGATTAAATTACGTGATATAATAATTAACACAGTGTCAATAATTGTAATTTTTAGGATTGCTAATACAGAAAGTTCAAAATGCGGCACGGAAATATTTTGGCATTCCATTCCACAAACAACCTTAATTTTTCGATTGAGTGATACATTCAAGAAAGTTAGACCCGGACCCACAACTATATTAACCAACGAAGCGGAAAGCATTTTGGAGTAGTGACTAACTAACTCTCAAAAGAAAAGATTTCCTAAACGGAAACAGGATTTATTGTGTGCGGTAAAAGAATCCCTAGACCGTGAAAACCGTGTGCATCCATTTGGTCCAAATAATATGCCCGAAAAAGGATGGTTTCGGGCATTTTTACAAAGCCACCCATTGATATCCGTAATAACGCCAGATCCTGTAATGGTAGCCAGTGCCAATGTGGCAGCAAATGATATTAAAGGGTGGCTTCCTCTATCGAATTGTGCTTAAAGGAAATCAATGTTTTGATATTTTAAGTGATCCAACAAGGGTATTAAATGGGGATGAAACCAATTTTTTACTATGCCCCAAAACTAAATGTGTCCTAGCAGCTAAGGGGGCCGGGTATATCTACGAAGTCGATAGAAGATGGCAAAACCTAAACCTCACAGTAATGTTTCCATTTGCTGCTTCAGGTGCTTTAGTTCCTCCTATGGTCATATACCAAATAAAAGAATACATTATAACTTTAGACAATCGCGAAGCTAAAGGTTAGGGATTGGCAGTTAGTGACAATGGTGGATGACGAAGGAAGTATTTTATGAATACATTTCTAAAGTTCTCCATCCACACCTTATTAGCATTGGCTCCCAATTTCTAGTAATTTTTTTAATTTTTTCTGTTGAGGGCCACATCCAGTTAGACATAGTACTAATCGCATTATAACCAAACGCAATTGCATTTAAGCCAATTAAAAATGGTTGGAACAAAACAGTGCTGGAGTGGCGGCAAAAAAATCCTCGCGAATTATTAACAAAAATTTCGTCTTTACTTGCACAAATAATTGATAAATATATTGGACCAGAAACAATTACACACGGATTTCGTGCATGTGGAATATTTCCATGGAACAGGACTGCAATAGATTTATCTAAATGCTTGAGAAAATCATCGAGGTTATCAACCGAAACATCAATTCAAATTAAGAAAGACAACCAGATGTCTTACGAAAAAATCGAGGAACTGATAAGTGGTCCTACGCTACAGGAATCTAATCTTGCTTTTAATGGTGAATGCAGCACGTCATTTAATCCATACGGTTTACCAATACCGCAAGCCACTTTATTCGTTAATACCACACCAATTTTAAATAGTTCAAGCAACGAAGTCAATATCGAGGGAATAGGCGAATTTCTTTTCGTAAATGATGAAATAATTGTCGGAAATGACTCCACTAAAAGCAGTTCCTGCAATTAGTCAATTTCTGGATTGGACTATAACACCGCAGAGACAAGGCATCAAACTAATAAGGCAAAAATAAACATTCGTTATAACCGACCAATAGAAGTCTTGTCAAGGGTAGGTCAACCTTATCCAGGTGTGTAATAAATTATTTTTATGTTATATTAGACGGAATTGGCATCAGAGTGTAAAGGCTTCAAATATGTAATTTAAAGTTCGATTTTACCAACTTTAATGAATGGCTTGAAATATGTAATTTAACCATTTACTCCGTGGACATTGTATTGCAACATTTGGCCCAAAATCTGGTGGGAGTCTAGCGTAATAAATTATTAAAATAGGTTAAATTGACGCTTTTGAAATAAATAATCGTTTTTGAATGACGTTTACCCTTAGGCAACCGAGAACCATCTCGTTTAATTATAAGCTAAACCGACCACTCGTTCCTCGAAAACAATAACAATCGGGATTTGTTGTAATAAAGTGTAATAAATGTGTAACAAATTATGGTATGCGTTTCTTTGAGATGGGCTAATTTGGTCGGTGCGGGTTGAAAACATTTACAAATATACAGTAACAAATAATTAAAATAATTCAAGATATTGTGATCGCAAATATAGTCACAACAACAAAATAGTTTTATATTTACTAGATATTTGAAACAGGGTTAATTCCATAAAAACTAACACACCTGTTGTATCTTTCCTAAAGTTGTTAAAAGTGAAAGGGTGCACGGATGGGCCCGATGTGTATCTCACACTCCTATATATCATTCAATTTATCTATGTTTAATTCAAAAGCCCCGAATACCACTTTGCTATAGTTTCATTGACAAAATGGTTTATTCTCAGAAATGTGATACAAGTTTGACACTACTTTAAATGTCATTAAAATCCGTTACTTATCTGATATACAAATGAACCATTTTCTATATTTATTATAAAAAAAAAAACATTTATAAAGCTACCAGTTTATAGTTGGGATTACCAGAATTTTGGATTGGCTACGTTTTCTTTTTAAACTTAAGAAATGGTTTGATATTAGCGAAACGAAAGACTTTAAAGCCAAGGTGAAAAGTTTAAAATTTGTTTCCTCAAGCTTTTTATTTTGTTACAATTTTATCAAAGTTATATAAATAGGATGCAACTTAGAAGAAAAGTTATATATAACGAGAACGTTTCGTGCATTAAAGTTTACAATAAATCTAAACAAAAAATGTTTAAGGTGATTAAATAGAATACATACAGTGTTTGTGAAGTTAAAGAATTAATTAAATTTTTAATTGTTATAGGTGATAGTTTTAATGGCCCTTTTCGCTGTTGTGTACGGTCTACCAGCACCGGACCCCCATCCAGCAGGTAAAGCTCCAGTAAAAGTAATCACCAGTGAACTCGGTTTCTTAAACGAGAACGATGATTTAGAAGGTGCTGCAACTGGATGGGGATGGGGAGGACATAAATCACATGGTATGCATCTATTTGACTTTAAAATTAATCCAATAAAAACTAAACCCTCGTTCTATTTCAGTACATTACTATCCAGTTTATTATTCTCATGGACATCATGGTCATAGCCATGGTCATGGACATTATGGTCATGGTAATCATTATTCAAGCCACCACGGAGGTTGGTGGTAATCGATACAAAATTCTTATCATCAGAAAACCCGAATTAGCATGACTTGTGTATAAAAATTAAATATTAATTAAATTAAACATTTGTGTATTAAGATTTGTGCATTTAACATTTGTCAGTTACTTAAAATAAATAAAAATTCGATTATTTTTAAACGAACGTGTATTAACTGTAGTGCGTTGGAGAGTGTGAAGATGCTGGATGAAAAGCGAACAGTGTATATGTAGGCCGAATAATAGAACCAAATATAGATTTTAATACGACGTATAAGAGTATGCCACAATCACCAAAATTGCGACGGTTGGAACAACTATATACAATCCAACGGATCTACGTAATGGGTAGTGTAAAGATAGTCAGGTGGATTCTTAATGGAATAATTCAACTAGTAGTAACGTTTAGGCTGTCCTTGCAATTACGAGTGAATATAAATTATTTTAAAGTCCTTTGGATAGAAATATTGTATCCTACCAACTTAACACTAGTTGAGAAATTAATACCAAAAGGCCTACCAACTTTCATAATTTTCAGTCATGGACTCCTGAAATTAAGTATACGAAGTTATCCCAGCGTTCTATTCCAGAAAATTAAAATTTTTACTCATGGTAAACACTAACACATCAATAACCAATTTGCTCTTGTGTGAAGGTAACCCAGCCCAGATTTCGGTTTATTTCGTTCAAATATATTATATTTGTAAAGTTAGCCCAGACCAGAATAATCAAAAATTATCAAAATTATTAAATTCGATTTGGTTTCAATCATAAATTAAAAAAATTAAAAACCAAACCGTCGGATGGCAATCTAAATAGAACTGATCGAATAATAACTAAAGTATCAAAAAACTGTATAAGATTCTGAGATGCATATATGTACTCGTAGTAATGGAAAATGCAAGAAAAAATTCGTTCCGTGACAAGTTCCCGAAAATGAACTCTGGGTTAAGAATTTCATCGATTTACAGTTTTTTGGTACTTTAGTTATTATTCGATCAGTTTTATTTACATTGCCATCAGACGGTTTGGTTTTTAATTTTTTAATTTATGATTGAAACCAAATCGAATTTAATAATTTTGATAATTTTTGATTTTTCATTACTTTGGATAAAATTTCTGGGCTGGGCTAACTTCACAAATATAATATATTTGAAGTTGACAGCTATAACTTGCTTTCATTGGGCCATTATTGGGGTGTCCAAAAGGCCCGCTGGATTCAAATTTAAAATTTTATACTTCTGACAATTCACACAATTACGGTTGGTTCTCGCTAGAAAAACTCAATCACAAAGGCACCGGATTCGAAAATTTGCTCGTGTGTGTAGGTGCTCGAGACAGTGTGTTAGCCATCTCATTCGACTTTCCTGCAGTATAAATAATTGTTAAATTAAATGATTGAATTACAGCACCCAAAGCATAATAACTTGCATCGGCCGAGCATCCGCTAATAAACGCTTTAAATTTTTAAAAGCAGAATTTTCAGATTCAGTCCATGCCTACGGTATACATTTTTCTTTGTCAATTTGGTTAATGGCCGAGTGATATCCGAATAATGGTTGATGCATTATCGGTACTACGAACGGGACAGTTTTTATTACATCGTGGGTTATAACATGCCCCAGGAACTGTACATTAGGACAAACAAAATTACGAGATTACAAGACCACCTCAAAGTCGGTCAATGAGCCGTTGAAATGTAGCCGGCGCATTTTTCAACCCGAAAGACAATCTTTTAAATCAATATAAACCAATTGGCGTAATGAACGCCCTTATTTACGGACCGTAAATAAATCGTTGAAATGAGTAAAGACTGCTTGGCGAAAGCAAGGGGTCATGGATTCTCTCTAGGTACCGAATAGAAATCCATAACTGTGACCGAATTTAAATGCATATAATCCACGCACACTCTAACTTAGTTATTCTTCTTAGGTATCATATAACGGCAAGTGCTGCCCCAGGCAACTCACTCTTCGATGACATCTTTATTAAGCATCTTATCAATTTCTTGTTTTAAATTGTTTTACGGGGTGACATTTTATATGGCGGAATGGTTATGGGAAGCTGATTCGGATCTTTAATCTTGATAACATGGTGGTGAAAGCTGTTAGCAATCTTTCCACTTGACGTTTTTCGTTCGACGTTATTCCCACGCCTTTATCTGATCGAGGCTTTATTGTTGCAAAATCTAGAAAACAGGTTGCTGACACATTTCGGATTTAATCAAAAGCTTGCTTTATAGATCGTCGTTACGTCGTAAAACCAGAAGAGCCTCTGTTCGGAATCGATAATAATTCCAGCATCCATGATGAAATCAATTCCAAGAATTGTAGTTTGTACTTCATCATAGGGGAAAATGAGAAACGTCGTTGGCACAATTTTCAACCCAATCGCAGACAAAACGTCACAATGAGTACACGTATCCGTTTCTGACAACCCATCTGCCGGCTTAACATCAACATGCATGAGCCACTAGTGATACTTGCTCGTGATGCTGTATCTAGCAGTCCAGTTCCGTTGTTGTCTAAAAGGGCGATGTTTAAAATAGATCTTTCCAGGAATTTCAAATCGATGGCACAAGTGTCTAAACTATTGAAATTTATTGAACTTGAAGAGGTATAATTGACCTTGATTTACACTTCAGACAATTTGTTCTCGTTTCTTCTAGTGTACCACACCCATAGCATTTTATTTCGGACGATAACGATTTATCATCTGTGTTTGGTGATTTATTCTGCCTAAAAAATATGTGCTGGCCATTTGGCTCAATCGCTTACAACACTTTTAAAAAATCACTCTCTTCTGGAATTTTCTCTAGCATGTGGAAAGATTCATTCATAATCCCCATTCATAACAAAGGCTGCATGTCTAATATTACTAACTATAGGTCGATTGCGAAGTTATCCTGCAATCCCAAGCTGTTTGGGAGTGTAGAGTATGATACACTAAGGTTTTCCTGCAGACCTCTGTTCTCTGATATTCAGCACGCCCTGATATTCTTTTTAAGTGGTTGATCCAAACTTTGGAGGAGGGAAGGAGGTCAATATCGTCACAACAGATTTCAGTAAAGCTTTGGATATTGTTTCCTACGGCATCATTGTGCTCAAACATAAATCCTTGGTTTTCCAGTACAGTTCCCGCTCTGGGTGGAGTCTTACATAAAAAACTGTCGATATCAAGTATCATTCAGACCATTCAAACCCGCTTATTTTATCTTTCTTCCAATCTTTTACAAGCCTACCTAAATCATTTGCAATCTGCTGCTCAAAGAATCATTTAGAACTTAATCTTAATTTGAATCCATTACTTTTTCTCGGAACATACTTTCTAAACCTAGAGATTATTCCATACGACATGGAATAACATTGCAAGAGATTCGGGGCCTGGTTGCTATCTGTGATAGCGAATTAAACTTTAGGGAACATATTGGTAATATGATTAATAGATCAAATACCGCGCCTGGCTTCGGTTAGCACTGACTATGACAGCCAGATATGGTCTCCATATACAACAATATCCACATAAATCGTATTCGTCAATCGTAACAGTGCAATGTAAATTCCTTTCTTTTGCTCTCCGCGTGCACTGCCCTGACAATTAATTGACAATTTTAAGTAGCCTCCCTACCTCGAACGTTTGAAACTTATCAATGTGCATGCTCTTATTAATGAGCGGACAAACTTTTATTTGCATTTTTGGAATCAACGATCTTCAAAACGTCAAGAAAATTGCTTTTGGACCAGGGTCATTTTTCATATTTTTTTTAGGAATCCAATAACTTGGTCTCTTACAGACAGAAGTTAATTTGCGATATTCCTCAAGATCTTTTCAATGGTACGTCACACTTATATTCATTAGATTATCAGCCGCTCTTAATTAACACGCCTTCCCAGAGATTTGGACTCCAGTTCCGTAATTGTCTGAAATAGGTTGCTAACTTTCTCATCCAACCAGCTTGATTGGAACTTCCTAACCAGGTTATATTTCGAGTTTGAGCGAAAATGGTAAACGGCCATTAACTGCCATTAGCACATTAAGGTTGCTTAATTGCTCATCAACTTGGAACTTCCTAACCAGGAGATTAAATTCAAAATTCACTCATTTCTAAGATATTCGAATCAAATGATTCCCATTAGTTCATATTTTTATTATTTTGTATCAAAACGTACTCTCTTGTAGTTACTTCTAGCGAATTAGGTAAAATATCATATCTTATAAGGAAGAAATTTTAAGTTACTGGAAACTGTGCCACTCTTGCAGTAAATGGGCGATATTATTTATAAATTTTAGATATTTATATTTTTATTTTTATTTTTAGATATTTATAAATTTTTTCTTACCTTCAAATATAACTTTACTTTAATTGGTACGATTTATTGAAGACACAGATTAACATGTAGTTATAATTGCAATTGGATTACTTTTTAGAGCTAAAATTCCAATTAGAATAGCCATGTTTTCTAATCAGTTTTTAATTTAACAGTGTGAAACTAACACATACGTAAAAAATGAGGAATTTTGTAAAACGGCATTCGCATTAAAATACGGAAATCATGTCCAATTCCTAACTTGAGAGTAGGGGTTTCCGTTTGTGGAGGGGTTGCGATAAATTCTAGAAATCGTAAAGTTTATCGAAAAATTCTACTAGATGTAAATAATAGTCTAAGGGTGACACATTCAAATGAGTTAAATCACAGCACAAGTATACTTTTTGACTTTTCTTATTGGTTTGTTTAGTTTTAATTTAGATAAATTCTGGATATCGTAGAGTTTGTCAGAAAATTCCACTCTGTAGAAATATTAGTCTTAGGTTGTGCTATTTACAAAAGGATTGGAGAGTTTTCGTCTTCTTCCTTTCCGTTCTCGTAAATCGAATCGATTTTATTGGTCAAACAGGATAAATGTCCCATCCTATTTAAAATGGCTTTAAACTAAATAGATTATATAACTCTAAGGCTATCATACCCACATAGTGGAATTTTCCGTATGAAATACGGAATTTTTCAACATAAAATTACCCAAAGCTAGATTTACGAGATCGGAAAATGATTCCTATCCCCTCCTTTTGAAAGCTCTTGGTCATTTGATTGTGTCAAACTGAAGCTAACTTATCCAGAAATTATCTAAACTTAAACTATTCAAACCAATAAAATCGAGTGGATTAATAAGTGATACCTTCTTTATGGAAATTGCTTTTGATTCATTTGATTGTGTCAACCTAAAACTAATATTTACACATAATGGAATTTTCTGACAAACTCTACTAAATCCAGAATTTATTTAATCTAAAACTACTCAAACCAATATAACGATTAAATTTCCGAGAACGAAAAACGTTACCTGTGCAAATCAATCGATCTAAGGTTAACATTTCCACATAATGGAATTTTCCGAGAATCTCTACCGTATCCAGAATTTATCCTACTAATACTACTCAAACTCTCTTTAATACGACTCAAACTAAATAAAATCGTTTTGAATTACGAAATCGAATGATGATACCACTACTCTCCGTTTGGAAAGAGCATTTGAGTGGGATATTGGTAGTCATTCACTTCACATAAGACGGAAATGATAGTCTTATGTGAAATAACTGACTACCAATATAACACTCAAATGCTCTTTCCAAACGGAGAGTAGTGATATCATCATTCGATTTCGTAATTCAAAATGATTTTACGTAGTGGAATTTTTCAACAAACTCTGAATCCGACGAATCATTTTCTATGTCATGTATGCATTTATATCAATTAGATACACTGAAGCAACCCAACTTCTGTTCAGGGTTACACTCAATATTCTAATAAGAATTTACCAATTGGGTTTATTTGGATTTTTGTATAGTTTGCATATTTGCATTTCTATTTATGTTTGTTTTTAATTTAAATATCTTTATAATAAATAATGTTTAGTTTAAAAATAATGTTTGCATTCTATATGGCAAATTAATTTAATGAATCCGGTTAAAATACTTAATGTGTTTTGTTTAGTATTCTAAAGATTATTTTTACTCTTTATACTGCTACCGTTTTTACCGTCCAAATCGTGTATGAGAAAATATGTCGCCTATTTTCGTCCCTTTCTATTATAATGTAGTTATTTCGGCAAAATTTTGGTTTAACAGTGTAATTACTAAACATGTTCTGCATTAAAAATTTCTTATTGGATTTGTATGTATATGTACACGGGATTTTTGGTGGGACATATTTCACACCCGTTATTTTACTTTATTATTTCCGTAAAGGAAAGATGCTTATGTTCACACAGGATGTACAGAATCGGTTAAAAGATTCTCTTCTGGAGATTTTTCCATGAAAGATAAGCAAAGTTCTGCTCGATCAAATTAAGTTGATGTGTCGAGAAGCTCGATAATTGGTTCCTTGATTTGAAGGAAATTCATTTAAACGAATGGAAGAAGAATGATTTACGGCAACATTGTTTGAATACGATCATAGTGCTAGCATGGTGAACCATCACAAACCACAAACGCGATTTTGCAACAAAGTAGGTTATTTTGTCAGATTGGTGAGACTTCAAAGGTATGATGTATTATCACCAGCTACCCAGGAACAAGACTGCTTGGAGGAGCATATTGCTGCTGGATGAGACATATTGGCATGCCTGGTGGAGAGGGAATGATCTGTTCCCTTACATTTTACAATTTCTTTCATGCTTTTTCCATGCAGCCACCCAAAGTGTACAAACCCAAGAAGGAGTTGTTGACGTCGGATGATGTTGTCACATTATCTCTTTCTGAGAAAGAATTGTAATTCACCATGATAATTCAAAGACTCACACATTTTTGACAATTATAGTGGGTAATTAGTTGAGCTTGGTTGTGAAGTGATTACAATTTATTTCGAAGTTTGAGAGGCTGTTTGCGAAGGGTAAAACTTTCACCAACGATGTGACCTGAAATCGCTCTTGGGCAGTTTTTTGTTGGTAAAGACCAAACATTTTTGAGAGTGAATTTGTGGATAGATTATAAAAGATCATCAAATAAAATGGAAAATACATTGCTGATTAAAGTTCATTTATTGTAAAAAAATTTGAATTATATTTTACACTGCAAAACCGATATTACGTTGTTGTCAACCTGTTACTTTGTGCTAAATATAATTATTAGTTTCTTATTATTTTGTACATCGCAACACTTACCCCAGTTCATTGAAAATGGAGCCTATTGGTACCCCAAGATCTTATTGATCGTTTAATCATCGATTAATCATCTTCATGTGAAAACGAAATATCAGTTGAGACGTTGTAATGTGAAGCTTAACGTGATCCGGTTTGGCTCAAGTTTTGTGAAACGACGCAGACACTCACTTAATTTCAAATCATAATTTTGGGCCAAGTTATCCATATAAACATTTATCGACCATTTGGGGTATACTACAATTCGAGGCCGTTGATATTCTGAGAGAAGAAACTGTATTTTCACTTTTATTAGATAAGTACTTGAAAGCGAAGTTATTTATATCTAATGAATGAAAAGTGGGGGCGAATTAATTATATTCATGAATAAAGCTTTCGGAAAAGTAGAATGCCGCAGATATATTGAAATATGAGAATGGCGCCAATGAGTTTTGTACTTTGTAACTCCGTAGAGACATTGTTGAAGTTAGATTGTAACCACTACCCACTACAAAGGGTCACTATTTAAGAGACATATAACAATAAACCTTGACATGTACAGAATTGAAAAGTTTAAAATAAAATTTAAAAAAATTTATCATATATTTAAATTCAAAATCATGTTACAAAATGCTGAGCTTTAATTAATAAAATAAAATTTAGCGATAATTTATGAATGCAGTTATATAATTGATCAAAACAAGTAAACGCGACGAGATAACGGAGCGCTATATACGATTGGTTCCGGGTAAGCCAATGAGTAGTAACCTAACAAAAAATATATTTTAGTTATTGACTACACTTAATGCGCAAAATAAACCAACTTACTTCTAATTAATGGATACGCGCCAATTGATACAAAAGCAGTTTCAGCCCCTTCTAAGGCTTCTTTATTATCAGTAGGAATTGAAGAATCAAGTGCTTGATCTATCGGTGCTCGTAATTCATCTACGGTTGAGTCGCTTTGTGAAGCCGGAGCCGCTGGTGCACCGTAAACCACAGCGCAAAGAGCTACTACAACAATGATCTGGCAACAAAAAAATTGTTAAAATTTCTAACAATTTAAAATTATATTTACGTTAGCAAATCTTACCTTAAACATTTTGATTTAGTTTGTATAATTATGATGATCAATTACTTATGAATCGAATGTACTTAATGTGTTTTGCATGAAAATTTTTCTAATTTATATACGGTAGCATAAATTCGGAGCCTAGTTCGGTTTTACCCAATTTCCTGTTCTTTAAGACTCGTTATCCATTATGAGGTGTAGTCTGCTACACACACACACACACACACACACACACACATTATTATTAAGTTATGAATAATTTTTTGTTATCAAATAACCCAATGCATTTATTTCTTGCTTCGGGCCAATTAACATTGAAAACATAATATTGGTATAATTATAATAAAAAATTCGGATTATTTGACTCATAATTATGTAATATGCCTTAGGAATGTTTTGTTTCAAAATACAAACATTTAGAGTAACATATTATTTTTAAGTAAAACCGGCTATTCCATAAATTTACGTAACAGTCCATGCAAATTTCATAGGTCCAAATCGACAGGCACAATACATTACAGCCAATAGGTGCATCACAGATTTTTAGTCAATAGGTGCATCACAAAATGGCTGTAGTACAATTTTCAAATAAATTTATTTTAGCTTTCAAACTTCATTATTTAGAAGAAAACTTTTAATTCAGTGGTGATTTCTTAAAATGATTAATTTTGATTATACTGCGAAAACAGAATAAAATGTCGTAAGCCCAAACTGCAAGTTCAAGGTTTACCTGTGTCTCTCAAGAAGATTTTTTATCAAATTTCCGAATAACCGTATTGATGAATAATAGTTCATATCAATTATTCATAGATGGCACAAAACAAACCCTGCCTGAATGTTTATTAATCGGTCAATTGGATTAAGAATTAACAATCGCCAAAATAATTATAATTGGAGATTGATGGTTTATTATCGTCTAAAAATTAAAAGAATCAATTTAAATATTAGGTGTGCAAGTAGAAACCTTTCTCTGAAACTAGTTGCATTAAAATATACTTAACGCATCCAATTCGCCCACCATTTTGGATATATGTAGTAGCATAGTCATAGCTGTGTTTATGGCATAAATTGCAGTCATTTACAAGTTGTCGTTCCGTGTGCATCATTTTTTTTAAGTGATGGATGTCGATCAGCAACATTTACGTCTTTGCATTCTATTCTGTTATCAAATGAAAAAAAATGCTGCTCAAGCTATGGAATTGATTAATTTGACTCTGAGTGAACATTCAGTGAGTCATTCACCAGTAAAAAAGCGGTTTGCAAGATTTCGTGATGGCAATTTTAGTCTTGAGGACCTTCCACGTCCAAGTGCAGTAAAGCAATTAGAAGACGAAGACTTAAAGTTTTACTGGATGAAAATCCGTGTCAAACTTAGAAAGGATTTGCAGAACAGTTAGGAGTACTCACCAAGAAATATCACTTCGATTGCATGCAATGGGAAAAATACAGAATTAAGAAAAATGGGATCCCTATAAACTGACCGAAGCAAACAAAATCCGAAGAGCTGACATCTGCACGAATTTGCTTTCTCGGTACAAAAGAATTTTTTGCACAAAATCATTAAGTGACGAAAAATGAATTTTGTACGATAATCCTAAACGCAGAAACAAACCATGGGTTGATCTAGGCCAGCCATCAACATCAGTTGCAAGAAAATTATTGTGTGTCTGGTGGGATTAGAAAGGAGTCATTTACTACGAGCTTGTCTAAATCAATAGAGCTGCAAATTTCTTTCCAATAAACTGAACACCGTTGTCGCTGTGGATAGGTTCAGATACACTGAACAATGGAAACAGTTTATGTCTAAGGAATTCGACTATCCTACAGGCGGTAGCTTTTGTTAGCGTTTTTAAATAGACGAATTTTGTTAGATGATCCATGACAATTAGAATTGTGGTTTTTCCGCTTTCTCTCAAAATACACATAAACCATAGGATGCCAACGCAACCAACGTCGCTGGCGACGACGACATTGCCGCTGAATTGTTTTTAGAATCTATTTTAATTTTGTTGTCGGCGCTGCAGTACTACTAATATAAGTTTCAGAATACTATGTTGGTAAACATTTTTTAGAATGTTTTCACAATGTTTTATTTAAAAAAATTTAAATATAGTCGATAAAAATATAAATGAAATATTTTAGGATTAATTTGTTCTTATTTTTCTTGTTTCGTCGCTTCAACGCTGGCGCGCTTGTTGTGTTTACCAAAGCGACATCGCCAACAGACAAATGTATTTTGTCGATGTATCTTGGATAAGACGCAATTTGTGGATTACACCAGTATATTACAATTAGTAATATACTGGTGTATAAATGAAAATTCCTTTTAGGCCAATATTAGAGTCGTCTTAGGCGCCCAGCATCTTAACCTATGTGTGAGCCACTCCGCACGCCATGTTCTTTCTTGATCAGATGATTACAAAACTCGCTCGGCACCCACATCTTTCAGCACAGAATATCCGGCAATTGAATAGTAAACCACTCAGCACTCTAAAATTCGAGTACAATTGAGAATCATGTTCTATCTTGGAGCGAAGATCAGGAAAAGATTGGTAACGTGTATTAGTAAATTCGATTCCCGGCTCGTGTAATTTTAAATCATGTTCTATGTGAGCAAGCGTATCTCAATGTATTCTCATAATGTATGAGACACAATATTTTCACATCCTTTTTGGTGAACTATGCTAAAGTCAAAACCCTTCAATTTTAGGATCCACGCGCCAAGCGTAATGGACGCAAATGGTTTTTCATTACCTTCAAGATACTTTTGGAATAACACGCCTCCTATGTCCTGCTTATGATTCATCTGTAAATTAAAATTTCACTCCCTTAGGTTTGAAATTGGTGCGGTCATCTCGGCATAATTGCAAATAACGGTACCAGCAGGCAATTCCTAACTACGACGACGCGTCTGCTTTACGGATCTCGATGCTGAAAATTAGTTATTGACTTCACATTTGTTGAATCTGTTCTCAATCCTTGCTCATCGATCAAAAACCCCAGATACATCGTTTTTCTTGAGCACAACACAGATTTTCTCGATATTTATCTTTAGACAAAATCGGATAGTTTTTAATATTTCCAGGTGATCGTCAATACCAACCGAGATTATCAGTAAATCGTCTAAATAGGCAAATACACGATCCCGTAACTGGTGTGGTATCACTGGACCGAAGCTCGTTATATATTTGGTTTCTTGTAGCCTGTCTAGACGACCATCGATGATCGGAAGTGGATATGCGTCCATTTTTATTACGACGTTTATCTTCCTCGAGTCCAAACACAGGCGTGATTTTCCATTCACTTTGCACACCAACACAGAAAACCAGATCTTGTATCGCGGGAGACACTGAGTGGTGCCGTTGTTTTATAGGAGCGTGGTCGCCAACATCTATGCGGTGTTCAACAAGATCGGTTCTTTCCAGGGCTTGAATCTCGAAGGATTGAAAGCTGTTGTAAATTTCGTTTAGTATCGTTCTGTGTTGGATGCCCTGATTATGTTGCTTGGTAGTTTTCACGCTCGTCTCAAAAGTGGTATCCGTTACTTCACTAACTTTGTATACTATAAATTTCAGATTTCTGTTTTACCTTGGAATGTAACCGGTACATAAACATGTCCAATTACCGAATTAACCGTTTTAATGTAGGCGTTGATTTTGGTTATCTTTAATCATAATAAATTGATTAATTGCTCGCAATTTTTTCCAAGAATGCTAACACGCCCCACTATCGAGCAACCCAAATTTTATATTTTCGAGTATGGAAATTTTTTGCATATGGACGAGGACCATTTTCCACAAAGTCGGTGATGGTGGAAATAGAACATAAATAATAATAACTTTCCGTTGTTTCCAATAATTTGTAATGCGTCGTAACCGATTATTAATAGGCGCACATGAGGAGGTCGCCGGGTCATTTGAAATCTGGGGCTCGTTATGTTCCCCGAAGGTGGTATCACAGTATGTGGCGCGTTCGGTTGTACATTTCCCTGGATTCGTTTTTTCTAAAACCAGTGGTATTCAAAATTTTTTTCGTAATTGTCACAATCTTCCCACATTTTAGTTTGAAGACAGTTCAATAGCACTTTCGGTTTCAGTCAAGAAATCATTGAAATTCGCTTTATGATATTACAGTCGCCCTCGAATGTATCTACCGGCTTCTCTATAGTATGTGACCCTCATCACTACTGAACCGTTCGATTAGGGATTCTTTCAAATATATCCATGAGAATTCTTATTTTTGTGTGTAGATGTAAAATACCATCTATTCTCCTTATCAATGACGAAATTACGCATCAACGTGACCAATTCTTGCTTCGCAATTCCATCGTGATATGCGAGAGATTATGAAATCTTGGACGTTTTTGTCATTTCGTCTGCTTTCTCGTCCAGAGAATGAAATGTTCCATCGTAAGTGTGCCGAGAAGTTCTTTAATTAGTATATCTCGAACGTGTTTCCGAGAAGGATGAACTTTTCTCGGAATAAGAAGCTTCGTGGTGTCATGGATGGACTTTTGAATGCCTCCCCTTTGCTCCTTCACTTGATGATTTCTAATGATTGTTAAAAGATTCAGAAAGTTTGTTCTGAAACTCTCGGGTCAATTCATCCAATTTCTGAGAAAACCTTCTCGCAAGCGTGGTTTCTAGGTCAGTCTTTTTACTTTTCGTTGCCTCTGCATTACCTGTTTCCTTTTTTCCTTGTTTTGAGGTGGAAGCTATACATAAAAAATGCCCACAACTTGCTTGTATCGTAAGTTAAATGAAACAATATCTCGTTTTGCTAACCAAAAATACTGTTACGAATTCTACTCTACTCGTATCACTTATTGGTGGTCGAGTCACCACGAAGTGTTATCAACCCAATGAGCGCGAGTTCGAATCTTCTCAGTCCATAATCTTATTGATGCTATCATTATGTTGTCAAATCAAGTATAACTCCAACAATGATTGAGATTTGGATTTTAAAATGGCATTCTATGTGGATGGGGAATGTGAAGATAACGAAAGCAATTGTAAGCAGCGGCGATAATCATCATCGAAAAAACTGGAATTAACAGCAGGCATTAATCAAGGCAGGGGAAATGATTCGCGAACACAACTATATGAAAGTGATTTACAATTACAAAACAGATACATCGCCAGATGAAATAATCTCGAACAGCGATAGACAAGTAATAAGTATTTAGTTAGTTAGTTTTTTTTTAATTTAAATTATTACAACTGAATACAATTCATCTAATAATTTTTCTTTCTTAATTTAGTCACTTGTGAATGAGAAGAGGCCCATCGGCCAGCGCCATTTTTACATTATTTGCTGAAGTAGCCTTTGCACTGGTGTCCTTCGTCCATTAAATCAATTGGTTTCGTTATTGGTCAATCGCCTCTCTGCATGTGAAGTGTCCAACATCCCACGAAGCCCTTCATTTATGTGTTGTTAAATTCGTTGTCCACGAAGTTCACGAATTACTGCAAGTTTTTTATTTCTTCTTGATATCCAGATATTTAGGTCGGCCCCTATTAAGATCATCATTCCTAATGTACTACGGAGCGTTAACTGTACCACGTAGCACTTTGTTCTGAAAAGTTTGTATTATTTTGGTGTTGGTTTTCTTTGTACAACCCCAGAGCTGAATTCCGTAAGTCTATATAGGCTTTAACACCTGTTGATATATAGCAATTTATTTTCGGTTGACAATTCCGAATTTTTCCCAAGCAGCCAATACATTTTTCGATATTTTATATTAATTTCCATACGGAATCTGCTAACCGTTAATGATTACAAGTTTTTAGCTGACTGTTAGATTAGTAAAATTCACATGCGTGGATTTCGATTCATTGAGCCCGATGCGCCACATTTTTGTCCACTTTATGATCTTATCACATGCTTCTTGAAGTTTCACTGTCGATTCCTCGATAGTATCTCCTACTGAGAGAACTGCATTATCATCAGCAAATGTTGCAACGGTAATATCGGTTAATTGAGGTAAATCTCTGGTGTAGAGCAGGTAAATAATGGGTCCCAAAACACTTCCCTGCGGGACTCCTTCCGAAATCTTTTTTAGCTCGGAGAATTCTTCTTCATATTTCACTCGAAAATGGCGATTCTCTATGTATGATTTTAAATCACATAGTATTGTTTTGGTGAATCTCTATGTAGTTTGAAGAGTAAACCTCTTTGCCACACCTTATCGAAGGCCTGCGCCACATCTAAGGAGATAACCAAACTGATATTCTGGGATTAGGTTTCTTTATTCTATGGTTCTTTTAAATCCTTTGCGCACCAGCCTCTCAAACAATTTCGCTAATGTTGGTAGAAGTGAAATTGGCTGGTAAGATTTTCTATCGTTCAGTGGCTTGCTCGGTTTCGGAATCATTAGTACTGCTGCTACTTTCCACTGCATTGGTACATATTTTTTTCTGGGGATCATTTTCAGGCAGCTCCTTTATTATTTGCCCTGTTATCAGATCGTAACTAGGAGCTTTCTTTGCTTTTATGTTCTTAATTTTAACTCTTAGTTCTTTCAATGTTACAGGCTTGATATCTTCGAAGTCAGATGTTCTGGTCGTATCAGCAGTGTTTTCGTAACTGGTCTGCCGACCTGGAGGTTTAAATGTATCTTTCGTACTTCTAGCCCATTTCCGATCGTTTGTTTTGATTGGGGGATCTGCGTGTTTGGTCGTTTTAACCCTTTTATTGCTTTCCAGAGGGAATAGTCGGTATCTTTCCTAGAGAGCAAAAGTATTTTCCTATTGTTTCATTCTCCACTGCTCTTATGAGTACCTTAAGTTTGAAGCACAAGTTGTTTAAGGTGGTTTTATGGCTTTTCGTTTTACCTGCACTAGTTCTCTTACTTCTATTGGGTAAATAACACAGTTTTCTTTCTTGGATGATGATTTGGGGATGCATTCCCAAACCAACTATTGTATGACATCAAAGAGTCTGTCTAGTTATTCTTCTATTTCGTTTTCACTTTTGATTAGCAGTTGAACTTGTATTTTCCTCTACTAGCTGCTTAAACAATTCCCAGTTTGTTTTGTTGTTTGTGAGCTGTGGTGAATTTGTATTTTCACTAACCGTCATAATAACAAGAGAATGACCAGATATTAGAATTTCATCATTTTCTAAGGTGATGTAGCTTTCCGTAGAAACCTATAAGGTCTTGGATTTTGTTAAGATCAGATGGCCAGTATGTTGGTTTCCCTCCTGAGTAAAATTCACAGTTTGAGTATTGGCCAGCTGTAAATAATTCTTTGCCTTTTGGAGAGGTTAATCTTGAACCCAAGAAGGTATTTTCTGCATTAAAGTCACCTCCGATAATGAAGTTACTTCCTAATTTCTGGAACAAGTTAATGTAGTCTGTTTTCTTTAGGTTATACCGTGGGGGACACTATATTGCAGATATATTACAGGTGCTACGAGTATGTATGTGTAACACAAAACACATCGGAGCTTGTTTGGCCTAAAATTCGATTTCATTTGTTTCCATATTACAGATGAAATGAGTACATTATTAAAACAAATTGTTTTACTATAGTTTTGAGTGTTTTTATTTGAATTACATTGTAACAATAATGGAATTTATAACAAATCGATTCGTGAGTTTTAAGTAGT
This sequence comes from Nephrotoma guestfalica, assembly GCA_963691935.1. Classification (NCBI taxonomy): domain Eukaryota; kingdom Metazoa; phylum Arthropoda; class Insecta; order Diptera; family Tipulidae; genus Nephrotoma; species Nephrotoma guestfalica. The sequence continues at coordinate 252,121,456 of OY829915.1, forward strand.
TTTGAGAAGTCAGTTCAATTGATTTGAGTAGGTTTAATTTATGAAATTCTGATGTTCTCCGAATTTGTTTAACAACTCAGCCAAGACATTTAAATTTGGTTAGTTTGAGTAGTAGACCAGTTTGAACGGTTTTTTATCGACAGATTTACATATTTGCATTAAAAGTTAGATAAAATAAAGTTGTTTGTAAACAAAATATATCATATTCAGTTATGTTCCACCTGACCTTGAACAAATTATAAGATGCGCTATATTAAAAACGTATCAACATCATTTTTTACCTTCTCAAATCGTCGACCAATTAAATTGCTAAGCATTCCAGCTAAGCCGTGCCTCCAAATTTTTTAGATTACTAATCATTATCATAACAAAATAAAATAGAGAGCAATATGCAAATTAATACTGACGAAAGATCATTTAATATTCTAAATCGTATATTTTTATGAAGCACTAATAAACCAGATTGTTTTGAATTGGTTAGTTCGATAATTAAATAGCAAAATTTAATTTATGTATTTGTTTTACCTAATGCGATAATCTATAAATAAATAAAATGAATGCAAAACAAGTATTTATGGACTTGGTGATGTTACTGTCCAGTTTCAATGATTCAAGATTTTTTTGTTTCTCAGTAAGTAAACACAAACAATAAGTTAATTCGTTTCATCCTAACTGGAAATAAGCGTGCTAATTTGATGATTAGAACTTTAGGAGTAAGTAAATACGTTTAGCGTTTCTTACTTCACTTATTTGCCACCCAAGTTTACTATACCTGTTAAACGATACAATATTTGGTTAATATGGGTTTTTCATAGTTCAAGAATTTAAGTGATTAATCGCAATGGTCTCGTGCATGTGAGTTGCTTTTTAGAAAATATATTAAGGAAGTAGGGTATTAGGAAGCCCTCTTGTATTAGGAAGCAGTATTGACGTAAACTATGAGTTAAATAATAAAATATTGTGAAATTTTATTTTATTAATTAAAAATTTGTTCAATAAGGCCCCTTTTACTTGGAATTATATTTGTGTAACATAGAGCAAGTGATAATATGTTGCGATCATGTGGTAACTAGACCAACCAATTTCCTATCTAAATGTCTAATTTGCAAATCAAATACCTTAAGTAATTCAACTCAGTAACAAAAAATTTAAAAATTATGGAGGAACAATATTTAGTTTGTTCCTCGGCTACTATCCTAACAATTTGTGTAACATGGAGTCTACGAGTATACTAAATATTACTATCATAACTGGCCAACAGCTATAATAAACTACGCCGTCGGTTAAAAAACGTAAATTTGACAAAACATAACCTTTGAAGGAAATTTTAATTTGACATTACGTAAAAATATCATGAATTTTTTTCGTGAAATAGCCTCCTGATAGTTTGGTAAAAGTGTGAAAATTGAAATAAGATAGTTACGCATACATCAACTATTAATAACTTTTCTGGATATAGGAAGCCTTTAACAATGTCAGACCATAGGCGATCACACAGGAACTCTCTTCTTTCTGCGTGGAAGAGTCACTCAAGGGCTGGGTATATCAAATGTTTAAAGGCAGGGTCGTGACGGCCAGCCTAGTTGGGTCCTCCAATAGCAGATTTGTGAGTAGAGACACACCACGAGGTGGGGTATTATCCACCCTACTTTGGAACTTGGTCATAAATGATCTATTATTAAACGAGGGAAGGTGCGTTTCTAAGGTGGCTGCTTATGCAGATGATGTTGCGATAGGTGTCCTTAGTAAATATATTTGCAGCTTAAGAAAACGCATGCAAAGTGTGCTTGGCATTCTCTCCAATTCGAGTTAGATTCGAGATGTTCCTTTTCTCCAGAAAATTCAAACTTCTTCAGATCGACCCCTCTAGCTGAAATGGTAATGAATTCACCTTCACTGATAGAGCGAACTATCTGGGTCTCATTTTGGACAGCAGACTAAGCTGGAAATTTAACATATTAGAAAGAGTAAAGATAGATACATGACATTGGAAAAAGATATTATTTTGAGCGTTCACATCTTTAAGTTGGCAACATTGTTTTGTTTGACAACCGATTTGATAGCTGAAATTTGCTTTGTCATTAGTTTGATTTGCCATTTCATAATGAATAGACTCACGCCAGAGCAACGCTTGGAAATTGTTGAAATTTTTTATCAAAATAATGGTTCTGTTCGCCAAACTCATCATGCATTACGTCCATTTTACGATCGTCATAATCGCCAATCAGAGCGGGTAATTCGGTTAACTATGGATCGTTTTCGCACCACGTATACTCTAAATGATAATACGCATCCAGTAAGACGTCTAACAGTGCGTTTCGAACAAGCGATAGACGCTGTACAGAGTAGCATTGAGGAAGACCCAAATCAATCAATTCGACGTCGTTCTCAGCAATTGGAGATGTGTCCATCCACTTTATGGAAGATATTATCTAAGCATCTTGGTTTACGTGCTTACAAAATTCAACTTGTGCAGGAACTAAAGTCATCCGACCATCGCACACGCCGCCAATTCGATCAATAGGCTGAAGCACAAGTTGATATTGCTGTTGGGTTTCTAAACAAAACTTTGTTCAGCGATGAAGCTCACTTTTGGTTGAATAGGCACGTTAATAAACAGTCACTGTTTGGTGCGCTTTATGGGCCGGCGGAATCATTGGTTTCCATATGTCCTCAAAAACGATGATGGGCGGAATGTTACAGTCAACGGTGAAAGGTATAGACATGATTTTTAAGTTTTTTGTACCCCAATTGGCTGGCATAAATCTTGCTGATATGTGGTTCCAACAGGATGGTGCCACATGCCACACGGCGAAGAAACATTGGATGAAAGACTAATTTCACGTAATAGTCCTATTAATTGGCCACCGAGATCGTATGATCTAACTCCATTAGAGTATTTTAGTAAGTCACTTGTCTACGCCGATAAACCAGAGACGACTGAACACTTGGAACACAACATGCGGCGCGTGATTGTAAATTTGGACCTCCAGATTACGTACACGCCAGCCGAGGCCGCCACATGGCCGAAATTATATTCAAGCATTAATGGGATAAAATTATCTATCCAATAAAGCTAGTTTCACTGATATTCAAAATGTTTTTCTTTGTTCTATTTTAATTTAAAATTGTGAACCTCTAAAAAACACCCTTTACATTTGCTCTATATTTCTACTATTATGGGTATTTTATTGTATGCGGGTTTACTGTTTGGTGGCCAGCTTTATATATTCTCACCTAACTAGAATTCTTGGTAAAATTACAACAAACAGCTGCCTTGTATATTAGTCACCACTAAATAATCAAATGGCAGCGAGCTCGGCTATAAGGCTCAACTCCACCTTCATATGGAATTGTAACAATACAGGACACTTATTTATTCTAAGAAACGCAGGAACATCCCAAGTACTACCAACTATACCATCTCGTCACCAAGTTTTTTCCAGAGGTTTAGGACTGATGTTCCTACCAGAGAGGACTGATTGAGAGACACTTTTCTAAATACTGAAGTTGTTTATTTGTCCACTGATGATTCGAAGATGGGTAGGAAAATTGGAATTGGGATTTCTGTGAAGAATTAAACCTGAACCTCTCTTTTTCTCTCCCGGACTACTGCAGTAATTTTCAAGTTGAACTAGTCGGAGTAGCCGTTGACTGGTTGAGATATAATATAATATTTTCAACAAATATAAGCATTTTACGGACAGTCAGGTTTCAATTAAGATGCTCATATCATATTTCCTTACGTTGAAAGTAGTCATAATTGTCTCTCATCTGTTCAACATCCACCTGATGTGGGTGTCACGGTATTTCAATATTACGGGGAATAAAATGGTGGATGAACTCGCTCGACAAATTACAACCTGCCTAATTTCACCAAGCAGATCGGATGTTGCTTTACGGCTTGCTACTTGCAAACTACGTTTATTCTTGTTGTTGGGAATGGCGTGTATATTTTCGCAAATCATCTTCTTCAAAAATCATCTTCATTTGTGTTATTTTTTAAGTACTATAACAACCAATCGTTTAATAATAATTGTTTTTCAATCGCACATTTCAAGCACTTGAAAGCATTTCTTTCTACCTCTAAAGCTACCATACTGAATTTTTTAAAATTAGTTTAAAATACATAATTGTTTTGATGTAACACTAATATGTATGTTGTGAGGTGGTAACACGTTTAGAAAAGAGTAGGTGGTCTATTGGGCACCGGAGTGGGGGAATTGTGTGAGAATTAAACTTAACTAAATGTGAATTACTTGATAATAATCCTTATAACAATAATCATCCTTACATAGGATTACAACAGTGGCGACCAGGATTAGTAGATTCCATGCGTAAAACCGATTAAGTGTTTTTACAATACAAATATTCTTAAATTCGAAAATGGATGCCATCATTATAGAATTCATTAAGATAATGATTAAAAGAGAGGCAAAAGCCGATGTGATGATGATTGAAAGAGAGGTGAAAGCCGATGTAAGATAGGCTAAATCCGATGCGACGATTGCAGTGTTGAATAATTGTAATGAGACTACATTTAAAAATTTGTATACTGCGCTGAAGCCAATTTGGCGTTCAAATGCGATACGAAACTATATTGCCGAGGCAGCTACGATGACAGCATCACAGAAACTGAATTTGATGACTGAGAAGCTCTCTACAGCCGACTGAAAGAACTCAAGCGCATTTGCGACTGAAAAGAATTACAGTTGTCGTTGCGCTATAAATGTTTCAAGATGAAAAAAGAAGTTGGTGGATTTTTCCGAGCATTGCACATTTGAGGATTTGAATTATTTGTGCAAGCACTCAACAAGCATCTTGCGGCTCAGATGTTAGATAAACTTCTTAACAAGCTGAACAACCAAGAGATGCAATACGAAGCAGCTGGAGTGGATGCTGTAAAATCGGTTAATCGATTCAATGATGAGCAGAGCTGAAGATAATTTTCATTTGATTGACGTTTTTATTGTTGGAGTAAGTGACGAGAAAGACCATCATAACGAAGTACCATTTTCAGATTAAGTTCGAAAAGTGTTTATTTGTAGTTTCTGGGCCACGTCGTCAACACAAATGGCTGACGATCACTTCCCCAGAAAACGAGATACTGAGGCTAATTCCCTCACCGAGAGACGTCCAACAATTGCAAACATTCCTAAGAGCAGTCACCTAAAAGACCTCCGTAGGCCATTGGACGAACTGTTGTACAGCGACGTAAAACTTGAGTGGCAACCGGAACACCAAGAAGCTCTTGAGAAGCTTAAAAAACTGTTTACGTTGAACTTAGCGTTAACACCTATGACCCGAAGAAGAAAATTATCGTGGCGGCAGACGCATTTAGCTATAGCATGGAGACATTTTATTAATGTTATTAATGCACGAACTACCAGAAGGAACGCATCGTCATTTACGAAAAACAAAAACTACCCGCAGATCACGGTGTACACCGGGATAAAAATTAAAACTAAAATAAAATGAGAATTGCACCAAGGTCATCCAAGCAAAGTGTATTGGCCATCGATCGACGAAAACGTTGGTTTAAAGCTGATAAGGCTATGTGAAAATTGGAAACACGAAAACCCCAACCAAATGCACGTTACAGTTATGGACAAAAGATCCGTGGTGAAGAGTCATCGAAGCCAACGCAAGGATCAGGCCAAAACTCTTTATTTATTTATTATAGAAGCTCAAAACTGTGACAATGATGTTACTGCTAGTCAATGTAACGATGAGTCGAATAGCTAAAACGTTATTTCCGACGCTTAACTAGCTTAACCGTTGTGGCATTGGGCTATATCAAATCGATAATTGTATAGGGTTTTCCAATAGGAATGATATGACTTTTAAGTGACGTTTCGGCTATTTGTAATATGTCATGATCTGTCACTTTTTATTTCGTTGTATTCAGTAATGTTTACAATTTCATCATGGTGAGATATACGCAAAAACAACGTTTACAAATTGAAATTACAAACGATAACGATTTTTTTAAGAAAATTATCTTCTCCGATGAGGCTCACTTTCATCTGAGAGGTGCGGTAAATAAACAAAACTCTCGATTCTGGTGCGAAGAAAATCCACAAATTATTCATGAAAAACCATTACATTCACCTAAATTGACAGTTTGGTGTGGTTTTTGGTCTGGTGGAATCATCGGTCCGTAATTTTTTTCGAAATGAAGCTGGTAACGCCGCTACTGTCAATGGAGATCGGTATAGATCGATGATAACCTACTTTTTATGGCCGAAATTGGAAGAAGTTGTTCATTTGGTTCAAACAAGACGGGGCTACGTGCCACAGCACGTGCAACAATTGAATTATTGCGAGAAAAGTTTGGATCATATCACTCTTATTGGAAAACCCTATATTAAATTTATTTACATTTTACAAACTGTTAATTTAAAAAGATAAATATTGTTAAATATTTATCTTTTTAAATTAAATTCTAGGTCCAGATTACATTGTAATTGGTATCGCCATATATTTTTTTAGCTTCATAAAGGTGGCAAAAGTGAAATGATTACAACTATTGTTAATTCGCAAGAATTTCAAAAACTCAGATGTAAGTACAAATAAAAAATTTACGGATTACAACTTAATTACAGAACACATTATAAAGCCCTCCCTGACAAATTAAAACGAAGACTTCCCCACATAACTCACGAGGTACTCAAAATTAAATATACCTTACAAGCCAGTAGAAAGTTCGATTGGAACTCGAGAGTTACTCAAACCACTTGGGAGCTTTGACCAACAATAGATTCTCTTGGGCCAATTACGATTAAAACAAGTAAACGAAATAGTCCACTTTACAAAAATAAGGTACTCGTATATTCCACAATGAATTAAAGTTTTTTGCGTGTTCTGTTTCTCCCCATAAATAACGTTTGGAGCGGGAGATACCGGGTTCGAATCCGACAGGGGCAGGACGCAAAATGGATTTTTTGTCATCTGAATACGATCGGTTCCATGTTAGTACATACCAATATCTGGCATGGAGCTATACAATAGTTCTATACGTAAATTGCACTTATAACCACAAGTCCTCGATTTGGCTACTGCGCGCAGATAATACAAAATTGTCTCGAAAATATTTCCAAGATTTAAAGCAAACATGTCTCGTTTTTAATGAAACGTTGGATTGTGGTAAGAAAAGCTGCAAACAATCAATTCAAAATAGGAAAGATAGATAGAAGATTTATAGATAGAATAGATTTATAATGCAAAACAATATCTAATGTCAAGAGCTTTTATGTCTCATAGGTTTTTTATTGTCCACGTGTCTTTAAAACATATTTGGAGTCATAAGTAATTTTATCAAGCTACCAAAACGAATTTATAGTGCTAAAAAATTTGAAGGTTTAACAAGAACTAATAATCAATAGGCTCTTTTAAAAATTACAACTTAAGTACAATTATTAATAAATAATAAAATAATATTAATGCAGTTTAATTAAACAAAAATCTATTAGGAAACATAATTTAAATCTATATTTACGCAACCACCAACTGCCTAGAAATTGAGAGGTATTGTTCAGCCATGGTGATGATGATGACCATGGTCATCATAATGATGATGGTGATCATCATAATGATGGTGGTGATCATTATAATGGTGGAGATGATCGCCATAATGATGATGATGGTCATAATGGCGATCATGGTCGTCATGATGATGGTGATGATCGTTATAATGATTGTAGTGGGGATAGTAATAGTGCCCATAACCTAAAATTGGAAACATAATAAACACAGCCATTCATAAAATATGAGACTTTTCAGACTTACCATATTCTGCACCTTCTAATATTTCCACTGCATTGTTTAATGGACTTCCAGTAGCTACTACAGAACTAGCTTTAGATATTTGGGTCGGTGGTATCACTGATCCTGCATTGCAGACTACACCAAACAAAGTTATAAACACAACTATCTAAAATTCAATATTGCCTTTAGTAATTAAACAACTAAACGATTAAACTATAGTCACTTACCTTAAACATCGTGAATCTATTTATGTATTTAATCTCGTTAACAATTTATTAATTTAACTTATTATAGGTTCTCTACGTGGGACATGTAATGTTCAAATAAAACAATTGACGAAACCTGTCTCTAATTTATACCGAAATAAATTCATAAAGAGAAATTTACGTTTTACTAAATAAATCATAGAAAGTGGTTGTTTTATAAATTTTTTGGCCGACATGTAATAATAGACTTTACAATTGTTATTTTTGCGGGGGCGCTTACGACGAATACTGGTTTTCTGAATAAGTACGTCATTGACATTGGAACTCCAAATAACTGCGTCAACTGTCATTGATTTGATTGTTTTTTTCCGGATAAAAATTTAAACGAAATTTAGTATGATGGGTAATCCATGCTTGAACGTCGGTGTTAGAATACACAAGCAGTTACGAGTACGTTATTTATTTAATCATGTATTTTCAATATCTTATTTTTTAACCTAATGTGTGAACTGTGTGCAGATGATTTTAATATTTAAACTTAATTTTTTTAATATTAGACAGCAGCAGATTTTGTTTTGGTAAATTTAGTAACAATAGTCGTGTTTGTGATACGTATAATTTTCAGCCTATCCAAATTCTAATAATTAAAATCTAATTTTAAAATATCACACAGATTTAATTAAACTATTTAAATGATTGGAATTTAATAGCACTTCTAATATACATATATTGCAATTCTCAACATTATTCAATAAAATTTAATTGATACAACAGATACAGGAAATGATCACAAATAGCATCGAAATTAGAGCGCTCGGCAGCATAATTTGATCTTACTAGGATATTTGAGGCAATGATCAACATGTTCTTCATGTGTTTAATTTAGATCAAGTGGGTCTCCAGAATACGTGGTTGCAATAACACGCGATTACATCACACACAGCAACTCTATGATCCCCTGATTTGATTACCAACAACTATGTTTATGGAGATACTTGAAAGGAGGTACATCTACGAGTATGAACCAATCACAATCTCAAGATAAATATAATACGTATCCGGTACAGTGCAAGAAGTTTACAGATTTTAAATAAACGCTGATAACAAAACAAAACGCGGTTTCTATACAAACAAGTAACATTAAGAATGTGCAAGATGATATCAAAATCAAAATCAATTCGATAATATTGGGAAAACAAAATATTGAGAAATTTCCAAATAATATTTAAAAGTCAAAGCTAGAACGTCTCAATTATACCAAGCGGTATGTTTGTTGAAAGGTAGGATTTTAAAACTTTAATTTTACAGAGATCATCATGACTATTCGAAGTTTGTGAACATTGTGAAAAAACAAGCAATTTGTTTTTTTTGTATTCACATTAATAATGAGAAATTGAATGCAGTTCAAGGCAGTCCTGCAAAATGATCCAGTTAACCAATAACGATTAAACACGCAATTTGTACGAGACTTGAAACAAGGCTGCCGCGCTTAAGTCAGAAATCACCTATAGATCAATAATAAACAATTATTCTAAATTTTTATATCTGTCAGTGCACCAGAAGGTGATGGAACACTTTTCTTATCATTCATAATTGAAAAATGGAGAGGCACCCTGGCCTCGATGACATCACCACGGAATTAATTAAATACGGAGGCACTGTTCTTGCATAAAATCTATTAGATCTACATCGCCGGTATTTAAGACAAAGAAGAGCTGCCTATAAAATAGATGAGCATGAGAAATTGGAGCAAGCGATGAACGGGGCGGTTAATAATACAATACCTGAAATATTTCAACTCGCACAGAGAATCAGTTAATTAACTTCAACACACTTTATAGTTTGAAACACGTAGTGAATAAATGGTGCTTTTTAAACAATATTGAATGGTACAACTATACTATTTATATTATTTCTTATATTCCGCGGGTTCTGTTGTACATATAATTTTTTTTTAATCTACTTGCATCGATCTTCTATTTTATAGATATTGCTCTCCGCTGATAGAACCAGACATTACATTTGGTTGCGGGTCGTGGACGATCAGAACCCGTGGCAGCACGGCTTGCTGTCTCTGTCCAATAACAGAAAGGTATGTACAGATTGCAAATGAATCACGAGATCAAAAATGATCTTGACAAAAATGGTAACATCGGATTCATCAGCTATAGACTGACATGTTCGGACATGTGCTTGAATTGTAAAGTCAGGCCCCTGAGTCAATAAATGAACAATGTAGAGAGGAATTTGCAAACATACTCGAACATCGTGTCTGGGCCCTCCTGTTGCAACCGCAGGTTTTCTGGAAAAATACACATTTTTTCTAGATTGTTGTTTCTATTACCAAATGTAAATTTTATGGTTTGCTTTTACTTTTATATACACAGAGTGGGGGGTTACTTATAAAGCCTCTTTATTCTACTCAAATTTTCAGATCAAAGCCAAATAATGAAGATGAAATTTTGTCATACAAAGATTAGGTTGTGTCGTATACCGAAAAGGTAACTATCTGACTGTTTTCGGATAGCGGTTTGTACACATTATGAATATGAACACCATAATATCCCACAAAATGGGAGGTTTTGTGGCAGATGAGATATTAGATTTAGTCGTTATTTTAAATACCAACTTCAAGCGTTTTCAACTGATCAAACGTTCATTTCAAGGTGGAATTCAATTTGATCTTCTCTGGCTACAACAATGAAGCGACTGTATGGATGACATCAAAACTAGGAAAACGATGAAACTCTGGTAACGTTGTCATGTTCGGTCAGAATTTTGAGACATTATCAAAGACCGAAACTGTTTACCAAGAAAATGATTCTTATAGTGTTTTGGGGATTTAGTCAAAATAGGGCGCAACGCAACTCAAAGTGTTCGTTTTATTTAAGCAGAACGGTGTAAAAGAGATATATCTCACATCCTTTATACGAGTATTGTTGTCTTTTTATATTGTTTTTGGTTGATTATGTACGTAAGAAGCTGTTGAAAATTAAAAGGTTTGAATGGATTGTAAATAAATTACTATAACAAAATTAAAGTATTTCTAATATCAATATTTATGGACTATATAGAATATAAAAATTCTTGAACATTGTTAACCTCTGTAGATGTTAAATAAATGATTCCAAATAATTTGGATTCGTCTAAAAGAGCGATTTTCGGTTGTTTCTCATACGTGATAAACATTTTGTTTTTCTGACGGTCGAACCGTATTAAACAAACTAATTACCCTTATTAACAAAGATAAAGAGCACATGCGCAAGAATTCTCTCTGTTGCACTAGAGATGTTATTTCAATGAAGTAAGATACTGTGCTTTCTCTATTATTATCTTCTGTTAAGTTTATAAAGTTGATGAATGATGAGAAAATTCAAAAAAAGTTTATATGCTACTTGACCTGGAAGACGGATGGGTTTATGACCATGAACTACCATACCACGTAATCATACAGCGACAACCACATATATAACCGGGTGTAAAATATACAACTTGGCAACGCAAGAAAATAGACGCGAATTGCTATAAAGTACATTTATTGGTAATTTCTTATTAGACCTAATTGACACACCGGATGTACTAAATTCAATTAAAATAAAGGTTCCTAGTAGACAACTAAGATATCATGACTTCCTCCACTTAGATAGACACCGAACCAACTATAGCGATTAGTAACCAGTGAAGATGATGTCTAAGAGTTTCAATAAAATTAACTATTTGATTTTTGTTTAACTAAGATAATTTTGAAAGTAGATTAAGACAATTTTATGCCCCTCAGTGATTTAATTATTGTTACTTACTTGTTACTTTACCTTAATATTTCAAATTTTCAAATCCAAATCGGATTTATTTTATTTTGTATTTTTACATTAATATTTTTCAAGTCAAATTTGTAGATTTATTTATTTCAATGTAAATAAATAAATGATTATCTTGTCTGTACTCCCAATATCCAAAATCATCCTTAGCGTGAAGCACTGATAAAGTGCGATGAATCAATCATGCGGCACTGAAAAAACGCTTGTTAATTGAAACAAACCACCACTTTGTAGACTGTTTTTGCATTCGCAAGTAATTTTACCCCAATCGTTCTCACGTTTCCGAAATTGAAAAATCCTCTTAACCACTAAGCAACAAGGAGGCGCTGCTTAATGGATTTAGACCCTTCAGCTTCCACAGTTTTTATATTCTAAGGAAAACATTTACGTAGTACGCTCCCACAGTCGGGAGCTTTTCTTAACTGCGAGAACTTAGTTAGTCCGTTCTTTTGATTTGTTAAAAAGTATTCAATCTGGCCTTCATTTGACCTTAAGAACGAGCTTGAAGTTGAATTTCTACAACGGAACATCTTACATTACACTGCCAATGGACATGCTATGCACGCATTCTTATTTCCTTTATTATCAGTTGCTGCCCAGTTCAATATTATGATATCATGACCTCGTTCAAGGCACACGGAGAGCAGATCACAATTACAGACTTAAAACTCATTGGAGACATCATAAATTGAAGAGCAATTCGATTGGTTGCATCAGCCAAAGATATTTATTTGGATTGGCTTGAGAGTAATAACGTTTCGACCTATTTAATTCGAATAAGTTACTCACTCTTGCCTCTTCACTCCGCTCTCATTACAATTCAACTCTTTTTGGAGCAAATGATTTTGGTATATCTTACCTCGGGTTCATTCTTAAAAATCCCAATCCTTAAAGTGGTAAATACAGTACACATAAGTCTTACTTCGATTATTCCATTTAAAGTCCATCAATACTCAGCTACCTTCATTTCTTTTGGCACAATCACTAATTTCCAATAAAACTCCAAAGGTTCAAATTTCCGAACTCTCACGAGCGAAGGTTCTATTGATTGACTTTAAATCCCATTATATTATAGGTATTACATTATATTTTATGTTTAGGGTTTATCGGTTTAATTAACTTATATTATCTATGTATTACCAGTTTAGAAAAAGCGTTTCATTTTAGACTTACCTTTTAAATATGTAGTCGTACAGTGATTTTAACGTAGAAAATAAATGAACTCGTCTCCACAGTAAAGTTTTAGTTGGAACTATCGGTTTTTCAATTTGACTATTATTTGACATCACAACACATTTATAGTAGATAAGACATACTTCGAGATTAAAAGTTAACTTAATTTCCAAAAAAATTAATAAATAAAATATTTTATTCCCCAAATCCGGCTAACAAAATTATAACGACATTTTTAAAACGCACGCGTTTACTGTTCCACTCTTTACATGATAGTTCTATGTTTTGCAATTAGCTAAACCATCGAATCATAGTTTAAAAATGAATAATTACATCAGGCAATACTAAAAAAATCCATACGGCTTGTCGGCCATTTTCAATAATTAAAAATGACATTTCGCTTTCGTCGTATTTTTCTTTGAATGGCAGTAAAGTTTTTTTTATTTTATTTTATTTTAATTTAATTTCAAAGAAATTTACAATTAATAAGTTTGTGGTTTGAATCAAATAAGAAAAGTGAATAAATAGTTTTGTTACGCATTTGAATAATGTTTTTTCCTATGGTAATTATCTAAATTTGTTATTTGTGTTTGATTTTTCTTGCCCGAGATTTTTGCGTTTGGTGTAGTGTAGTGTGTTATGTAAATGAAAGCCTCGCTTCATTTTTTTCAAACACAAAAACTGAACCAAAGCAACAAAATATTTCGAGGCTTATCAATCAAGCTGTTTATATTTTTGTTTATATTTTGATTTTGCCCAATATGATGATTGTTAACACAAAAGAATTATTTGAAGGATTTTTTGCGTTTCCAGTTTGATGGACATGAAATTCAAGTAGCTCATACAGAAATTCAGCCTAGTAATATAGCGACGGAAGTTAAAGACCCGGTTATAAGTAACCTGCATAATAATACTCATCACATCACTAGCAATAATAATAGTAATAGTAATAATCATGTTAGGACAGAGACAAATTATTTGGAACACTACAAGAAGATAAAATGTACTCAATGCCGGAAGCGTTTCGATACCGAGGCCCAAATGCTGGCGCATCGCGAACGTCATATAATCGAATCGACATTTTCCTGTGGTGTGTGCCCCAAGAAATTCACAAGTCACAGCAGCTTGTGGAAACATATAAAATCGCATACGGGAGAACGGCCGTTTATATGTGAAATATGCCATAAGGGATTCACGCAATTGGCCAATTTACAGCGACATCATTTTGTTCATAATGGTAAGAATAGTAAACGAACGCTTTAATTTAAAACATTTAAAATTTAATTCGATTTATTCTAGGTTTGCGGCCGTACGAATGTCCAGTGTGCCAGAAACGATTCTCTCAACATGCCAATATGATCAAGCATCAATTACTTCATACAGGTATTTTAAAATTTTATATAAAATGAAAATCTTAAAACCATCTCATCTCGAGCGTAATTTAACCACCCAACATGTCGAATACAATGTTAAAACTAAATCGTTTCTAATTTTTTTATAAATAAAATGCCTCACGCTCATTTTTAATCTCCTGTTATTAAACTTTTTGTTTTTGTAGGTCTAAGACCATTTGAATGCCCCATTTGTCAAAAACGATTCACACAACATGCTAATATGATAAAACATCAAAGATCACATACAGGTATATATATACCCATTTTCACGCATTTTTAAAAAAATTCAGTAGCTAATAAAATTTATTATTTGTAATTCATATTTTTGTAGGACTCAGACCATACGAATGTCCAATATGTCAGAAACGCTTTACACAGCATGCCAACATGATTAAACATCAGAGATTACATACAGGTATTTTCACTTATTTAAAAACTTCGTTTATTATTTTTTTTTTTTAAATCAGTGATTCTTAACTTGTGTTCTCCGGAACACAGATATCATTTGGCCCAACGGACTACAATTATTTGATATAAAACGTAGCCTCAATTCAAATAAAACCGATCCAATCATATTTACTGAACCATAGTTCGCATACAGTAGGTTAAGAAACACTGATTCAAATTATATAAATGTCCGAGATTCGATTAAATTTAATAAATTCTGGCGTTAAAATAAAAATTTTATGTATTAATTAAAAAAAAAAAACTTGAATCCATGTACTTTTCTAGGACAAAGACCATACGAATGTCCTGTGTGTCAGAAAAGATTTACACAACATGCCAATATGATAAAACACCATCGTTTGCACACAGGTATTTCTGTTTACTTTTATATTTTTTAATTTATTTTTTATATTTTTTCACATAACCTTAAGGCAAATTAAATTTTACGTATTTACATTTCTTGCCAACTAAATTTACAACACTATTTTTAAATAATATTTTTTACAAAATATGAAAAAAATTAGAAACATCCGTGTTTAACATTGTATTCAGAAAAAGATAATAACTATTATTATTTAATTTTATGACCACATACAAAATTTTCTTTTTTAATTAATGCATATAATTTTTTGTAGGCCAAAGACCGTATGAATGTCCTGTGTGTCAAAAAAGATTTACACAACACGCAAATATGATAAAGCATCAACGGTTACACACAGGTATATCCAATTTAATTTGTTTTGCTAATTCTGTTTTGCTTAACGTAATTTGTACTCGTAATTAATTACACATTGTATTCGGCAAACTATTTTTGTTAAGTTTATTTATAAATTTGTTGCTTTTGTATATGTGTATGTGATTTAGAATATACTTAATAATACGAATATTCTCTTTATTACAGGTCAAAGGCCCTATGAATGTCCTGTGTGTCAAAAACGTTTTACTCAACATGCGAATATGATAAAACATCAGAGAGTGCACACAGGCGAAAAGCCATTTAAATGCAAAGTCTGTGATAAATCATTTGCTCAGAGAGCAAATTTAAAGAAACATGAAATGGTTCATACAGGTGTGCGACCTCATAGCTGTTCGATATGTTTTAGAACATATGCACAATCGGCTAATTTGAAAAAACATTTACTCGTTCACGAAAAGGAGCAGAAACAAGCGCGAGATTTTGTATTGTGAGTATGAATCAATTTTTTATTAATATTTTAATAATATTTTGTTACATAATTTCAATTTTTAATGTATCAGAAATATTTCCTCTTGTGTAGATATAAAATTTGTAACCTAACATTTTTAAGTGTGGGCTTGAGACATTAGAATTAAAAATGGTTGTTATTTTTTCGGTGAGGTTGATTTATGTGCAGTTCAATTGGACGTTAGATGAACTTTTAAATTGTAAATTATTTAGCATGTTTCCTTTCTAATCAATTACAGGGCTTTGAAGTTTGTAAGTTTAAATTATAAATTAATGGTCCACTTCTAAATAACAAACAAATCAGACACTAGTTTTTGAAATAACATCAAATTTATCATAAACTTGTATAAATTCTAAATTTTTATTCTCTGGCAATCGGAGCAATTTATCCTTAATGATAGTTGATTATTTTGGTTATGTTTTAATTTATATTTTCTTTGCTTTTAGAGTACCAAACTTTGGGGACGGGTTAATAGACCACGAAAGAAAGCAAAATAATACATGGTTTGTAAACAGTAGATTTTGAACTGTAGTTTAAGATTTTAAATGTCCCCTTTGGGGAATTTGAAATACATTTCTTGACATAATGGTTTAGTAATTAGGTTATCTCAATTATAACAGAGAATTCAAAATTCTTGTACGTAATTGGAATTTTTTTTTTCGTATCAATTATTTTTTTATTTCAGATTCCTATATAAATAATTTGTAGTAATAAAATATATTTTTTTTATATTCTACAAATGCAGACAACAAATAACGATTAGAAAGATAAACAGAAATATATTTTTTTTTATATTTTACAAATATAGAGTTAACAAATAATTGCTCGACAGCAAACGATCTTAATCTTAAAATTAATCTTCACTGCAAAAATTGAAAAAGCTCCTATGGAAGCTGCCACTTTTCGGTACACAGATGTCCATCATATTTCGCATGGATCTCCCAATTTATGAAAAAAGCTTTAGTATGATGTTTGATTACAAATAGCCAATCGACCTGGACTGGAGAGATGCCGAATTTTGATGAAATAAAGTTTTTTGTTATCAAAATTCGTTATTTAAGGTTAAATTTTAGAAAACAATCTGAACCAATTTTGTTTGAACCTTAATCTACAATTTTTTTTATTTTAATCGTTCTTTCGTAAATGCTTTATACTTTTCAAAATATGTATGCAAAAAACAGAGCAGCTCCTATGGTAGCTGCTACTTCCGGTGGACCAATTTCGGCCAAAAATCACAGAGATCTCAATTTGTTTTTTGTAAAAAAATGCAAAAACAATTTTTAGTTAAAAATCGTCATTTCCGCTTAAATTTTGGAAAACTGATTTGAACCGATATTGTTGAAAATTTAATTTAGAATCTTAGTTCATCGTCGCTTTTTTCATAAATAATATGCTTTTCAAACTACATATTTGCACAAAACGAAAAAGCTCATACGGACAGCTTCCGGACTTCGACTTTGAGCAAAATTCACTTGAGTCTAATAATTTGTGCAAGAAGCTTAAGTGGGAGGTTTTATCTTAATCAGTCAATTCGTCTTGGCAGTGCAGGGCCGAATTTTTGGCGAGTAATAGTTTTTTGGTAAAATTCATTTTCAGTTTGGGAAAACTGATTGAACAGGTGTTGTTGCAAATTTAATTTAGAATATTTTAGTCCATAATCGTTTTTCTTGTAAATGATATAATTTTCCAAGTATTTGCAAAAAACGAACAGCTCCTACGGAAACTGCCATTTCCGGTGAACTGAGTTCGGCCAAAAATAACTGGAATCTCCCAATTTGTGGAAAATGCTTTAAGTATGAAGTTTCACCGCAATCAATCCGTCTGGGCTGCACAGGGCTGTAATCAATCCATCTGGGATGGATGAGAACCAACAACATTTAATTTGCACGGCACCACACACACACCGATTTTTTTAAAACTATTTTTTTGACCGACGATATAGCGAATGGTAAATCTTCAAAAATCTTGAGGTCAAAATGATTACAAAACGATCTCGGTCGGTATTGTTGCAAATTTAATTTAGAATCTCTTAGTTCATAGTCGCTTTTCTCGTAACTGATACACTTTTCAAAATATTTGCAAAACACGGAAGGCTGCTATGGAAGCTGTCACTTCCGGTGGAACGATTACGGCCAAAATTCACGGATCTCCCAGTTTGTGGAAAAAGCTTAAGTATGAAGTTTCATCCCAAATAATCAATCCCTGTGTTTTGCCAAAAAAAAGTAATTTCTGCTTAAATTTTGGAAAAATGATCCGGACCGGTATTTTTGCAAATTTAATTTAGAATCGCTTAGTTCATAATTACTTTTCTCGCTCCCGAACTCGAAACCAATCAAATTTCGTGAAATACTTTATTTAGCCTACTAGTTCCACACTCGAGTTAAAATATTTTTAACTTTGTTGTTGTTTTAATACATTCAGTATGATACCATGGTATTTTTTCCGAACTAACTTCCAATGTCATGTATGCAGTCTAAATCTGCAAAAATCTCGATGTCAAAATTTTTCATGATTGCTATACTTTAGTTTACTACGTAAAAGTAAGTAATATTGGATTTAAAAATAAACGCAAATTTGCATTCGGTTTGGGACAGAAGCGATTTGCGGGAAACATTGAGGTTGGATGAGGTTAAATTATGGTATTTTCGATTGGAGCACAACGAATTCTGCGGACTATTTTTCAACACAAAATTAAAATCTTAAGGATGCTGCTCAATTATTTAAAATGTTTACGAAATATTAGGAAGTATTTCATTTTATATCCGCGAGTGGTGCTTATCGTACTTTACAATCGTCAATTTAGGCTTATTTTTTTACTATGGTATAGTGTTTATCAGAATAAACAATCTGTGCTAACTACATCCCGTGTTAGAAACGGCAATCGTGCATAACACAGTAAGCTCAAATTAGTATGATACGCACAAAAGACTCTTGGTTTAATAGCTTTTAAACCTGTCCTCCATTATCATTAGTTTTGTTTATTATGATAAAACAACCCGGTTCAAAATTATGCCGGTGTGCTCTACTTTTCATTGCACCTAAATGTCAAAAACAGCCGTGCTTTGATTCTTATTTGATATCTATCCAAATAAAATTGAAATTCAATTCTTCCCCAGTATAGATATTATAGGTCATATTTTGGCACAGATTAATAAAGCAAGCACCGAATCAGGCCTATGAAAATAAAGAGTGATTGAGAATTGTAGCTATTTTATTTTGATTGATTGGGAGCGCACGACCAAACTTTATGAGGCAAGATCTCCCGGATAGCCGGGCTCCATCGTACATCCCTTTTACATTTAACAAAACCGAAGGATAGGAAAGGTGAGTTAGTAATGACAGATTTGGCACGGTTACAGACATCTAATAAAGCCACTAGTTAGTATTTATTTGCACAAAACAGTACAATTTAGTTTCTCTTTAATTATAAGTAGAAATAAAACAATCTAATCTGGAATTAAAAATGATGATTAATGCAAATAATACACTAATTTATACTTTATTCTATAATTAGGATTAAGTAAAACAGCCACTCAGGATTCTTTAAGATGATAGATTTAAAAATGAGAAGTAGCACATTTCTAGAATCCTTAATATTAATAAATTTAATAAAGTATTAAATTACTAATTAAATCATGTAGGTGTTAATTAAATCATGAAAATAATTAAAACTATGTACATGATATTGTAACGGAGTTCTAATCACTAGAAGAAGGGATGCATGTCATTAAGAGTTACTGAGGGTATTGTTGTTCTTTAAAAGATACTTTAAATTAGCAACCTACCTAAGAAAAAATAAATTGTTAATTAATATTATAAAAATTTATTAGCGTAAGCTTTCCCGAAACTAAATTAAATAAATATTGAGAAATGCTAAGAAACTGGAAGATAACAAAATTAACTAGGTACTTAGATATTTCTAGATCCTAATTTTAGTAAATTCACCGCTATCTGTAATTCCAAAAACCATGAATAATGTGTCTGTTTCGAGTACCTGAAATTTAACTATTCAGTACCTGAAATCTAAACTAAATAAATTTTGAATACACAAGTACAAAATAGCATTTGGGCTTATTTGAAAGAAGGAGTGTAAGTCAATAACCCAGCGACCTTATCAGAACTAAACAAGACATTAAAAATGAAATTCTGGCCATAACATCTGAAACTTTGGGAAAAGTTATGGAAAATGTGTTAGAAAGAGCCCGAATGTGTCGCATAAAATGACCATCACTTGCGAGGGCGTAGTGAGAAGTTTGGTAAAATTGCAACAGAGGGCGCCACAATCGCAAATCGCAGATGTCGTGTGTCAATACCATCTATCACTAGACCAAATTAAAATTTTCAGGCAAATCTGTCATTTAGTTCAGTTTTAACATTGAAAACAGACAACCCATTGTTTTTTGCAAACATGGAAAAAAGTTAATTTCGTGTTAATTAAGCATTATTTTTTGCGTAGAAAACCCATTACGCAAACTTTTGTTTTGATAAATATTATGGGGACTCTTCACCATCGATTAAAATGATTCACAAGTGGTTTACTGATTTTCGTCCAATAATGGTTGACAAAATCCATGATACGGTATTGCAAGACCGCAGAGTGAAAGTGCGCGAGATAGCTGAGATAGTAGACATTTCAGATGAACGTGTGTGCAATATATTACACGAACATTTGAATATGAAAAAGCTATCCGCACGTTGGGTGCCGCGTTTGCTTACAATGGACCAAAACGCACATGTGTGACAATCACTATACACCGGAGACCAAAGAACAGTCTAAACAGTGGATTTCTAGTGGTGAATCTGCGCCGAAGAAGACAGGCGGTTTTATCGGCCAACAAGGTCATGGCACAGTTTTTTGGGATTCACGCGGCATAATCCACATCGATTACCTTCAAAAGAAAAGAAAGTCAACATTGAATATTACTGCAACTTATTGGACCGTTTCAACGACGTTTTGAAAGAAAAACGACCGCATTTGGCGAAGAAAAATTCCATCAAGACAATGCACGGGTGCACACGTGTTTAGCTGTCATGGCCAAAATCCATGAATTACGCTTCGAATTGCTTCCACATCGTAGGCTAAGCAGTAATTCGCTAGTACTACAAATACACGATATTATCCTATATATATAGACAATATTCCAATGTAAGTCGTCGCGACCTGATGAGAAGACTGATTTTTCAAATCAATAATCTCATTCGTTCGAAACTGATTGTTGGGATTCTTACAAATTTTCCATCTATGAGTCAAAAATTCAAATTTATCCGTGGTCCAGCGATAATGGACGAAAAAGTATGGAGTGGTTGGGAAGTTGATTGTGTATAAGTAGGTGTCGATTACCATAGTCGTTGTCCCTCAGATTTGACGCTAAATGGATGAATTTTCTATGATTATGTATTTAACTCGAGGGCACTGAAGATAGACCAATGTACGGAACAATCACAATAAAAACCATTACAATAGAAAAATAAAAGTAAAATGTAAATATAAATTCGTAAACACGAAAAGTTAGTTGTGAGAATGAAATATAGATGAAAAATTGAAAGAATCGATTTCGTAGGCTAAGCAGTAATTCGCTAGTACTACAAAAACATGATACTGTTCTATATATAACAACAACTTTATATATAGACAATATTCCAATGTAAGTAATACAACATCAGTCGTCGCGACCTGATGAGAAGATTGATTTTTGCAAATCAGTAATCTCATTCGTTCGAAACTGATTGTTGGGATTCTTACAAATTTTCCATCTATGAGTAAAAAATTCAAAACTAATGAGGAGATCATTGATGCGACAAACGCCTATTTTGAAGGGTTGGAGTAATCGTATTATTCGGAAGGGATCGAAAAATTGGAAAAACGTTGGACTAAGTGTATCGGGCTAAAAGGCGATTACGTTGAAAAATATTTTTTTTTTTGCCGAAAATATTCGTTGTTTCATTTTTATCAGACTTTTCACTCCGCCCTCGTATGTATGAAGTAGGCCAATATATGTTAGTTTATCGCCAGACTGAAATTCACAGTTGTTCTAGCGAGCTACATTAAATAAATCTTTTCCTTTAGAGCTTGTACGACTAGCTATTATTAGACTAGGGATTATTTGCATTAAAATCATTGCCTATGATAAAATTTGGTCTATGCGATTTAAAAAAGAACTGTAGTTTTATTTTTTTAACTGATGGCGTGAGAACAATAAACAACGGAGATACTGAAATCCCTATTATTGATTGATTCAACTTTTTTGGTTTTAAATTGCGTTTCTTCTGTTTCGATACCAGGTTCTTCGTAATGTTTAATATTATTCTTAATAATTACCATCCTTTCGAATGAAGTTTCTTTAGTAGCATTCGTTAACTGCTGTGTTATTTGCGAGTAGGATTCCCTATCTTCTCCTATGAACTGTGGTTATAGCGGCACTCTATAGTTGGAATCCTCTCTCTTGTAACGTTATTGAGGCAATTAGTGCGGTTTATTTTTTAATATTTGCAGTTGTGCCGCTACTTTGCATTCTCTGTAGTTGGCCGGGGCTTACCATTTACAGTTTAAACGCCTTGCAGGTTCGTTTCGGCTAACTGGTCAGTTTGTCTCGCGTTCTGTCTACTGGCACATTTTACCGATCTAATATCTCGCCCGCAATATCTTTGGATGTGGTTAAAGCTTTGGCATTTCTTGCATTGAGATATTAATCTCGTGTTCATTTTCATTGGTTCTATTTTAACTCTCAGATTGAGTATTGCCGTTTCTCGGTCGCCAGAGCCTCGTTGGTTGATTAGTAGGGAACACCACATGAAGGTGAGATGGTTCTAGTCCGACACCTCTTACATGGCATATGAAATATTTTCTTGATTTTAATTCTCACTTAATTTTTATTTACCGAATAATTTTTAATTACGTTTTTTCTTTTCAATTTTGCAGGGCCTATTATTTTTTTGGTTGGTTTACAGGAAAACACAAAAAATTAACACAAATTTGGAGGTGTAAGCATTTAAAATTATTAAGGGCGTTGTATTTCAATTGTAAAAAACTGACAATTAATCTATTTCATTTAATTAAGTTTACCAAACCATATTTAAGGTAATACTTTGTTTAGAGTCAAAACAAGTAATTTTTAGTTTTTAGACAATAGCCTTAAAGATATGATCAAATATCATTGACAGATTTTGCAAAAAGGTCAAGCGCTACGGAAAAACCCGAAAAGAACGTAATTCGGAGACTGTAACAGCTGATAAGTGCTTGTTTTATCTTAGAGATGAAATTTAGTTAATTTTGACCCAATTTATTCTTGTTTTTTAACTATAAAAATTAAAAGATCTATTTAAAATAGCACACAATTTCTAGTAGGAAAAATATGTTTGCTATTCAACGCCAGGGACACCACTATCACAAAATATTTTATTCTGTTTTTTAATAAAGATTTTTAATAAACTAAACCAGTTAAATTGATGAATAGCATCATAATGCAATCTTTCGAAAATGCCTTTCGTTTATTCGGATCCGAATTTCTAAATAGGCGCCCGTATACATTTTACGTAGGAAGGTGAAAAATGTTCGAAACATACTATATGACCGTACGTATAGTTATGCCAGATTTTTACCGGCTAAAAAATACATCTTTTCCATGGACCATCAATCGCCCGGAACTACAGTTTTGTATTATTTCGGGACGAGGGTTGCGGTATTCCACCTTCCAGCTTACTTATTCAGTTCTCCATTGCTTACTTCACTATTGGTTTGATCTTTCGCGCTGAAGACTTCGCAACCCCCTCATAATTTCTGATACGAAAGTACAAATGGCAGACCAGCACCCCTATTTGTTATTGTAATTGAATTTGTTTTCGTTGATAATTTTATTGACGAATAAAAACAATAATTGCAATTCTCAATAATAAATTAATACTTAATGCTATTTATTTGGTGTAAAAATTATTTTGGTAGGTGATGATAAGTTTCAAGTATTTTTTATGGTGTTTTTATAGTGTTCGGAGAGTTAACCGAAATAATTTTTTGTCATTATTTTTTAATATTTTTCATTTAATTTATTAATATTGAAAATGTTAATTACAAATCAAACTGTCATACGGAAACATCAATATTTCAAAATCAAAGCTTATGTTTTTCGTACTAATATAACCATAAAACAAAATTTCCCTGCTCATAAATACCAAATCATGTTCGAATCGGATTTATGATTCGATTGGTATTGTCATTCGAAACGGATTCGCAAATTCCCACTAGCAGTCACTGGAGGCTAGCATGCGTAATACTAAATTTTGCGGCGCCGGCCATTGCCCAATTCTATTTGCCAGTGTTTGTCTTGCTTCTTCAAATCACTGGCATTTGAAAAAAACAAGTTCCGCTTTATTCGGTAGACCCTTACAGCTCGGGCAATCAGGCATATCGTCGTGACCAAACCTGTGCAAAAAATAGGAACTGAAACAGCCGTACCCGTCAACGGCTGCGTTAAATAAAATTCGACTTCACTATGTTTCCGATTAAACCACACATTCTATTGTTGCCATTCAGCCATTACATCTGATCTTATAATTACGATTCTCCGAAGTTATTGTCGCAATCCCGGTATATATTTCGGTATATTTTTTGTCGCTCCACTGCCAGAAGAGCAATAGGAAGCTTTCCCACTATTACATAAGCCACATCATCTAATATAGTGCGAAACCCACAGATCACTCGTAGCACACACCGTCGATATACTGAATTCATGCTTCGAATGTCAGAGTTGTCCACATGAATGTAGATCGTTTATTGCTTTTCTCTGGTGGTGATTAGTATTGCCTCGGTTTTATGCTAGATAATGACTATGGATTTATTAGACATGTACTCTGTCTCGTCCTTAAATTTAGCCACAAAAACTATCGCTACGTCGAAGCTAGTCGAAGCCTACAACGTTTACTTCGACAAGCATCCGTTGTCGAAAAACCACATGGTACATAATATTCCACATTAATCGACTCAATACCGAGCGTTGTGAAAAATTCCCTCATTATTTTGTAGTTCTGAATACCTAAATCCGTATTATATTTTATGATTCTATATCGGAAATAATTTTTAACGATCTTAAAAGATATAGAACAGAACCCCGATTTGACCCAATGTCTCGCAACGCCATCTAGCTGAGTTGAACGGAATTTTCACCTTTCTGCCTTGTATTTTTGGTTACTAGCCGTATTTATCACCAGGTTAGTATCGATCGTTGAATGGGCTTTTCTAAAATCATATTGGTGTTGCGCAAGGTTTCTAGCTCTCTCGGCGGATTCCTAGAGTCTGTTGCAGATGATACGTTCTAATATATTTATCACTCATGGGATGCTCCATCATTTAAACAGCAGGTTACAAATCAAGAAATTTCGCAGGATTAATACGAACTGCTGTTTTAGTGTTATGTTTGGGATGTTATCTGGGCCCGGGGCCTTACATTTTCAATTATTGCACAAGCTCTCATCAATTCCCCTGTGCTAGGAATAAGGTAGAGACAATCCTAAACATCAAAATTGAACATGTTGGAGGTGTCAAATTTCTCCACATACTATCCTGTAAGGCCTACCACATGGATCTTGGTCAACCTCATTGCAAAGATTTGTCTGCGCCGGCTGCATTTGATAGCTGGTTCAGATCGAATCGAAACCTCTTGGATATATCCTCATTCCACCAGTAGGAAGACTGATGACGGTTATTTACCACTCTTCTAGGCATTGCTGCATCGCAGGCCCTAGTCACACATTCCATAAGTTGGCTGGCTTTGTTCTCGACGACACCCTCCAAGCTAACCTCATCCAATATTGTGGTCATGTTCCTTCGTTAGAATTCTTAGCCACCCAACAATACTTCCGTTTTGATCTGATCCTTTAACATTATGCAGGTTGAACACCACTTGATGGCATTTTAAAACCAATATTAAAATGTGTGTTAAATACATGTCTAAAATAACTCGGTTTGACTTGTAATTCCGGCGATGCAGTTAGAATATAATGTCGATACATTCGACTTATCGATAAATCGCCAGGTAAATACTGATTTAAGGAGGATTTCGATCGGCAATATTGCTTCTCTATGACTTTATATTTACTTATGTACATAATCACGGCTTGCTTTTTAGCGGAAAATTTGGCGGATACTCGATCTCCTACCCGATTTTCGTTAGGAGCAATTCCAGTACGAAAATGCCGCTGACACACTCCTTTCACTCTTTTTTCTGTTATTCTTAGGACATTACAAAATGCTGTCTTGCAAACTCTAAGCAGCTTACCATTATTCTTCTGTATATAATGTTGAATTCGGAAAGCTTTTGTAGGCCCATTATTTCGTCGATCCGTCTGTTTTGGAATATGTATTATTGTATTAGCAAGAATAAAAGCGTCTTGTTCAGCTTTCCACGATGATTCACAAAAGTTTTTATTAGTTTTAATTATACAAATTACTTCCTCGCAAATCTTGGCAACGAAACGTTACACCTTTATGCCGGTATACTGGTACCTTCGGAAGTCCTTCGAGTATTAGTCTAAACTTAATAAAAGTGTAAGTATCGGAATTTTAAATTAAAATAAGGATTATGACATTCTTACCTTATTTCTTTTTGCTTTTGTCGTATCCAATTTTCTTTATTTACAGCACGTTTTCTAGCCGTCTCACCTCTTTGCACTATATAAGGAATATCATTTTCCATTTTTCGTGTATCGACGAACGTATTACGTCCCGTACGGCAAAAATGAAACTGAATTACTAGTAGTACATACACGGATATAACAGTAATAACGGTTTTCCAGTTTTGGAAAACAGTGATTCTACATTTTATATCAAATTTGCGAAGTATGTTCGAAATATTCTCACTAAAAATTTTTACGTAATTTATACAGGGTGTCCGCCGGGAAGGTATACTACTTTGTTTGTTTATGATTTTTGATTAAATGAAAGAGAATGGATCTTATATTGATAAATGTTTTATTTAATGTCGGCAATTATGTATGGAATACAATATCAGATAAATGTCCGCCTCTGTTAGCCTCACAAATGCGAGCCCTTTTGAGCACATTTTTCATTACATTCTCACACATTTCACGCGGTATTTCTTTAATTTCCTCACGAATATTTTGTTTGAGTTGCTCAAGCGTTTCTGGTTTGTTTGCATAAGCCTTGCTTTTTAGATATCCCCACAAAAAGAAGTCCGGAGCAGTTAAATCAGGCGACCGTGGAGGCCAATCAACATCACCATTTTTTTAAATAACTTGTTGTGGAAAGAGTTCTCGCAGTAATTCCATTGTAATCCTGGCTGTATGCGATGTGGCACCGTCTTGTTGATACCACATGTTAATCAAGCCCAAAGTATGCAATTGTGGCGTTAAAAAGTTTTCAATCATATCACGATATCGCTGCCCAATCACAGTTACCGTTACGCCGTTTTCATTTTCAAAGAAGTAAGGTCCAGTGATTCCTCCTGACCAAATTGCACACCAGACTGTCACTTTTAATGGATGTAAAGGTGACTTATGAATAATGTGAGGCTTTTCCATTGCCCAGAACCGACTATTCTGTTTATTCACATATCCATTTAAATGAAAATGTGCCTCGTCACTCATTATGATTTTTTCATGAAAATCGGGGTTGTCATGGGCGAGGTGTAACATCCTATAATTTGCCACGTGTCTACTTCACGACTGTCAAGTATGAACTGTCAATACTAATATTCGCCTAAATGGCGGCAAAACAAAGTAGTATATCTTCCCGGCGGACACCCTGTAGATTTAAACATTTAATTTTCATTAGGAGACTGTACATTGTTCAAAACATTATTATTGCTATGTTGTACGTTATTGTGATGAATCGATCAATAAATTTTTTGATTAGAAATTTTGGATATTTGTTTTTAATCAAATAATCTAATAAATTTATTTGTATCAAAAGTATTATTTGTTGTTAATTTATTTTCACGATATATAAAATCATTATAAGCAGTGTTTATTAGTTGATTAAATGGATAAACACTATTAAGCTACCACAATTCTACCGTCACCTTTATGAATCAGCATAGTGGCTAAAACGGTATAGTTTACCATCTATTTATTTCTCTAAATTAAATTGCAAACCAAACCTGTTAGTATTAAAATGTGTTGAAATTTCATCAATCTGGTTTTCGGTAACACAACAATAAATCATCCACATATTCTTTAATAAATTGGATGTTAACATTCGTTGTAGCTAGACACAGTATCAATGAGCGTATCCATAACAATGTCTGCTACAATAGGATACAAAGGTAAGCCCATTGCAATTCATTGATTTGTTTATAAAAATGATTAAAAACATTAAAATATCCTGACTCCAGGCAAAATTCAAGCAAATCTAAAAAAATTCTTTGGATATCTTGTGCGTGGCACAATGAGTATCCAGCTGTTACACACACTCCAAAGCAAAATCTTGATTGATATTCATGAAAAGTGAAACCACGTCAAGGCTTATCATAAAATATCCTAATGGAACAATTTGTTGATTAATGAATTCAATCAAATTATGTATATGAATTTTGAACATTATATGTTAAATCGTATACCGCTTTTCAACAAATTTACCCAAAAATTTAGGCGATTTATACACGGGACTATTAATAAATGAGACACGTGGATAATTCGTTTTGTGTAAATTCGGTAGATCATAAAATTTCACTTCATCAATAAAACTTTCAGTGCGCAAATTTTTGATTCTCTTATTATTATGACTTTACAATGAGGATGTTGGATACTTGGATCTCTATTTAATCTTAGGTATATATATATATTCTGATCTTTGATCAATTCATTATTTTATCTTCATTTTCTGATCTAAGCATGATAAACGACGTGTTACCTTTATCTGCGGCCAGGTTAATAAGATTTCGTTTAATGTAATTGTCCAGTAATGTTTAATGTAAAAACGTTTGGACGTAAAATTATGAACAGCATTGCAAACTCGAAACCGAGCAACATCGCGGTGATGTTCATTTTCAATAGTTGAAATTACCGATTCAGATTGAGCATGAATTTTTGAAAGAGGCCCATCCAGTTTTTCAAAATAGGTAGATTATATTTCGGACCGAGATTGACAACATCTAACACGTCGCATGGAAAATCTACCCTATTACATAACGATCAATTTCCATACTTACAGTTTCCATATGAAAATTAACCAATCTCCTGAATATTCGGTTTTGGTTGGTGTAGAAATTTCCCAAGAAACATGCATCAACGTTTAAAATATGAATATCATTCTTGTATTTCACGATCTCACGGTGCAATTCTTTAACCTTCCAAAATGTTATTTCTATCTCCAGGTATAACAGTTTTCGTTTTAAATTAACCATAAAATTTCGGATTTTGTTATTAAATGACATACCTGGCTCAATGTTAATCAACAGACATTTCACATTATCAACTATGTTTCGGAAAAACAGCTTCCCTTACATACGTCGTGTAGTAAAATTTGCTAGTCTTCCATTTACGTTCATACATTTTTAAATATTTGCACATACGTTATCATCATATAGTTGTCCTATGTATTGTATGAATCCTTGTTCCTCTATTTCGTTATAAAATCTAAACTAGATGGCATTTAAAGCTAATATATAGCGGGTGGCCCATCTAGCGGGCATTTAAAGCTAATATATAGCGGGTGGCCCATCTAGCGTTTGCAATTTCAACTAACGGTTATTTCGAGTGTGACAACACTTACGTCATTCGTGTTGTGTAATGTTATGACAGAAAATTAGTTTAATATTTGACATTTACGAAATGGGTCGCTTTACGGTTGGGCAAAATTCGGAAATATGATAACTTACTCTGAAAGTGGTAAGTGTTCTATCCCAACTGTAAGAAATTTACGTGGAAAATTCAGTAGAAATGAATTGCTTACAAGGCAATTTGGGAACAATTTGTGAAGCGAATTCGTGAAATAGGATTGTTATTGGATAAACCAAAACGCGCACGTTCATTTAAAGCGCGTACAGCAGAGAACATTGCAGCTGTTGCTCAGAATGTGTTTGAGCATCCATCAACATCAACTTGCCATCGTGCTCAAGAATTGAACATTTCACGCAGTTCTGTGATAAAGGCCTCGGTATGAAGGTGTACAAAATTTAATTAGTGCAGGAGCTGAAGCAAAATGACCATCCGCAACGTTTTCGGTTCGCTAATTGGGTTGTGGAATTCTTGGAAGAAAATAAGCATTTTTACCAAAAAATGATATTTTTCGATGAAGCTCATTTTCACCTCGGAGGCTACGTCAACAACAAAATCGTTGCATTTGGGGCTCAGAAAACCCACACGTAATCATGGAGAAGCTAATGCATCTATAACGAGTGGCTGTTTGATGTGAATTGGCCAGCGGCATCATTTTCCAATTTTTTCAAAAATGAGCAAGGAGCCACGCTTGAAGAGCGTTACCGAGCCTTGATAAACGAGTTTTTGTTACCCAGAATTCAAGAGGAGGACACACACAACATTTGGTTTCAACAGAACGGCACAACTTGCCATACAGCAAACGCAACAATAGGTCTTTTGCAGTGTGCACAATGTCTTCGGGGATCGAATAATCAGCCGTAACGGAGATGTCAATTGGCCACCTCGCAGCTGCGATTTGACTCTGTTGGACTTTTTTTGTGAGGAGGCGTTAAGGATACGTGTTACGCTAACCATCCAGTGACTATCCAAGATTTGAAAGATCAAATCGAAATCGCCATTGATGAGAAAGAAGCCCATACAATCGAAAATGTTCTGAAAAATTGGGTTGACAGAATGGGGTATTGTAAAACCAGCCGTGGAAGTCATTTGAATGAAAGTGTGTTATGGGTCATCCTTTATTTTGGTAGGATGAGCCAATACAAAATATAGCTGATTACGATTTTATTATTAAATGTTTCAAGGGCAATAGTAGGCACCAAAATTAAGCGAAGGTTGTAAAGTTTTACCTTATTCGATTCATTAAACATGTTGTTATGAACGTACAAAATTACCACTTCATTATGGCTTGACGAATGAACTTATTCGATTTGGATCCGCACTTGCAACTTATTGGCGGAATATACAGTAACTCACATAATTGTTTAGATTTTATAGGAAGCTAACATTTTATTATATTAAAATAACAAGCGAATGATTAATTGCAGTCACAAAATTAATGACATCTAATGAAATATGTTTTAATTCGTTATTTATTAATTCGTAATTAAAAATGATATAGTAAATAGTTCAATTAGAAAAGAAAACTTTAAAATTTGTTTATTTTTAGTTCGATATAACAAATTGCTAGCGTTCTTATAAAATCTTCAATTTAAATTAACCAAAGATGAAAACTGTAACCGTGACACTAAATGTAATAAATTAAATTATATAAAGGATAGTTTAGCTTAACTCCTCTTTAATTGTTTAATTTTGTTTTGAAAAACTTTTTAGGGATGGGGTCTCGGACATCATTTAAATGATCTTTATTTGCCCTTCTTCAGGAAAATAAATACAGTTGATTCGATTCGTTGAATAATAATACGAATTTAATTTTTTTTTACCTTTATGACGAGTATACTCGACATTATACGAAAAAATTTCGTTGTGTTTCGACATAAACAGTTAAAGGGTTAATTAAAGTCATTGGAATTTGTTTGTAGGCTCCTTTTGTTCCATCTTATAGAGAGCTCCATCTTAGAGAGTACGTACAGTTTTTAAAAGGTTTAATTTCTAGTTTCTTAAAGTGGTCGGAGATAATATTTAGATATGTATTTATAAAATGATGTTTAAAGTAGAAATTAATAATGTTTTTTCTTTTTTCTATTTGCAGGACAAATTCTTGTACACAATGCCATAATGTAACTGATAAGACAGCATACGATGAACATTTACGAACATCCCATATACCTATGGGGTTAACTGCCATAAATTATTGTAGTCCAATAGCACATCCTATTCAGCACAATCCCCATGGTCCCCCACCCCCGCCTCCGCCCCATTTAGCACCCGTATTACATCCTAGCTTAACGCCATTAAATAATAGTAGTGGTATTAAATTAGAAAAACCGGCCGAAGTGAAAAAAGAACGCCCCGAACAGGAAGGAGCGGAAGAATCAAATTTATCGAACGGTGATATATCCGAGAATTATTCCAGAGTAAAGGTGTGATTAATGTATAATATATTATCTGCGGTCATGGAAGCATTAAATAACAAATAATAATATTAAATAGCTACAAACTAAAAACATTAACGACAATTAACAAAAATAAATAATACAAAAAAAATATTTAATACTAACTTTAATCCATAATAACAAAAAATTGTATATAAAAAAATATTAACATTATACAAGTATTTATATAATCATTTTTATATTATTAATCCCTATCTTATTTTTTTCTTTTGTATATATTTTATTTACAATTTTTTCTTTTATATTGGGATTACAAAAAATTCGATGTACCTTCATTTCCATTTTCAATGTTTTAACATTTAAATAATTTATATTATTTTTAAAATTGTAACGTCTTCCGTTGGTTGTTGAAAATCGAAATGTACGGATCAGTGAAAAAAATCTAAATTAACAACACAAAACAAATTAATTAAATAAAACTAAATAAGTTATATAAACAAAACTTAATGCATGGCAAGATATATTTATAATGTAATAGCTAAAAAAAATATTAATTTTGAGATATGCTATCTAACCATACTAACATAATTATTATGGTGGCTGTATATGTTTCAGTAAATGTTATAAACAAAAAAATTTATGTTATATATATAATATATATTTTAGAAAATTTATCTTCAATTTATTATTATTTTTAATTTAAAAAAAATGATGAAATTTTAATTAAAAATTCAATCAGGTCATTTTACGTTTGTTTCGAAAACAAAAAATTAAAACTGAAATTGTAATTGCTTATAAAAACAAATTATATTATATAATATTTGAACCAAAAATAATTTTAATTAGCTCTGTGATTTAAACCATAGTTAAAATATGATTTTGATATTCTATTTAAAAAAACAAGTTAATTATAATATGATGATATTTTAGGAGTATAAATTATAAATATATAAAAATACGATATTCGATAGTTTTTTGATTAGATTACTAAATAAAATATATAAAACCATGATTAATTTAGGCGACGTTAAATTAGATGATACTTAAAAACAGTTTAAAATATTCTAATTTATTCAAGAATAAAATCTATAGTACAAAAAAAATAAAAGTTTATTTTAGTCTTCAAATTGTAGTGAATATTTTTATTACTGAAACATTTATTAAAATTATATAAAAATTAATTAGTTAGCGATCATATAATTTTGAATCGGATTTCTAATATTTTTAATATCGTATCTTTCTCTCTATATAAATAGTTTTAATTAGAAAAAATTTGCGCGCGTTACAAAAATAAATTTTCTAAATTTTGGTTTGGGCTAATTTTATTATAAAATGTTGTATACATATTAATTTATATTCATATTGCTAAAATATTAATAATTTTTTATTATTTGCTATATTGATACATAATATACAGATTCTTCAAAACTGCAGTGTGGCGGCCACCATTCCGACTATGGTCAGTGTAAGTACATTTTTTTTTTAAATATATCTTAGTTCTGTTGGTGATGGATATAACCATTTACTGTAAATTAAAGGTCTTTATTTAAAGCTAACATAATTGTAGTTCTTTAATAAATCTGCAGAAGTGTGTAGAGTAACAGATATTTAATTTTAAGTATTATAACTTTACTAAAGTACAATTTGAATAAAAATCCAAACTTAAAGCAAGCATGTGGATGAAGCATCCAAAGTAAAGAAAATTTCAAGACAAGGGCTAGTTCAACTTATGCACTGATCTTTTATTTAATGATTGCTGGATTAACGTCCTATAATAATCTTGATGATCATGATAATTGGGGAATGCGAAAGACGTGAGTCTAACGAGGTGGCAGATCTCCCGTAGACATTCTTGGGCAATTATTTAATTTAACTAGACGTGCAGTTTTGCGATATCTTTAGGAAATGATGTTACACGTCAAACAATTCACTGTTACTCGATAATGTACAATAGTTCCTTTGCCGAAACTGCAATTTCTATATGATCATTGATGATTAGCAGAATAATGTTCCATTTTGTTTTCGAACAGTTCTATTCGCTTTAAATAGGTTTGAATTGCGAATTTCCACGTATCCTAATTCTCACAACCTTTTAATTTTTCGATTAATGGGAAATTATTAGTCGCCCTCTTACCATAATTCTTACACCACAAACTCGCCGGTTTTTTTTTTATTTGTGGAATACAAACGTTTTGCTTTACTTTATATTATTATTATTTAATATCTGGGCCCATAACCTGATGAAATGTAATATTTAAGAGACGACAAAACAAAACACGTGTCAGTTGCTGATAGAATCTAATGAACAAGGATCGAGAGGAAAAATTTATTATAGGTACATACTTGAATGCAAACAATTACGTATTAGGTTTAACTATTTCAGCAGAACCACTCCATAAAGTGTCTCTGTAAATGCTGCTGTAATTCTGTTGAAAATATAACAATAGAAAATATACAAGTGTGTCCTGCAAAGTGCAAAGCTATATTCCGCGATAGTTATTTCAATTAAACCGATCTCTCTGTTTATGTATTTTTCATATTTGATAACGCGTTTCGCACTTTATCGAAACACGAAGTTGTTGTGCTAATCTTTCCGAATAGATATCGACTGATGCAAAGGTTTTAGAATATAGAATCTCTCTGTTTAAAAGTGACGAGAAATAATTTTACCACAGTTCGGATTCTCCTGAATAATTGCGAATATGGTTGCTACGTGGGTTGAAGACCGAGCGATGTCTTTTTGTGAATATCATCTATATCTTAAATTGGTATTTTCGATTTTCGACACTGGTTGTTTTTGTCATTCACGTTGCACCCCTAGACGATGTGTCACTGCCTTGTTGGTTGGGACAACAATTATTGAAGATGTTTGAATTAAAACAATTCTCTTCAAGCCAGATATGCTCCATTGTTTTTCCAGATTTATTTATACATCAATTTTGCGAACTCAGCATAAAATTTTCAGCCAAGCCAAACATATTTCCATCCACTCCAAATGTAATAATGTTAACTTTGAGAGTTTCATATTTTTTCGGCCTTCCGCCTTATGCAACGCACGGTAAACTGATAACAATAGCAAAATAGTATCGGAACCAATTCCAATCTCCATTTTATTTGGAATTACGTTTTTATTTAAAACTTCTATATTTAATATTTAAAATTTCAATACTAGAAGTAGTCAAAGAAGAAGAAAAAAAATCAAAGTCTTCATCCATCGTATGATTTTCACGTGTATTTAATGATTCGCTTATGTTGAAGGTATATGCTAGTTACAACATAGAGCTAGCTCGATGGTGCGTGCGCATAGTCCGGTGGTATTTGATGCCAAGTTTAGGGAGTCTGGATTGATGGTGGCCGATTTGTGAATTCAACAGTTTTTAAATTGTCTTGTAGAAGTTTTGCTTAAAACACTTTTGAGGTGGTCTTAAAAGTGTTTTTGATATGTTTTAATTTCATCGTCGGTGAAGTAAATCTTTGGCAACCTTGATTAAAAAATACTTATTTCCAACAGTGTTATTAAATCGAGCTTCTGTTGACAAAGCTGATCGAAGAGTTGGTAGAGGCGCTCTATATATTCATGTTTAAGATTAATACATTCCTTGTTTCAAATTTTCAATAATTATTCTAATTTCGTGGCCAAGGTCCTTATTATCAATCCCAGAAAACTCCTATATCTAAGACTCTTGTTAAGGTTTCATAACAATTTATTTTCTTTGTTGGATTGTTAACCAAACGCAAACCACCTGTAGGGCCCCTGAAAGGCCACAGTCAGCTCGTTTTTTTCACGGCATAGTTGTCGGTGGCCACAGCAAGAAGACGTTACGAACCTACCTAATAGAAAAACTCCGTATTTACATCCCAAACAATTTTTGGCTCTATCAGTAATTTACTAGTTAGTTTTCAGAATTTTTGTTTTGAAATTATGGGTAATCTGTTTTGATTAAATTTTTTTCTGTAATATAAAATTTAAATATTTAAAACCAAACAAAACTAGGCGCGAGATTATGGATTTAACTTCATTATTGCGAACAACAAATTTTAGTCTATTGTTGTTGTATTCGATCGAGCTTGCACAACTTCTCCAAGTTTGATAGCTAATAACAAAATATAAAAAGGATGTCGGGAAAAGGAAACGACTAAGCACGAGTTTTCCATAATATATATTGAATTTCAAAGAACTAGAAGAAAACCAGAGATGCTTATCTGCACAACTTACCTTTATTTTAGTAAAGAATACTAAGATAACAAATGCTGGTTGCCACAAGAATACATATATGGTACAGTGTGCCTGACACCGATATTTGTTTTGTCTAAATTACCGACTAACTAAATTGATGGTTAGTTGATACCAGTTATTGATAAATGTCTCTAAGGTTCATAAATTAAAATGTAAAAATAAAATATTTATTTCAAAACCGAAAACTAGAAAGAGATTGAAAATTTTTAATTAATTTAGCGAATTTTAATTAAACATCAGACGTGGTTTGTTTAGTGCCCTCTATGAACGACTGGTTTGAACTAGCAATCAATTTAATTAGTCAGAAATTTAGGCCAAAAAACTCGGTATCAGACTGACATTAATAGTCTAAAATATATTTAGAATTACATTTTATTTTTATAAATTTTCTATGTATATGAATTACAATACATTTACATATTTTCCCGGATTATAATTTAAAAATCTAGATTTTGGTTTAACTTGTTTACATGAATCAAAAATCAATGAGCAGTATTCCTAAGGATCCTTCACTTCCCATAATTGCCAATCGTTTCGAAATAAAATTTGAAAATACCTACTCCAAGCGGTAAATAGTGCGGTAAAAGTTTTTATTTACTTGAACTTTTCAGTTTTTTTTAATTATCTTAATTAAAAAAATTGAAAAAGTTCCAAGAATTTTTAATATTTTTTCTTTGAATTTAGCCACGACCACAATTTAGAAAATTCAAAAATTTTAACCTGTTAAATCCTGTACAACAGCTATTATAAAATTTGATCTAGTATTTAGTCTAGATTACAAGGAATCACAATTTCAATCAAATTAAAATTTAATATTACTTAATTAAAAAAATATATTTGATTTAAAAACTTTCAAATAACCGAACTATTGAAGATGAATTTTTAATGCAAAATTATAATTAATAAAACGAAAATGATTATTATAAATTAAATTATTTATCATTTAAAACAAAAATATATTTAAAATCGAACAAAATTACAAAAATTGATATAAAATCTTAATTAATTAAATTAAAAAACCATATATTATTATATTAATTTATAATTATTTATTTGTTGAATGTTAAAATATATATATTTTATTGGTAGCATGTAAATTAAAATAAAACAAATAAATTATATTAACAAATTACTAATTTATTAGTTTCTCTGTTTTATTATTATTGCATATAAATTAAATGTTTTTGTAATATACAAAATGATATTAATTATATATGAATTTATATGTAATATATAATATAAATAAATAATTTTATTGTAATTATATTTTCATTGCAGAGTGGGGCACCGCAAATTCAATTTATCTATGATACATCAAAGAGGATATATCCTCCGCCTCCGCCTACACCAATCTATACTGAAACGACGACCCATCTTCAAATTTAATTTTTAATTATTAATTTTTTTATTATTATTATTTTATTACCTATATGAGAATATATGAATAATATGACTTTTATTTTTTATTAGATTTAACAAAAAAAATTATTAATTCAATTCAAACACGAACAAGCAACAAAAATATATTGAAATTATTTTACATTCATTAGTTTATAGAAATATATAAATAATATTATTATTATTACTGATTAAATAATAAACATTTTAAAAAATGATATAAATATTATATTATATTGTTAGGCCATCCAAAATAGCCAAATTATTAAAAGCAAAACTATTTTTTACTATTATGATTATGTATTAGTTTTATGCATGATATGTCATGTCATCCTTTTTTGGATGTATTCGTAGATATTATTTTATGTATGATAATTATTATTATTATTATTTTTATTATCATAACACGTCGATTGGGTTTTGCAGAATATTCCGTTGGCTTCCATGATACTCATTATCACACATCACGAAAAAATTAATTTAAGTTTCGGCAGATTACTTTCCATAAATTCAATAAAATTTGGAATTGCTATATCTTATAACTTATACTTAACTCTTATATCTTATATCCGCCTTAATATTTTTATTAAGGCGGATTTGGGGTTATTGTTTCAATATTTGCATGTGCATCTTTAATTTAAAATAGGGTTCGAACAATTATTTAGCAGATTTACAACTGTTGCTTGTTAACCTGACAGCTATTGAACACGATGATGAGAACCATTCCATGTCTATAGGCCAACAGATTAGATCGTGAGCATGTCAGGAATTCAGCAATTTTATATATTTCTCAACAACCTATCGCAACAGTAGAATTTGCTTAAAATTATTTACTAAAGAGTAAACTGTTGTACTCTAAATAAAGTACTTTACATGAAAGTCATTCAAATGCTGTCAATAATATCCAATAAAAACCTCGTAACGCTTGTCCAACAAGTCTCCCAGAAATAACCGACGTTCTACCCTATAATTGAACGCATGTTTACTCCACAAATTTGATTTGACTTAGCTGATTGATTTGAATACCTTGATATTCTATATTTTTCAAGTACGGCTAGTTAAATTTTATTTTGCACCTCAGCGATCACGAATTACATCTAATAAATCAATGGTTTCTAAACAAATAAATGTTTCGCTCTGTCCTGAATAAGTCTAGATTTAGAAGTAAAATATTTTAGTTTAACAATATGTTTATAATTTCTTCCTTCATTTCTTGAAGCAAATCCTTCGGGTTTCTCGAATAACCCAAATATTCGAATTCGGATTCCCTCAGAAATTGATCGAATCCGCGAATATCAATTGATTGATTTGCATTGAGCAACATTTTAAATGTATCTGATTGGCAGGTCTATGTAGATACCTATTCTAAGAAAACTTATTGGTATTTGGCTTAGAAGTATAGTCAGTAGGTAGTTTATGAAAATAGTTCATTCAAGTTTTTATCTTCATTTTCAAAACTAAAAAATTTAGCTTTGGAAATGATGTCGATGAGACATCGAAAGCTCAGCAATTAAATTGTTTTATTTTATTTAAAATAAAAAACGAGCTCTAAACCAATAAAAAATTTAT
Source organism: Nephrotoma guestfalica (assembly GCA_963691935.1). Lineage (NCBI taxonomy): Eukaryota > Metazoa > Arthropoda > Insecta > Diptera > Tipulidae > Nephrotoma > Nephrotoma guestfalica. Next base: position 252,160,791 of record OY829915.1, read on the forward strand.
TTAAATATTTATTTATTATTGGCTCAATATTTAATTTTTAATTAGATTTAAATGTCTGTTCCCTCAAATTCCAGTGACCGCTAGTTTAATAAATAAGTATGGTTTATCTTTGTCGTCATATTAGAGCGTAAATTCGATCTAAGAAAATCTCGCTTATTTTCTAAAATAATTTCACCATAATTGTACTCTTTTACAAAAAATTTTAAATTTAGATAAGGGAAATTTAAATTTCCTTATTGTTATTGTTAATAAAGCCTCATTTCCATATCTTATCTCTAAATTTCATAACACACAGCAATTTAAAATCTAAGTATTTATGGTTATTTTCATAAGCGACGCGAGCGCGACGATAGAATGTATCAACCAGAAAAGAATTTTATTTCCGATTCCTAAGAGATATTATCCTCGGCCCCTATTATGAAATTATTCGATATCAAAAAAATTTGCCCTATGAATAAATTTTATTGTTATCTACTTGAATTTTATATTTCGACTATTTATTTAAAATTTGGTCTTAATTATTATTTTTGTAAAAATATTGTTTAGGTATAATAAAAACTACGCTTCGATATTGACGTCAAAAAACTTTACGATGTAAGTTTTATTAAATAATTTATATTTAAATTGATTAGGAAATTACTTAGTGAAAACTACTTCCAATTTCGGTAAATCCGCTAGAAACTACTTTCATAATATGAGTGGCTCGAGCCGAATTTTTTACAATATCGAAATGTAAAAATTTAATATAATATGAAATAGGGAATTGAAGAAGAATTTACTTATAATTTATGTTTAAATTATTATTTCTGATCTATATCGAAACTGGCAGGGATAATTGTTCCCAATTTAATTTTGTGTTCAAAAAATGACCACTTAACTGTTTTCCTTAGTTATATGTAAATTATTCCCTCAATTCCTCAATTAAGTTTAAAAAAAAACAAATTGACTCTAAATAAATAATAATGACGCATTACCGCATAATATTTTCAAGTGTTTACGAATTTAACTTACAGTATTCTCAAATCGTACTAAAGATATTTAAAGGCAACGAACTAAAACACAATTAGGCTTAATATTCAAAATTTTAACCGAGTCTTAGTTTAGAATAATTTTTGAAATTCATCCTACTTCCCTTCGCCTAACTACGGAGACGTATTAGCGAATTTAACTTACACTTACAGCGGAATATGGCTTCGAAAATTTTCACGGGAGGGTTCAATAAACACGCTGGCAATATAGAAGCCGACAATACCCTTAGTAGGAGCTTAGTGGTTCTAAAGGTTAGCTGAGGGATTATAAAATTATTGGTGTTTTGAATTAGATTTAGATTAGATTAGAAGACCGCCTATAAATTAAAAGCTTTTAATTTAAACAGTTTGTTATTTGTATCATATTAAAACTTTTAGAAAACAAACATACAATTTTAGATTCCCGGATTGGCCACGTTTTCAATGAATTATGGCCCATTTTTGAATTATGGCTTGTGATTGTGTCATTATTTAACCGCTAATGCGTGAATTCAAAAATTATTGACAGAATTGAATCTTTACTAAAGCGCGCTTATGATTTCTCAGAATTGAACCACACTTATATTTTACACCACTTAAAATAGGCTCCGAGAGAGGGCTGGTTGAAAAATAAATTAAATTTTAACATATTATTGACGCCTGGGGCCTATTCTTAAAATCTTTCAAAATTCCTCATTCGAAATTTAGTTTGTTTTAGAATTTTGTATATTATACGAATTTTTCACCGGTTATTTTAACCAGTTTTCTAAATTTGTTTGTTTAGTTTACTAATAATCGGTTTACTTTGGTAATATTACAACTTAATTGTGGAATAAATCCGGATCTATTTACTCAGTCGGAAGTTTTCTCGTATTAGAAAAAAATTAAGAAACACGCAAACAAATTTAAAAAATATTGTTAGGGTGGTATTCACACCAGATGCATATTGCGAATGCGAGTAATTTTATTCGCAAAATGAATGTAACAAAAAATCAATCACATGATAGTTTTATGTAAACGCGCGGATACCACTTTCCGTATGATTTTCATATTGAACAAACTCGAAAATTTATCGTTAAAATGGAAATATAAATAATTCGCATATAAACTTGCGAATTTATGTATAACCAAATTTATAGCAATTTATAGATGTATAGCCAAATTTTTTTGTTGCATATGCTAAAGGAATTATCATTCGTCCTTCCCAGTGAAACATTTATTTATTCAAGTTCTCGTTAATTTATACTTTAGGGAATAAACTGACTGGCATTCGAAATTCGCGTTTTTTGTGAATATTGACTGTAGTCGGTGAAAAATTCGAATAGTACAGAGAATTATAAAGCAAATTACATTTATGTATTTCAAATGAGAAAATTTCCCCCGATTTCAAGAATAGTTCCCTGATGTCGATTGTTGCGACTAAATTGCTTACCAAAATAAATTTGTGTTTGCACCATTCATTTACAGATGGCACAAGGGATGCTGCGTTTCATATTGATTTCTCAATTATTTATATTTCTAGAGGCCTCAACCGATTTTCATTCACCCCATGATTGACGTGTCGATATCAATCGACTTCACAGTACTGCCACTCTAAAAGTCTAATAAAACCAGGTTTCAATAAAAAAAAATTTCAATCAAATTAAGTTCAATAATTTCTAGTCGTGAGCTAAATTTTTATCGACAAGAAATGGCGATATTTGATAAACTTGCATGACAAAGTCTATATCGACACGACAATTAGAACAGGGACAATTGTTTCTGTCTTTTCACAGAAACTTCAACCAATTATTAATTTTGAATTGATGAGTATACATGAAGACTGTAGATTTGGTCTGTTAAGGTACCAAATTTTGCGGTTCTCGAATGCGTTAAATCGTAGGTATATATACTGTATGTCTTACGAGTGGAGAGTGGTAAGATTCTCAGTGTGTAACCAATTGGTGCTTATTAATACCTTGGTAAGCCGAATGTTGTGCCAAATAGATCCTAACCATAAACCACCAAAATGACTCGTGTTTAAAGTGTTAAACCACAGAAATTTTGATTCCAACACACAAAATATAAATTATTCTAACTTACGATACGAATTATAAAGTCCTCATAGAAAAACTGGTGACGCTAATTATACAAGAATTCATATCGTATTTTATGAAAATTTCGTGAAAATTGATACAATTTATCCAAAAAATCAAAATAAATGAGCGATTCGTACAAATACAACTTTCGTATGAAACGTCTACTTTATAAGGATTCTAATTTGTTATTACAAAAATACAGTTCATCTAAAAAAGTTCATCTAACAAATTGATTTCCTTTGCTAGAGCGATTCGCAGCAATCCATACATAAGTTTCCATACCATTCCTTTGGTATCTGCGCGGTTTAGTTTCCATTTTTGTCTATTTACATGCTAAATTCATAAAAAGACGCATTTTCGCAAAAATTTGCTTTAGGCGCAAAATTTCAATAGCTATTTTTGTTCTCATTTTAGGTCTGACCTAAATAGCTTTTCTAACCGAATATTTATTTTAAATTTTCCGTTATTAAATTATAGAAGTTCTGGATATGGATGCTAAGATTTTATTTTTGGCTTAACACTTGCAAAGATTCAAACTCGACACAACAATTATTGAATTCGTAACATTTCCTGCAGCGGGAATCAAAAATTTCATATCAAATACTCTAGAAAACATCAAAGAATTAATTTAAAATCCCCAAACCATCTTGCTGTTCAAACATAATTCGTTAATTTGAATTGCCGTAAATATACTTTTTACTGGCGAGCTGGTTTTGTAACAAGGAAGTGAACTGAAAAGTTGTATTGTGCTCCGGTCGCCTCTATGGGCGACATTTATTCTGAATTATGATATCCTCTTACATGCCGATTCTTACGCAGTCAATAACTAAAAAAACTTTAAAAAATGATGAAGCCAGTCTTAAGTCTTAACGACAGAAGCCCAAGTTTTGATAAATCTACATGGTGGTTTACAAGAGTTGTATGAAGTTCCTTGGCGAGGTGGTTTTATTTTTCTATTTAAAGCCCAAATAGAAATTAATTTATGACAGCGTATTTGCCGTAAGGAAATTATCAATCTTAACGATTTCTTATTTTCAAACATATTGCTCACGACCTCGAAATAATAATAATATCCATAAATTACAACGATCTAATTTGAATCTGGTCTATTAGCATATTAGTGAATGCCTAAAGGAGGTACTTACCATATGTCGTTCCTTTTAGATTAGCACGTGCAAAAAACCCAACTAAATTTATCTCACTGTGGTAATCTCACTGAATCTGCTTTTAACACGATTTATCGAAGGCACTTGGCGAAACACACTTACACTTAATAAACACATTTTTGTAACACTTGTTTTTTTTGTTTCGCAAACAATTGTTTAATGTAAAACAATGTGTTTATTAAGTGCCACTGAATCTGGTTGAATCTCACTGCATCATTAAACAATAATATGTCAACGGGAAGCCGCACACAAAAACTCAATCAGCGTTAACGCGTTTAATTCCAATTAGTATTTTGTTCCATTTATGATTTGAAACAAAAGGTAGAAAGTTCAAAATAAGAAAACGATACTCAATCAATGTTGGTTTTTCAATTTAATTCTCGTTTTAAATTAATACATAAAAAGTCAAATCAAATTTTTGTGTTTATAATTTTGTAATTTTTTTTTTTCGTTGAGTTCTCTCTTCGATTGAATCCAACCAATCAGTGCCAAAATTTTATTAAAATAGAAATTAGAAGACTCCATTATTATAAATAATAATTTTATATTTTTTAACAAATTATTACTTTTTTTCTCAGATACTGATTTAATTAAGTTTTTCATCCATTTTTTTTGTTTTTAGGTAGGATATAATATTATATATAAAATGTATATATAAATACATATTTAGAAAAGTCTTGAGATAAAAAACAAATTATATATGTGATTTAATAAATTCGAAAATAAAATAAATACAAAACAAAATTTAAGGAAAGCTTACCAGTTTTTATTTTGTTTAATTTTTTTAAGTTTTTTTTTAAATAAATTTTTGTTGTACTTAAAATTAATTTATTCAATTTTTTTCTCATTTTTCCAACTTTTGTTTTCTTTTAAATTATAATTTAATTTAAATTATTTTAATCGTGTTTTTTGTTTTTAATATAATTACAACTTAGAGTCCTAAATTAATTAATTTCTTCTTCTCTTTCATTCAATTTTTAATTAAATATTATGCATCGGTGGCAGGAAAGAAATCCTTAAGTAATGTAGTGCGCCTCTTCTCGGCAATATCCATTTGATTTTCTAAATCACCGCGATCGGTTGTTTCAGTACGTTCTATTTTCCATGATAAATTTTCAATTTCAGCTTCTAATTGAGCCTGGAATATAATTAAAATATAAGGTAAGTCAAATTATGGATAATAATTTTTTTTATTTGGAATTCAGTTATTGAAAAATATTAAGGAAAAACCCCGAAAACTACTATAGATGAACAAAGGAAAATTTAAAAGGTCGAAACATAAGAGAGGACTTCAATAAGTTCGGTAAATCTATATGAAATAACGACAAATTTTATTCAATAATTTTTTATTTTTCAACATAATCTCCATTCACACCAATGCAAATATTACACCTGTCAATTAATTTCTACAAACCATAAAAATAAAATGATTTTCATAAAATTTTAGCCTCTTTAATTTTTTTCAATTTTGTAAAAGGGAAATAATCACATGGGCCAGGACTATTAAGAGGCATGTCGAAATAGACATTTGTTTCGGCAATAACTGCCATGTTTCATGACACCCATTCATTCGGATCAGTTCAAATTTGATGGAAATCTGATCCAAATTTTGATTTGAAATCTAGTAAGCGCCTTTGTGTAGTTTCACGAAACATAAACTGAACCAGATCAGATCAAGCTTCAAGAAACACTCATAATATCTTCATTTGAGTAAAATCTTTGACCAAGTTTAGCAACAGATAATAATCGCAGAGCTCCAAATCTGGAGAGAATACAATTCGTAGTCAATGTGGTTAAGGTTTTAATTTCTCTGTGAGCCGGTGCATTATCTTGATAACACAGGAGTTTTTCTTCGCTAAATGTGGGCGTTTGGCCTTGGATGCAGCACCGAAGCGATCCAGTAATTCACTGTAATATTCCGCAGAGATTGTTTTTCCATGTTCCAGAGAGTCAATATGAATTATACCATTATGCCAGCCGATTAATGGTGTTTGGGCGCTTCGGTGCACTACAACCAGCTTCCACCCATTGTTTTGCACAAAAACTTCCACTTATTGAACATGTCCAGATTATGTGGGAATGGGAAACATCAACTCTTATCATCACATTAGGTCTCGCATGTTCAAACGTTTACCATCTTAGCAATCTCACACACCTTCAATTTACGATCAGTCATCAGCCACCAAACGGATATGCATTGTGGTGCAGAGGGGTAGAGGGGTCAGGTAATAAAAGCCATATTATTGATTGATTTGACCATGTCGATTTTGCTTGATATCATTTTTCAATTTATACAAAACTTTATACAATAATCCTCAGTGTCCCAAAAAAATGTTGGATTTGACATTATGGTTTGCAGATGGTTGAATTTTAAATTTTTTGGTGGTTTCATACTAACTCTGAATCTACTGAGTTCACATTTCATCACCGACGACTAACTGGTTTATAAATTGTACAGGAACGTCACCACTTATTTCTAAAATTACGTTAGAACCTTCCACTCGATATTTTGTTGGTCAATATTCGGAGAACCAAACCTGCAGTAATTTTTGACAGCTTCAGAAGATTGTGTAAAATAGTGCTAATACTGCCAATAGATAAATTTAATATCACACTTAATTTTGAATTGGAGGTCGTCTCTCCTCCATTATAAGAAAGATCCACGGTTAAATTGATTTTTTCGTTAAAAACAGCCGGAAGACCGGCAAATTCCGCTACTGAGGTCATCTTCCAGTGACTCTCTAACTTGTTCCAATATACGGACCCACTTCGTTGATGTTTTATAAAAAGGACTAGATTCTCCTTAATCATTTTTCATTCGTCTTTCGATATCCATAGAAGTATTATTTTGCTTTACAAGGAATTTATTCACAGCACGATGTTCAATATTTTTCATTTCTCTATGGTTTCAAACACGAATCACTCACATAAATTAAATGAAACAATTAATGTTCATGAAATTTATTTTTGTCGGTAGATTAGACAGATGATAAAAAAACACAAAAATTCTAATACCAAAATTCTAATTTCATAAAGCTTTACCGAACTTACATGACACATTAAAAACACCCACTCGTACTTTTTTCTTGGTTAACACCGAAAATAAAACCCGAGACCTTCGAATAACATAAATCACTCTGACACGTTCGTGCTTGTTTGCAACCATGAAAAAGGGCAATAACGGTCAGTAATTCAATTCCTATCTTTGGATAGGAAGAGCAGCCGGGCCGTCCGAATTACTTGACTACGAAGGATATGGACCCATAAAATCCATGATATGACAACCTTGGAGCACTTCTTGGACATGTTTAAGCGCAATTCTTAAGAATTGTGTCGGCTTTTCGTGACTGTTGACGAAACATGAACGCTTCCATCGGCCGGAAAGGTTATGGCTACCGTTTTTTGGGGGATTTGCAAGTCATCATCTGCACCGACTATTTAGAGAAGAAGGGGACCGATTAGGGAGAAGAAGAGGACCGATTAGACGCTGGTGATCCATTTGGTAAAATTAGGTGGTCGCGAATTACTACGAATTGGGGCGTCATTGGCGTGAAAAAAGGGCTATGCGGAAAGCGGTTCATGTTATCATTAGACTACGTATGAAGTTGAAATGAGACTTTATCGATAAATAAATAAAACAAAAATTAGTTATCCTTCCCTAACACTTATCGTTATCATACAGCCCTCTTAAATGAAACTCCCCACTCAAGCACATATAGCCATGGAAGACTAATATTAACTTACAGTTGTAACGGAAGGACTGTTGAGGAAAATAACCAATTAATCAAAATAAAGCTCACTCAACAAATGTAAGTAAGACAATATACAAGATCCGATATATTCCCTTAACACCCGTAAAATGGGTGCAATAGATTCTATGGTTTACTGGGAATAAATGATACGAGGTAATAAATCAATTAAATTGATCATTTGTAGTGTGTATAAATACAGTAGGACATGTTATTCTCATGGTCTCCGAAAAGTCTGACACGGAAGATGCCATATGTGTGACACTTTGTAAGTCGATAGCTCCTGTCAAGAAATGAACGTTTAAAGAAAAGTTTTTCCACGCAGCACGATGTGCTAAAGAAAATTCACTATCAGAAGCCATTGTCAATGATTTCCAATTTAACGTATTTCTTTTTAAACGTTTCTAACTTGACAGGGAACTTCCTCGTCCAAAGTGTTACGAGTAAACTCACCTTCGCTTTGATAAAGGAACCCAACCGTGTCATTCGTGAGCCACTCGCAAGATACCTTTATACCATAGGTGTGGGTAAAAATATGCGATAAATGTTTGCCAAGTACACTTGGCAAACTACCAAGTACACTAACTAGTACACTAAAAAACCTAAACGGTCGTAGTGGTTAGTTGAACTGACCATCAAACGGACCAGAGTTCATAAGCCAAGAAGTGTTACCAAATATAAACAGAAAATCTGGTCCATGCGCAAAAAACCGTTACTAAATGACGTATCCTAATAAATCAATTTAAAGTAGCTTAGAGGCATTTATTTTGTTTGTAAAGAAATTGAACGTAGGCAAACCCCAAGTGCTACTGGCACAATACATACTCAAGTAAAACACTTTAACAAAAAAGTAGCCCCGATGACAATCATCTTGATGAAGTAAAAATTGAAGTGCCATCCCAAAGTAAAAGGGGTTTTACTAAGAAAGTTTCCTTGATGTAGGTAAAGAAAGTTGAAGTTTCTCAAGAAAGTACCGTAGCTGAAATACACAAGGCGTGATGGCGTCCATGACCCAAGTATGCGCTGAGCGGGATAAGGAAAAACGAGATAACTTCTCGCTAAAATTAAAGCGTACAAGATAATCTCAAACAACGCAGTAAATGTACTGATTGAAGCCGTTTCAATTAATGTAGGTATTATTTTGTGATCGAATCACAAATCGTAAAATATGAAAACAAGATGTTAGATCGAGAGTGGTTGGTTCTATGAATTCAAAATAGATCGAATATATCTTTATACAGCTATTCATAAAAAGTCAAGGACTACTTATTAGTATGAATGAAACCAGTCAACAGACGGTCTCACTACTTATAGTTACGTGCCAAACATAGCAGACGACTGACATCTCTTAGTTCTCCTTTTATGCAAACGTTAACGGACATTGAAAAATTCTCAGCCTTTATGCATAAATTGACACGAAGTGCTACAGTCAGAAACAGTTACAGAAACTTCCAATGAATGGAAGCAAATTATATAACTGGAATTTATCATAATAAATTATATCAGAGGATTCAATATACTCTGTGACATTTTTTTGAGCGCGAGACGATTGGACCCGATATCCATCGAAAAATAAACTCAGGCTTTGATCTTTAAAGATCTGGGAAATGTTTCAAAAATTTTGGCGCCGGGTTTTTCTACCAATAGCCGTTTCAATTCTTTATAAATAAGGGCCCGGCGGAATGTAAAGCGTGAGTTTTCACGGATGTTTAGAGAATAAGACTAATATCGAAGTAAATATATGAAGAACAAACGGGTAACCTGCTTCCAACTTTTGAGCCAATCTTTACTTTGCTGCTTTTATTTGAAAATAAACAATGATATTCGGACCTCTCATCAAAGACGTATCCCTTTCAATTTTATTTTTAAAATACTTCCTTTGAAATTTTATTGCCATATGTAATCAAGGAGATTCTTTGAAAGAATTAACAATCCATCGGCTGCCACTAAACCTTTTGAGATATTGATAAAGATTCATTAATAGCCGATTTGATTCCTTCTTTGAAAATTTTACGTTGCGCTAACAAATCACCCAGGGGATAGTTACATCGTTCCTCTGAACAAAGAGGCCAACAGTTTGACTTAAGATCAACTAAGCAAGACCGAATAAATTAACTTCGAGAGTCAAAAAATTGAAATAGAATCGATGTTAGTGGAGCACCCAGGCATCCTGCGCCAGCATTAACAACACAAGATATCCAAACATTCAAAAATACTTGAATTATTTAAGAATTGAGGGTTTGGTACGAACAAACATAGTTCAGTTTTTAAATAAGCTTCCGTATTTCCAAAAACGGTTAAAAACAGTGAGATCTGTGAGGATTAATTTTGTAGGTTATTGTGTAATGGTTAAAATAGTACGTAGTGCTTATTTCACACATTCGACACACATTTATCCTTAAATACAAGGGGGGCCGAATTTTATCGATCAGGCGTTTTTTGCCATACCAACATTTTTATATTTCTTCTATCAACATTTATTTTGTTGAGGGAAAAATCCGAACTTGAATAAAATAATAAGATGTGTTCCGGATCGAATCTTTAATAAAGAATTCTAAAATTCTACTTTTTAAAGCTATCTAACCTACCCATAATTATTTACCAAACATACAATAGTTGCCAATTTATACTCTTTGACGTCGGCACAATTGAGTTTCAGGGTCGCGGAATATTTCTTTATTTCTTGACTGTTATTTTATATTCACCATTTCAAACCCAATTCGTTCTATGAGATTGAGTATCTTGTAAAAATGTAAACGAACCTTTATAATCCTTTTGAGAGCAAAAGCTTCTAACCCGTGGCTAATCCTTAAACGATTTTCATTCTAAAGGCAATAAACTTAATAAAAGTACAAATATTTTAATTTGTGAGTCCGCTCTAGCCAGAAGAGTTCCTGAGATCTTTGGAATGAATTGTTAGTTGTATCCTAGACCTTCAATCAGAAAAACTTCTTAGAATTAGCTGTATTGCAGTTCGTTCCAAAATTGATAAGTTGCATATTGATCCTGAAATTGCAGAGCAAGCATTCTAATTTTATTGTTGGTGATCTTTAGCTACTAGCTTAACGACAAAGAGTAATTACTTAGGCCAATATGCAGAAGTTATTATTAAAAAATACCTTCGTAAGTATATTCTGACGAATTAACTGAATCGAGAAAATATCTTAATCATAATAAAACATCGCTATTCAGAATATGAGCAACCTAACCCATCTTGCTATACTTTTGAGAAAGTAAATTATAATAATAAATCATTTAAGAAATCATTCCCAAACCCAGATAGTCATATAAGCTAGCGGGTAATGAATTAAATTATTTCTCAATTTACCAATTTTATTAAAACCCGACAAACAAACGAAATGAAAACTTAATTGGCTTTGAACCGACAACCAACAATTACAACTAAACAGAAGTTAAATGCAACGCACATCACTATAATTAACTCATCACTCATTCCCATTTTTCCATATGGAAAAACAAAGCTATAATTAAATTAAATTTACGATGACCTGACGACAATCTAAATATCACATAATGGAAATATGAAAAAATTACTCAAGGGAAAAGGAAAACAAAAAATAAACATACCTGCATAAATAAGAACAAAAGCCATGTACTCACCTGTTGATATTCGAATAACTCCTTCCGTGAACCTGGTTCCATATAATACGCATAAGGATAGGTGTACTGCAACGTATATCGGCATTTCGCTAAAAGGCTGGCCGCATTAAACAAATATTGCCAATCGATCCATGTACCCAAACCATGCATCACTTTATCATTTATTCTAGATTTTAATCGATCGAGCGTTTGTTGCTCTAATTGCAGCGATTTCGAATGATTCTCCCACCGTTCGTAATAGTGAAGATATTTTTTAAGTGCTTCACGTGCCTGTGCATGAACCGATTCGTGTGCAATATTTGGGTTTTCTTTGTACCGTGAACACTCATAGTATTCCGAGCCATGATTTTTCCAATCACCCAGGCACATCCAACAAAAATCATGTTTACAGTTATAACATTGCATATGATTACATCCACCGTTCTTCTCTATACAGATATGACATTTGGGACAATCTTTTGTATGGGCACTTATATAGTTAGCGGTTTCGCTATCGTCGGCACATTTTGTTAACCATTTCTTGATAACTTGGCAATCAGTCGGTGCATGATAGTCGGTACCACACTTAAAGCAGAACACCGTTTTACATGAATTGCAAACGGCACGTTTTGGTGTTAAATCTTGGCTACGTAAAATTATTTCACAATTAGGTCCCGGGCAAAATCTCAATTCCGGATGCGATCGCACATAATCGGCGAACGCAAATGATTGATATTTATCGCGCAGCACCGGCCGATTTAATAAACCTAATACAAATACTTCAGGAACACGGACATCACATTTTGGTGCCATACAACCGATTGTCGTTGAAATTCCTTGACTAATTTGAATTTCAAAATGAGTTGACCAACAATCCTTGCAGAAATTATGACCGCACGTTAAACAACTAAATTTGTCGGGGGCTTTAGACGTTACGCACACGGGACATTCGCTTCGATAAATTTGCGGCTGACCATTTGGAGATTTCACGCGGGCACTAACCAGTAAATTATTTGCATTATCACGATATTTTTCCACAATATCCGTTGTATTCCATCGATGCTCGTGTAATAATACTTTGGCCAGGGAAGGTGTGATTTGTAATTTGTTGCTTAATTGTTCGACCGATTCATTTAGCAGCTTCTCAATCTCCTCGACGTTCAAACATTCGTAGATAAAATATTCCGGATCTGATTTTTTCGGATCAATTTGTTCTATATCACAATCTTCTAAGCCTAGCAATAAAGACACAAAGAGACATGAAAATATAAAACGAAAATGTTATTAGAATGTATTACTTTATCAATATTTTCAAGGAAAGAGGAAAATAAAGAAAAACTATTTTTTCCATTTGACTAATTTTGTAACGAGACGAGATTGGTACTACTCTGTTTGTTGGTGGAATTGGTGTGGCACGAAACATATATGAAACGCAATGGAAAAGAGGATTAATTAGATCACGAAACCTTACCAACCCAGCATAAACGTGAAAAATAATATATAATATTTATCAGGGTTTTGGTCTTGGACAATGACATTGATGGTCATTTACATTGGTCATAATATTCTTAATTGGTGAACCAAAATAAAATTCAATGTCACGTTGTAGTCATATTTTCAATTTTGGATTATACAACGATGACGAAAGCATAAAATCTGCAAAGAGTAAGATGTTGCCGGCCAAATAAGTAAATTCGTTTGAGCCTTTATGAATAGGGACTTGTAAGATGGAGCCAATTAGCTTCGAATGGGATATAGCTTCCGGGAAATTGGAAATCGGATAAAATTCAAACATGCTTTTATATTGGCCGTGTTCATGATCCTCCACACTTAATCTCATACATTTCGTGTGTATCGAACACGAAGGCCGTACGATTTATTAAGGTTATTTCCACAGAAAAACAATATAATCGACAAGTATACGTCATATTGAATAAATTAAACGTAAACTGTTCAAAGTTCCTAACGAAAACCAAGAAAAGATTAGAAATATTAATTCCTGAAACACGGAACATAAAAAATTCGAGGAAGTGAGTTTATCAACTTATCATCAATACCAAATGTGTGACCACACCAACCACCAATCTCATTTTACCAAAAAATCGACATCTCCAACATAAATCGCGAAAAACCAAAAAACAAATTATCCGCACACCGCAATTGGCTCTCTGTCCCCCCTTCATCCGTGTTTACCTGTATTATAATAATCATCATCTTCACATTCATTATCAGAATAATCCATATCGGAATCTGCTGACATTTTATATTATTGCAATTTATTATTTTCAAGCTAATATACTTTTTTATTAAACAAAGTTTACGTTTTCAATTAAACAGAAAAACTAAATTTTTGCACTTTTTCTACAAAATTTTTTTCTCATCGTTTACGAGCACCCCACAAAGAGCTGTCACATTTATATTTATTTTATTGCTTAGATTTCGACTCTGCTACATTTTAAATCTAAACAAGTTTTAATTACTAATAAAACACATATTTGCACACAATTTAATCTATTAGAATTAAAATAAACTATACAAAACAAGAAACTTTGGAAGGAAAACAAAATTTTTTTTGTATATTTTTTGTGCAATACGCTCGAACGAAATTTTTTATTTTGACACCTAAACAACTCGAGGTTTTTTTATCGACGATACAGGGGGCTTGTTTACATAACAATGAAGTTAGCCGCAGTTTCAGTTATGATGGTGAATATGGTGAATATAGATTATTTTTAATTGTATTTTGTAGTAAATTATACACCATTTACATGCGACCAACATTTTTCTTCAAAATGAAAAAGATATAACATTGACTTTTTGCACATGAGAGACAAGAAAATAAATATATCCAAACAAAATTTTGCAGAAAACTTTTTGAGCCACTATGCCAAAACCACTATAAAAATGAAAATGTGGCCATATAATATATTCGATCCGAGTATTTTTATGGCAACAATTTTAAAATTAACAAAAAATTATATTATAATTATAAATGTTAAGGATTCATAATAAATACAGACACCATTTAGATAAAAACGTAAATTTCGCATTTGAATTAATTAAAAATAAATTAATAATTTTCCTATAAAAAAAATTATGGCATTACTATATAGGTTATTTCTATCTCGCATTTACCTGCAAAAATTTGCAGCAGAAAACAATTTTCTACATATAAATGCCGCTTAAAGTTTGTTTTGATTAGTAGTAAAATCGAATTCTGTCAACTTTATCGAGGTTATAAGTAGCAGCAAAGAGCAGTAAATTGAAGCTGCTGAGTGTGGAATCTATTGATGCTGCGACAGAATCAACTTCATTCAATATAATTTATTTAAATTTAAATTTTTCTATTAAAATTACAAAATATTTAATTTATTTATTGGAAATAAATATATTTATAATCAAACCAATGATTTTGTATTATTACATAAGCGAATAAGCTAATATTTAAATTTTCTGCTCGCTGCTCGCTGCTGCTGCTTGGTGTGTTTCATCCTTAAGGATGAAGCAGCAGTGAGTAGCAAATTTAATATTAGCTTATTCGCTTATATAATGATACAAAATCATAAATTGAGCATAAATATAGGCATTTCCAAAGAAATAAATCAAATATTTTCTAGTTTTAATAGAAAATTTTTAATTTGAATAAATTATATTAAATGAAGAAGTTGAATCTGTCGCGGCATCAATAGGTTCCTCATTCAGCAGTATCAATTTACTGCTCTTTGCTGCTACTCATAACCTCGATAAATGAACACAATTTTATTTTCTAACTAAAACAAAACAATCTGCTGTGCTACTTGGTGTGCACGTCCATATGCAGCCGTTAGTGTGGATGGTTTGGAATATGTTGCGCTGCTCTTGTCGTGTTTTATACTTTAGGCTGTGTCCCAACAAATACCTATTTGTAGAATCTAACTTAATCAAAATTGATTTTTATAACTATCACATATATTTAAATACATTTTTTCAAAGCTCAAAAATTACAATAAAATTAGATTTTTATGGAAGAAAAAGACAGAAAATACGTCACCTCGCCAGCATACTTATTTGAATTAGTTAGGTTCCACAAATAAATATTCGTTTCGGACGTGTGTTAAGGCTGTGAATTAATGGTAATTTCGTTAGAAATGTAAGGCAATGAAAAGTTACCCGGATTCAGCTGTCAGGGTCAGGGTTAAAAACTTACAGAAGATGTGTTTTCAGGATAAAAATTTGACATAACATGTTTTTTCGCAAGAAAAACACTCGTAAAAGTTGTCCAGGCCCGCCCCCTCCCCACCGACTTATTTCAAACTTATTGACTTGTTTGACGCCATCTTGAATAAGTCGGTCAAGCCATCCCAAATCATTTTGCTGACTTATTTTGACAGTTATAGCAAACAATAAATAATTTAGCAATAATTTGCTATTAAACAAAAAAATGTACAAAATTAAACAATTTATTTTAATGAATTATTTAATAAATAAAAACATAAAAGTGTGGCTTGAATTATTAAAAGACGAAGAAAATTTAGTATTTTCCTTTATGTATTCCAATACACTTTGTGTTTTTATTGGGCAGTAGTGATGAGCTACGTAATGACGTCGAAGGAATAAGTGATTCGTTTATCGAATTATTATTTTCTTCAAAATAACGTTCGAGCTCCGTATTATACTGTATTATATCTTCCAACTCGTCATTGACAATGAAAGTACCACTTTCTATAATATCAGCAGGCGAAATATTATGTTTTGTACACATAAATTCGTTGATTTTATTGAAAAGTATCCAATTTGATGAATTTATTGACGATGGTGAAATTCCTGTTTTCGTATCTTTCAGATTTTTCTACACATCTAGTAGGTTGTTCCATTTTTGGGAATATTCCCGTGACGTGCGGTTTGAGAGCCCGCTGCTGGATTTTTATATCAGCCTTAAATAAACACAATTTGATTATAATTACATACATTTTATTTGACTGAAAAATGTTACTCCCAGATAACATGGTATTGACCAGATTTGTTTTTAAATTCGTTGTAAAAAGCTGCTCGTGCATCTATAAGAAGAATTAGAAACTGTGTTATAAATGAGTGCGTTCTTTTGGCAAAAGCTGATAAAAAATATCGTGATATTTTTTATCATTTTTGTCCGACTGAACACTAGGAATGTGAGACAATGTTGTGAGATATAATTGTGTGCAATTTTACTACGGAAATAGTTATTTTTAAAATTCGGTTAATTTAATTCGATGTGTTTATTAAACTGGATTAAGCCTATTTATTTAAAACTATTCAACAAGTCAGCAGCAACAGTTTTCTGTACATCATCTGGACGAAAAAAACAAAACTTTTTAGAACAAATATAAAAAAAAATTAACACTAAATGAAAAATTATATAAGATAAAATATTTTTGGTAAAATAAAATTTAAAATCAAAAACTTACAATTATATAAAACAAACAAAATTTTGTTTTCTATATATACATATACTAAAAAAAATTGTATCGAAAACTCGACCAAAAAATGACAATATAAAACTGTTATGAAAAAAAATTGAATTTATACTAGATAGAAAACAGATATTGATTTCATTGAAAACTAAACATTTTTCGATTATAACTTAAAACCGCAAAAATAAAAAGTCTTAGATAAAAAACATTGACATTGAAAAACGTATAACATAACGACGTACAAAAGATAGAGAAGTTCAATAAAAGATCCATGTAAATGTAATAAAAAATATAATTATATTAAAGAAAAACAATTAGGAAAAAACGAAAAATATTTACAATAAATGATTGTTAGTATTATGTAAACTCGAACAATCAGATTGTTTGTTTATTGCCATACCCCCATTTTTCTTAATATGGATCATTTCTAAAAACCTTCTAGTTAAACAATTTGTCTCATTTTCTAGAACTTCAGCATTATCGGAAAATAAATCATGTTTAGTGTCATGTAAATGTACAGAAAGATCTAATTGCGATCTAATTTATTTAGTGTAATATTTTGTGCATCTTTTGACAAAGTCTGGTACTAAAATCATTTTTTGTTAATTTTTCTTTTTATACTTGTTGTAAAATGTTTTAGTTTTTTTCGTAATGATGATGCACAGGAAAACTTGTTGCGAGACGACGACTTAATAGGCTTAATCTAATTAAAAAAAAAACCGCATTTTAAGAAAAATTAAAAGCCCAATGAGGCGAATGAATTACGAATAAGAAGTAAGAGGTTTGTTACAGTATAATTATATTTATGTATAGGGTGTTTTTTTAAGAGGTTGCCGATTTTTTTTTTGAATAAAACACATATAAAATTATGAAATGACCAAAATTTTTTTTTATTTGGTAGATAATTTTTTGGCATTTAACATTTAAACACAATTTCTGGCATATGGCTACCACGACTATTTTTCACAAATGTCATTCTTGAGGTCCAATTTTCCAGCACTTTTTCAAGCATTTGAGGGCGTATGTCAGCAATGACACGTTGAATATTGGTTTCCAAAGCGTCAATCGATTGAGGTTTATCCACATAAACCAATGACTTCACGTATCCCCACAAAAAGTAATCGAGTGGCGTCAAATCGCACGAACGCGGAGGCCAATTCACCGGACCATTTCTCGAAATAATGTTGTCGTTGAAAGTTTCTTTCAATAAGTCGATTGTTTCACGTGCTGTATGGCAAGTGGCACCATCTTGTTGAAACCACATTTCATCCATATCCATATCTTCAAGATTTGACAACAAAAACTCATTTAACATGGTTCTGTATCGATTTCCATTCACGGTAACGCGTCGTCCTTCCTCATTTTTAAAGAAATATGGACCGATGATCCCACCAGCCCATAGACCGCACCAAACAGTACATTTATCAGGATGCATTGGTAATTCTTGAACGGCGTGTGGATTATCTTTGCTCCAAATGCGACAATTTTGTTTGTTGACGTATCCATTTAACCAAAAATGCGCCTCACCACTGAAGAGAATTTTACGGTAAAAAAATGGATCTTCGTTCAATTGATTTAACGACCAATCACTGAATTCACGGCGCAAACGATGGTCGTGTGGCTTTAATTCTTGCACCAATTGAATTTTGTATGGCACCAAACCCAAATCTTTACGTAAAATTTTCCATAAAGTCGATGGACAAAGTCCAATTTGCTGAGCACGACGACGAATCGATAAATTGTCGTTTTCTTCGACACTGGCCTCAACGACAGCAATATTTTCTTCTGTACGAACTCTTCTCATTCTTGTCGGTGGCTTGGCATCCAAAAGAGTGAATGTAGACCGAAATTTGGTAATTACGTTCTTTATGGTGGTCTCTGACGGACGATTATGTGCACCATAAAATTCACGAAGTGCTCTATAAACATTTTTAATTGAACACTGATTTTGAAAATAAATTTCCACGATTTGAAAACGTTGTTCTGGAGTTAACCTATTCATAATGATTTGCCAAACAATACTGAGTAGAAATGCCACTTTGAGCTGTCAAAACAACTGTCATAAAATAAAACGACATCTATCGGAAAAACAAACCTCCTAAAAAAACACCCTTTATAAGGAAACATAAATCGAGAACCACAAACCTAGACGACGTAAACCGCGACCATGGTGTATACAGCCCTAAAATTGCTGCAATAATTTTAGTTTTAATTTTTATCGCATTTCTAAACTAAATTTAGCACCAAATTATAATTCTCAATGAATAAATACAATCTCTGTGTAATTAAATTTTACACCAAATTTAGTTTTAATTCAACATTTGAATAAAATCGTACTGCAATAATTTATAGAAGTTTAATTCACCCCTAGTTTAAATAGACAAGCCACGCATGCATTTAACAGAGATAAAACATCATAACATTGTATTGTTCATGAGAACGAGAACGAGAGGGCCTATTTCAACTTTCCTAATGTTATTTTTGTTACACAAGAGCATTGGATGAAAAAGGATAGTCGTATAGCGTAGTCAAGTTGTCATTTGAAGTATTTGCCGTTCAAGACACATTAAAAAAAGTTTGTGAAGAATTTTTCACCCATATTGGTGGTGAAAATTTTGGAAATTATAAAAGAAAACTGTTGTACCTTGTAGAGCCTACAGAATGGTGGAGTTAAGTGGTAAATCAGATCCGTATCAACATGGATTTCCAAATGTGGTGTTCATTGTTCCAGCGATTATTGTGATCGGCCTATCAGGTAAATATATGTCTGCTTTACTTATCCAGCTCTTTGTATGCATGTTGAACAGTTTATCTTTGTAGATAAATAGAGAATTACGCGACTAATGGATACGTAAGATCGAGTGGTGAGATCGGTTTTGTCGATTGACGTGGCAGCTTTATGAAGCTGGACGTGGAACATTCGTTTATTGAGTGTAGAAGAAAATTTGTGATGTGGAACAATTTGATCATATTTGTTTGCCTATGATTAGATTGGTCAATGAAATCAGGTGTGCCTTTAAGAATAGAAATGCTTCAATAAATTATTGTAGATAGCTAAACCACGCATTCAATCGCTAATTATGCTGCACCCAGGATATTTTTTGTTGTGCTACAAAAATTCTTAATTTCGATGTTCAAACAATAGGATCAAATTTGTCGAAACTCGTTTTAATTATGATAAATTCACAGAATTTATTTTATATTCAAATTGGGGTTCGATTCTCGAGACATTCTTGTTATTCTTTTTTTATTGTTCTTGCGGCTTTCTTTTGGAATACCTATTAATATTAAAATCCGGGCATTCGGCATCGGTCCCGTTCGCAATATGCATACAATTTTTAATAGTTAAAAGTCCTATTTCAGAATCTTTTGTAATAGACAATTTGTCTTACTGAAACACTAAATTCAAGGTTGGAACCAAGAATTGATAAAAACATCAAAAACAGGCTGGCTTATAATTAAAAAAACCTCTGCATGTTTATACTACCTAATCTGAGAATTAACACCGGCGAACTATGACCAGAAAAAATGTAATATTGGCAAAATTGCTTTCATAAATTTATTTATTTAAAATACGTAGCATCTCAATAATTATTTTCTGTGATATATGATCACAACATTTAAATTTACTTAGCTAATCTAAATTTATTAAATTAATCAGCAAAATTTGTTGCTGGTGTTTTTATAAAAATTGATAATAGCATTATATCAACCTCTGCTTAAAGAAGTATATTCAAATTTAGTTGATTTAAATTAGTCTAAGATTAAGAATGTCCGAAGAAATTCCAAATGAAGATATCTTTTTGGGTGACCTGGAAAATTTTCAACCATCCGATATGGATGGCATAAATCTTGATTGGCTCGACCAAATGGGTGTACCGCGTGAAAAACTACTAGAAATGTTTGAAAAACTTAACGTTGATCCTAACAATCCAGATCTGTTTAAGAATTTTGACCAGTACCAAAAGAAAATGGCGGTTGGAAGTGTACCATATTTATCACTTGGACCACGAGTCGATACGTTGCTTATCATATTTGTTTCATTACTGTTGGCATCGATATTTGGTAAGTGTGCTGCCAACAAATCACTCATTTGATTACGATTATTTAATGTGTTATCATTAGGTTTTCTTAAGTAAACACAAATTATTAAATTGTCTTATCAACATGCTGTTGTATAATCAATTTGCCTATTCATTCAGGTGTAATTTTATAGATTATGCTAGGTAATTTGGATTTGAACGTGGCAAATAAATATAAAGTGTAGTTTAGTAGTTAAAAATGGAAGATCAACTAGTAAATGCTGGTATAAATGTGGATCATCCGGAGAGCCCGCAATTACAAAAAATTCTCGAAAAAATTGAGGCGAGCGAAAATGGGGCCGAACTCAAGGAGAAAATTTTAAACCAGCTTAAAAGTTTTAGTGAAAAAATGCAAAGTATTCCAGAAGAGGAACGGGAACGATTGAAAAATAAATTTAAATCTGCTTTTACGAAAGAAAAAGTTCAAAGTGCAGTACCACAGGATTTGACACCGTTGTTATTAATTTTAATAGTTCTACTTGTTTTGGGTTAGTAGAGTCGTTTGTTTAATTTAATATGCACTTTTGTTATCTGAGTAGTTCGAAAATTTTGGGGTCAAATTTGTTTGTTTTTGACCAGAAATTTATTATATCAACGTGGTAAAAATTTTAGTTCGTAGTGTTTTAAAATGGATCCGCAATTACAAAAAATAATCGACAAAATTGAGTCATTCGGTTATGGGTCCGACTTCAAGGAGCTCATTTTAGGCATGGTAAACAGTTTTAGTGAAATTTTCAACACCTTCCAGAATCACCCAAAAGTAGTCGAACTTCTTGGTTTAATGAACGAGTTTCGTGGCAAAGTAAATAATTTTTCGGAAGAGGAAAAAGAAAAATTTATTAACGAAATGATCAAATTGTTTCAAGAATGTAATCATTCGACTCCAGCAGCTACAGAGAAACCTGAAGAATAACGTTAGCGTTTTAATTTGATTTATTTAATTTTTTATAACAGGGTTACTTAGGTTAGGTTAAGCTATTCATGCTATCCATACTAAAATTCTCATAAATGATTTAATCAAATGCAATGTAATTTCTAATTTTAGCATTCTTCGGCTACAAATTGTACAAAAATCTTGTGGACAAGGAGCGCAGACGAGAGGAAAAGGCCAAAGCCAAACAAAGCAAAAAGAAGAAATAAACCAATCGTGTAGCTTCTTTATCTTAAACTATTCCATCTAATCAAAATCTTGTTTTGACAAATTCCAGATACATTTTTTAATTATTTAATTTTTAAAGGTTAATATATAAATAAATAAATTATATAATTATTAAGAAAATTTATAAATGTATAAATAGAAGAGATATTATTGAAAATTAAATAAATAAAAATCCTTTTTCCGACTGTTATAGAAAAATTTAAAACGATTAAGGCATAAATTCCAAGTTATACATATTTACAAAAAAGATAATTTTATTTTATGTACGTAATATTGTTTACTATTTTTGTGTTTAAACGAAGAAAATGTTTAATTCATATTTTTGTTATATTTGAATAAAAATCATATAAGATATCTTAGAAAAATTTTATTATAAATTTAAGAACTATAGAAATTGTTTGCTTTTTGCGTAACTTTCGCGCTTTTTTGTGCAAAAACTCAACCCTAATGTGAAATTTATTACTATTTACAATGGTTAGTTGAAAAGATACCACTTAGTTTTATCCTTTGTTCAATTACTCTGAAACAAAATATTTCTGAAGAAATGATCACTGGAGCTGGAGCTAACATTTCGATTAAACCGAAAACTATAAAGAGAATGTAAAATAATAAACTTTTCAAATTGAGCCGTCTCAAAAAAGTAAAACCATCGAACTTTTTAGCTTAAAAAAACCAGGGGGTCGACCACGTTATTTTTTCGACGTTGTTGAAATTTTACGACACCTCTTAAGGTGTCGAATATCGTTGCGAATACATAAAATATTGGATTAAATAATTTTAATTATTAAATTTAATATAAAAAAATTTCGTTATAAAATTTTATTGAGATTTTTATATTTCGAAAATTTCATAATAGGTATTTTCGACGTTGTCAGATTGGTCGATATTGCCCAAAAAAATCGCGGTCGAAAATTTCATAATAGACCCCCAGTACAATTTGTTGTTGTTAAATGAATGTTAACGAAAATTCTGTTCAAAGGGAATGAATTTATTCTATGACGAGATACAGTTTTGGACAGAATGCGAATAAAAATGGGGGGTTTCACTTATAGAAGAAAACGAAAATACAGAACTACACACAAGACTAAGAGTAAAATATTGAGGAAAAATAGCATCACAACTTACTTAGCAACGAAATCGCTAAGGTAAAAATAGAAAGCGAAAGACTTAAAAATACCAGACAAAATTAGGGGGGAGCATTGAAGCTACTCGTAACTAACTAACACCCATTCACACAAAAACGAAACAATTTAAAATATTTTTAAAACCCAAGCCATTCTCTACTTGAGGGTTAAAATAAAACTGCTGAAAACAACACCAGGTTAGTATAGCGGTAAAGTTAAAGGTTGGAAGTAAACAAAACACGCCCGTCGACTCTTGCCTGAAAAGAGAGGGGAGCTCAACTACAACTGCCGCGTCGCCACTACCATAAACTAAGGGCCAGAGAGGAGTTGTTACTCATAAATATCACAGCAGAAAATTAACGATAAAAAAGAAAATCTACTCAAGATATTCCGTTCTATAGAAGGATCAGGAAGATATAAAAGTGACTAGAAAGTCAAGAAACTGTAAATCTGAGAACATCACTCTAATTCTAATTAAATGTACAGAACAACTTTTAAGGATTCAAATACAATTCTCTGGATGCCTTTCTAAATATCTTTCTAAGATTCTTCTAAATTTTTATAATTGAACTCAATAAAATTAATGAGAATCCTAATAGGCTATAAAAATAAATTTTCTTTTATTTCTAAAATTAAATTTGTAAATAAAATTTGCATATAAAAAATAAAATTGTAAAAATTTGTAATAGGTAATATAAATTAATTATAACAAAAAAATAATTACCGGTGCTGTGCATATGAAAGTTATCTCCTTTAATAAATGAATTCCAGAGCTAGGAATTTAACTAAACTTTGAAAGAATAGATATGTGTGGGTCTTGTATCGCGAGCAGAGTCAATCCTAGATTCATAACTCCTCGCGGTGCTCTCTGGGTAACTCTAAATGGATCAGGCGGTGTAGTGGAGACGAGCAAAGGAAATTCTGTTTATAGTTATGAACAGTACATGTCACGACGAGTAATTAGCACCCTAAAACCAATACCAAATCAGTGTTTGTTTTCCAGGTTAGGAGCGGCTGCAGCAGGCGTTTGTATTGTATCAAGCGGCTTGCTATATAAATGTGTTCAAGGCAGGACTGTATGTCTTAAGTTTTCGCACCTGTACGTGACCCACGCATGTAATAAACGCATGTAAAAACAACTAAGTTATGAATCTTACACAAAGGGCTCTGTTTACCATATCGGATCCATCACAAACACGACCTCGGAAGTTGTACGCGGACAACGCTTTAAAAACCTTTTTAACCTCTTAAGATCTGGAGATATCTAAAACTTTTCGAACCAGGCAAAGACTTATACATTAGACGTACTTACACTACAAGAGCTTAGATGGCCTGGGAGTGGGATACATGACCAGAATTGTGGGGTATTTAGAGATGGCTTTCTCATCCATCCGCACTTGAATCAAAATATCATCGACTTCCGTACTATTAATATGCGGATATACACGGTCAAGCTCCGCCCTAAGAAACTAGATATCTCGATCGTTATTATACAAGCACCCACCGAAGATAAATCAGATGGCATCAAAGATTTATTCTGCGTCGAGTTGGATGAGGTCATCAATAACATCCTGTACCACGACATTAAAATCGTCGTGTGTGACTTTTAATGGAAAAATCGGTAGTAGTGCAAATCGGCCCTAACAGTTTGCACCTCACCTGTAATAACAGTGGTCAACGTGTGACTGACTTGGCAATAATATACAACTTAGTTGTATCAAGTACCTTTTTTCCACATAAGAAAATCCACAACGTTGCGCTTTGAGATCGAATGATGGAAGAACGAAAAACCAAATCGATCACGATCTAAGAACACTCCACCAGCATATCTGACGTTAGATCTCACGGAGGTGCAGACATGGGCAGCGATCATTTGCTTGTCATATTCAAATACAAGTGCAAACTTTCATCTACGTTCAATCAAGCATCACTGCAATGTTACCAATCAGCTGTCACTGACCATCTAGATCGGCATAGAAACAACGAAGAAAATTCTCTTAACATCCAGAAGCACTGGCATGCGATGCTGTCAGGCATAACTACCGCGGCGCAAAATACTATCGGAAGAAGGCCTCCGAGACCCCTTAATTGTTCGATGATCAGAGCCACCTGCTCATCGAAAATAAACAAAAGCTTCGCGACAAATGGTTGGCTGGCAACACTAAACGCTACGACTAAATTCCTCTGGAAGGAAATTCAAGTGACTATTTTGCTAACGCCACGAATCTCACTAAAGACTTCCAAGGAATGGAGAGCTTAGAACCAACGTACCTGATGTTGTCTCAGAGTGGTAAACCTACTTCCAAAATCTGCTAAATCGAAATGACGAATTGGTCCCCATTGCTCCATCAGGTGAAAAGGTCGTTGTCGCCCACAGTGGAGGAAGTAGACGCAGCTATCAGTAGGTTGAAAAATGGAAAGGTACTCGGTCTCAACGGAATCTCCACAGAAATGATTAAACTCAGAGGCTCTACTCCTGTATCAAATCTATGCAATCTCCGCTGCAACAAAAATGTGAAAAGTATCGTGGCATAGTCGCAACACTGCCTACAAGTTCGAAATTTACTATTCCAATCGAAGTTCAAAAGTTATTGCTCTTGTATTCAACAAAAAAAGGGATGATCCAAAATACTTTTGGAGATACTTTAAATTGAAACTTAAGATTAACGGTTATCCGAAATAAAAAAAAACTTGTGATCCGGCAAGAAGACAACGATAAATTGATTGATAAAACCAAATGATGGCGCCAACCACGTATACATGTAAACTCTGCAAATTGTAGCAAAAAATATTGATCGCTCTCTAGAAACGTTTGGAGGTGGATGCGGCCCGGATGGTATGCCATTATGACGTGACTATAAAAATTTGATAACTTCTCTGTGCTTTCTTTTCAATCAATTGTTGATATAAGAGTTTTCCCCAGAAGTTGGTTTAGTAGGTAGAGTGCTGGGTCTGTTATTCGCTAAAACAATTAAAAATACGTAGTTCACTAACAGACCGATTAAAGAAATTGAAAATTACAAACAGCATGGAAACAAAAGGTCTGAATTAATTTCCTACACTGCCGGTGTACCACAAAGCTTCCACATTGACCCATGGATCTCCACCATTTTCATTAATGAGATCACCGGAATAATTCACCATTCTAATTCTAAGGTCTAACGCTTGCAGATGAACAAATTTTTAAAACCGTGGAGAACATCAAGATACCCACAAACTGGTTGACTCCAATCTTTCAAATAATATAATATTTCTGGCATAATCGATACATAATTTTTAATAAATTCCTGGACCCAAATTGATTAAATGTGCATACATTATGAACAGTCTTTTAATGCTACCTCTCGTTATGAATTCAAAAGAACATAATCTGAATATTCCGAACAAATGAAAACATGCACAGAATAGAAACAGAATAGAACTGTCTGTTTGGAAAAAAAAAATTCAAAATCTGATGCATGGACTTATTTGCACTTGTATTCTTTCAACCTGTTCCTTGTATCTGATTATCACATGCGAAAAAATCAACCAATCACATGCAGGAGAGGAATTGAGGGAATATTTTTGATATTAAAAGTCTGCGGGTTAAAAATTATTTTTGTGATTATATTTAAAATTTCGGGACATTCCTTAGCCCTATTTACTGTCAATCTGGCACTAGTTTGAGTAAAATCTAGCATTCATGAAAAATAATAGTTGATAACACTGTCTTGCCTGTCGCGTCTGTTTTCTGTTGAGCGAGTGGGCTTGTAGCACTTTTGCTACTAGTATGGTTGTTTTTCGTTGTAGTTAAGTTTATTTGAATTCTCTACCCTTGGCTTGGGTAAACGGACATAAGATATAGGCGGGAGAGTACAAACACGTATGGTTACCAAAGTGTTGATTTTTCTTGATAAAGTTTAGAATTCTCGATTTGTAAAAAGAAACATTTATTTTATTAAAATTCTTGAAAGATTTATTTATTTTATATCATGTGTTAAAATCTTCTTAATTCAACGAAATTACCACTGGATAAAACTAGCCTTTCACTATACACTTTCCGTGCTTTATACTGTTATTGCTTTAGTGTGGTAATGTAGTGCTACTCTGTTGGAGTGTAATAGTGAGTACGACTTCTAAATTAATCAGTACACCGCCTGATATTGACATTCTCGTTTCTTTGGGTTGAGTTAAAATTTTGGTCTGTTTATATGAGAATTGAAGATTTGAAGGCCTGTAACAGAATCCGTACAGCGTGACGACATGACGTTTAGTCTAAATGGAAATGAAAATCGATCGTTTGTGATTATTATAATCTGTAAATTGAGCAGGCACTATGAGCTGGATTCGATTTTAATAAAGAGGAGACTATATATTTTTTCAACAAAACATTTTTATTTGGCACAAATATTTAAAACTAAATAATATTTACTGGATAATTAAATTACGGATGTCGGGGTTTATAGCCTAATGATGAAGTGATGGCAATGCTATCCATTCCTTAATTTCAACTGGTCCCCAAACACGTTTCCATAGAGGTACATATATTTGTTTTGGTTGCCATGTTTTGACCCATCGTGATTTCCACTCAAAACGTTTTCGCCAATAGCCTGACTTACTCCATGGATGTGACGATTCCACGTGAATAATGCTGCAACAACAACCAAATGAAATAATTTAAATAAAATCTGCATTATAGGTATTAGGTATTCAATAAATTAATTATTGCACAACATGATAATAAATATTACAATTAATAGTTATAATATTGTTAAACGGTGTATGTCAATATGTGATATATTGACGCGTACATCAAAGAAAGTAAAAGTTATACACTTGGACATGAGTCCACTGGTGATATATTCAAAATAATTTTGTTCGCAAGTTCATTGCGATGAATACAAACGAAATGACTTAATTACTTTGTTTTATGTAAATTATGGCACACCAGGTGAATATTAACTATATATAGTATACGTTGGTGTTTATACGGAATCGGATGAATTTCCGAGTGAAATTTTACGTCAACTCTGAATCATTATGTACTCACTTTGTTTGTCCACCGGCGCTGGTTAATGTGATACACAAACTCGCAATGAATAAAACAATTATCTAAAATATTGAATAATTACGAATATAATTAGGTTTAATTAATATTAAAATATTACCGCTAACAATTTCATTATAATTAAATTAAGTTATTTAAACACCACTAAAAAACTTTAATATCCACGATAGGTGAACACCGCAATGAAACTGTGCAGTTTGTAGTACTCCGCCATACTTTATATACAGCCGTTGTTAATCGATAAACCTTTAGAATTTCGGAAGAGGTAAATTTTCAAATTAAAGAGTGGTAATTGAAATTAAAATTTTGGTCACACACGTTGGAAATGAAAACTATTATTTATAATAACTACACACAGTATAATAATATAAATAGCAATAACGTTGGTCTGAGTGGCGAAGAAAATTAAGCACATACGCGAATTAATTGAGAAGAAGCCAAAAAATATTTGATTTTCTGGTTATTTCATTTCGTTTTAGCAGAAATTAAAGACGATGTGTTGAGGTTATGGTTAACAAATTCAAATGTAATTTAGACTTGTGTACATTTATTATATACAAACATAAAGTTCTTTATGAATTACAAATGAGGGCAATTTGTAAGTTTAACAATAGTTACTGAAGGTCAGGCGAGTGCCACCTAGGGTTTGTTAAGCAAGATCTTCTAGTGCTATTGCACACCCGCTTTGGGGTTCGTTGCCGAATCTGCAAGGATAATAGTATTAACATGGAATATCTGCGCGTTTGCTTGAATCTTAAATTCCTTAAAGTAATATTAATTAAATTAGTTTAAGCTAATCTGAGGAACTGAAATGAGTAGGGTATTCAAACTACACTTGAGAGCAGAAAATTCGCCCAGTTGCAATTTTCTTTTTTTTTAATTTTCTCGCGAATCGAAATGTTTTTTTGAATCAAAGTATGTCAAGTTCATTTCATCACCTA
Organism: Nephrotoma guestfalica; assembly: GCA_963691935.1. Lineage (NCBI taxonomy): Eukaryota > Metazoa > Arthropoda > Insecta > Diptera > Tipulidae > Nephrotoma > Nephrotoma guestfalica. The sequence continues at coordinate 252,190,173 of OY829915.1, forward strand.
TCCAATGATACCACGTGTGTGTATTGTCTGCTCAAAACCAGGACAATAACAACAATAGAACACAACAACCCGAAAACGCTCGTTCCAGGTAGGTTGCGGAACTTGTGGCAGGTATAAAAGGGTGCGTTTTAAGGGAATTATCATCTTTCAGAACGGTTTTCTATCGGTTACGTCTTCATCCGGAACAAGAAACCACACCAGAGGTAGTCGCTCAAGCGGTTGCACTAAGTGATGCGGGCAGAACCAAAGTGACGTGGCTCGACAACTAAATTTGAGCTGATTCTCCGTTCATCAAGTGTGGCAGAGATATCAAGAAACTGGCGGCTACAGACGTCGACAAGGATCCGACCAACCTCGTGTTACAACACAGCGTAAGGACCGCATTCTTGTCACGACTTCGTTGCGAAATCGTAGTTTGAATGCGGTTCAACTGGGACAGCGAGATTATACTCAATACATCGTTCCCACAAAGTCAATGTAGAATATTAGAATGCAGTAAAATAATATCGATAACCTCTAAATGGTGTTCCAATTAGAGGTTAATTTCCCCGGTTAAGAAATCCCGGTTATTAAAAATGAGGAGAAATATGATTGAACAACGTATTTATTGTTAAAAGTTATTTTAAATTTAGCGTTTTAACGACGAATCAAATTTTGGTTCAGTGGAGAAAATCCACGAGAAATAATGGAAAAACCGATGCGTCCGCAGAAAGTGATTGTCTGGTGTGGTTTTTGGGCTAAATGTATTTTTAAAAGTCTTTTTAAAAACGAAGCTGGAGTAAATGGATCTCGATATAAGAATAAGATTAAGAATTTTTTATTTGACAAATTGGAAGGTATGGATGTCTAGAATATGTGGTTTCCGCAGGAAATATTGCCATATGTCATACAGCAACAGAAATAATTATAATGTTTTGCGCGAGCGCTTTGGTAATCGAAAGAGAGAACATTAACTACCCGCCTAAATTTTGTGCTCTAACTCCAGGTAAAAGTCTATGCCACTATGCCAATCGATCCACAAACAATTGGTGACCTAAATAAAAAAATAATTAATTGTATTCAAGAATTCGAGCCCCAATTTTGCCAGAACTTCAACGAAAAATTTAGTAAAATGATGGTGCTGGCCGAACAGCAGCAGGAGATCACTTATGAGACATTATTTTTCATTACTACCATACTACTATTATTCCCTGTTACTATATTGGCGCTGCTGTGAGCGAAACAAAAAAGTTTGATTTTGGAAAAGCAGTATGATTCCAAGACTTTCTGAAAAATTGGGAGTAAAAGTGTTTTCGTATCAATTGAGGGTTGGTTGGTTGATTAATACATTGCCCATCAACGGTTTTATGGAGGTGGACATTTGAAACTCAGGCTTTGAAGATCGTGTTTTGTATTTACTGTGAATACTCAAACAAATTGAAATTAGCGGTATTTTAAGCGAATTGTGCCTGTGTTGTAAATTGTATTTATGAGTTATTGGTGATTCTTACTTATATGGAAAATGAGATGATGAAATAGTCATTTTGCACAACGCGATTGTAAGGGATGTTTGTCGTGCGATACCAAAATGATATTTTATGTTCATATTCGATATTGAAGATGTTTGACTTACTCGTTACATTGGGATGCTTTGTGGAGAACCTTTCGTCTGCACATTATAGGGGTTAGCATTGTTTACCTTTTGAAAATTGATTGTCATTAACCTTTATTAGTGAAATATTGGCAAAAAAATGACAAAAGTCGGTTTGGATTGTTGATTGACCTTCATACTCATTTTAGTTTCTCAGATTAACTTATACTAATTTAATTAATATTTCTTTAATTAATTAAGTAGATAATTGTTATATTTTAATTCGTTAGAACTTGTAACAAACACTTTGTGTTCAGCACGACAAGTGCAGTTGGCCCCGTTATTAATATCAGTTGTTACTGAGCAGAAATAGCAAAATTATATTCAGTTAACTAAGGACTCAGCAAATTGACTCAAGTTTTGCAAAACGACACTTCACGAACTTGTTACTACGTTCACTCAGTAAAAACGAGTTTCCTATGGGTACCTTCCTGGACATTGGGAAGCGTGTGATGGCATTTTCTTACTATATCACACACCTGTAACAAATTTGGAATTGATATCTCTCCTGTGAATTAGATGAACGTAGGCTCAAGTTTTAGAGTTGAATGGATTTCCTTTTTGGGTTAAAATTGATAAGGGATGTTTACAGGGTATGTGCTCTGATCGTTGTTGTGGCTCTAGGTTATTGACGAACTTCTATATAGTTAAACTTCAGCTATCCGGCACTCATTGAATTATGCTGATAACCTTGTTCATCAGTTAAACACCTAACCAGGATATCCGAATCGACGCATTTGACCACATTGTGGAGGATTGGTGTGTCGAAAAGGGCCTACATATTGGATTGTGTCAAAGCATCTGAAAGTTATTTTGAACCTAAGCGGCCTTGGAAATTAAATCTTTTAAAAATAATCTTCATATTGTTTTGTCATGACTAACTTACGCGTTTATCGCCTGGTTGCCGGTAGTTGCCCTTAAAGGTTAATTTACGAACTCAGCCGTTTGATAAATTTTGCTATTAGGGCGATCATTTGTACGGTTTCCTCGACTCCACTTAGTACGAGGGAGTTTATTCTTTATCTTCCTCAGCTGCTGTCATGTATTTTAGGCAAAGTTAATATGATTAACGATATGATTTTACTCTGAATCATTTTCATTAGTACCACGCTTATGTGGTTGCTAGATCACTGTATCATTGAAGGAAAAGATATCCCAGGCCTTCTAGCCGAAGCTGTTTTACAACTAAAACTAATCGCTCCTAAACCTGCTGTTCGGTATCATTTATCTGTGGCTAGGCAGCAATGACATTTACTTTTTGAGTTTGTTCAAGCAAGTGTGGCTTTCCACTCCTACCTGTCGCATAGCTCAGCGATTTATTACTATGAGCACAACCTAGATTGAGCATAATGAGCCTCTTTCCTAAAGAAGGCTAACAAAGAATCTTCGTTGCGATTCTATAGTGGGCCGTGGTCGCATTAAATAACATTTTAATCTGGGCCTTGCTCCGACCAATATATGCGTCGATTGTTTAGAGGAAAATTATAGTAGTATTCATTACGTTTGTACCTGCAATTCTCGCTATATTACTGAGGATGGATCAACTGCAATATATTCCTTGATTCAAACTCCAAGGCATATTCAGATAGAAGATGCGTATCTACGAATGTCCTTTATCTCAATAGTCAGTACTAACTTTACTACTAATATACTACAGTATAATGTTACGATTTCGCCTACTGGGCGTAATTCACAGTGGATATTGGTTACTTAGGCTGTTTGGTTCGCGGACAAATCCCCTTTAATTGTAAAACATAAGCATGTACCAGAAGTTTAACTAACATTTATGTTTCCTTCCAAAATTAAGCATTGAAATAAATATGGTTATAGAATGGCGGCGTTGAATCGAGCACAGACAGATCCTAGAATTGTGTCCAAAACTCGATTTAGAATCCCTATCCATTACTGCTAAAGAATTTCATCTTAGTCCGTTAAGAAATACGCCAGTTCCATCTACCTTTTTCAAATTCCAAAATTCGCTATACCAAATTCTTTGACTTCGGTGGTTGACCAATTTAACAATTTAAGGACATTTTTTAAGATTTTATTCCGTTGGAATGTCTTATTTTATGAAGAATACGGTTCAAAATGAATTATAAATATCCGCTGGATATAAAATTTCCACAGAAATTCTCTTTTAGGATAGTGCCGCTCCTTGTGGCGCATAGTGTGGCCTTTTATTTACCGCTATACATTACAGCATCTCCTTATTTTGGAAACATATAAGGTTTGGAGGAACTTGGCCATTTCTTAACGAATTATAATGAAATTTGGTTTGTAGTATTGGATAGAGGTTCTAGAGTAAATTTCGAGCAATTTTATAGAATCTGTGTATGCGGATATTCTTAAACAATTATAATGAAATTTTGTTCATAATGTTTTATTGGGATTCTAACTGAAATTTTAAATGAAATTCTGGATTGTGTTTTTGCTGGACCAAACTATGCCATTTCGAAATCAACCAATTTAATATGAAATTTGGTATACGTACGGTTGGACTAGTATTTGGGATTGGAAATATTTTTCTATATAAGTGAATTTTGGTGTATGATCAAATCTCAATAACTCCCATAGGTGAACAATATGTATGGTTATTTTTCCAACAGCTATCTTCATACTGGGTTCTAGATATTAAATTTGATAAGTAGAAGTTTTTGAAATATTGGCTAACTTAAAAAGCAGCAAAAACTCCAAAAATTATAGAGAATTCTAAATGATAAACTATCCCCAATATTCTTATATGCAGACTCAATAAGACCTTATAGCTTCAGGAACTGACGGGAACCTCTAGGACGGCAAACATTCTAAAAGGTATAGAAAGAATTGATAAACGATAAATCTCCCCAAATTCTCAATTCAAAATTCAGTCAACTCTACGTACCAAATTTTATATTTAATTGTAAAGATATGGACATAAAGCATAGCATTATGCTAGCCAAATTTCACCATTATTGCTTACGAAATAGATTAGTTATATCCAGCATAGTCCCTTTTCAAGTCTTCTATTTATGTTTGAATATACATTCAATGCTATAGAAACCGAATTTGTTCAGCATGGACGGATCCCAAAACTTCTTCTGAAAGCTTGCTAGAATCCTAACAGAACCATCCAAATCAAATTCCACCATGATTGTTTTAGTAAAAGCGGCGCTCCGTTCACTATAGTTAGACCCTTTCCAATACCACAAACCAAATTTATTGTCATTGTATGGCTGAGTTTCGCCTAACATTATAAGTTTCCAAAATTTCTAATAACGAATCCCTATACTCCGGAGGTCAACCAATTTAACAATTTCAGGAACATTTTTAAGGCTTTATTCAGCTTGAATGATTTCTTTTGTACAAAAATGAATTAAAAATTCCCACTGGTTATAAAAAAACAAAAATTCTCTTTTGTGATAATGCTGCTTGTTGTGGCGATTAGCGTAATTTCTTATTTTTCGCAGAGTTAGAACAACAGTTTTTTGGGGATTTAGGCTGTTGTAATAAATTTGACGGTATATAGTCATTTAATCAGTACGTGTATAGGAAAAGTATTCGTTTCAGTACTAGCGGTTTTTGAGGGGGAGAACTGCTGTAATAAATTCGAAGGTGACTTTTTAATTTCATTTGGTTTTAAAGGCAAATAGCCCACCACTTTTATATCCGTGGTTCCCTACTGCAATATAAGCCTGCCATGAAATATGGGGTATTCCCCAAATTGGGAGTTGTGTAGTTTTAACCAATGTCTGCCCACATTTTGTAATTTTAACGGAAAGTGTAAATAATCAACATAAGCTTTGTTAAACATTTTTTAAATCATCGCAACTGTTGAGTTATTTTAAACATATGTACAATAGACCGGGTTCCAAAGCTCGATTTTTAGCCCAATGGTTCAGGTCTCTGCTCGGAAGGACATTTTGATTTGTTATCTAGATCAATGTGATCAATTATCAGACCAAAAAATATTCTTCCTCATTCCAACTAAACTGTGCGTATCAACAACGATTATCTTATATAAGACAATTTCACTTGCGAGCGCACATTATAACAAAATCGACACATGTAATTCGAATAACATTTTATTGATTCTTTAATAATAAGTCGAGTTGAAATTAAAAATTTACCGAAATATTGACCCATAAATCATGTAACGAATAATATGTTGAAAAAATTCATTGTCAATCCAATCAAAATGCGAACGTTTATTTAAAAAACGTTGGATGCAATTTTAAATGAAATGAAAGTAAAATTGATCGCAACAACCACAAATTTATTAAAATTCCAACCGTATCGCACGCGACTACTTGAATGATTTTCGCTTTTATATAGGAAATCAAAAACAGCGGTTTTACATTATAAATTTTACAAGTGTCGTTTAATCGGTCTCTTGACTTGAGCCCTCGTCGAATTTGGAAAATTTATTTGAAATTTGTATTGTTTGATACAAGAGGCAGGTACTGTATCTATGTAATTGATAATAATTTTCATATTAACATTTTTCTATAAAATACTTGTTTTACTTAACAGTCTGACATTGAAAATTAAACTCGGTGCATATTTTTACAATGACATTACATAATACATAATATTGTCTATGTTTTATATGTGCAAATAATATGGTAATGAAAATTAGCATTTCGTAGCATTGACATTCAGCCGACAGATAATTTAAGTAGTCTTTACGGAAGGAAATGTGTAAAATAAATTATGACATATGTACAAGTGATTTATGACCTAAAACGCAATGATATATCCTTAATTTTCTCGCTCTCTCTCTCTAGAACTCTCACATTCCATGAAAAGATTTTGTCGCCTGCACGATGGTGCTCCAACTATCTCATTGGTGGTAAAAGTCCAACTCTCACATCCGAAAGTTAATACAGGTCTTATTGGTGCTTTGCAAAGTGCGAGTTTACACGACCGCGAAAGATATTTTGTTCGCAACAACTCTGACTGTGCAAAACGGCTCGAGGTTCGATTGCTATGCAGAATTGTTTATCTACCTTTTATATCTACTGACATGAGACATTTAAAATATTCCACGTTGTTATAACTTTTCACGATGTCGTCTATTCCGAGATATGTCGTGGGGATGCTTCTTGATGTTGATAACACTTTTGTTTTGATGCTGTTGATCTTCAAACTAAGTCTTCAAACTAAGAAAACCGTCTCTGAAATTAATTGGGCTCCAGCTAAGAAGCATATGATATCATTTGCATACCCAAGAATTTGATCTGACTTATTTACTATGGAACGAGAAATTTCAATATAAGTTTTCATCATTACGTACTCGAGCGCCAGATTTAACAGCACAGATACAAATGCATCTTCCTGTTGCACACCAGATGTTATTTCGAAGGGGTCAGGCCCCATCCACTATGATTGTACACATTGAGCCAGATGTTGTTAGCTTAAACAGAGAGACAATCCTCTGGAATTCCTAGCTCAATGAGTTTTCGCGATAGATGCCATCATATATGCCTGTTGAAAGCCTATAGAGTTGTGAATGATAATATTGTACTCCCAATATTTCTCCAAGATAATCCTCAAAGTGAAACACACCGATCAACCACGGTTGGGTCAAAATCTACATTGGTAGTCACCGATGATATTTTCGTCGAGGGGAATGATTCTGCCAAGTAAAACAATAACAAGCATCTTGTCGTCGGTGTTTAACAGAGCTATGCCAAGGTAATTTTCACACTTGAGACTGTCACTTGTCTTATGTAGCGGACAAATGGGTGCGGTCTTAAATTCCTCGGGTAACTCTTCCTGGTCCCATATCATCACGATGAGATCATAAAGATAAAATGCAAGAGTAGCTCCTCCGTGTTCTAATAATTCTGCAGGATGCCGATAGATTTGTTGATTGGGACTCGTAATTTTCATGGTGGTGGTCGAAATTTTTTTTGTGGCAGCTAACTGGTTGCTCTGCACGGAGTTCGCTTTGCTTGTTTATTAAAAGTGGATGATAATTCGCACTTGTATTTGAAAATAACGAGAATTTGATTGCTGTCAATATCAGCGCCTGTAAAGATCTCACGTCCACGTCAGTTATTCTAGTGGAATATTTCTTCGAGATCATGACGTAATCAATTTGTCTCTGCTCCTCCATCATTCTAAGTAACCTTGTGTATTTTATTTTGTTGAAAGAACGTACTCGAACGACTAGGTTATATATTATAGCAAGTCCGGCGATGCCCGTTGCTGTTGCAGAGCTGATGCAAGCAGTGCGGACTAATATGTGATGTGGTTTCTGCGCTCCAATCGATTTTTGCATTAAAGTCGCCCAAGTTGATTTTGATATCATGGCGCGGGATATTACTGATGATGTCTTACAGCTCAACAAAGAATAAATCTTTCACATCATCTGGGTTATCTTCAGTTGGCGCATGTGCATTGACGATCGTGATATTAAATTTTTTAGTGTGGTTTTAGTACATATCCACATGTTTTCGAGGCGGAAGTCGATAATATGCGCTGCACTCGCCGGAGAACCAGGAAGACAACTTCAAATTCTCCTCTATTCTGATGGCCGCTTTACTAGAGAGTACAGACCATCTAAGCTCTTGTAGTGCTAGCACGTCTAGTGTGTAAATTTCTGCCTGGTTCGGAAGGTTTTGAGGATTTCTAGGCCTTAGAAGGCTTAGCACGTTCCATGTTTCCCTTTTAATAGCGTTGTTGTGATAAATCCAATGAATTATTCCGAGGTCTTTGTATAGTGTTCATAACTTACTGAATGCGTGTTAAGAATAATAAACACCTCAGTAAAATTATGGACTCTGACTATGTTCGAAAAGGCAACCATTGGGATTTATTTATTTACATTTACGTTTACCAAAATTTTCAGAACTGCACCCCTATTTTAAGCTTACGAGCTAATTTATAATGACGTGTGCAGTTCAACAAATACATTGTCCTTTGAGGTTACATAGAAATAACATAAGCGCCAAACACAACTGCATTCAAGTTCATGTCGTGGATCGCGAATATGGGTAATGTGCGCGTTTGTGAATAACTCCGCTTTAAGCGAATAGTCTTTCGATAATATCCGTTGTTATCTCCGTGTATTACTATCCGAAGCAGGACTCTAGGCTCGACCCTTGGGTTCTATGAACCAGCAGCGGATCACAATAATCAAAGGCGATCTTCTAAATTACGACCAATTTAATTCAATCACCTTTTCCAGAAAACCCTGAGCACATCGGTGGACTGGACTAACCGCCTATGAGAAATATGGTTTATGCTGCTAACTCCTACAAAATTGTATTGTCAACGGTTGAAACTACTTTTTGTGGAATTTAATAATATTTTCACTTAATTAATACGGATAGAAACATTATACCATGTGCACTCTTCAATATTTTGTATGCTGCGAAGCAACTTGGGTGTAATTGATTGAATCTCGCATATAATAGCCACCGCGTATCATTTCCAAAGGGATAAATTAGAATGCTACGCAATATCCTTGTGGAGGGGATTTTCCATGAAGATAGGACAAAGGCCCCTAACTCACTAGACCAGAACTCTACCATCACACCCAACCAACGATTCAATATTATTCTGGCTATCAAATGGATTCGAACATTTGTTTACCGACCTCATCATTGTGGTATACCATCAATTTTTTAAGTTCACGCTTTCTTTTAAAATTCATTAACAATTTGTAAATCGCGCACAACAAATAATTGTGTACGCGTAACACAAACTAGGATTAATGCATAATTTAATCACATCTATTTGATCCAATTACATTTCGTACAATCCATCGTTCACTCTCGATTAACGTTAGAAAAATTCCAATGCACCAAACGTCATGCGATTCATAATGAGAACGTGAACCCAATTACGGCAGCGTAATTTACATATTTGAAAACGTGGTCTTCAATGTGCACGCTTATACAAAATCTCATGATACACATAGGATTGCGGCTTTTCAGTTTCTTATTCGCATATAATTTGGATTTAAACAAAAAAAACTTGTTATATTGGCGAGTCGCATCGGTTAGGTAAATAGTTATAGGTAAGTAAATACTTGCGGCAACTGGTGAAAACTGGCGTGCAATTTTGTTATGCCATTCTCACATATAGTTGATTTGTTCCGATCTTAGTCATCTCCGTATTTAACGATGATTTGGTAAATTCATTAATGATTTAAAAATGTTCGTGTGCTTCGAAGCTATGGTCTCATTACATTACAAAAAAAAAAAATATTTTGGTTAGCATTTTGTGTAAATCCGCGCGGCTAACCGCTCGCTCGCTCGCCTATTAACAGGTGAACTATAATTTTTTTAAGTGCGCTCGTCGATCACCTCGAATATTAAATTTTTTAACGTCTCTATGTAAAAGGAAATTTAGTAATGAGTTTATGTAAATGTTTTTTTTTGTATAATTGCATTGACAAATGCGTTAATTATTTATTATATAAATCGAATTATAATTTTGTTGTGTAATGTTTCTAAAATGTGTGAATTATTTTTTATTATTGTTTTGTGTTGTAATGAACTTTGGATTCGAAGATTAAAATTGTGGACGACATACTGCAAAGGCAAGTACATTAATTATACCTTAGCTTGCTTGGTTACCGTCCTTTTTATTAACCTGGGTGAAAAAACGAAACCGTCAACATTTATTAATCGTTTTCTGTTTTACAAATTTATTTAACACAAAAGCAAGATTAATGTTTATCCATTAATGTTTGCGGTGAATGAAATAAATTTATGAATTTGAAACTTAACGGATATTGGTCGTACTCGTAAGTTTATAATATTGCGATTAGTTTCAAATTACTCTTTTCTCTAACAATTCTCCTTATATTCTTTATGTCTAACAATAACATATTCTTAGATGTGTGCTTTTAAATCTTAATTTCTAAATGTATTCTAATAACTTAAGTCCTACAATGTGGTAAGATTTACACAATAATGATGATCAATTATTTCTAACCGTAGAACTACTGAACACTTCTTACGCACAATTAAATGAGCTTTTTATTAACTAAGCAAATAATAACTAGGTGGTTCAGAGATAAATAACCTATTTCAGTTCTATTGTGTTTATTTTCATTTAAATCAACTGAATTTTATTTAGGGAAAATCAACCTACTGGTGGAACATACACAGTGGTTGCGTTTTCGCATTCCACAATTATTAGTTTTTTCTACAAACTAATAAAAAAGTGTGTAGTGATCAAAATAACTTTCCAACTGCGTGACTCAAACTCTCGTTTTTCAAAATCCCGTTTTACGAAATCCCGTATTTCATAATCCCGTATTTTAACTACATCGGACTACGTTTTATGATATAGGTAATGATTAATTAATTTTATTTTAATTTAATTAAAATACGGGATTTTGAAATATGGGATTTCAAGCCCAACCCTTTTCCAACTCACTATTTTAATGAAAATGTGAAGGTGCCAGCATTGCTTGTTTACGCCACTTTTATGCAGTTAACATTTACACATTTTCAACATATTTCGTTAGGAAATCGTGTAGGTTAGCATTGGCCACCATATTTATCATTTGGTCATCAACAGATAATTTTTACTGCAACAGATCAAATGAACGCAGCAAACAATAAATTAAATTGAAATATTTTATCTGCAATTTTAAAGTTATAAAAATCGATTTGATTAAATTTACTAAGAAATTTCAACGAGAATCATTCGGATACAAAACTTGTTTCTTTTGGCACTAGAATGTTGTTGCCCAAAGGAATATTTCACAATCTTCAACATTGTTTAAAGTATCGGTGTGAAATATTTAACACTATGTGTATATAGCCACATAAATCCTCTAACGCGTATTCAATGTATCAATGATATAGTACGAGTACGTCCACCGACTTTTATAATCGGCACTTTTGGATCAGTTTTGTATTATCCAACGAAACACATAAAATAAACTCGAAATGTATGTAATGCGGATTTTATAACAGCCTTTGCTGTCGATTGATGCGATCTAGTACCATTACACAGTCCTTTCTTTGGGTTCAAGTTTTAGAACTAAAAGTGTGGAGGAACACCCGATGTCATTTGTTCATAAAGGAATTCAGTGGGATAATTGATCACGTCACTGGGTTCTTCGGTGATGATGTAGTGTGAGCTATAGTATATCAGAATGTTATCGGGAAGCTTCTTGATAACATGCATGTTCAATTTTATAGTGTTTCCTTGTTTATCGTTGTTATCATATCTATTGAAATTTTCATGGTATTTTCGGCGATAAGGTAATGATTGGTGGCAATCTTACGGTTCTCAAAATAAAACATTCCAGCGGAATAAAATCTTAAAAGTGTTCCTTGAAATTGGCAAATTGATTGAACTCCGAAGTAAAAAAACTCTGTATATGAAATTTCGAAATTTTACAATCTTCCATCTTTCCTCGGAATTTCATAACGAATTATGATGTAATTTGGTTAGTAGTATTGGTTTGAGATTCTAAATTGAGTTTTGGACAAAATCGAAGACCTGTTCATGCTAATCTAAACCTGGCCATTTCATAACCAATTATATCATGAAATTTGATTTTGAGTTGGAGAGAGCGCGGCTAATTCTTAATCCGTAATTGTAAAATTTGCATGCAAATACGAAAATATTTGTGCAGGGTTGCATTTGAATTTTGGATTGGAAACTTACGAATCTAATAAGAAAATTAAGGGAGATTATCGTTTAAAATTTTCATTATAAATTTTTGATTTTTTACAGCCAAATTTTATTTTAAATTTTAGATTATCGCTAATATCTTAAAAACTCTCACAGGTAACAACAAATTTGTAAGGTTCTTTTACAAAATCAAAAACTTATAGTGAAAATTCTAACCGAGAAAAACAAGGCCTTAGCTAATAGAAAAGCAACCTTACGAATTTGTTACCTGTTAGCGTTTTTGAGATATTAGCGATAATCTAAAACAGAAATGGATGAATGAAACCCTGCACAAATATTTTCATATTAATTTGTAAAGAAGTAGACGAGAAGCGCCCATTATTGACTAATTTCAGTACCTACTTTGGTCAAAATACATATTAGAATAAAAATATAAACCTGCGATGTAAATTTCACAATTATTGATTAAGAAGTCGTGTAGAATGGACAGATAATAGAACTTCATCTAAAATTTATGTTTCAATCAAAAATAAATCTAGAAATCAAATTTCACAAGACTTGGTTATGAAATGGCCAGGTTTAGTCTAGCATGAACAGGTCTTAAAATTTTGATCAAAACTCACTTTAGAATCCCTAACCAATACTACTAACCAAATTTCATCAAAATTCGTTAAGAAATGGCAGAGAAAGATGGAACATTCTAAAAATTTAAAATTTCATATACCGAGTTTCTTTACCTCGGAGGTAAATCAATTTGTCCCTTTAAGAAACGCTTTTAGGATTTTATACCGCTGGATCGATTCTTTGGATAATCTTAGAACCCTTAGTTTAGTTTTCATTTTATCTAAAGTAGACGATCTGGCCTGTCAACTTGACGGAAAAACTCATTTGTTGTTCTAATACTGATGGATTACTCCAAAGCATTCGACTCTTTGAACTATGATTTGTTACTACAGAAGTTGATACTTTTCTTTAATTTTGACAATAGAGCACTTAAACTTATGTTTAGCTACTTATCAGACAGATATCAAAAAGTCATTATAACTGGAAACGAATCAGTTCCTGAGCGTATACCTGTAGGTGTATTTCAAGGAACTATACTTGGCCCAACTCTGTTTTCCCTTTTTATTAATGACCTACCACAAGCAATAAAATACTCCAAATATCACATGTATGCTGATGATGGTTAAATTTATCTTGGTGGTACTAGTGAAAATATATTAGAAACCTTTAACAATATTAATTTGGATCTATCCAATATATTGGTTTGGTCCAAGTCTAATGGAATCTCACTGAACTTCGCTAAAACGCAAGCAATTCTAATTTCTAAAATAAGTTTTCCAGTCACAAAGACAAATAATTCAAGATGAAAGTAAATACTCAATTTCCTACAGGAACGCCTTACAGATAAAAAGTTAAGCATCTGCTGTCGCAAAGGAAAATTTAAGTTTCAAATCCATTCAATTTAAACGGGGATGCATTGAGCGATCAGTTTCTCCGTTTTCTTTTATCTGATTCAACAAACGTACAAGTACATTATGAAAATTTTCGTGAGAACATTCGATTAAATAATAGCTCCGTATCGTTTGTTTCAATGGGTGTGAAAATAATTGAAGCTCAGGGTAACGGATCGTATGTTTTCAAGATTCATGGTTAAACCAATTATCACACATCACAGCTTTCTCTTCCAGAGGGCGGAAGAGAAAATTAGACCAACTCGTTATTGATCAAATCAATCGCTTTTACGATACACATAACCGTCACGCCACGTCATATCAGGTAACGCAGAAAATTGAGTACAATCAAAAAAAAGAAAGCCATTGGATATAATCGAAAAGTATCCGTCAGTAAGATCAAAGACGCTATATAATGTTCCAACATGAGCCTTCATTTGAACCTGACATTCGTATTTATCCACGCAATCCTGAAAATTCAGAGCAATAGTTCATCAATATCAGCATCTTGGGTTGAAGTCTTGATCCTACGACTTACGCGATTCTCTATCCTTACGGAGAAGCTGGATGGCAGTTCAATCATCAGTGCTGGCAAGCACGCACAACAAAGGATGGTTGACTCATATCTCCAAGTTGAGGCTAACAACTTAAACATTACTCGTTTTCTAAAGATCAAATTACACTCTGATCTGAATCAAAGATTCCTCTTCATTTGAAAGATCACCAAGGAGCATGCGCAAGGGACTTCAAAATCCAATGTCGATTTTTGGCAAGTTCGGACATCCCGATCTGTTCATCATTTTCAGCCCATATCGATGAAATCGATTAAGTTGTCTTCCCAAAATTCCTGATGTGACACTTAATCCATGTAGAGAGCATAGAAAATGCAAGAGGCAATCCCCGAAAGAATTTTAAGTAGTTACAGTTCCAAATGTAAACGGATGAACACTCAAGCTCGAAACGAAACGATGGACAATCGTTTAGTCATTCCAATGCAAGACCGTTCTCACGCCGTTATTCGCTTGCTGGCTCATTTATTTCAACAACAACGAATCATTTTCGAGAGCAAGAGTCTGTTGAAATGAAGTAGTTGCGACAGCTCATCCTTATCTCTATACAGAAATTTTGTATAATTTTGTCTTTAAGGGTCGTAAATGGTTGAGACGACAGAGAGGTGGAAATAAAGATTTAACTCGCATATTCACCGTTGCTTTGCACGATCAGGAACATTTACTTTCGACTTATTACTTCATGTTCCGAGTGCAACAGATTATGCTTATCTTAAAACATTCGAGGGCAAGGAAAATGTAATATACAAAGATGGCTAGGGACGTTTTCATTATTGAGGATACACTTCATTTTCCTCTTACTTGTTGCATTTATATAAATTTAATCGCCCAGTTTAAATTATAAAGTATGGCGACTTTGATCAAGATACCTTCTTAATTATGTTCCAGCAAGTTTAAGTGCCAAGAAAATTGATACTTGTTGCTCAAACGGAAAATTGGTTGTGGAATCGGCAATAATATTTTGAAAATTTAGATGTATGCAATGAATACTCGTAATCGGCAAATAAAATACAAATGTTTAATCGTTTATGTGGATTTTGGAGAGATTTTAATTGATTTGAAATGTAATCCATCGAATTACGTCAAGATTGATTCATTTAAAATAAATTTGTTAATATTTTCCGGTCAAATTATTGAATCATGTACTTTATGTCAATTATATCATCATCATCAACCGTATAAACTTGTACGTCAAGACATTTATTTCGTTAAACCCACATAATACTTTATCTATAAAGATCTTATATTAATTGACTCCGGCAAATTAATTTTATTGTTTTTGCGTTTCTATAGCAATTTTGATTATAAATCGACTATTTTGTATCAATTTACAAAGCACGTGACATGCAATGTGGAAACCATGTCAAATTTGTCTTTATTGAAAAGATTGTTTACAGGTATCACGCTACTAAATTGTTAATTATACGGTAAACCAACAAACATAAAAAAGAAATCGAATTTGCTTCGACATTCATTAATTTTGGTATTCTTATATGGTCGGTCCACACAGATTCATACTCTTATAGAAGCTTGATCGTTAATAAATAAATAAACCAGAAACAAGTACTTCAAAAATACAAAGGAAGCAACAAAAAACTTACGCATCGCATAACCGCTTCTTAAGGGGAAGTTGTAGTATGTCTTTCTCTCTTTCTTTGTGTTTTACATTATTTTATAAGAGCTTTTCGTGTATTACATTTACATGCCGTCCACCACTGTGCAACACGATCACAGCAGCCCAAACCAATTATGATCGGCTAAAAGAAGATCAATCTGGATATTTTTTTTCTATACAATTTCAATTCCGTCTGATTGGTGATTGTTTCTGTCTCGTGTTAATGACTATGCTTTAAAATTTCTCCACGTCTCATGAGAAAATGATCGCACAAACCAAGATCTTCGTACCAATTATTAACAAAAATTTTGTTTGATCGAATATTTTTGTATTTAATTTTTTTTTTGTGTTTTTGGGCTTGCTTTTTAAAATCATTATCATAATCATATTTTTATCAATTTCTTTATGTAGGCACGCATGTGCGACCAAAAACTTTTCCGTTAACTAATATAATTATTAGTTACATGACCACGTGACTTTGTAATAATGCGATCGTATAATAATAAATAATAGTGATATTAGAATATTTAATAGTTGATTATATAGGCAAACATTTTTGTTTCGTTCTATTGGTTGAGTGCTTTTATTTTATATTGTTGAAATTGGAAATTACTAGTTTGAATTGGAACGGACCAAGAAAAATAAATGATTCAGTATCGTGTATTAAAGAACGGAGAGATGAATTTTATTTCAATAAACGTTTTAATATATTCTGCGATTCTGTAATGAAGATATTAAGTTTGCGTTAAACTGTTTGCGTCAGCGTAACTTGCCTTGTCATCAAAAATGTACGCCAGGATCTTATTTAATGAAGTTTTTTGCGGTAGTTTATGAAACGACTTACAATTTTTTGTGATGTTTTCCGCGCAATTTGACGTTGTAAATGATTTATTATGAAGCACCCCCGTTTATTATGAATATGTGTCAATTGGGGTTTCGAACTTGCCATTGTCTACTACAGCGAGTATTACTAATAAATTAATTATTTTGTTTGTTTCGATACATAATATCATCATGACATGAGTATATTTGTCATAATTTAGTTCCAGTAAATTTATGTATTTGTCATTTTTGATGTGCTTTTTGATTTATGGGCTTAATTAACGCGAAGTTTTAGTAAAATGTATGGGACATGGTTACCTAATAATTCAATTAATAATCGCACGAAATATTTGTTGACAAACATTTTCCCACCAACATCTATCGAGCATTCACTTAATAGACCTTCATTATTGGACAATAACAACAAAGTGTGCTAAATAATGATCAATGAAATTGACGGCTGCTCCAAATATGTTGTGTGTCGTGAGTGTTAATTGAGTGGAATGTGCGTATGACAAAATATTTACTTATACTCGTATGTATACTTGACTTATTTTTCTAACATTTATATAAGAAAATTGCAGTTTTACTATTAAACGTTATGTTGATGCATTTTTATTACCATAAAATATTTGAGATAGCAATAAAAAGTCTTAATTAATTTACCAAGGTATTTGTATGGGTCGAAGCAATAGGAGTAACAAAATTCCATTTTGCACGTAATGTTCATAGTTAAACTAAAATCGATAAAACATTTATAGAACATAAACTGCCACAACAGTGTTCACAAAAACAGTGGTAAAACTTAATTTAATAATGGTCTCGAATTCAGCAAAATTGCATATTTAATTGTTATATATAACGGACAGAGTACATGACTAATTAACAAATAAATTTTTGCCATTATGGATAAAAATATTGAGTGTCATTTACCCTTCATGGCAGAAAGGCAACGCAAAATTCATTAGCATTCTAAATTAGTCTATTTTAATTAATTATGGGGATGATTTCTATTATAGCCCAATTTAATGAAACCCGTATAAGGGTGGCTGCGGAATTACTAATTTTTCACATTTCTTTTATCCATGTTGTGGCACTACCACTAAAAACACGGATATCAAATATTGTCCGTTAGCCATTTAAAAGTAAATTAATTAATTTATAGAACTAGAATTTATTAGAGCAATCCCCACTTTTAAAGTTAGAATTAACGGTAATCAATTACCGCAAAGTACCGTCTTGTACTATTCACGCAATAAGACCATCTTGATTTACTACAGCAGTCACACATTTTAAAAACAGCTACAACCAATCAAAGTTCCATCCTGCATTCGTAATGACTTATTGCCTTAAAATTACAGATAAAATAACCAAAAATGGCAAAATTGGTAATAACCACCATGGAATTATTACAACGGCTCACTTTAAAGACCTTTTATTATTACCATGTTACCATGTTTTGCTTAATCGCTTTCATGTTTGTTTGTCTGTCCGTGGTATTTGCAATCGAATTCTCAAACGTCTAGAATTGTTACGGCGCTTACATGACAATACAATATTCAATCATTTATAGCTCGTTGTGAGTATTATTTGACTCCATTTTGAATAAATATTTGTTCAGTCTATATGTAAAATCAGGTTCGTCGCTTTTCAATTTTTTGTGTAGGGATTGATGTCTTTCGTTTTTCAAATTGTTAAAAGTTCCGGGAAATGTGATTTTACTTTATTTTACGTAGTAAAATTAACGATTAATAACTAAAATTTTTAAATGAATCAAAATATGTTTTTGAACAAAAATTGAGCGCAATGAGATCGTCGCTATCAAATTGTAGTAAATAAAAAGAAAACAAAAACACTTACGCACATAGCTGCAAGAAAACTCAGGCACCTGCAATCAAAAAACGCTTTAAAAAACCCACCGTTTATATACGACTTAGATAGAGAGGTCACAATTGACTTATGACTGCAATTGTTGAACAAATTGAATTGATTTGAAACACGTTTTAAAACAGCGCCAAAAGGCGTCACGATGGGCAATTGGATTATAAAATTGATACCAGCCTCATGAAATAAAATAATAAAAAATCGAAAGTGGTTTTCATGCTGCAGTTTGCAAAGTTTCAGCAAATCAATTTTAAAGATTCTAAATTTTATGAATTTGTGTTAATCTTTGATCGACAAAAATAATTTTCTAGAAATTTTTAATTGTTGAAAAGTGGTTTTCGTAGGTATTTTATTTTTAATAGTTTGTACATAGATATTTTGCAAAGAAACGGAAATTTGCCAGCTTCTTTTCTAACTCATTTTCAGACCTTTATCATAAAAACTTGAGAATTTTGCCGATTTTGCCATTCGTTATATCGCAGAAGTAAAACAAACTTTTTTAAAAAATCTCTGTGTGTGCGTGCGTGTGTAGTTCTGTGCAGACTAAATGGCTGTAGCTTCTCTACAGTCTAGACAGATTGACTGATCGGGATGAAACTTCATCTTAAGCTTCTCTTTTAAATTGGGAAATCCCAATGATTTTTGGCTGAAATCAGTCCACCGAAAGTGGGACCTTCACATGAGGTTCCTCGTTTTTGCATATATTTTCAGGAGTATATCATTTACAAGAAAAACGATTAAGAGCTATTTACTTATTTATTTATTAACATTGTTGGAACCCAGAAAGGTTCCGCTTTCATCATGCAAACTGGCGACCCTAACCCAACTCGCAAGAGCGCTTAGCAGCTCTGGCAAACTGCAAGAGCTTGAGCCAAGAAGGCAGAAAAGACAGTTGACTTTCACTGAGAGATCTACAGTTAAAAACTGGGACCGAGCCACCTCGAAAGAAGGACAACTGCGGACATAATGAATGCAGTCATCATACAGCCGTGAACAAATCTCATTCGTTGTAAATATGACACTTGAACAGGCGACCAGCATTCTCAGCTGATCTTTCTTAAGAGATAGGGCATACTAAGTTAACCTCAAATTCCACTGGTGGATTGCTTGGAAATTCGGCATGAACGAATTTCATGATACCTTTTTAACCAATAGTAATATTCAAGGGAGCTGCTGATTTAGGCCCAAACAATTCCAATCAATAACCTGGTTTTTCTAAAGAGCCAACAATCATATTACCCTCAATGCACATCCGAGAATTCTTCAATGCGTTAAGAACAGCTTTACTATATGTACATAGAGTAATACTTTTACTGTGAAGTATGTACCTAATCTACCAGTTTATCTAAGATCAAGTGACGGGCGTAGGTTCCAAACCACGAACCAAACTCAGAGTATGAGCCGTCAGCGAAAAACACCAACTACTCAGACCTTAGATTGTTAAAATTCTGAGAAAACCATAAGTACTTCGATGGGTAAACTACCCAGAAGGACCTGTCAAGCAAAATGCAGGCAACAATTTGTCATTCACCACGTTGATTTATGGCATAGATGAGGTGTGTAGTAAATAAAAAAAGTCTATGTCTCACAATTAAACCGATAATATTCCAGGTTCCAATGCACTTCATTCGGAACAGGCAGTTCTTAGAATGAAAAACGGCAGCGGGGGCAGGAAGAAAATGGTCTGCAAGGCAAGAATAGGAGTTGAATTCATAACACCGGTAACAGATTTGCAAGCTATATATTGTATGGGCTGTTAAGTTTTGCTATAGCCAAATTTGAGTTGAGCACAGGCCATACAACAGTGGTGTAAGATAGTATAAGTAAAACCAGCGATTTATAAATTCCCAAATTCTCTTCTACATTGCTAAAATATGGCAATAGCTTTTTGCAACTGGTTTTAGACAGATTAGGCGCACTGCACTAAGTCAGATAAAACGTTCAAATATTTACCCGAGACTGTTAAGACCAAACTGTTTGAGTAGTAATTCATCAATAACTAGGAGCCATAAGAGAGGTGACAAAACGCCACCTTGTTGGCAACCTTTCGAAACTCTAACTGAAGAACTGCAAGATCATCCAGTTCCGCCTCAGCAACGCGAGACCTAAGCATGGATTCAATCCAGTTTATGATGGTCTGGTCGATGCCAAACCTTACACAAGCATCAGTCATGGTAGAAAACGATGTGCTATCAAATGCAATCATAATATCCAGGAAAGTGTCTACGAGAAACTCTTTATTGTTAAGCGCTCTTTCAATCCTTACAATCGGCCTGATAGGCCAAAATGCCTTAGGGTCACTATAATCTGACCTAACAGCGTTAGGAATGAAAACAACTCTACTCCTGTTCCACGATTGTGGAACAAACCCAAAAACAATGACTGGTTAGAAGAGTTGAAGCAACAGGGAAGATCCCATCAGGACTACCAGCGAATGTTCTGGCGAGACGAGAATCATAATAGGGCTATTAAGCGGTCAAATATCGTTGCGAATATTGGAGTTGCATGTTCATGATTGACGTTAGAAAGCGAGAGTGGACATGTTGGATCATGGGGCATGGAAATGGCATGTTCATGATCGACACAAAAGAGACGATGTGAACAAGATGGTGTTGTTCACTACACGCCAAATAATACTCTTAAAATTAAATTTATTTACAACAACTTCTCCAGTTAGGGTCTATTTCTCCAGATTTATTTTTCCAATTTTTTGTTGAGTAATCAAATTTATTTGTCCACAAAACTTTTAGGCCCTAAACATAAAACTACGTTTTATGCCACATTGCCAGTGCAATATTGGCTTTTTTCACGAGAAGTTCTCGGGAGGTCGTGTAATTTAACAACTTGAACTGCTTTCTTTGGGGTTATTACAAAAGTAAGGTACAGAGTGTGGCAACTTTTAATTCGTTTTATAGATAGGGCGCAAAACGTCAAATGTGACCTTGGCTGTGTGAGCAGTGGCGCCGTCCTGTTGAAACCAAATATCGGTCAAGTCTTCCTGTTAAATCGTAGAGAATAGAAAGTCAGTTAACATGGCATGATAACGCTCGCCATTGACTGCTAGTGCGGCTCCTTGCTCATTGCGGACCATATTACACAACAAACCGTCACTAGTTTTGGGTGTATTGGGTTCTCAATTGTCACGGCCCATTCAGCGAAGTTAAAACGCAATGCATGATCAACTGAGTTCATTTTTTTAAGCAATTGGACTTTATAGGGCTTCATACTCAGATCTTTGTGTAAAATTCTTCGCAAAGTTCAATGGCTGATGTCCAATTCTTCTGTGTTGTCTATTAACATGTCGGTCAAACTAAATTTATTCACAAATTTCCTCACACTGTTCTCAGTTGGCGCTTCACTTCTACCCAATTTTGTACGCAATTCCAGCCTCAAACTCCAAAGATATTGCTGACATGTTCGCGACGTTTTTTCAATCAGTCAATAGACCAAGGATTACTAGTGGATTGTACGAACAAGCCAGCAATAACAATGTCTCAATAACTCCTCCTGTTATTTTTGAGGATAACATTTTAGCGGCTTTAAAGGCATTTGGAGACGGTTGTGGACCTAATAATATACCCACTTCTATTCTGAAGGAGTACGCTGACATTTTAGCAATTCCATTATGTTACCTATTCAACCACTCCTTAAGCACCGGCGAATTTCCCGAAAAATGGAAAATTTCAAAAATTACACCAATTTTTAAATCGGCTAAACGAGGGGACATTACGTGCTACAGAGGAATATCAACTACATGACCAATTCCAAAATTGTTTGAATTAGTATTATGCAACAATTTCACGTTATATATCAATAAAGCAGCAATCAATCGAAAAAAATCATCAAGTTGATGTAGCTATAACGTACACGGATTTCAGTAAAGAATGGAATCAAATCCATCTGTCATCAAAAAGCACTCCAGAGTTTATTCGCACTTCAGTTTTCACTCGATTACATAAATTGGTTCAAGTCTTATCTATATCAAACCGGCGATAATTTGTAATAATAGGAAATGACAAATCAAACGTTATTAAAGTTACGTCTGGTGTTCCCCAAGGATCAAGCATCAGGCCTTGGATATTTATTGTTGTCATAGATCGAATAACCGAGGTCATCAAAAACTGAAATGTCCTCATATTTGCTGATGACGTGAAAATTTTTCGAACTTTTCGAATGCTAGATACGAAGACACTTCAAGAAGACATCGAAAGATTAAGTGAGTGGTGTGATCGAAACTCGCTTTACTTAAATATTAAGAAATGCAAAATCATGTATTTTCATCGTAAATGAAATCCGTTAATTACTTCATACAAAGTCAACAACGAAGATTGCAAAGAGCCAATGAGATTATAGATTTAGGTGCTACATTTGTCGAAAATGCCAGTTTCAATAGGCATATTGAAAATTGTATTGAGAAATAAAATAAAATAATTATTGAAAGCATTCAAAAGAAGTTTCTGATTTTCTTGTTAAAGAAAAGTGACTGGGATTACGACCACAATTTATCATTCGATTACCTCCGTACTCAACAAGATTCATGCATTATGAAATATTCATACTTCAAAATAGACGACTTCTCTTAGCCGCGGCTTTTATTGGTAACATTTTGCTTGGTCACATTGATTCAGCTTGCATTTTGGAAAACATATCAATTCATGTGCATTGCAGACCATTTCGAAACCATACGTTTTTAACACTAGAACACCATTCCACAAACTATGGAGAAAATAACTCCATTAATAGGTTGTCTAAATCATTCAACATCGTCGACGACCTATTTGACTTTAATTTATTTAAGGGCAACTTCAAAAATAGCCTGCAGAATTATTTTTTTAATTTTTAATTGTTAAATCAAAATTTGATTTATACTTTTTTTTGTTTTAATGTTCTTTATTTGAATTTTTGTTTTTTAATATAATTTTTGTTTTAAATTGAATTATCTGAACTCAGAAAGATTTATTAAAATAAAAAAAAATTTTGCCAGTTTTTTGTAAAAAGAACGCCATTACTAAATTGGGACATACAACGCTAACTTCACTTCCCTGACAAATTTCCTATGCTAGTAGTCCGTTCCAACTTTAAAGAAACAGTCTAAAACAGATTTTTTAAACGATTGTTTAGCTTCCTTCTTGTTTGGACCGAATGGCCAATTTGACGACATTTTGTTTCATTAAACGTTAAATAAGAATCGATAAAGAAAAGTAAGAGAGCGAAAAGCATAGTGACCATCATAATCTGACGAACGCGTGCTGTAGTAAACCAGACTAAACTCAAACATGAAATCGATGGTATACCCTATGTGTTAAGTTGTTCATTAACAGAATATTAATTGATTGAACGGAAACCAATAAGTTACTATTGATAATGCTGGATCCAGAAAAATTTATAACTCTCAAATTCCCCTATTAGAGATCAATCTAACATTGGGTAATCGTAAGATCACCTATCAACCAGAGACACTTAGTAGATCGTAGTAAAATCGAACACTAATTCCTTCTCATTACAATTAAATGAATTTTTAATCCAGGGTACTTTGAAAATTAGAGGAATGCCATTTTGACATAAAAAGATCAGTGTAAATCAGCATAAAAGATCAGTGCAAGTAGAACTTCGGCTCTGAAGTTGGTTGAATTAAAATACACTTGAATGCTTCCAAATCGTCATTACTGTTTTTCTGACATAAGTTTCAGTAATTTACAAGCTGTTTTTCCATGTGCACCAATTTTAAGAGATGAATGTATAAGCAACATTTACGTCATTGCATTCTATTGTTATCAAATGAAAAAAATGCTGCTCAAGCTACGAAGAACTTAAAGTTTTACTGGATGAAAATCCGTGTCAAACTCAAACGAAGCTGGCAGAACAGTTAGGAGTTACTCACCAAGCAATATCACTTCGATTGCATGCAATGGGAAAAATACAGAAGGAAGGAAAGTGGATTCCTCATAAATTGACCGAAGAAAACAAAAACCGAAGAGTTGACATCTGTATGAATTTGCTTTCTCGGTACAAAAGAAAGATTTTTTTTGCACAGAATCATTACGGATGATGAAAAGTGGATTTTGTACGATAATCCTAAACGCAGAAAACCATGGGTTGATCCAGGCCAGCCATCATCATCAGTTGCAAAAATGAATATTTATACCAAGCCCAATTGATCAAAATAAGTGATGATCTGGAAGAGAAAATACCAATTACGGGCCAAGGAAGGAGACAGGTAATATTGCTGCGTAACAACACTCGTCCACACACAACGACAGGAACAGCTCAGGAACTCGTCTTCTCCTTAGGCTGGGAAGTTTTACAGCATGCGGCATATTCTCCAGACTAGACAACCTCTGATTTCCACTTTTCAGATCGATGTCATCATATTTGAAAGACCAGTGGTTCACGAAAGTTGAAGATGTCCAAAACTTACTCGATGTCTCTTTTGCATCGAAACCACCAAGTTTCTATCGCGAAGGCATTCATTATCTACCTGATAAATTGCAAAAGACTAGCTTTTATTTTTAATAAAATTGAATTGTTTTTAAGAAAACAGAATAAAACAGTTAAAATGCGGTAAGCGTCATTCAGATACATAAACAAAAACAAGTAAAGGAGAGCATATTGTCATTTATTTATTAATTTCGTTTTGGTGATGTCAGATGATGCTCGAGCTGAAATAACAACGTAAATACTTATTATCAATAAAGATCGAGAAGGTTTACTCAACTTAATGAATTTCTCTTCTCGGAATTGTGTTGGCTTCGGGTACAAACAAAATTAAGAAAATATTTATCAAATACTAAACTGTGAGTTTGAAATATTTTCTAATACTAGTGTGTGTCATCCCAAATATTGGCCAATGAATTTTCTACATTTTGAACAATGTAGAAATTCACAATCTCATTGATGCTGATTTTTGCTTAATACGTAATAGTTTCGAATACGACTTGTAAAGTTTGAGGGGCATAGCACACCCACACCATATATTTGAATTGAAAAATGAAGTTTCATGTACTTAACAGTCAATATTATCGAGTTCGTAAAATAACCTTGCACTATAAATACAGATTAATGTAGGTAGATATTTAATTAACCGTAAGAATCTTTCATATTAAAGAAATAACGTATTTAAAGTCCATAAGGGAGAAGTATTTAAAATTATCACATCAAACTTGTTACCATTTGCTTGTTTAATATTTCTTGTTAATTGCGTCATCCATTTGATAAAGCGGAAATCATTTCCAAACGGAAAACGTAATCAATATGATAAAAGCTTATCTTATACATCGTTCAAAATTATTTTCTAGTCAACATTTTCGAGATCATTACCATTATGAAATTTTTGCAAAATACATTAGATATAATTTATGCTCGAATTAATGAAACTACGAGAAAAAATCCCCTTACCTAAATCTTACACATATACGAGTATATATATATATTTTCATTGAAGCGATCGATGATGTACTAGCGGAAACTGCTTTTCACCAAACCAAGCACCACTATACACCACAACCATAACAGGTTGATACAACAAAAAATATTGTAAATGCGTACGCGATGATCAAAACACAGAATACTCAGAATAGCTTAATATATTATTTTTTTACCTACATTATCCGAGCGAGATAAGCCAACCAATTAATTTTATTTTGCTTTACGCGCGAATTTGCGGAAAATAACAAAAACTCCGATCATCAAGTGTGGTAAATTCGTAAACGTTTCAAAAGCATGTTTTCAATCGCATTTGAATAATTTCAGCTCTTACGATCGTTCATCGCGTGTTAGAAAAGATAACATAAAAAACAAAAAAACGTAAACAGAGAGGAATACAAAAGCATGCTTTTAGCAAAAAAAAATTCCCCTACTTGTGTTTTCTTCTGTGTAGTGTATGTGTATATCAGCTTTATATGCCGCATTCTCATTTTGTGCGCATATTCTCTTTAAAGGAGCTTTACGTCGATGAAAAGCACATCAAACTAGAAAAAAGCAAATATGCAACAACAGCAATGATATTGTTTTTCTTCTTTTTGATTGCATATCTACATTTGTATATAAAGAAGTTATTTTCTTAAAACCATTTATTACTTATTGTTTTATCTTAAAGAAAACTACTCAAAATAAATACTTTGCATCGTGGAAAATATAAGATATTGATATTGTTGTTAAGATTTATATTTATTATAATTACCGTACAGTTAATAAATAATATAAATAAATAAGTGTGGAATTAATCTTAAAGTGTGAATATTTAAAAAAAAAGTTGACAAAAAATAATTTTAACGTGCTAATTTCGCGTTTAATTAATAATAATTATTGTTATTAATTATTTTAGTATAGTTAGTAAATTTGTGTACCGTGCGTGTAAAGTAATAATATTTTGAAAACTTTTTAAAGTTTTGCATTCTCGAATGAAATACAGGAATAGCCAAGGATTAATCCTCCAAATTCAATTTAGAACATTTCTGACTTGCAACCCTTTTAAAATTCGGTAAGTTTAATATATGCTTCCCAAAACTTATTCATTACATATATAATTTAAATAATATGCGTGTATGATCTAAATAAACTAGAGGCATGTACGGATTTTTTGAGATCTCGCATTTTTTATGTTACGACATTATCTTAAAAACTTTTTGCCGTTGAGATTTTTTTTTTGTGTTTTGTTTTATGAAAGTTACCTATACTAACCACCTGAATAACTACTTTAAAAAAAGACATTCCACAAGCGACTGGTAAAAATATACATTAAATACGCGGTGTAACAAAAGTGGTGTAAACCAGATAGTACTGGAGTTACAACGGTTTTGTTTTTGTTTTCAAAGTGATTGATAAGAATACCTACATTTTAAAAATTAACATTTTCTTCTTTGTTTTTTTGATCTTGCGTGTTTTTAGCGTACGCACACTATCTTCAAAATTTACATGGAGCGTACCCATTAGTCCAAAAATATTAAAATGGCGTCCGATACTCCCGAGAGTTCACAATTAAAATGTTTTAAAAACATAATATCTGTAACTATTAATTATTAATAGTTACATTAATCATCAAAATTTTGCCACTTATATTTTTTTAAATATAAAACACTGCCTAAAGTTAATAAATATTAAAATCAATTGTAAATTGTTTATTACACAAAATATCCGAGTATAGCAATTATTTATAATTGTTGTGTTTAACAAAACAAAATAATTTAGTTTGTTGTAATTAATAAATTAGTAATATTGCGCAGTTGATTAATCGTTATCACTTATTTAATTAATTTGAGAGTAGTTCCGCGAATAAAATTGACTTGACAAGTAGTTATATTACAATCAGGCGCTAATTAGTTTGGGTGGTTAAGAATCATCACATAAACGTGTTTTAATTTAAAATAGTCATATAAAGTTAAGTGGGTAGAATTGTGACAGGATTCATGAAATTTATAATCTAGTTTACTTCATTTGCATTCATTCTAGTACAAAAAGCATTTTAGGCTTAATGGGCGATTTAATGGGCGTTTTCAGTTGTACAAACTGTCGGCATTTTAATTACTGAAATCATCGCCAATTTGATTTGAAATTTCATAAAGTTCAAAATTTTTATAAGAAGAATCCTTTAGAATCCGTATAAGAAAAAAAAAATGTCCCACCCCTTTTGCTCAAAATTAAAACAAACGACCGAAATAAGTTTCAACCAAAAATTTAAATCAAATTTTCGAAATTTATTGCCCACAGTTCTTTCGCTCGAGTTGCTTTATATAGTAAACAATTATTAGACATAAGATCCTCTGCGGACATTTCAACATCAGTTCAAAACAATTTTATTTTATAGGAAGTTTTACAATTATAATTTGTATTCTATAGCTTTTGTTGCTATTTGCCACGTTGCTTGTGTAGTACTAAGCCGCCATATTCTTTGCTTGTTGTTAAGTGGATAGTAAAAGTATAAATTTCGGAATTTACTTATAAACAGCAAAAATTAGCACGTGAAAAATTTTAATTATTGTTTATCTACACTTTTAAATAGAATCAAAAATTAATTCTAATGGTCTCTTTGCATTATACGATTTACATGTAATGGTGCCAAATCTCATGGCATAAAATTACTATTATGTTACTTTAATTAACAAAATAACATAACATTTTAATTTTAAATCCCGGAATCGGATTCAATAATTGTTTAATATTTTTTTTAATTGGAAATCTTTGTCAACTTGAATTTGAAAATTGTGTAAATACCTTCACAATGTGATTTGGCATGTGTACTCGTCCAAGTAGACAGTGCATTATCAAACAAAAATCAAGCAACACTTGCCTCTCACGCAAAACTCAAGTGCACCACTTGTAAAATTATTTTCATTTTATTGGCCTTTTAAACGCCGCCTAGTTAGCGCCACTTCCAATGTGAGCGAAAGATGATATTTGTTTTTTTGAGACAAGTCCCTATTCCATTGTATTAATATTTCTTCATTCGTTACATTTATTGTAAACTAATTGAACATTTTGCATAGTATTCAGTCGAATTATAGTCAACTATGAAGTGATGAAGTGTATATTACATAAAAACTAGTTTTTTTTAGAAATTGATCACCATTGTATCTAGTTCTAAAATATTCCGTCAGATGTCAGTCACTTTTCGTTAAAAGGTGAATATTGGATGCTCGAGCGAAGCAAAACAAAAAACTTTAATTTAAAAACTCTAGTACGTATTGAAACACAACTTAAAATTCCCCATATTTTACCTGCAGCAGATGTATCGCGCAGGGCATATGTTAGAACGTGACGCTGGTAATATGCCTTGTGGTTGTCGTCGGAAACAGGTCTCATGGGCGTCATCGGTAACATGTCTTGTGGTTCTCCTGTTCTCATGATTTTGACAGAAAAGTTGATGTGAAACATTACAACCAAATTTTTTATAATATATTTGTCCAACAAAATTTTAAGAAAATTAGGATTAAAAAACAATGATTTCTTAATTAAAAATGTTTAATTAATGTAACAATTTATTTGTAAATAATATATATTTACACAAAGTATAATACGCACTAAAATAAGACATGTCGTCAGTTTGTAACGCATGAAATTCCACAAGACTTGTCGATTCTGGCACGAAAAAGGAATTAGAAAAAATATTTACATAGCGTTTTTGTCACAAATATCATTTTCCAGCCTACTGAGAAATCACGTTTGATCTAAATTTTTATAATTTGGGAAATATTTTTTCCGTATCGAGATTGGATAGGAAAAATATTCCCAATTTAATTTTGTTTTTGAAAAAATTTACAACAACTGTTTAACATAGTATGCCAGGAAAAAATTTTTGCGGCAAAAATACTATGAACGTATTTTTCCTAATTCCTTCTTCCTATAGGAAAGCCAGAATCGACCTGCTGTTGGTGAATTTTTGCAAAAATATCTTAATATCTTTGGGCAGGCGGCAGATAAGTAGCTACATCAAGGTAGAAAATATACGAGTATTGTATGCACAAATAACAACATATTTTAAACCTTACTAGCAGGCCAATTTTAAAGGTTTAATCTATCATGTTGTTGGCTGTATATAAAACCTCTTAGAGTCCGTTATGAATAACGAGTTGTTTAAAATGTGTACTAAAATGTGCACTAAATTCAAGCCATTAAAATTAAGCGCCTTTGACAGTTTCAGAGAGTAGAGACATAATAATTCAATGGTAAATTTGAATTTGTATATTAAATCTGTTGGTTAACCATTGTAAAAACTATAGTATTAAATAAAAATCACTCAAGGTGTTTGACTTTCTTAAAATTACAAAACTATACATTCAAAGTTCTGGTTCTTCGCATAGCACACCGTATACCATGAATTCAGTTGTTCTTTAGTAAAATTAAAACAATTTCAAAGTAAACATCTGCCGTGAATCGTGAAAGTTGGATTCCAAATATACTTTTAGTAACCCAGATCGTTCATCGCCGAAAGAAATAATTTGAAGTTCGAGAACAGTCAACACTAACCTTCCAATTTTTACAATTACAATCGGGAGCCGGTGGGTCGTCTATTGTCCAAGGGGAGCATACGACAATTTGAGAATTTTAAAGCAAACCGGGTTTTTAACCCCGAAAACAGGTTAATCTTCTACAACTTAGAATTAAACAGAGACGAACCAATTCGTCTAGAATTAGACCATGACACTAAAAATTTGTGCTTGACACCGATTTGTTTACTAATGCGCTATTCGTAACCACAAAATAATAATTGTTAAGATGACTAAAATTAAATACTTCGGCAGGTGACAAATCCCAACATAATTTGAATTTAGAACTAAATATTTGGTATAGTATTTTTGCGCCATCTATCATGCGCCACTAGTGCGAACTATTATCAAATTACATTGAGTGCGAGCGAATACTGGGATACAAGTCGACATTTTCTTTGATTTAAGGTAAATTCGATTAATTTCCAATAATTCTATGTTAAAACGAACGAAAAATTTCGATTGAGAATTCTATGTAGTATTACAGAAAGGGATAGGAGAATATCACCCGTCACAAAAACAAGTTTGGCATGCATGTAAGGCAATTATCACCACAATTATTTAATTTTGGCGATAACCATTTTGTTATCACTTCAAAGTTTTTTATAAATTTTTAAGACAAATATTCTTAATTAAATGACGACTTTATACTTCTACTAAATATAAAGTATTTACTTAATTATTTTGAATAAAATAAACCAGCTGAATATAAACAACTTTCACTACATTTCTGCAAAATACTCAGAAATATTCAATATTTTTAATATTTTTAGTACAAGATTTAATGATCACCTTATATAAAATTCTGACTTATGAAATTTGTTTACAGTAAAATTTTTGTTTCTTGTTCTATGATCTTGGTCACCAATTCATAATGTAAGACTCTATACTATATACAACAATGTTTGATAGTTGCCGTGTTTAATGACACCCATTGATCCGGATCAGTCCAAATTTGATATCGAAAACCTAATCCAACTTTTGATTTGAAATCTAGCAAGCACCTTTGGTTTGTTTCATGAAACATGAACTGAACCTAATCAGATCAAGCATCAAGAAACACAGCTATTATACATATTGATTTCATTTTCAAAATGATAACCAATTAACTTTTAAATGTTGAATATGTTTCTTGTTTATTAGGGCACTAAAAATGTGTTATTGTTTATGATTAGTTTTTCTATAAAATTCGTGTTAATCAAGAAATACTGGAAAACTTGTCTGTATAATTCTAAATTATGTACATGCAATGGCACAATAGTGACGTAGTTTAAGAAATTTTGGGGTGATTTTTTCACATAAGTACCTCTAAACTTTGAAAGTCTCACTCCGAATCTCGCAGGTATGTTTCGGACTTGTGTGATTATAGCTGAATTACAGAAAATTTATCTATATATTATTTACAGACATTCAATAAAAATATCGTACGTATCCGTATCCAATTTTTAATTCGCTCACCGCCAATTTTGATTGATGATTTGAGTTACTTGCTTTAAAATAATAGGAATGACATCCAAAGAGATTAACGGGTTATTTTTAGTTGTATCATATAATCCGGTATTGCATTGTTCATCTGATCTGACAAATATTTCAAGTTATCATTATAAACTGTAGCAATGTCTCCAATTTGAAGGGCGAGCAAAAAATATCGAAGGCTATTTTATAATTTTATAGAAATATTTTTACCCGTTTTCTTTCTTCACTGTAATTCTTCACTGCAATATTTGAGTATATTTCAATGGCAAGGTTTCGATATTCTGTTGACCTTTTGTTACTGTTCAATGATTTATAAAAAAGGTTTATCGAACAACTCGATGATAATTTTTGAAAGGATCGAATTATGAAATTTAGAGTTAGAGAATCTTCAGAATTCACCAATATATTCGGAAATTGAGGCATATAAACCGAATCCAGTATAATATTTTGCAAAAGAGATGTGAAGTGGGGAATAGTGGAACTAAAACTGGTTTATGAAATGATTAGTTATTTTAAAATGTTCAGTGTTATTGAAATAAGTGTTTTATTTAATTCATTCCAAGAAGCAGAAAGTTTTAAGTTATTTATCACGTTTCATAGCAGTGTGATACATTTTTATGAAAATGTTAAGAACTGAAACTATTTGAAAATAATTTGAGATCAGTTCTATGTCTTACCCGAGGTATTCCGAAACAAACATACCAACTGAACTATTTAAACGTCGTTAGAAGTCCCAATTTCCCTAATTGTAATTCGTAACATTTTAAGTAACTTTATAAATTTGCACTTTGTATTCAAAAGTAGGCAGTCGCTATGTTACCTCATGTGAGAAAAATAATGTGATATCCTGGTCTACCTTATAATGGTTTTCGCCTCGTTGATCTAAGAGCAATCAGGAAAAGTTTATTGCTT
Source organism: Nephrotoma guestfalica (assembly GCA_963691935.1). Lineage (NCBI taxonomy): Eukaryota > Metazoa > Arthropoda > Insecta > Diptera > Tipulidae > Nephrotoma > Nephrotoma guestfalica. Next base: position 252,223,103 of record OY829915.1, read on the forward strand.
AAGCTCGATTTCAATGAAAGGAGGTTCTAAGGGTAAATATCACCTTCATCAGGCGCTTTGTTATAATATTACATACAAATCATGGCTGTAAAATTGATGAAATCGTTTACTCGTCAGAAGATTATTAAAACAACGACCAGATCTTCATTTTCTGAATCGTGGGTGTAAGCATAATTGTACACCTATGCCTAAGTAAATTTTCATTTATTCAAATTAAGTGAATTTCAGCAGAAATAAACCAAACTAAATTAATAATTTTAAACTTCAATCAATTTTTGTATATACAAAACGATAAAATACGGGATCGCAACAGAATATTTTTGAAATAAAATTAAAAAGGAGTAGGGATACTTTTTTTCCTTTTGGTTGCTATAAAATATACAAAACTTTATATTTTTTACAAGAAATTATGGCAACGCAACAACAATTTGCTCAGCAAAATAAAATCGAATTTGTCGTTCGCCCAAAGAACGAAATAGTCCATATTTTTGCCTCGTTCTAGTTTTACTGAGATATAATATGGGCTTTAGGTCATCTAGCAAACCGTTTAAACCCAGTGTCAAATTATTAAAATAATATTGCGAGTATTTCTTCATAAACAACATTTAGTGCCCAACTGTAGCTTTTAAAATACGCTGCAATCTTTATTTTACAATTGCCTTTGACTTATAAGAACAATTTTAAAATGGGTTAGTCAGATGAATTTTTTTCTAATATACGAGTATCAAGAATGAACTCCTACATAGTAGCATAGTCTATATTGTATCGTTAACATTTGTTTTATGAAAGCTGCATTGTCGAAAGTAACTCGTTCCCAAATCTTTCATCGTTGACCGGATTAATTCCGACCACCCGGAGCGACCTCGTTCAAGTAGTGTTTATTAGTTTATTATCAAAATAATTAGTCCGCAGCCCTTCGATTCCCATAATTAAATTATATCGATCATGTTAATACTTTTGCTGAGATAACGGAGGTCATGCTTGATTCAGAAGCGAAGCGTCAGTTTGAATCCTCGAATATAGATGGTGTCGCACTATTAAAAATCAAAATCATGAATAAGTTCTATAAAAAAAATATCGCTAGTTAACGCTAGATGTCTCGACTTTTGTATAGTCTAATAAAGTTCACAATTTGTCAATATAACTATTTACGATTAAAAAGTAAAACAAAAGTTATCACGCATTTTGGAAAAGGAGTTAACACCTCAACGTCTAAACTAAATTGACTGAACTAAATATTGAAATATTCATTAATCTCTTCATTATAAATAAGGCGACCAAATAAATCCCTCAATGGGATGTAGCGGCACCAAAATAAAATAAATAAACATTTAAGCTTGAAAAGTCAATTTACGAGGTTAGTTTTCAACGACTTTTCAAATAATTTTTATAATTCTATTGTGGTCCACTAACTTTGGATGATATTTTTGTTTACATATAAATTAACTAATAAACTACACAAATTAAAAATTCCATTTTAGTGACATCTGTTTTTAGATTTCACGAACTGCTTTGCATTTAGTTTAGTCAATTTAATAGGTTATTCATAAATAATGATTTTTTTGTTAATTACATTATGTTTCTTAAATTTATTAATATTTTTCACAGTTTCCGAAACATTTAATCTAATTTTACGAATGCAATTTACAGTTTACGAGATTTACTTTTGTAATAATATTTTCAAATGAAACCGCATATTTGAATCGTTAAAGGATTTATTGCTATTTTCTGCGAATTGTTATTTAAGTCACCTTTTGTGTTGTTGTTTTGTATTTATTTGTACTTAAATAAAAGCTTAGTGGCTTGAATGTCGTATCACATCGAGATAGAAGTATAAAATATTTAAAAAAATTAGACTTGATTGAAATATACATTTTGGAAAAGGCTTGAACCAGTTGTCGTTTCAGATGGCCAAGAATACCCAATAACTGATAACCGAAATTGGTAAATTGTTTGCGTTCTCTAGTATGTAAAATACGCTGTACTTTCTGGAAACAGATGCGCCAAGTTAATGAACGTCGACGACCATATTGATTTTAAGTAAGTCAGTATTATACAGCTATAATCTGTTTGTTTTAGTTTATTACAAATCTGTTCAAATTAAACATATTTAAGCATGAAATTGAACACATAGCGCGTTTCAACTGGATAAAACTGCTTGGAGCAAATCAATTTGTGGCGGTAAGCAGTTGTTTGTATTTGATCAATTCTTATTTAACTTTGAACGCTGCAATGACGTAACGGAGTAGAAGACGAATCTGATCAAACAAAAATATTTTATTCTTTTGTTGTGTAGGCAAATTGTAAATGACTAAATTTTAAGCAAAATGTTCAGCACACCTAATATAAAACATTCTGAATTTCCTAATCGTGTGAATGATCTTTATTTTGGCAGACATAATAACAACAAAGTCGAAATCAATGACGCTAGGACGTTTTAATGATTTGGAGTAAAAGCGTTGACGTAATATCGAATCGATTAACCGTGTATAACAAAATAGTTGGTAAAGTCCAAAGTTTACAAAACAAATCAAAGCTCGTATAGTCATTACCATAAAATGATAATTATGTAAACCTAAATGTGCCATAATTATATAGTAATTAGCGACGTTTATTGTTACCAATTAGCTAATATCTGTGAATTGATTTATAGTAAGAAACAGCAATCAAAAAATTTTATTAGGTATTTGCCATTCAATTTAAGCGATGGCGTGCGTCCACTCAATTAACCAAAAGGTGATTAACTGACCGACAGTTATAGATTTTTGATACACGCGGTTGTCTTTCAAAGTCATATTAATTTCACTTAATATAGTGATTGCTAAATTAATTTAAATTGAATTATTATAGAAAAAGAAAATCTAATTGAATGAGTATCACAATATTGTGACAAAGAAGACATAAAATATGTTGTACACTACTTAGAAAGGCAATCGTCAATCATCATACGAAGAAGCTCAACTATATACGAAGATAGAGTTTTGCATATCTGTGTCTCGTGTTTAAATGTGGCTAATTATAACGCATAATTATTTATGTTTTAATTTGTTGTTTTGCCCTGCGGTTGTATTCGCTTCATATCATAAATGTTTTCGCACTCACTAATCAGCGCATAAAATTAAAGTTTATTATAATGTTCATTGCAACCAACACCAATGTGGGAAATATTCGGTAACACTTCAGGGTGATCTTTCTGGTGTATAAATGATGCATGGTATAATGCGGTTCTCACCTGATGATACTGGTCATAAAATTAACATTGTCGTATCGATATAAGACAGACAAGACAATTTGTTATGTTCTTGTATTTGGTTTTGTTTTAAACCATCGAATAGTTGTTATAAATTCCAAGCGTACGACTAAGCGATCCAGTACGATCTGGATTGCGTTTATAATACTTAGCTAGCGACCAATGCATGTAACGTGAATTTCTCTGATTGTTTTTATTTTTGTTACACGTAAGTAGTTTACTATCGGCATCAATATTTATTTAATTGCATTCCTATAATAAAACTATATAGATATAGACTGTTATCTAAATATATGTTAAATAAATATTATAATTATTAATAAGGCAACGAATTTGCTCAAGCGAAAACTTTAAAGACCTGCTGTACGACTGTACCACATATACAGTTCTTTTAAGACGATAAATCAAAATTTATTGAAATATACGCGATATCTCTAAAAAATCCTTCAAAAACTATTCATAAATATTTTTTTATTTAGATTGATAAAAATTGAGTTTAACTACATTTAAACGATCTTAGTCCTATAATAAATTATACCATCTAAATGTTTTTTTGTTGGAATATTAACCAGCCACATGTAGTTCCGAACGTATTTTTATTTATTTTGTGGTTTATGTTCCTACGTCAATCATTAATTTTAATAAAATCGTATAATTAATTGCGCGAAATTTAAAACAAAGATCATGTGCCGATCATGAGAAATTAGATCGCGCGATCAGATGTATAATAATTTTATTAATTAAACCCAATTTAAAACATAAAAAAATATTTTTTAATAAATTTGTGTGGCGATATTAAAAACGCAAAAACATAGACGTAAATTACATACAAATAAATTTGCCGAAAACTGTCCCCAGAATTATTTTTAGAGGAAAAGGTTTAATTAATTATGTTAAATACTGGGGTCAAATTTTAATGGGGGCTTGGTTTTTTTCGGTCACTTCTAATTTTCAATTACAAAGCTATTAAGATTTAAATTACGATCATTCGGAATTAAGATTATAGTCAATAGATGACTATTACTCGAATGTGCTTCGATTGATCTGTTTTTGATTTGACTAAACTTCAAACGATAAATTAATATATTATTTGTAATTTAGACTACCAACATTTTAATATTCTTGTACTGATATTGTTGATGTTCTTTACTATAAAATTTATAATCAATTTTCACTTCCCAATAAACTGTCGCTCTTCAATCTTTCAATCTGAAATGTAGGTGTATGCCTGCGCACATTTAAATTTCGATCATAAAATTAAGTCTTAATAATTAATTAGATAATTAATTGCCGCTTTCTTAATTAATGTCTATTCTGTAATTACTGGCTGGAAAGTTTTATTATTCTCATAAATATAAAAAGAGTTAAACACGCCATTAATACATAGAGCAACATATACGAATATGTAGTAACTTCTGTCTCTGGTCAAAGAAATTACATTTTCTACAACAGATGTCACTAGTTGGTCATATCTTTCAGAAAAAATATTCAAAGTCTACTAAACTGTTGGTCACGTAATTAAAAATCTTAGGTTGGATCCTGTAATATCTTCTGTTTCTTGTATTTGTATAGTATTGAGTCTGTAAAGAGGCCGATATAATTGACTTTGTGTGCATATAGTGTATATCGACCGAAAGCCGATGATGTCGAGAATTTAAAATTAAAATTAATTTATAATAAAGAATATAATGTATAAGATAGTAAAAAATTTCAGCAGTAAAAGACGATTTGCATTTATGCAATGTTTCTCTAAATAAAATATTATTTCAGAGTAGTTACAGGTGGTTTTTCAACCCCTTTCGTTTTATTTTAGAAGTGTTTTTAGTGCTACTTAACTAAGTGGTTTTGCTTAGTTGCTCATGTATTTGCATTATGATGATTTTTGTCATTGCAATATATTTAGGTAGACCTGAATCACAGAATAACTACAGAAACGAGATAACGCTGTTTTTGTATGGAAAAACATCGATTCAATTTTTTGAGCTTGACTCACTTAAGATACTACACGATATTCGACTGAATAAAGCATTCTGAATATCCTCTCTTGGTACGATTTTCACACTACAAGTTCATTTTTACGTGACGTTGAATCACGATTTCCTCTTTATTTTATATTCCAACCTTCACAGAATCCCCGATTTCTTCAATACTCTTCAATCGTCAAATGCCATCCAGAATAACCAAATGCGTGTTTAAGCGAATTCTTTAGCTGCAGTCACATCTTGAATCTGTGCAAAATTAACCCACCAACAATATCAATCGCACCTTGACCATTGTATTATTCCGTCCCCATTCATTCTCACTAGGTGCCATTGTCTGCTAACTTTTAAGTTTCTTAGTTGTTTTGCCTCTTCATATTTTCAAGATAAGGTAATGTGATCAATGACATTATGAAAACTCTAATGATGTGTGCCTCCTGAATGATTTTTTTGTCTAAATTTGTTCTAACTAAATTTATTGTTAGTTCATGCCCGTCAGTAATAGATGTCTCTAATATTCTCAAACTAAAATTGGAGTTAGGTATATTTAATTCAACAAATACTTCGGTTGTTTGTAAATACTTCAGCGATCAAGAATCAGGTTTTAATTAGCAAATTTTAATTATAAATCAGACAGTGGTATAAGCTATCTAACACATAAGTTAGTCAGCATAAAATCGAATTAAACACAAGATAATTAATAAATACGTAAATTATTTGGAAGTGGATGATTGCGAATAACTTTTATAAAATAAAACACATGCGGGTTTCTATTCTACTTCATTCAAACACAGTAATCATAAAAATATTATACATTAAGAGACAACTATGGAGAAGTATATTAACAAAACGATTTTCAATTTGAACGACGGACGCTAATAATGGCTAGTGATTACAGTGTACTTGTTTTTTTAAATCGTAGCATTAAATCAACTAAACATTCCCATCTCTAGATGAGAATTTCACACGCGGGCCCACGTATATCGTTTTATTGCAATTTATGATACTGAACAGTATTTAGAAATGGAATCAACAGCCAGTGGCCAACATTTGATGATAGTTTCAAAGAGCAGTCACGGTGGATGAGAATTTTTAGATTAAAATCCACATGATTTTCTCAGTCATTCATAGAAAATACAAAACCTTCACTTTTGAAGTGTAAGCAGCTTTTGTAAAGATACGCTCAGAAAAATGAAAATGTATTTAAAAACACCGAATAACTAAATGTTTAAGTTTAAACAGTGTTAACCGGATGGATTTGTATAAGTGATTTCCGTTAAAGCATTTCACGCACATGAAAGCTATCATTTTTGAATAATTACTAGACTTACAATAGTGTGCCAATCACAGAAACATTTTATTTGCTTCCTATGATTTGGTATACTCACTCAAGTATTTAAAATATGATAAGAGGAAGCCAGTAACTAATATTTACGAGTAGCTAGTATCTTATAATTTTGAAGTATTCATGACTATCAATGGAAGTACTTGATCGGAGAAATGCCAATACTTCTGTAAAGATAAATATTAATTTGTATTTATTTTTATTGCGTAAAACGTGATTAATTGATATAAGAAATGACGAAGTCGTCTCTAATAGGGTTTTCCAAAAGAACTCACGAACGAAAATTGACATTTTTAAGTTACATCTTGCTGATGCTAAATTCACACACTTCCAATATTTATGTTTACGCTTTCTACATAAAATCAAATCATGAAATCAAATCAAATCATAACAAATCATATCAAATCATATAAAATGATTTCATGTGCAGTGACCACCATCTTACGGCTATCATCTGGTTGTGTTTAATTAATATTTGTAGTAATAGTTTACAGATTTTATGATTTTATTAACCTTTCTAATTTTCTTCAATTTTCTTTGCAGAGGGTAAATCTTTACACTACTTCAAAAAAAACTTGGAACCAACTGAATTTTATCCTAAAAATTTTATAGAAATATAAAATGTAAATTATTCGCTCTGTGAGCATACATAAATGTTATACGTACTAATTTAATTAATTTGATTTAACCAATAAATAAAATACCAACGATATAATAATTAATAAATCCTATATTAGAGCAGACCAAAAAACAAATAAAAAATTCAAATTAAAATATTTCAAAAATTTAGGAAAAAAAATTATTAAATTTTAAAAATGAATCATTTTGTGGCCATTACAATTTTATGTGCAATCATTGGCTATGGGTATGCCATAGCGCCAAAAGTAGAAAATCTTCGTTTAATTGAAAATACACCAAGTGTGGTGGTAATTGATGAAACTCGAACCGAATGCGGCAGTGATGAAAACTTGCATCAAGGACAATTCACCGTACTTGATTACAGCATTGTGATTGGAATGTTAGTGATATCGCTCGGTATTGGAGCTTTTTACGGATTCTTCAAGAAGGATTCATCAGAATCATCTGCTGATTTTCTACTAGGATCACAAATGACACTGTTTCCGGTTACATTAAGTTTGACGACGAGTTTTATTACAGCCATCGAACTATTGGGCAATCCGTCAGAAATGTTTTTCAGTGGAACGCAATTTTCGATAATCGTCTTATCGATCATACTCGTGATCCCAGTGGCTATTAAAGTATTCTATCCGATATATTTTAAACTCGATTTAACTTCGTGCTATGAATATTTGGGAATACGATTTGGAACCAAACTTCGTGTATTTGGCGCTGTACTGTACATTATTCAGATGTCATTTTATACTGCGGTTGCTGTACTCGCACCAGCTATAGCACTATCGAAAGCGACAGGATTACATACACATATAGCTGTGGTACTTATATATATAGTATGCATATTTTATTCATCACAAGGTGGAATGAAGGCTGTCGTTATTGCGGATACTTTCCAAGTGAGTATTTAATCTAAGCGAAATTGCAAGTTTAATAAAATTATAACATATATTTTTTGTTTACAGGCTTGTGTTCTTGCTCTCTCACTGGTATTAGTATTAGCATTGGGCCATTTCTACACTGGCGATGTTACCGATGTATTCACAATGGCCGAGGATCGTGGTCGCCTGGAATTTTTTAATTTCGATCTAAATCCTACAACACGACATACCGTCTGGTCGATTTTAATCGGTGGCTTCTTTTATTGGACGTCGATGTTTTGTACAAACCAGGCTTGTGTTCAGAAATGCATGTCACTTAGAACATTACCGCGTGCAAAAACAGCTCTAATATATTCCATACTCGGTTTAATCGTCGTGTTTTTAATCAATTTCTATACTGGGCTGTTAGTATTCAAGCAATACGCGAACTGTGACCCTTTGAAGGCGGGCGAAATTGTGGCCAAAGATCAACTTTTACCATTTTATATTATGGACGTGTTTCAAGATATCGATTTTCTAACTGGAACGTTTGTGGCCGGAATTTTTGCTGCTAGTTTGGGGTATGTGTGTTAATAATATTAATTATGTTCTTAAAATCAATTAACCGATAGAATTGAAAATTTTGTAGAACGGTTGCCTCAGCGCTAAGTTCACTTGCGGCGGTAACCAGTGAAGATTTAATTGTGGCCGCTTTCGATATTAAAGTAGACCCTAAAAAAGCAGCATTCTATGCTAAATGGATGTCACTCGGATATGGAATTGTGTCGTTTTTATTGGTATTTGTGGTTGAACGATTAGGAGGTATACTACAAGCAACTTTAACACTCAATGGATTGATCGGAGGGATCACACTCGGGTTATTCGTATTAGGAATATTTTTCAAACGGGCAAATGCTAGTGGAGTATTAATTGGTGGCGTCACTGCCCTAGTTTTAGTTGTGTTTATTGGTGTAATGGCACAAGTAAAATCGACCGAAACCGAACTGTTACCAACAACCCTGATCGAATGCAGCTGCTATGTGAATTCGACAAAAGAACAAATTCTAGAAGAAATCATAAAATCAACACCAATCGAAGGTGTCTCGCCGATATTCAGACTCAGCTACATGTGGTACTCGGCACTTAGTACTGCGTTAACAGTTGTGTTGGGTTTAGGAATTTCCTATGTAGTAAGCTTTATTGAAACCAAGAGCACATCAACCATTTGCTTGGATGTCGATGTTGAGAAGAGCGGTAAAAATAATAACATCGATAGCAAAACATGTGAAGTATATGTTATTGAGGAGGATGAGAAATTGGGCCAGTCATTAGAAGGGAAGGTAAATTTAGCTTTTGAAAAATAGTTTTTATAAATTTTATAGTATTATAACACCGTAGTGATTAATTATATATTAAGTGTATTTTGCATGGATGTATTTAAATAGTTGATAAGAGAGTCAATATATAAACAAAATATTTTTATAAAATATGAAATATAATGAAACTTGTTTTATTGTGTATTTGTAAGGTTCTTTGGGCCTACCACTTTAACTTGAAACCGCTATTGTAACTAGGGTTAAGGATACCGTAATAATAACGCCTACCCCCCTCATTTAAGGGTGAAAGATACCATGACAATTGTTGAACTAGTTGCAATTGAATTTTAATTCGAAAGAAGACAATTTGGTGGTGCATTGTTGACTGAGAAGTAAGGAAATGAAACATAAGTCTACTGCAGCTTGTCAAGATACCATTAAAATAATTTAGAATCGATCGAATGTCGTCTCGAAAGTTGGAAGTTCCATCAGACGTCGTAATTCGGATGTTTAACAATCAGACAATATCTCCCTATATCTATCTTTATTTTCCACTTCCAATTACGGGATTTCGTCGATTGTACGATGAATCTGAAAGTATTTTGACTAAGTACTAACTAGTTTCATTCAGTTTTGATATGCTATTGAGTGCAGGTATTCCCATCATACGTCATCTGATATAGGATTGTCCACGTACATTTTACGAGGTCGTTGTGTCTATGAATCTGATGAACTCGTGGTAAACGTACTGGTACTAGATGTTGATGCATCCAGTACTACTAATTTTGATAAAAACAAAATGGTATTGCATACCTATATTTCTAAGTTTTGATACGCGTTATGAAATAACTTATCTTAAAACATAACAAACTTGGAACTAATCTTAATAAACTTTCAAAATAATAATAGTGCTGATTTTATGCAAAAAAAGTGGAATGTGTTCGGTACACGACAGTGTCTTATCAGTTTTGATAACATTCGACTAATTTCCATTTAATCTATTTACCAAGAAAAATTTTAAAATTTCACTCTAGCGTAAATCACCGTCAGCGAAGCTCGTTAAGATTTTATTACGAAAATCATCATATTAAAATTCTTCTGCCTCAAAAATTATTAATAGTGTAAGTGTAACTTTACCCAATATAAAATCAACCTGCCGCTATTGGTCTGCAGATGTCACCGTTAAAAAGATGACATTTGAAAATTTCAGTCAAACGAAAAGCCAAAAAAATGTAAACATCGCTCACACACAAAGTAACAACAGTCAAAGTTGACAGTAAGGCGGAAAATCTCAAGGAAACTTATAGAAAAATCCGAAATTTATTAATTAAAAAATATAAAAAAATTTTATGTAAAGTAATTATGGTCGAAAATAATGTGAATTGTAATTTTCCAAGTGAATCTTTGGTACCAAAATGTGAAACAGGTGTCATTAATTTTTTGAATAAATACCCGAAATACAATGGGGTGGGGGTCGTAATAGCAATTTTTGATTCTGGTGTCGATCCTAAAGCGAGCGGATTGCAGGTACATAAATGCAAAGTGATATAAATAAGGTCGTGTGATGATGGAATCATCATCATGACTCGGCTGCACTTTTTTCTTTTGTTTGGTTATGTTTGACAGTCCGAAAATATATTTTTTTTCATTTTCCCAAATAACTTGTGTTTTATTTTTACTTGATTTACTAGATTACCGCTTCAAATTCTGAGACTAAAGTAATCGAGCGCTTCGATTGCTCCGGTTGTGGGGATGTTGATACTTCGAAATTGGTGACAGCAGACGCCTCTGGATCAATCACGGGACTTTCGGGCCGGAAGCTTAAAATTACCGAGTCCATGAAACATTCGAACCTGAAGCCGAATGAATTTCGTGTTGGGCTTAAAAGTTTAATCGATATATTTCCCTCAAAGGTGCGCGATAAGATCGTTGCTGACACTAAAACCAAGCACTGGGAAGAACCGCAACGCCGGTGTTTGACTGTGGTTCAGCGGAAGCTGGACGCTTTCGATTCAAAAAATTCTAGTACTAATAATTTAACAATTAAAGATCGTTTGAAAAAGGAAGATTTAGAAAGCTCACTGGAGTTCTTGAATTACAGTGAAAAGAAATTTTCGGAGTTAAAAGCGACATACGATTGTGTGCTGTTTAACACGCAAGATGGGTGGACCTGTGTAATTGATTTATCTCAAACAGGCGATCTCGAACAGGGTTTGCAATTAATCGAGTATACGAAAACACAGGAAGTTAAAAGTGTTAACGACTACCTTTCGATTTCGATCAATGTCCATAACGATGGGAATATACTAGAGATTGTGGGTATGTGCTCAAGCCATGGTACTCACGTAGCGTCTATTGCTTCGGGGTTCAATCCTGATAATCGAGACGTGGATGGTGTTGCACCTGGTGCACAGATAATGTCATTTACTATTGGAGATGGTCGACTCGGGTCAATGGAGACAGGGGTTGGATTAGCAAGAGCTATTATTAAAGTCATGGAACTGTGCAATGCCGGTCGAAAGATCGATGTGATTAACATGAGTTACGGTGAACATTCACACTGGACGAATAGCGGTCGAATCGGCGAACTCATGAACGAAGTTGTTAATAAGTACGGTGTAGTTTGGGTGGCATCCGCTGGAAATCATGGTCCAGCTCTATGCACAATAGGGACACCTCCAGATATTAGTCAAGCTGGAATTATCGGAGTAGGTGCATACGTATCTCCAGACATGATGGAAGCTGAGTATGCATTACGGCAAAAACTTCCCGCTAATGTTTATACATGGACGTCACGAAATCCTTGTATCGATGGTGGTCAAGGTATCACAGTGTGTGCACCTGGCGCGGCAATTGCTTCGGTGCCAGAATTTACACTTGCTAAAGCGCAACTCATGAATGGTACTAGTATGGCAGCACCACATGTGGCCGGTGCCGTTTCACTTTTAATATCTGGGTTGAAACAAAAAAATCTTGGGTATACGCCTTATAGTATTAAGCGTGCACTTTGGAACACGGCCACCAAACTGGGATATGTCGACCCATTTGCTCAAGGAAATGGTTTATTAAACGTCGAAAAGGCATTCGACTATTTAGTACAATATGCCACCGTGATGGAGACCAACGTTCGGTTCTCAATTAGTGTTGGACCCAATAACGCAAAAGGTATCCACATAAGAGAGCGCTTACTAAAAAAATCAAAGGAATTTAACGTTTCAATTGAGCCGGTATTCTTCAATGAAAAAGAAACTCCACCAAAAGACAAAATCAATTTTAATATGCGGCTCACGCTGGTCCCTTCGGAAACGTGGGTGCAATGTGGAGCGTTTTTGGATTTATGCTATCAATCTCGGACAATTGTGGTATCGGTCGACCCTACTGGATTAACACCGGGAGTACATTCGGCCACGATTAAGGCATATGACACGAAATCCGTTGAAAAAGGCATACTTTTCGAAATTCCGATTACTGTTGTTCAGCCCGAAGTTCAACTAAACGAAAATTCTAATATATTTTTCTCGGGCAATCCGATAATTTGCAAACCAAACACGATCATCCGTAAATTCCTTTTGGTCCCGAATAATGCGACATACGCTATTCTTCGCATGATTTCAACCGACTCGGAAAATCACATTGGTGGTAAATTTTTAGTACACACAATGCAAATTATTCCGCAAAAATTTTGTAAAGCTCTGGAAACACAAAAAATCCTCCCGGTTTCGAACGACATCGAAACGGTGCACGCATTCAAGTGTGAGGGTAATAATATACTTGAGATTTGCATCGCAAAGTTTTGGTCAAATTTTGGTGATATTTCGATAAAATTCAGTATTGAATTTCATGGTATCTACACGAATGGCGGAAGTAAGTATCCGATAATTTGAAGTGCTGTAATTGGTTGGTAGTAAATGTCGATTTATTTTTAGCGGTTATGCACAGTGCAAACGGAATCCATCGTCTCGATTTAAATACGAATACGGCGCAAGAAATATCTCCTTCGATAAATTTGAAAAATGCTGTGATCGCACTAAAACCTGCCGAATCAAAAATTTCATCGCTAACCGAACGCGACGTCGTGCCTCCGAGTCGACAAATCTATCAAAATATTTTCACATACAATTTCCATCTATCGAAATCGTTTGAAGTGTCGTTGCATGCACCCGTTTTTAGTTGTGTTTTGTATGAGTCCGAATTTGAATCTCAGTTTTGGATGATATTCGACACGAATAAAATGATGGTGGGATGCGGGGATGCTTATTCAAATTCGAATTTTATTAAATTGGAAAAGGGCGATTATGTGGTCAAGTTGCAGGTGAGACACGAGAAAAAAGATTTATTGGAAAAAATATCGGAGGCCACGATGCTAATAAATTTAAAGTTATCGAGCTCAATTTCATTGGATATCTATCCGAGTTATAATCAGGCGATGGTGCAAGGAAAGAAAATGTCGCCATTTAAAATGTCGGCGAGGACAAGTAAACCGATTTATGTGGTGCCGCTTTCAAATGAAAAGTAAGTTGATATTAAATGGTGAAAAGTACTGAACGGATCATTAATTTATTTTTAGAGTAACCAAAGCTGGAATTCCATCAAATTGTTCATGGCTCGATGGAACCATAACCTATTCAAAGGAGGATATTTCGCGTAAAAGCGACTGTTCAAATTTTCAATATATTCTGTACGATGGGCCATCAAACAAGAAGAGTAATGGCAGCAGCAGTAGCTCGGCTAACGGAGGTGCCACCGCTGGTGCTGGTGCCAATCCGGCTAAAGAAACAAAATCCAAATTGGATGAATACAAAGAAGGTTTACGCGACTTCCAAGTTGGTATGATCGCAAAACTAGATCGTAAAAACGCTGAAGAAATTTACGAGGAAATTACAGCCGCACATCCAACTCATTTGCAAGCCCATTCTGCTATGATTCAACAGTTGGATGCCAACGATTTAAAATCATCGTTACCATTTGCGTTTAGAAAATCCATATTAGCTCAGCTGCCCGACAAAAAAGATAAAATTGGTGAGTTACGTGATAATTTGGTCCGGATATCCGAACTGGCTGAAAAAATTATTAACGAAACTGATAAGGACATCATTTTGGCATTTTATGGTGTAAAACTGGACACGAGAAGTGATGCCATTAAAATTAAAGGGAATATGGATAAACAAAAGAATTTGTTGTTAGACGCTTATGTTAAGCGAGCCGTTGCGCTTTGTAAACTTTCGATAATTGATAAGGAGCTGTTGAAAGAAATCGATTATACAGAATTAACCAATGATTTGGAAAAGATTTATGTGGAAATTGGAAAATTTGTTGATTATACTGATTTGAAGGTTAGTTAGTCCCCTCTTTTTGCTTTTATAAAACTAAAATTTTGAAATTGGTTCCAGGTATCGCTATTTTCAATTTGGCACGGGTACACGTATTCCCAATACGGTCGTATGACAAAATATTTAATCAAGAATTACGAGGATAAACTGCAGAAAGAATATTTGGACGAATTAGCCGATGTAACGGCCGAACGAAAATGGAAACATATATCGGAAGCCATCGAAAAAGCTTCGGTAACTTTTAATCCTGTAGCATATAGTCCTTTTTAAAGGGTTCCTTAAGACAAGGACGGCCAAATAAATTATCCAATTTCTGGGCGACGATACCGTCAACAAAAATTTCAAAAAAATCAAAACACAAAAAATCATTGGATAATACAAAATTAAAAAAAACAGGGACGGTGACTGCTGCAAAGTGATATGATATTTTAATGAAAATTCTGTATTTTTCGGGCATTACTTAACTAATTTTATGAAAATTATTTAATTAGTTCGTTTTTGATTATTTATTTCAATTTTTCATCATTTGGTGCGTTTATAACTCATAAAATAGCAGTGCTATTCGCCTTTTAACGCAAAACGGCTGACATCTGACGGAATATTTTAAAACTAGAGCTAAAGGCGACCATTTTATCAAAAAAAAACTATTTTTTATGTTATATAAACTTTATGGTTGTCTATAATTCGACTGAATATATGTAAACTGTTCAAATAGTTTACAGCTAATGTAACAAATGCTGAAATAGTAATAAAATGGCATGAGGTTTTTTCCCATAAAAACCAATACCACCTTTCGTTCGAATAGAAAGTGCGCTAACTAGGCGACCTTTAACAAGCCAATAATTGTTAATATTAAATGTCGAAAACAGACAATTTCACCTTTGACGTTTTCGCCCGTTTTCATTTTAGGGTTTTGTTCCGTTTTTTTCTAAATTTCCCGAAAGAATAAAAAATTAAATAATGAAACGTTTTCAGCTACAAAATATGTACATTTATTCAAACTGTTTTGTAAACAGTATAACAAAAACTGCTATTTTGACATGTGTAGCAATGTTGCTTGTTTACGTAGCAATGCTAGATAGCAGTGGTATTTTAGCTAGCTGAGCTGTCGATGACTGTCGT
Organism: Nephrotoma guestfalica; assembly: GCA_963691935.1. Taxonomy (NCBI): domain Eukaryota; kingdom Metazoa; phylum Arthropoda; class Insecta; order Diptera; family Tipulidae; genus Nephrotoma; species Nephrotoma guestfalica. The sequence goes on from OY829915.1 coordinate 252,238,938, forward strand.
GTTTATACTGTTGCTAGAGCTGCCATTTGCGTTTAGCATTGCTATTTTAGCTGTGGTATAAACGCAGAAATTGTTTAAAAACAATATTTTTTGATAATTCATCTTAATAGTAAATTTATTTCATGTGTGCAATCAAATTATTTTAACAGCCCTCCCCCACAGTCATTCACTTCTGCACCGAAGGAGCTTTGTCGTCCTTGCCTTAAGGTGTTAATATTAAATATACATATATAAATATTTACACAGCCACAAGAAAAAAAAAACTCAAAACTAGTAAAGTTTTTATTTAGTGATTTCGTTTTCATTTTTTTTAAGTAACTATAATAAATACATAAATATATTTAGATATGATTAAATAAATAAAATATTAAATTAGTAGAACGCGACGTGCGGCAATCTTACCAATGTCGATAAATTTTGCTATTGTAATGTATAAATGAGACAAAACAATATTAATTGTATTGATTAAAAAAAGATGGAAGATTAGTAAAGTTACAAACCTAATACGACGGCGCCGTATATATGAATTTTTAAATCGCGTCGCATTGCAGCGTTTTTTCTACTGATTGGAATTTAAAAACCTATAAATTTATAAATAAAATATATGAATTAATTCAGTAGTTTCAATTTAATTTTACATAAATATACATATATATTATATAAATAATGTATTTCAGAATAACAAAATATAAATTTTAAATACTTAAAAAAATTAAAAAATAATTTTAAAGAAGTAACTTTTAAATTGCGTTTTTCAATTTAGAAAAAAGATCCTACAAATTATTTCAAAATTGTAATCACTAATTTTATTACATTACACAGCAACTAATTCTAATGCTAATTCCAAACTAAAATATTTTCTGGACCCTTGGATTAAGAGTGCTTTGCTCTATCGGCTGAGCTATTCGGGCTTGTTATTAATATGTTTTTTACTAGGAACTCCCAAGGATCTTCAACAACATAGTAGAAAAGAACAACAATGGATAACAAACCAGTACGGAAAATAAATGGTATTTTCTTAGAGTCAGGCGTCTGATTACTTTACCATATTCATCAAATTTCCTTAAACACGAGTTTAAAAATTGTGTTTCCCGAAGTGTGTGCCTCAGTATTATTTTTGTATTTTTTTTTTTTTTGTAAGAGCAAGTTGACCTTTATTTGGACTATTCCTTGGGGTAAAATTTTTTACGGTTTCAACAGAGTTGTAAATTCTTTGCAGAGATTAATTGTATCTACTTGTTTCAAAAACTGAGCGAACTGGCCACTCCCTGACCCCAATAGAAGTTTGAATTCCTATATACTGAGGATGATTTTTCTTTAATAACTAATGGGAAATTGTTCAATTCCTTTAAAATAAAGCGTAAATCTTGTTAGGTTTAATTTTATTACTCGTATTTGGAACGTTTTAACATAAAGCTAGAACAATTAGCTTTTTGTGTAAATATTATACAAGCACTTTGACAGACAAGTTTGTAATGAGCAAAAGAGTGACCAAATGCATTATTTTATAGAACATTTATACTTTCCAAATTACATTATTAGTAACTCTTTTTAAGGAAACTTTTAAAATATACTCGTTTTAATTCTATCGAAAAAAATGTTGGTCTATTGAACAACCAGACATAAATTTTAACCTACGAAATATATTTACGATTTTTCTGGCGGAATTTTTCTTACAAAAGTAATAGTAATAATAAATGTAGCGGGATTTAAATATGATCCACGACCTGTTATTCTATTATCTAGGAAGTGAACTTGCCGAACTTATCGATGTAAATGGTAAGGCTGGGGTAAGTGGGAATAATGTTACTGTGTGAAATAATATTTATTCTGTATTTCATTTTCATTTTCCTGAACTGTATTTTGTGCAAAGCGAATTAATTAATTTTATTTCAATAAAACAGTAGATACATGTTTATTAGGATAAGATATCGACTTCTTTGGTAGACTTTCTGCTGCCAACAGCACCTTAATGTGTTCGGTTAGTGTCGCAATTTTCTTACTTAAATTGGCTTGTACCAGAGAAATAAATTCTGGAAATGGTGTAAGTTATTTACCAACCATTTCGATATTTTTAGAGAAGATATATATGAATTTTTCAAACTGGTAACGTCTTCAGCCTTCGCTGCTAACATCGTGTTTGAATCTTTCATAACGCAGTCAGAGTCTACCTCTAAAATTCCATTATCCTGTATCTCTCTTACTATCAACATCATTTTGCACTTGGGCCTGTATATTCAGGTGTTTGTTTGATGTCGTCTACCTCAAGTAGTTTTAAGATGAAAGGTAGAATCTTGCTTGTTTGAGATAATTTACCTTGATGTCTTAACAGATTAATTATACATGGGCCTGTATTCGATACGAGAATATGTATGGATCCTGTTGGTTTATATAAGAGGTTTTCGTTTGTTTGTTAGATACAAATATCTTGCATTATGCCTTTCAAAAATCCGCGTGATTTTTAATTCTGGTGAAAGGTATCTGTTACTCTGCCTAGGAGGCGTTCGAGTAGAGATCGCAAAGGATAGAGTTTAAACTAGCTTCAATTACATCTGCCTATATGCAACGAGTACGAGCCACGATAAATTCGTTTACTGTGAGATTGCTTACTAGCTCGACGTGAATGTTTAGCAAAACAAATAAATACACATTTGTATAACATGAGACATTTCTTTCCTCCTACCTGACGGCCCCCAATTTGCAGAGCTTGCCCAGTTATGTAATCCACTGGTATCCCTTCTATAATAAGAAGCCAGTTTCAGACATTAAATCGTCTACAAAAATCCGTTAATGTTATCTCTGCTGCATCAGGGGGCGATGCGTTTCAGCATTAGGCAACTGTTACAATAGTTTAACCGCTAAACCGGTTGATTTACAAAGATTAAAATACTTTATCGTTCGATTCGGCGCTTCCCGCCAGCATACTGGATGTAAAAATGTCGATCTTTTACCCTCATGATTATTGGGCTGTACAATTTTTTGAGACACGTTGTAAACGCTTGTTTATGCTTGCTTTATGCTTATTGCTTTACGTTTGTTTATGCTTGCTTTATGCTTATTGCTTAAGCTCTGCTATGCACCCCCATATTTTGTTATAAGAACGGAATAAAGTGTGGAAAAGTTTTAGAAATGTTAAATATTACTTTTGGTGATTTGGTGATTCTGGTATGAGTAAAACAAGAGTGAACAAGTGGTGTAAACGTACCCAAGAAGGCCACGAAGATGTTGAAGATTACGAGCGCACTGGACACCTCAGCACCAGTTGTTGCCAAAAGGTCAAACAATCATGAACCATATAAGTTTTGATGTCATTGAGTTCCATGCTACTTTGAGTATAGAGAGCTAGGCTTCATTAAGCTCTAGGCGTGGAATGGATAATTTAGTTTTGATAGGAGCGACTCGTGATTATTTAAATCCCACCAGTGGTAATTTAAATAATCAGTATAAAAGAAAATCAGAGCAGAGGATTTTTCACAAACCATGATGCCCTAAGACATTCCATCATATTGACATTTAAGACTCTTTTGTAAAAGAAAGCACTAAAACCAAGTGATGGTCATACCACAATTTTATAGTGATGCTTAAACAAACATTTTATATTGGATTTTTAGTTTATAAATAAATTCAACGAATGCATTTGGAGTGCGTTTTAATATGCTGGTTTAGTACGCCGCCACTGTTAACAATCTTAACCTACATATCACCACTTCAATTTTTATATGTACGTTGATCTCGATAAAATTTATGTATTTAATGGCGAAAAATCACTGAATCATGTATTTATAGCACACCATCAATGAATCCAAAAATAATAACAAAGATATTGAAATGCACGAAGCCTCTAAGTTCCAAAAATAGATCACGTGGATTTTACTATTTTTAATAAACGAACAACAAATAAATAAAATATTTATACCAGTGAAAATTTAATTTTCCACTTCAGTCGTAATTTTTATTCGTTCAAAATACAACAAATAACAATAAAGCGTTATGTCTGTACAAAATCGGTCCGGTCCAAAGCCCTTATCCAGTGATTATCTTCATTATAGTGCTTACGAAGGCAATCTGGATAAAGTGCAAACGCATTTAAAAGAATATTGTGTATATCAAAAGTGCAGCAACAATGTAACCCCACTAATGTATAGCTTGAGCAACAGTAAATTGGAAGTGTTCCAGGAATTGTGGAAAATTTACGAGAGTGATATAAAGTTTGTACGTGAACAAGTTGCAAGTGGAAAGGAATTAGTGCACCCGGTTTTTATCGGATTTGGCATCGAGAATATTGAAGAAATTGAACAAATGATGAAACCGTATACAAGCGGTGACGGCGGTTCATCGGACGTCATCGTGCTATTGAAGAATGATAATTTTACACCAAAAAAAGTGATAAAATTAAATGCGAATAGTGAAAATTTTTCAGTCGTTGTGAAAATTGTCGGTGCCTGTATTGAAAATGGTGTACTGGATTTAAATGAGTGCAATGATCGCGATGAATCTTTAGTTGATGTTGCGATTTATAACGGGTTAACGGATGCCACTACACAGATTAGGAACTACGGTGTTACTGTGCATCGAGTTAAAAGCGATACTGTTCCTCAACCGAAATTAGATAACTCAACGGAAACAAAAGATTTGAGTGGTAGTGGTATTATCGATAAACTCTTAGAGGGCAGTTGGGACGATATCAAAAATTATTTGGACCAAACTGGTGCTACCGTAGATGACCTCGTTTGCAGTTCTGGTTTAAATTTATTTCATGCTGCGATTAAATCGTCGAAACAAGAGATTGCCGAAAAATTGTGGGATCTCAAACCGAATTATAAAACTGCCGGTCCAGATGGTTACTTTCCGATTCATGACGCTATAAGGAACGGATTTAAAAATCTAGTGACACAAATACTAACGGATAATAGTGAACATATTTTACAACAAGATCGATCAGGTTTTAATTGTTTACATCACATGACTCTATCGAATTGGTTGGATGATGTTACAGCAATTCTCGATAAACGAGAAAATCTGTGCGGCGAATTTTTTAAAAATGTTGGTGTAGGAGTAAGTTTCCTAAAAAGCCTATTCGGATTAAAACATGCCGTTATAGAGTTTATCATCAAACGGACTATTTCAAGTGTCTCGGAAGATACATTCTACGTCATTTTGAATGCGATAGCAGGCAGCACTTGTTCCAGCCTATTAAAATTTTTACTCGAATCGAGAAAAGTCGATTTGACCCATGGACCTGAATCATCGATTATAGTTGCGTTCCGGCATAACCAAATAGAGAGCGCTAAAGTACTACTAGAGCATGCTGAACGTGACTGTCTCAACAAAATCTTCGATGAAGAGCATAATAATTTATTGAAATATGTAATATTTTTGAATCGAGCAGCACAGCAATCCGGCGATGCGGGCGATCAAAATACACTGTACAATGAACTCAATCCGATTCTAGATGATTTAATCGATAAAAGCGTTGATTACAAAAATATAAATAGTTCTGGAAAAAATTTACTTCATTTCGCCTCGGATGGTTGCAATATTTACGCCATGAAAAAACTACTTGAGCTAGGTGTTGATGAAAACCACAAAGATAATTCGGGGTGTCTACCAATATATTATGCGAAAAATATTGCCAGTGTTAAACTGTTTACACAAACAACGTACGCGGATATACCTACATATTTATTTGTTGAGCGACCTGCTCTTTTGGAATATATTCTTGAAAATGGTGCGAACGCTGATGCGGTCAACGCGGAAAATCAAACCGCATTATATTTTGCCACACGCCTAGATGTTTGTAAAATACTACTAAAACATAAAGCAAATGTAAATCACATTGACGCCCATGGTAATACACCAATTCACGCGGCATTTGCACGATCCATTTATAAAGTTGCAACATATTTACTGGAAACGGAAGGTGTCAATTTTACACGCCTCGATCAGAATGGTATCTCGTATTTAATATATTTTGTGGTGACCTATCAAAAATTTCCAAAATTGTATAGTTCTCCAGCATTTTTGGAAATGGTGAAAGCGCATTGTAATGATATTGATGAATTTCATCGACCTTATTTGCATACGGCTATCGAAAAGAATGTCACACTAGCGAAATTACTATTAAGCCAAGAAAATATAGATTTCAATATACGAAACACTGAAACAGGTGATACACCATTGCATTGTGCTGCCTACTACAACAAATACGATATTATAAACGAGCTGTTAACACGTGATTTGGATGTAAACGTACTTAATAAATCAAATCAAACTCCGTTACACATGGCTGCGAAACGTCAACATTTAGAAGCTATCGAGATATTGTTGCAGAACAACGCTAATGTAGATTTAGCGGATATAGATGGACAAACTCCGCTGCACGAGGCAGCCCATAAAGAGGAGGGTGGTGAAATTATTTGTAGTATGTTATTGAAGAGTACCAACCATAAGGCTTTGAATAAGGATCAGAAATCACTATGCGACCTGTTGCCAGAACAGTTACAAAAAATATTTTATTTTTTGTGAATGTTTTGGTCTCAAAGTAAATATATGTGTTATTTTAAATAAAATGTTATTTGCAAATTAAATATTGTTTAACATATTGGTTCTCTAACGTAAGCAGCAAGGACATATTTAACTTCTTCCTAACATATATTATTAAGTAGGCCCTTATACCTTGGAATGGTATAAGACTGGTGAACTTGGCCTAAAGCAACTGAATTCATACTAGCCTGTCGAATTTGAGAGGTCAGGGATGCTACAATTCAAATTCCGATAGAGATAAAAAACGGTTACAGGTTCACAGAAGAAGAAGCTTCAGGTTAATATTTCGAAGCAACAGTCCAAAAACACGATGAGGATAGATAGAATACAATATGCAACATTATCGAACAGTTTCTTATAACATCTTGCATCTTTGCATGTACGATTATGTGGCTATTTGGTTGTTATTATGTTTACTAAACTGAGTCGAATAAAGTTTTTCCAAAGTCGAATCCAATAGGGGTTCACCTCCACTAGTAACTGTTAACTTGCCCAAGTATCTGTCCCAATTTCTCTATCTTAGCTGAATTGAGTCTAATTAAAAAACTGATATACCTCGATAAATGTAACAGATAATTTGAGCTCACTCTAACTTCGGATAAAAGACGGCAGTCCGCAAGACTTTTATAGAATTGAAAGCCGGTGTTGTTTTAAAGATAATAAACCGATCGAATGCCATTTTAGTAATTTAAAGTAGTTGGAATAATATTAAAAAGTTTTTACTATTATTCCAATTATTAAATGTAAACAAATTACTTTCTTTATTCATTGAATGAGTAAAGCTGTTCATTTATAAATACATACTATTGAAAAATAACATGGGAAAAACAGAACCGAACGAACACGTACGTAAGTACGATTCTTTTTTTGCAACAGCAAACGTTATGCCTATAGATTAAAAATTAAAGCCTATATTTAAGGTATGTATTTTTTGTAGTCGTAACTATTGCTATAAGTATAGCTTCTATTTTTGGAAATCGATAGATTTTGTGAATTTTTATTGGATTTTTTTCTTTTATTCCATAAAAATCACTAATGACTTTTAGTTGTAGTAACTATAAATACAACCCTAATTTTATAAGGTTTCAGTGTAGTTAACAATATTGCTAAGTAGTGTGACTGGTGCGTATTTATTTTATAAAATTGTTCATTTATCCCAAATGTCGCTTCATTCGCCGCCTAAATGTCACTTAGTTCCAAGAAAAATCTCATAATAGTTACGTCACAGTGACATCATACTATTCGATTTTTAATATTTTTCTTCGCCGATTTGCTGCTTGTTTTGATATATTAACAACACATATACACAAAACTTTACCAATTTACTCCAAATTAATCAACGGTGAGTCATTTCCCATGTTTTTCTTATTTCATATAAACCAAAAAATTCTAATCTATTTGTTCATTCGTAAAATTTAATTTCCCTGTGCAGCACACACACATACAGCACTTGAAAAATAATATTCGTGGCCGCCCAACATCTCAACGGAGGTTATGTTTGTGTAAATATCGTATTAAAAATTAAACAATTAAAAGTAAACAATTATGTCAGTTATATATCGGTCGGGGTGTTTCCCTGAATTTCGTAATAAATTACATGAGTGTGCGTTTCATGGTGACCTTGATAAAGTGCGTCTGCTACTGAAGGAGTATTGTGTATATCAACGGAATTTGTATAATGAAACCGCATTACTTCATGCAGTGAGTAACCGGAAATTGGAGGTGTTTCAAGAGTTGTGGCAAATTTATGTAAACGACATAAAATATGTACGCGATCAAATTGGCAGCGGTGCAGAGCTGAATCATCCGATTTTTATTGCGTACGGTCCAAAAAATATTGCTGAAATAGAAAATTTGGTTCAACAATATTCCGAGCAAGATGAGGCGGGTGAACATTTTTGGGATATTTTGGTGCTGATGAAAAGTGATAATTTTACGCAATCGAAAGTGATGAAGTTGGGTGTGAACAGCGAAAAGTTTACGGCTGTGGTAAAAGTTGTTGGTGCCTGCTTTGATAATGGCGTATTGGATTTAAATGCACGGAATAATTTAGGCGACTCGTTGATTGAAATCGCTGCTTGCAATGGACTGGTCGATATTGCATTTCAGGTAATGGCTTTTGGTGTTAACGTTGATATGAACCGAATACAGTGGAATGCCATTAAATACAATCAGCAAAGTATAATTTGTCAGTTGGAAGGAAAATGTGAACTGGTGCCAATCGATACAAAGCAGAGTGAGAATATTGATGAATTAATCCGAAATGGCAGTTGGGATGGTTTGATGTATTTAATGGTTAGAACAGGGGTCACGGTCGATGACCTCGTATCTAACTCCGGCTTAACACTATTCCACGCCGCAATTTTTAACTACCAACAAGACTTAGCCGAAAAATGTTGGGACCTAAAACCTAATTATAAAACCGTTAGTTCATATGGTTCGCTTCCCGTACATGATGCGATTGGGCGTGGATTCAAGAAGTTAGTAACGCGTATGCTAAACGATGACTGCAAACTTATCTTGGTGGAGGATTTGGCAGGGCAAAATTGTTTACATCTAATGGCGGCTGCTAATTGGATGGATGAGTTGCGGGATATTTTCGAAAAGAATCCTGAAATGAAAACCGAGTTTTTCAAAAATCAAGAAACCGGAGTCCAAGTATTAAAAAATTTAATGGGATGGCGTTATGACATCGCCGAATTTATTATCCGGGAAACCATTGACACAGCATCGGAAGACACGTTTTACGCTATATTTAATGCGGTTGCCGGCAGTCGATTTACTGACACTCTAAAATTTTTATTAGGAATTAAGGATGTCGATCTGAGACAATCAACAGAATCTCCAATAATTATCGCGTTTAAGGAGTTCCAAATCGAGAACGTTAAATTATTGTTGGACCACGCAGGCGGCTATTTAAACGAAATTTTTGACGAAGAACATAACAATTTATTAAAATATGCAATTTATTCACAGCCAGCGAGACCTCGATTCTTTTGTGGAACAGGACTAGATCCATACGATTTTCCGGAAATGCCTGATCTATTTGAATTCGTGGACGAAGAAAATCCATCAAATGTAGAAATGAATCGCATACTAGATGATTTACTAGCAAAAGGAGTCGATTATAATAATATAAACAGCGCCGGAATGAATTTATTACACATCGCGGCTAATGGCGCAAATTTATACGCTATTCGGAAATTCCTTGAACTAGGAATCGATGAAAACCACAAGGATAATGCTGGATTTTTACCAATTTACTATTCCAAAAATATTCCGTGTATTAAGCTATTCATCCCGAAAACGTACGAGGACATTCCAACATATTTATTTTCCGAGCGTCCAAAACTTTTGGAATACGTTTTAGAACATGGAGCTAGTGTTGCAGTGGAAAATGAGGAAAAACAAACCGCATTACATTTTGTGCGACGACTTGACGCATGCCGAACTTTATTAAAACATAACGCAAATGTAAATCACATCGATGCGAATGGTGATACACCGATTCATGCTGTCTTTTCACGATGGTCATACAAAATCGGAATGCATATGCTTGCTACGGAAGATGCTGATTTTAAAATCTTGGATAGAAATGGTAATTCCTATTTAAAATATTTCTTAATTCCGAAAGTATATTTAAGTTTGTACGAATCCGCACAATTTATGGAGCTGATCACGGCCCACTGTAATGATGTTGATGAATTAGGTATGCCATATCTGCATATGGCGCTCGAAAAGAACGAAACGCTTACAAAACTATTTTTGGCTCAACCGAATATTGATATTAGTGTGCGGAATACCGAAACTGGAGATACGTCATTACATTGTGCTGCGTACTATAATAAACTCGATATGATAAAAGAATTTTTAGCGCGCGGTCTTGATGTCAATGTGCCGAATTCGGCAAATCAAACACCATTGCACGTTGCTGTTAGGCAACGTAATTTTGAGGCCGTTGATCTGTTGTTGGAGCACAATGGGAATGTTGATTTTGCTGATAATGATGGATTAACTCCGTTACATGATGCTGCACAAAATGATGAGAGCGGTGTGCAATTTTGCCGCCTCTTGGAAAACAGTTCTGATCCGAGTGTTTGTGATGCACATGAAAAAACTCCTTGTGATTTGTTACCGGAACGGTTAAGAAGAATGTTTTATTTTGTCTAGTCTGGACTTAAAACCAAAATGATAAGTTAATATTTAACTGCTGCTACTAAGTTATAATACATATAGGTACACATATTTTAAATAAAAATATCTAATTAAATTATTTAAATTATTGTTTTTATTGGCCTGAGTGGTGAGACTTTCGGATCTGTTTTTTCGCGCTTACGGCTCGAATGAAATTCGTTTCAATACAAAAGTGGTTTGTTTCTGGGAATTATTGTTGCTTATCAATATTATATTTCAACTGTGACAATTTATTTTGGGGGTTTTTTCGATGTCTTGTGAAAATATTACCTACTCAAATGTCGAATGGATTTAATAACTGTTCTACGTGTTGCCCACTCCTGCCTAAATCGAACGAGTAAATAATCAAAATTTATCAAAAGTTGAATGTATTTCGTAAAGACTTCAGTATTATTTTAAACTTCATACAAGAAATTACGCGCGCGAGCACGATACCACATAATCATAATGAAAAGTTTACAAAAATATTTTGCTTACTACTACAATGAAGAAACCGATAATCTTTTACTCGAAAATTCGTATCGTGGCCATATTGAACAAGTACAAAAGTACATTGATGACGGCATTAATATATACAGTCGAACACCGGATATGCACGAGACACCATTATATTTAGCAATTGTTGGCGGTCATCCAGAGATTGTAAACATTCTGCTGAACTTGTATGAACAAGATATAAAATTTATAGTCCAGGCCATCGGATTGCAGCCGAAAATTCAGCCTATCCTAATTGGATTTGGTGTCGACGACATAGAAAATGTTGAACAATTGTTTAATGAATACGAACAGTGTGAAGTTAGAAATAATTACATTGATAACAATTCAAAATGTGTTGTGATTTTATTAAAACGTGATAATTTTAGTCCAGTGCAAGTGCTTTATCTATCACCACAATCGGACCGTGGTAAACTGATAACAACGCGCATAATACGACGCGTGATCAAAAATGGTGTTTTGGATATGAATGCAACGACCAGAAATGACGTTTCATTAATCAAAGTTGCAGCGGCCAGTGGGTCCACCGAAATTTTTTATAAACTATTAAATTTTGGTGCTGGGATAAATTGTATCGATGAAATCGTGTTATGCGCTATAAAATTTGGACATATCAAGTTTCTTGACGACATTGCACAAAAATATGAGTTTAAGATGACTAAAATTTATGAAATGGAAGAATTTAAATCGGCTGTTTTCCAAAGTAGAAAATGGAATATTTTTGAACATGTTGTGAATAAAATTGTCATCGAACAAAAATATACTTGGCCTCAAATTGTTAACTCATTATTTCATGATGCGGTGTTGTATAATCATTTGGAAATAGTTAAAAACTGTTTACGTTATAATCTGAGTTTAACCACGAAGAATTTACACGGCAATATACCGTTGCATGATCTTTATTTATGCAACAAGACAAAACATTTGGTCATGCAAATGATCGACATTGATCCGACTCAGTTGGAGATCCGAGATGTCACCGGATATAGTGTGGTTCATAAACTAGCGCTTGCAAATCGTATGGCAGAATTAACGCAAATTTATGAAAAATATCCGGATGCTAAGAATATTTTTTTTCAAAATCAGGATGTCGGGCTAATGGCTATTGAGATCATGATCTCTCGCAACCACTATGAAATGACAAAATTAATCATACAAAATACAATCCGAAATACGGAGCTGCTGTATCATCTTTTAAATAAAATCGCAATTGGCGATAATCTTGAACTATTTCAATTCGCTATTTCCTTGGATTCGTATGATTTTACGTTGCAGCCACGTGGAGGTGAATACCACGTACTGATAACTGCACTTTTTTATCAAAATTTAGAAATGTTCAAAGCAATTAAATCACAAACAAGCTTTGACCTAAATCAAATTAAAACGGGAGATGGTTTAAATGTATTACGATTTGCTATTTGGACAAAGCGGCCTGTGTTTAATTTAGCCCAGATTTGCTGTAAAAGATCTGGTTCTGAAGAGAATAGTGATTCTGAAGATAGCGTTTTGGCCAAAAGAAGACCAAAAATTGCACCAGATAGCACTTACGATCCTTTTAAAATAACGGAACGTGATTTATTACTGCGAGATGAATTTAATAATTTGTTTGATCATTTGATCGATGAAGGTTTGGACTATCGAACAATTGATGCTGATGGTAAAAATCTGCTTCACCATTCAGTGGACGCAAAAAATGTGTTCACCACTAGTAAACTGCTCGTACTCGGAGTTGAACTAAATGTGTATGACGATAACGGAAATTTACCGATCCATTATTCGCGAAATGCGGAGATATTTAAAGTTGTATACACCTGCGGATATAAACCGCATACAAATTGCCGAAATAAGGTAAATGGCAAATCGTTGTTACATTATTTAACTGAGCAAACAGCCGAACTTAGTACACTTACTCTAATTTGCTTTATTTTAGAACATGGAGGCGATATAAATGCGATCGATCATTTAAACCGATCGCCCATTTACTACGCGAACGATTTGGAAGTTGTTAAATTGTTGCTAGAATACCATCCAAACATAAATATGCAGGATGTGAATGGAGAAACTCCAATTCATTCGGCGTTCGAAAGATCACGTTTCGACATTGCAAATTTATTGCTCGAACAGGCCGCAACCGATTATACGATCATGAATAAAGATGGCATATCATATTTAGCTTGTTTCACCAATGAAAGGAATGTTGGACAAGATTACGCGATCCTTTTTCCAAATGTCGTGACATTAGGAAATCAAAAATTTCGCCATCTTTTAAAAACGCACTGTAATGATCGCAATAAATTTGGCACACCGATATTTTTTGAAGCGATCGGTATCAGTGATATATTAAGCAACTTGTTGCTAGATGTGGTTGACGATTTAAATATATTTGTACGGGATCCACAAACTGGAGATACAGCGTTACATGTTGCTGTACGTTTTGGAAAATTCGGAATGGCCGATAAATTAATTGAACGAGGATTATTGATCGAAGAGAAAAATATGAATGGTGATACGTGCTTACTTCTCTGTTGTGAGCGATCACTAACGAAGTTGGAACATTTTCTAACATATCGGCCGCAGGTGAACATTAAAAATGAAAATGGTATTTCGCCAATGGTATACGCTTCTTATGTGGATATAACGGGAGACGCGATATGTGACCTACTGTTAAATGGTGGTGATATTTCGGATTGCGATCCAAATGGACAAACGGCTTATGAAAATTTTACAAACGAATTGAAACAAATTTTTAAGTTTTTACATAATTAATACAATTTTACGTTAAAAATACAAAAATGCGTTTTAGTTGATCAGACATTATCGAATATGCTGAATTTCTCTCCTCATCTTGATCGAAAATATTCCCACCCGCTGCTAGTACTGCCGCACATGCACGTCCATTGATCATTTTAGCGGCATTCAATATTGACGTATTTCCACTTTTATTCCGTATATGGACATCAGGTTTATGTTTTACTATTTTATGCACCATATCCCTCGAAAAGGTGCAACATAAATTTAATGGGGTATCATTATTATCGTTTACTATGTCAATGGGTATGCCTCGTGCTATTAGTTTATCGAATAATAATTCATTACCATGCTCAGCAGCCATGTGTAATGGTGTATTCCCCGTTGGTTTGCAGCGGACATTTATATCAAGATGCGGTTGGATCAGAACCATTTCACTCAGAATCTCATCATTTTGAAACTCATGCATTCCAATCACCGTGGTATCAAAATATTCTATTCGCGTATTACAATGCGTTTCTAATAATTGTCTAAAATGAGGATTATCCAATGTGCAAATTTTTTGAAATACTTGGCTAGGCTTGTCAATTGCCCGGGTATAACGAACAGTTACGAATTTCTCTAAATATGAAGTGCCTTTATCATTTATAGCACAATAATCAACATTCGGTTGTTCAAATAACAGAATTATGATTTTAGTATTGTAATGTTCGAACGCTGCGTGGATTGGAGTATTCCCAAATTTGTCCCTAATATTAAGGTTTGCTTGGTGTGCCAATAACAGTTCTGCGTACTCTATATGATATATCTCAAATATTGGGGTTCTACCCTCATTATCGGATGCATTTACATCACCACCTTGTTCCAAAATGTATTGGGCTAATTCAATTTCGGACGGTGACAGTACACAACTTTTGTGTAGGGGACTTTTCCCTGTTACACAATTTTTTGAATTAATAAAATTGTTTTCGGTCCATGAGTTTAACACTTGAAATATTTGTAAATTTGTGGCACAATGAATCGCCAGGTCACCTTCATTATTGTACGTATTTAAATCGACACCAAGCTCTAATAATCGTTTGGTTGCATATAAATTGTTAACTTTTACCGCACGATGAAGAAGCGTATTATTAGAAGAGCATTGCTGATTAAAATCAACCCCTAGGTCGAGAAGTTCCTCAAAGAGTTTATCGAAATTATCTTTTTCTGTTCTGTCTTCGTCGGTTATTTCATATGGATCTGGGTAATTTTCATCTGGTGGTTGAAATTCTGGTAATAATCCTAATTTCTGATCCTCCTCATCTTCCGTGTCATCTGGTATTCGATATATACTGTCCCATAGTGACCCTGGCATATTTTCATCGTACCGTGGCAGTTTCTCCCATATGGCGAAGTGTAATAGGTTTTGACCAACTTCATTTATTACAGTTCGCAAATCGAGATTATTTTTGCCGACCATAAATTTAAAGATGTGCAAACGATGTTGCGCAAGAGCGTTAATTATTGGCATCGCTATATTGATCGCGGTTGCACTTAATACTGGTTCGAAAACATCGAAAATGGTTTTTACTAAATCAATTCGATTGCTGCGTATACAACAATTAAGTATTGATATGACATTATTTGTATCTTTTAAATAATCTTGCCCATGTATAATTAGTACTTCTGTCATTTCATAAAACTTGGCAGCGATAGTTACCTCAAAGAGTGCCAAAACGTGTTCCATGCTTTGGTAAATTATATTTTTCGCACATGGAAATTTATTAAAAAATTGTAATACTATCTCAATCCAATTTCTTTCGATCATCCAGTGTAAGACCGTACGCCCATCTGTCGCTTTATATTCCACCAATTTCGGTTCCATTTCAATCATTTTTGTGACGAATTGCTTTGCCCGATCATCTGAATAGTTAACATAGTGTATTGGTAAATAACCCCGTGAATCTGGTTCCAATAATCGTGGTTTATGCTGTAGGCAAAACTCGGCGAATTCGATCCGATTAAATATTATAGCCTGTTTGAATACACTTATGTTAAATGGTTTAAGTTCCATATTTACTATAAACTCCCAGGCCACATGCCGCTGGTCAATATATTTCTCGAAAATAAAACTCCAACACTCCGGTCTATCGGAAACAAACACCGCGTCAGAGAATTTTTCATTTTCGGTCACATCACAAATTTTAACGTGAAATCGATGGTAAATTATTTCTAGCATGTCCAGCTGTCCATATTTTAAAGATGCAATAAATAATTCAATGGCATCGTGTCGCACACCTAAACCACAAAGTTGATCAAATATGCTAGATGATCCAGTAGCAGCGGCTGCATATAGTAGTGAGTTATCCTGCATCATATGGGCATTCAAGTCAAGCTGACCATTTTCGATTACATGATTAATAAGATCGAGAACAATTTGCTTTCCACGAACAGTCTGTGGTGAGAAACAAATAACCTGTATCGGTGTAAAATTATCCAATTTTAATAACACGACAACACACTTAGTCGAGTCGTTCTCAAACTTTTCCACACTACGGTACTCTTGGTATAGTTTTTGAACCAACCGGATATCATTCTCACCGAACCCAATAAGAATGGGAAGGTGACGCCAAAATTTTGAATTACACTTCACTAATGAATCGTCGATAAATTGTAAATCGCGTTCATAAATATCGAGTAATATATTAGCCGCGTCGGTTTTAACGTTACTGATGGCAAGAAGTAAAGGTGTCATGAGCTGATCACCGGTTCGTATATAAATATTAATACCATCACTGATATTTTTACGCAATCGATTCAAGTTACCGCGATACGCATTTTTGTGCACTTTTGTATTACCGAGAGCACCGGGAGAGTACGTATAGAAACCGGTATATAACATTAAACCTCGTATATTAAAGTAAACGCGCGTATTTTGTGTCTAAATTGAGGTAATACTAAAATTTGTTTATCTCTCTGTTATTTCTTTTATATATTTTGCCAAGTTATTTTTAGGCATTGCGCATTATGTTGAAATCGATTTGGTGAATTATTTTAATCGAATATTTATATTTCTTATCTAAGACGATTTTCTAATGAATGTGTTCGCGATCGCTATATTACGAGAATGTAAATTAATCCCTTCTTCTTTAAAAATTCATAGAAACTAAACTAGTCGACGGTTCTACTTCCGATCTTCTACGAGTTGTTGGAAATTCAATTTAAAATAATCCTGTCAAGTTTCAGATTTTTACTGCTACTAGCGGCAAGTTTGGCACAAGTTGGTCGTCCGGATTACCATTATGAGATTTTTTACTTGCCTTTGTCCGATTCTTACTTTACGAGTTAGTCTAGTTGATTGCACACCTACCATTTTACTCTGTATGCTATTGATTTTGGTTACAGCATGGGTTGTTTCTTTTGCTTCTTTTTCAGATCATTGCCGATTCTTATGTTCTTTTATTTTTACTTCCTTCATCCTAAAAATATCCTACTTATGTCATTAGTCTCTTTAATGTCTGAATTCTTTCTTCATCTTCACTCTCAAATAATAATTTATGCAATCTGCGATAATTTTTGATCGATTTTGTAGAAGTTCATTATTTGTAATAGCATTGGTTCCACATAGTCCCTACCGGACGAATTTTAGGAGACGTATGGTTAACTATAGCGATGAAATACAATTAATTATTCAGCTACGGGTTACAGTTGCATTTATATCAGTCAGTTGAGAACAAGTGAGAAATATTTGTGACGAAGCTTTAACCACTGATTCAATGATCGGCAAATTTCATAATTATTATCACTCTATGCAGTCAGAAAATGTGTCTCCCTTTATTTTAAATTGAAGATATGGGAAGTTGGTTTTGCACAGTATGCGTACATTTTTGAACCATGATGAGTATATACTATTGAATCGTAAGCCGCCTCACTTCATCATTTCATCAATAATATTTGGTATACCGCGAATATTGTTACGGATTTGCCCTGCCGAATAAAGTTCGTATCACTGAATGATGAATATCGGTGTGAATTTGACGGGTTATAACACCAACTCTCGTAATTTACTTCGCTTCCGGAATATGCCCGAATATATCGGAAATAATCTCTGAATCAATACCTAATATTTTTGTTGGCCTTTGACTTTCTTGTCGAATGGTTTTGTTTTTTTTATTTAGCTTTCACAAATTTTTAAATTAATTTTTATTTAATGTATGTAATACGAAAATGCCTGTTAGAGTATACCTTTGTGATGAATTTACACTATGAAAGTGCTCCTTATAAACTTTTAAGTGTAAGGCCTGATACACTCAGAGTCAAAGGTGCAGAAATCGATTATGCATTAAGGTGCTAATGGGGGCCATTAAAATTATTGCCAGCCTCTAAACATACCCGAAGATTGAGGATTATGCACTACAAATTAAAATAACAAATAGTGGAAAGTGACATAAATCGATAAGAAGGCAACAAGTCAAATTTGGAAAGTTTTAATTGCGCAGTCCATTATAAATGAGCTCCAACGCTCAAAACGGTCTGTGTAATTTGCTAAATTGTAGTAAATATAAATAAATAAAATAAATATAAATAAATAAATAAATAAATAAATAATATTTACTGAACACTTACCAGTACTCACTTTAATTATTTCCCTACTACTCGTACTATCCACAAACACTAAAACATTGAAACAAAGAAAACAGTAAAAATGAATGGATGTGTGAGCAGGTGTGGCCGCGTATGGTAAAGGTGCGTGGCCTACCAGCAGTGATGGAGTGGATTGCCGTTAAGGATGGGGTTGAGACAGAGTGAACCATGGAGAGTAGCTGCAAGGTTGGATGGCGTCAGGAGGCAAGAACGAAGGTGAAATTGTATTGGTTTGATTGATAAGTAATTAATTCGGCATGCGAGAAATTTTTCCAACAAAAATTGCTCATTTAAGGTTTAGGACTTTAATATATTTTTTTTAGAGATTGGTGACATCTGGGGTTTTGTTGTAGCACTAAAGGATATTTATAACAGTTTGTGTAGCCGATTATAATATTCTTGAAAATAATCTAGAATAAATTTAGGCGAATGTAGAATATCGATCGGTGTATAAACACGAGTGCAACAAACACTATGAGTCAGCTTGGTGTAACATTTGGGAATCTCCCGGTACGCAAACAATTAAAAGCGAAAGTGAATAGCGGGAAAATAATAAGTGGCGTTAAGCGAAAATGGTGGTGTAATTAAAAATAGTAAATGGTGTAGTGAATTAATAAATAATTGTGAAAATTATTTGTTGTTGTGATTTAGTGTGGGTAAATAAAAGTAGTGGCGTAAATATATGAATTAAAACTAAAGAAATAAATACAAAATGTAAATATAATAGGCACGTTTGATTTGATTGAACTGAATTATTTGAATTAGTAACTGTTTCTGAAATAGCAGAGTTCGATGTGCAACTTGCGGCTGTTAACTCGCTTATCGCAAAATTATTTTTCTCGCTTTTAGCTAAAATTCGCTCAAAAATGACGACACGCTTCAGCAAAAACTGCCGCAGAGCTCGGGTTCACAAAAGGAAAAATCGATATGAACCCTACGGCTGTATTCTCGTGGGATCCTCCAAGAAAGTTGCTAGCTCCAGTTCATTGGTTTGCGAGGTTTTAGGGTAACAATCTGCTTAGTACTTTTGGCGGCTGTTTTACTGTAATTTCTAAAACGCAATACAATTGTTTAACGTGACACTATTCGAGATTTCCCGAAAATTAACAAATTGGCAAAAATGTTTTTAGCATTTTTGATTAATTTGTTTTTTAGTCTACCTGATAAGTTTAAGAGTAGTGTAAATTATTTAGAAACAAAATTTGAGGAGACGTTTAGTTCCCTAAAATCTTTACAACTAAAAATATTTCCCCATTTAAATTTGTTATACGGCTTGCATGCGAATATTATGTAGTTCCTCATATTTCTTGTTGACCACTGTATTAAACCATCATGAAGATGTTACAAAATCAAAATGGCAAAAAATAAAACCGAAAGTTACATTTTATAACGAATGTGCTTGAACGTGCTCGATTCACAATGCGTCGTCGCGACATACAATTAGTAAATTTATGTTGTGGTTTGGTTTTAGTTTGTTCAAATTCTCGATACAACATGGATATAACGGAGTATTCTAAAACAGTTGTACGTAAAGTAAATAAATAAGCTCATGTAAGTAGATACAATTCAATATCTCGTATTATTGCGGGGGGAAATTATAGATTTTCCCATTTTACTCGTTTAATTCCCTGAACTCTCATTAAATGAACTTGATGAATCAGTACTTCTGAGAATGTAGTTGAATTGCGTAATTTATTGAAATCGCGTGTAGAATGGCATGTTTAATTATTATTATTTTTTAAATAATTTATGTTCTATTTATAGATAAAAATTGCTTGCGCTTGTACACCAAATTGTTGGCCCTGAACCTACCTCAATTTTTTCACTGTCATTTCTATCGTATGTTGAACCTTGAACGTTGTCGTTTTTCGTTTATCGTTTTCGTATTTTCTGTTTACTTTAAACATACATAGAGACCGATAGGCGCCACTTTCTATAGTTTCATGGCCCTTTTCTATGACTAATTCTCAATTTAATTAGAAATGAGTGTACTATGAGATATAGGGTATATAGTGGTGTATAATTGTTTTGAAATATTTTTGTATAGAGTAGATGTATATAGATACTGTATAAAGTGTAAACCTGTGTAACGTAACGACGAATAAATATAATAAAGTTTAGTAGTTTTCTTCTTGGGTTCAACAATCCAAAATATTTCGTGTTTACAGTTTAACCTGATTGCTTTCTAAATATACGGATTACGTCTTATCGAATTTTAAATATGCAAATAATTCAAAAAGTATTATTGAGAGATCGGATACCTACCTTTAAGGCCTTTCCAACAGAGTAAAAAGTTCACTAAGCCATAATCAAAAATAACCATGTTGCAATATCCCATGAGCAAAAGTGATAGATCAAGTGCCTTTTATAAATTTTCACAAAGCATGACTACCTATCCAAAGTTTGTACTAATAAAAATGGATAGCAAATCCAGCATTTTTTGAACACGACCCGGGAGTCCTATACCTTGTACAATTTACTCTATGTAATTATTTTTATGACGTTGATTTTGATTGTCATCTCGCATCTTGCCTTCAATGGTAAAGAGTTTAAACAATAATAAAAATACATTGCTATGTTATGTTGTATGCTATGTTGTTGTGTAACCAACTTTAATATTTTATTCCCACATATAAATTTTATTCAAACGTCCACTTGCGTATCGGCAAAACATATTTTTAATTAGCCTTGGTTAGGCTGGCCAAAGCACTATAGTGACACTATTCGACATACCACATAAATTATTTCCCTTACTCTTTGAGTTTGAAATTATTAGTTTTTAAAGTAGCGCAGTATAAACTTCACATGCATCTTATATACTGACGTCTATCAGGAGCTAGAATTTTATTCTGCTGAGTGTTGGAGAAGAATGGTCGTAAAGCAATGTGTAGTTTCTACCTCCTCCTTATCTTCGCACCTATGGCGGTATAAATTGTGAGGGGGCTGAAGTCAGTGCAGTGTTACTAGTTGTCTGGTTTTCTATATAAATATATAGTTTTGACCAGATCCACCAGGTTATTACACAGAAAATAATTTTAGCCCATTTGTCGTATTAGTTTACACATAGCGAGCGGAATTTGCATGCGACGCAGGCAGATTATAGCTAGACCAGTAGGTTAGGTTAGGTTTCAGTGGTTGCTTACTGCACACTTAGGCCAATTTTTAGGCCCATTGTGATACCACTCATTCACTCCACATCATTAACCCACCTACTTCACCTACTCACACAACTACAGTATACCACCTGCACATTGCAAGCTCCATGTCAACCTGTACATTGACATGGAAGGTGGGTCGGCGCGTGACACGGAATTCTGCACTCCATCAGAGGGTCTTAGTTGTATTTATTAGCATCACCGATCGTAATCGATGATGAAAATTCGATTTGCATCTAGCCTCTGATGGGATTCAACCCAGCACCACCCGGTCCAAGTGCCGAAGCTTTAACCACTGCACCACTTGTCCGGTAGCTAGACCAGTAAGTTTAGTCATTTCCCGTAATACTGGAGTATCTGGCACCAAGTGTATGGTATGTGTTTTAATGTAGGGTTTTAGTTAATGCTTATCCCTATAAAGCAAGGGCTTAAAATAATAATCCTAATCATAATTAGTTCTCCTGGTAATACACTACACTAGTAGGAGAGACAGAACGATAAATTTACCTCTAGTTCATAATAGAACACTCCAACCATATTTTTTTCTCAATTTGTGTACAGCTATATACTTTGTGAGTTTTTGCAGAATCTTCACACTGGTCCATCAGTGGGAATATTATTTCTAAACCTCTCCTCAAAAGATGGTGACGTGATAGCGTAGTGGTTCTACGGATACTTAGGATAGATGAGTTTTCTGTATTATTTTCACGTGGTGGAGATGGGATTGAGTTTCACGGCTGTAATAAATTCCATTTGGTTAAATTCAGGATGTCCAGTAAGATTATGAGATTAAAAAGGATCAGTGCTTAAATGGGTCTGCTCCTGAGTGTTATATTAATACAAAATGCAGCTATTCGCTCCACTTCCACCAACCACTTTAGATTTACCAGAATATTTAGAGCTTGCTTTGAGACAATAATCTCAAGATAATGCGCCGTCTCACACCTCAGCGGGTGCCAGGGCGAAAAGTCACGAATTACGGTTTGACCACTCTCCTTACTTATCAGATCTAGCCCCAAGCGACTTTGTTTTGTTCCCTAAGCTAAAAATTGAAAAGATGGGAGCATCGCTGAGAGAGACTTACAAGGAGATTATGTATAGAAATAAAACTAAAATTGAAGAAAAATGTCTTGTATCTTTGTTAGGTCGGTAACTTTTCAGACAACCCTCGTATTGGTACTACAAATAAATTCAATAAGTAATTCATTTCGTTCACATGGAGGTTAAGGTAAAAGAGAAATTCTATATTAAAATTCTCTATTAGAAAATTCGAATCGGTTAGCCTTAACATCTTTTGATGGCAGATCATCATATGTGGCAACACCACCACATCCTACCCGAGGTGACCTTGTTTTTACTGAACAATAGATCTACGGGAGTAAACTCAGATGAATTTAAGGTGTAATCTATCGTGCCAAGAAAATGAATAGCAGATTGGTTAAACTATTTTACATGAAGAGGTTCGGATAACCAGCGATCTCCGAGACTAAGTGGCGTTATTAATAGACGCAAACAAATTTTCATAGTCCTATGTTGCCGCTGTTCGCACCTCTGTAAATCATCAATTTCGTGGGAAGTTCTCGGAGCTTAAAAAACGCCAGTGAACAACTATGGCGGTATAAGGTAGTAGTACACGCTTAGAGAAAGAAAAACCGAGCACTAAAACTTTCCCACTTCACCTCTAATGATTCAAGTGATGCTAAGAAAAGGACAAAGTCAAATACGACTACACTTCCTTCTAAAGGGAACTCGACACAGATCCAGAAGAACAGTTTGGTTCTGAGACACAGGTCTATCGGAAAAGAGTCTAGTTTCAAAATCCAGCCCGAAACTAAGAAAAAATGGGATTGGAAATCAGGAATATTGGATTATATTTAACGACAGAAAACGTTATCTGGATAAAGAGCACTGTTCGCTAATTTTCGATATAATTACTCGGAAAGTAATAATTACACCATGTGCTTCTGGTGAATCATTAGCATTCGAGGTTCCGTGGGGGCTTGAAGCTTACTACACCCACTCACTCAAGATTGTCTTGGATCTCTTATCTCTTAATTTCTGGATTAGGCGAAGTACCGCATTTACAGACACTCGTGTGCAGCATTTAGGCAACCATTCTCTCGTAGATAGTGCTTTTGTAAGTAAGCCTGCATGTCTCCTGACTATAGTTGTGACTATTAAAGCGTCCCGAGGTGAATTTATCGCATTCTCTTCAAAGTACGCCACTGTCTTTTAGACCTAAATTGCAACCCTTAAGGCAGCGATCTCTGACATCGGCTCGGTAGAAGTTATACACTTATTTGGGTACCCGGTTCATTCCGAGGCCGTTAAAATAGCGAGGGGGCGTGCGTCAACCGGTTCGTGGGACCTGAACGAGCCGTCGACTTCATGACGTCGTGCTATAAAAGGGATCTAATCATTCTCACCGAACAAAGTGGTTAAGTGGAAGAGAATACGGTTGTACACTTCTTCTGCTCTTATATCATTCTTAATTTCATCAAAGAGTACATTGCTTCGGATCACGTTCCCTCTTTGAGGATCAGTTAACAACATTTAAGATACCAGAAATTTTAAAATTCTTCACCAAAACAAACCGTTTTCGGAAATAAATGTCTCATGGGGTTTGTTACAGTGGTCCGTTTTAGTGATTGCGGCAGAATAATCCCGATTGCTCACCCTAAAAACCTCATTTCGCTCGTTTGTATCTGAACTTCCCCAGATTAAGTAATGTGAATTTGCCCAAGATAACTAATACTTGAAGCCCCATATTATTAAGGTTTCTAAAATGACAGACCCTTACCCCTTCTATCTTCGCAATTTGCCAGTTGAAGTTTGTAGGACATCAAATTTGAGGCAGAACTTCTTTTGGATCACTACAGATTCAGCAACCAACCCCCATTCAAGAAATCCATCCCCACGCTCTAGGTTTACATGATTTCTATCTGCTGTCTATTTTAACTTAATTTCGTTTCCTCCGACGCTCAAACGGGCTGAGCAGGTTCAGTATTTTACCTTATGTGATTGAGCATTTACTGAAAAGCAGGGCTATAGTTTTTAGTATAGATCTTTTTTTCTCTTTAGGCGGGTCCTCCTAAAATCGATGCTTCTTGGGTGGGAAGCCTCCAGATGATGTGCTCTGCTTTTGGCTCTATGATCTTTTAAGTTTATGAGAGCTTTAGTTATCCTTATTCATGTACTTCGCAAACAGAATTTCACTATGCCTTTCAGGGCATTCCAAACTTTTATCCCGATTTGCCACTTACGGTCCATTTATATGCATTTTTTGTCATGCACTGTTGTTTTGATCCATAATTAAGTATCTACGAATAATGGATAAAAATGTATCTATTGTACATATATTTTTAAGTGTAAGATAAATTAAACAGATAAGGCTACTTGATCCAGTTGGAGCCAGGTATTCGGATAGTGGACCGTTAAAGACCTAGCTTGTTTTTATAATCGGCCTCAAACCTGGCTGGTTATCAGTAGGGAACAGTTGGCACCTTAACTCGGACTAGCATATCACAATTAACCAGTAAGCTATAGTTGCCCGGTGATAAATAACGAGGAGGTAATAGGAACACTTGCAGAAGCTGTTGACAGAAAAGTCAACTTGGTTCCCCCATCGAGCTTTGGATAAAAATCTCTAATTTGGTTTAATTCTGGGCAAGGTCCTACCTCAAAAGATCTTCCCAAAAATCGAATCGAACTGTATTACCTTTTCTATACTTTGTGGCGTTTGTCGTTCGTATGTTATAAATTTTTGTAACAAATTTGGCTAATGATTGGGGCCCAAAATGAGGAACTGGTCGCGTTAAACCGCAGCCACAGGAATTTATTCCAGGTCTCATAACTGAAAAATTCAAATTTCCAAAAATTTAAAACGCAAGTTACAAGAGGTAAGAATTTGTTAAAATCTGTGTTAATATGAGCAATAGAACTTGAGCAGATTGTTACTTCCTTTCTTTACTAATATTCGGCCTGATTTTCATCCTGAACACTCGAATGAATATTCGACTATGTACTCGTATGTTAACAACATACTTTGGGCTACCTCGATCTAAATAAATACATTCAAACAATTAAGGTAATTCAGTATCTTAATTTAGGTTCAAGGAATTCTATATACCTGTCCCTAAAATGGCTCCTTTAGTGATAATGAAACTCAGACGCCTTTGATAACTATCCCATAAAAGAAACCCAATCTCTAACAGACGACTGAAAAATATGAACACAATTAATTTATAATTGGCAGACACGTTTCATTTAGATTCGGTAATTAAAAACTAAATTTCACAACATTTTGAAACCATTTACCTCACATTGCGAAATAATTTTTTTGTCGAATACTATTTAGTTGTAAATAATTATTTATTATTTCAGCTGCTTGGAGCGTGAGTACCAGCCCATGTAACAATGCCAAAAACGTATGAGCTCTATACTTGCTATCCGGAGGATGATCACGAAATCTATCGCAATGCGTACGATGGTAAAATTGACAAAGTGATAGCGTACGTCATCAAATCAGGTGTAAATGTTTATCAAAAAACTAAATTCAGTTTGGCTACGCCTCTCTTTCTGGCTCTTAGTGGAAAGCATATCGGGATCATTGAGCTGTTCCTGGATATTTATCAATCTGATCTTAAATTTATAGAAACATATTTCCAAACACGAAATGTTTTCGATACAAATTTTATCAAAAAGCCCGTTTTAATCGCATACGGTGCAAACGAAATGAAATTGGTGGAGGAATTGTACGAGGACGTGCTGATGACCACTAAGATCGATTCGTCACATTTAAATGGTGTACTTGTATTACTAAAGGAAAATAATTTTACACCGAAACGTGTCTTGTATTTAGCGCCTCGTTCGGAACCCGAAAAAATAATTGTATTGAAAATAATTCGTAATGTGCTTCACAATGGGCAGCTCTATTTAAACGGGTGTAACAATATAGGAGATTCAATGGCTAAAGTAGCAACAATTAATGGCCTTTTTACAGTACTTCAAAAGCTGATAAACCTGGGTTGCGATTTCGATGCGATCGAACTAGCCCGACTAGCCATAAAATCTGGCCAAATTCAATGCCTAGCACAAATTATGAAATCTTACCAGATCGACATCAACACTATAGTCGAGAACGAAGTCGTTTTATTTAATCTGCTCGGTTCGGGAGAGTGGGAAATGCTTGAATGGATTGTAATAAAATTAATCGAGTATAATGGGTTCAAGGAGAATGCTCGCCTGTTTTGGAAAAGTATTTTGGATATGTGCTCGGACCGATATTACGGTGGAACGCTGTACCATTACGCAATTATTTGCGAACAGATTGAATTTGTAGAGAAATATTTGGCGTACGAACCTAATTTAAGATTGCCTAATCGAAATGGAAACATCCCAATTTATCACGCATTCCATAGTGTTAAGTATAAAAATCTTGTGTGCGATATGTTTGATATGGATAATGAACTCCTTCAAATTGTAGCTGGTGAGAAAAAGTGTGTGCTGCATTTAATGGTGGAACGAAATTGGTGTGACGTTTTTGAAATAGTATCACAAAAATATCCCGACAGTAAAAAAATGTTTTTTACTAATGCCGAAGTTGGAATTGCGACAATACATCACGCTATATTTCAAAATTATAAGGAAATTGTAACATATGTAATTAAAATTTATCGCGACCAAATTAAGCACGATGATCTGTACAGTTTTCTACATACAGCCGTGGCGGCTAATGCTAAGGAGATTGTAGAATTTATATTAACACAAGATACATTTGATTTATGTCGCCCTGCCCATAAAGGCATCTACCCACTAATGACGGCACTGTGTAATCGTAATATTGACGTATATTTACTTCTAACCTGCCATAATAATAAGTCACAACGAAATTTACGAGCAATTAAGGATGCCGAAAACGATGGTTTACTTAAGTATACAATTTGGTCTCGAGATTATTTTAAAGATACCCGAATCTACGACAAATTTAATTTAGTTTTTAATGAACTTCTCCACGCCGGTCTAGAGTGGAATAATATTGGAACGAGTTCAGGGCGAAATTTGGTCCACCACTGCGCCTTAATGGGAAACGATGTAATCTTACAGAAGCTTTTGACGCTTAATCTAGATACAGAACTATGGGATGCAGAAAGAAATTTAGCAATTCACTATGCTGCAAACTTGTGTACATTTAAAATGCTGAACGAAAAAACTAACGGACGCCAAATAAATATGAAAAGTAAGAGCACAGGCAATACACCGCTGCACATGTTAATGTTGAGAAATTCTGAAACGGGTTTATCGGACAACTTACTAGAATACCTGTTACAAAATGGTGCAGATGTAAGAACTGTTAATAATCTAAGCCAAACGCCATTGCATCTTGTGCAAAATGTTAATTGGTGTAGTATTTTATTGGAAACAGGTAGTAATTTTAATACGGTAGATAATAAAGGCAATACTCCTTTACAAGCTGCCCTTAATCGATCAAACTATGGAGTGGCCATGTTGCTGTTTGATCAGGATAGCAACTTAAATGAATCCAGCATTTCTGGTTTTAACAATTTAGCAGGCTTAATACTTCACCAACTAATTATGCACCCAGTTAACGAAAAACTTGCTAGGCTCGTTTCAACAAATTGCAATATCTACAATGAATTAGGAACGCCTCTACTGATTGAATCAATGCACAGTAATGATTATCTCTGCCAAATAATTTTGAGCAACCCAAACTGTGATATTAATATACGTGACAAAATTTCTTACCGAACTGCTATTCATGCAACCGCGATTTATAACAAATTCCAGCTAATTGATTGCCTTATTGCACTGGGTGCCAATATAAATGATCGAGATTCGGATGGTAATACGCCGTTACATCATTCGTGTCAATTTTTTCATGAGCACGCCGTAGATTTTCTACTACGCGGTGCAGATGTAAATGCCGAGAATAACAATAAAGAGACCCCATTACACTATGTAGCGCTCGCTGATTTGCAGGGACAGACTGTATGCCAGATGTTGCTGAGCGGGGCCAATTTAAAAATCAAAAATAGTGATGGAAATATGCCTTATGATCTGCTGCGAGATGATTTAAAGCAAATATTTAAAAATTTTTTGTAATAAAAATTTTTATTTTGGTATACAAATTATTGTTGTTTTGAGGTAAAAATTTTTTTTTGCGTATTTGAACAAGCAACTCGTCACTGTAATCGACTCGTTGTAATAAACTCTTGAAATTTATGAGTTTGTTGGATCTCAAAATATGGTTAAAAATAAATGTCCGTTGTTTACTTGTTTGAGTTTGGCAGATTACATTTTTGGCCGAATTTTTTTACAATAATAATTTCACGAAGCTATTGGCACACAACAAAATGATCGTATTTTACTTACTAGAGGCGGAATGATGTTTCCGCTCGCTTATCTCAACAAACCGTGTTTCCATCTTTTACAAATTGTGCAGACTTCCAAAACATCTGTACTAATACGAAGTAGCTGATTATTCGTAGAGTGGCTAAGGACAGTAAATTCAGCAATGGTAACTTTATAGTAGAATTAAAACCCGTTTGCAATCAGGTGGTCGTGAGAGTCGATTTTTAATTTACTTTCTGCTCTAGTATTTACCATGCTAGATGGTGAGGGTCAAGACCCTCTGCTAGAAGTTGGTAAAGGAAAGGATTGCATTTTTTTGTATTTAATCCGCAGAAAACTCGACAAGTCGACACCATCTTTGGTAAGTTAGAAACTAAGGACAATTTAAGAATACTGCACCAAATTGGTTTTTGGACAGCTTTGTTTTAGACTGTCATCGTTGGCGTAATAAAACGTATATGAGTACAAAGTTAGTTGACTTCATCCGTGAGGCATTGATATGTCATTCTACGATCGCTGGTTTTCCAAATATCCTCCTTCGCAACCGAATTATGATTATAAAGGTTAAGGAGGAATTTTGGATATGGAAATGGCGATGTCTGTCTGGTATCATAGCCACATTTAGTCGGCGGTACTCCCGGCGGTTTTGAAGTACAAAGATGAATCAGCACTGGGAAAATTTAGTCGGCAATATCACAGACTTATCCAATACGCTGTGACATAAAAAATTAAAAGCATCCCTTTGTAATAATGCAATGTTCAACCTTACGTTTCATGTGTAGCTCGTAATGAGGTTTTTGTGTTGTCGCTGACTTTTTGAGAAGTTCAGCATAAGGACCGTTGTGACTATATATCTACTGAGTGAAACCTATAAGCCTCATGGCGTACGCGTTCTCATATTCTTATATTCGATCCGTGAGCAGTGACTAATCGATTCTCTAAATCGTCCAACTCGATATTCCTTTATTTTCCAAAATCTATTTGCAACGCTTTTAGGTTTCTCCATCAGCATTATGAGCTTAGCTCTCTGTCTGTGAATAAGCAAGTTGCTGCTATATCACTCTGGATCGCCTGCATCATCAACAACATACATCAAAGTTCGACTGTTAATAATATTTTCAGCTTCAATGAACAGTGTTGAAATAATATCATCTATATAAAGGCCTGTTCTTTGAATATTGATGAACGAGCTCACTTCACCGGGCCTATATCAGTCTTTCTCAGCACCTTGGTATGTGGGACGCTGCAGCAGCATTGAAGTTTAATTATCTTAGTTGATTTCTAAAAGTAATTTCGTCAGCACTCCTAGTCATAGGCATTCCATTGTTAGAGTGGAACACTGGGGTCTGCCACGCCTTCCAATCATTCTTCTGATGTCCATTGCTTTTCCCCCATTAAAATCTAAGTTCCTTTATTATTTAAAATAGTTACGATTTTTGTGATTTTGCAGTTTCCAGAATTAGCCGAAGCCATTTAGAAAAACTGAAAATGAATGAAAATTTCATTAATCTCTAAATTGTTTTTCTCAAAATTTGTATCTGCACTCTCGAAACTAGGGTATTTAGATCTCATTGTTTCAACCCTTATATTGAGTTTAGTTGAAATCCAATAGCTTTACTGTAGATGCCGCATCAAATAAAGAATTGGGTGGGGGCCATATATAATTATTGGGATTAGTTTTGAGTTGTTTCAAATAAAGTTTAATTCTTACTGTTTTAAATGAAGCTAAAGGTGTCAGTATAATTACAGGCATATCGCAGGTGTTTTTTCTACGCGATGAAGATGAATGGTGTGTGGTCGACTATATAAATTTGTTCCACACATTTTTTTTGTTTCTTTCAATCAGGGGGAATGAAAGTCTATTCTGTCTAACCAATAATTCCAACGTGTTACTACATATTTTGTGTTGAAAGATTAATAGGAACGTATTATTTGATTCGGCCATAAAAGTGTGATATTTGGTTACATTTGGGAGTGGGATTTGTTTCTTACTAAAACCTATCATTAAGGTAAAACAATTCGCTTATAGTTTTTCATTTCTTGGAGTAACTTGATGGATTTCGCTTAGGCTGTAAGCTCAGCATCAAACCGATTCATTAAGCCTTTTCTAAAACTTGACTAACCCAACTGCTTTAGTCTACTTTATAATATGGTGGCACCGCAAAAGTTATAACATATCCAATAGTTTACTAACTCTTTTAATAACAGTGGATTCTGAACGTGGGTGGCTGAAACGAAGTGTTACCAAAACAAACCGCAACAGAATTTTTATTTTTTGATGAATTTTATTGAATCAAAGAAAAAAAATGTGCAAAAATATTTAAATTTTCGAATTGCATTAGCACCCTTAGCCGCGATTATGGCCCTCAAACTGCCGACAAAGCTATTGCATGCAGCACAAAAATGGCTCTGCGGTATTTTGGCTCATTCCTGGCGAAGCGCTCGCTTGAGATGATCGACACTTTGGTATTTTTTTATCCCAACCTTGCTCTTCAAAATACCCCAAACCAAGAAATCTAGCGGATTTGCATCCGGTGAATTTGGTGGCCATTGGGCAGTGGAAATGAATCGCGGGACGTTCTTTGTCCAACACATGATGTCGATAAATTTGAGCATTTATTTTGATGCCACGGTCCAAAAAAACGAACGGTGAACGGCTCTCGGCCGTTACGGCGGTCCAAACCAACCGTTGGTCCAAATTTTCAGTAGAACGGCCGGGCAAGTAAATCCGGTCGTTTTGCTTGTTCACATATTGCTCAATAACGAACGGTGACTCATCGGAGAAAACCAAATTCGGCAAATCGCCAGTTTCGTGCAACCGTAGCAACTTCTTTGCTCTTTCCACTCTAACTTTTTTTTGAGCATCGATGAGACCATGCGTTTTATGGAATTTCAAGGCCTTTTGTCCAAGATGATCTTTCAATATGTGCTGCATCCATTCGACGATGTTGCAGTGCGTTTCGGTCCACCACCATGGCGTTTTGCAATGCTGCCAGTATCGTTATAACGATTTATGGTACGATACACAAACATTTTATTCACATGCAGATGTTTAACTGGTTAACAATCTGCGGCTGTGGTTTTCCAGCCAAATATAGAGCAATCACACTATT
Source organism: Nephrotoma guestfalica (assembly GCA_963691935.1). Classification (NCBI taxonomy): domain Eukaryota; kingdom Metazoa; phylum Arthropoda; class Insecta; order Diptera; family Tipulidae; genus Nephrotoma; species Nephrotoma guestfalica. Next base: position 252,271,180 of record OY829915.1, read on the forward strand.
ACGCTTGAATTCCATTGCGCATAACTTTTTTTCTGAATATTTCCCACTAAAATGCTTTTGTACGCTTGTAAACAATGGAATGAACTGTCATTAGTGTTTGAGCGCGCTGTCATCACTGGTTTAACAGCAATGACAGTCCGAAGTTGGTAACACTTCGTGTCAGTCACCCGGTATACATATATATATATATATATATATATATATATATATATATATATATATATATATATATATATATATATATATATATATATATATATATATATATATAATATATTTACATCGTTAACAAATTTAGTGAACCTACCTAAATAGTGACTCGTTGTAGTCCACTTAGCAATCGTTTACATTTGGATCACTTGATAACTCATGGGCACCATCTATTGAATAATATTAAAAGTATTGCTTATGTTCTCATCGTAGTTCATAATTATTTTTTCACATAAATAAAATTATTTTAAGATACAACATTTAGTAGTAACATTTTCGAAATTAAAATTATCCTCATCTATTTCATTGTGCAAAACCCCTTTAGGTCGGCGGCCTTTACATTACATTTTTCATTGACCTAAGCTGAGTCAGTCCACACGAACAAATTATTTAACCTCATTTGGGTAACTAGCGTTCACATTAGGACATTAGGACAAACCAGCGATAGCAGTAACGAAGTCGTTGTTTGGAATAAAATACGCCTGGGCTTCACTGTGTTAGAGGCAGCTAAACACCATCTTCGACGACTGATCTACAATATAACATTTACCTTCGACGTAATTTCCACAATTTAAACCATTGTTAAACCAAGTTAAAGTTGTTTTAATTCTAGGTCTTGATGCCCCGTTTTTTAAATATTTATTTTTAAAAGTCGACAACTATGGCTTGAAATATTTAGAAGGCGTACATGTTGTCGAATAATATACAATTCTAACGCCTGCTCATTTTATAATTGGTCGGCTGATCAATTCCCGAAACAACCGAGTTCAGTCTAGATATTCCATAAAAGCGGGGAATGGTGTCAAGTCAACAAATATTACATATACTTGTTGGATAATGTTGGAAGTTACAAACTAGGGATGGAAGTGAAACTACTACCTACAAGCTTCTATAATAATTTTGAATAACATCACGTACTATTACATTAGAATTATTAGAGCCAATAATTACGATTTAAGTAGTAGTTAGGAAGTATAACGCCCACGGTATTAAAACTTACAAACTTTCATTTCGTTCGCAAGGTTTGGTTTTCATGCAAATTCTTTAATTTTCAAATATTTTTTCCAAACTACTAATGTTTTAATTTATAAATTCAAAGCGATCTTGAACATATATCGGCTCTACGGCCATTCAGACATGTTTTCGAAAAACCCACAACATATTAAAATGATCGGAATAAAGTAAACTCCCATTTTAAATCCGGAATTAATCCAACTGCGGTACCATTAAGAGACAAGTGCGGTATCATTTTTCCTTTACCGTGAACTGTGCACCACGAATTCCGTGACAATCGGTGTTCAACTATAAATTTTCTTTGTGTGCCACATACTGAGAAGGAAACTACTATAAATAGTAAGTTAGAGCGCACACTAATTTAAAACAAATTTAATATCAGTCAAGGTCGCCATATTGAATATTGATCGAGGTCAGTATCAAAACTAAAGCATAAGATTTCGTTCACATCACATGTGGTTTGATTGTGAGCGATGATGAAATTTATGTTTTACTACTACAGCAAGTCTCGCTAACTAAACAACGTATACATTACATGTACATATGCATGTATGTATATGGCAGTGTACTGATAACGATTTTCCGCGTTCGAACTTGTTTCGTGTGTTTAGATGTGTTTTTGGGATTTAGAGAGGAATACAATGCGGTATGAGGCAGATTCTTGAGAATTGTGTATTGCTCATTGATTCATCATGAATATTTTTGTTTTCGTTTAAAATCATTTTCGCTATGGCATTCATCCAAATTCGCATATTCGCGTGTTTATAAACACTTGTGACAACCATTCCCATGATATTTCGGTATATGTGTTTAACTGGGATTAGTCGATGTATCTCTATGGGATTTCATCATATGGGTCTCGTGTGTATATGTGTGGTGTTTTCTAAAGAATTTTGTCTGTTAGTGATTTAGTCATGCATCATCATCATCATATATTATGTTGTGTTGTATTTTAGAGCAGAGTAGTTCGGTTGTCGTCTTTCGCATTCCCAATCATTCAACAATAAGCACAACGCACACATACAGCACATTTCACAATATGACGTAATTTTTATTATTCGTTCATTCGGGTTTTTGTATTTTTATACGTTTTATAATCAAAATCGATAGAGACAAAAACTTTAGTTTATTTTTTCAATTCATAAGCACAACACTTAAAGTTAGAAAACTACAGAAAGCGAATAAAAACCAAAATAATAAATTGTTAGTTCTTTACAAATAAAATAAATAATATTCTAATTATTTTGTGTGCACTACAGTGAGTTGTATTGTGTGCCCAGTACTGCTGTAACATCTTAGAGCCAGCCCACACCATCAAATGACTTCAGAGCTTTGGAGTTATATTTATGATGGATGTCGCGACAATCGATTACACAAAAACGCATATCGGGGAAATTTGGACCGTGTCAATAAAGCCATCAAGAACGATACAAATGTATATAATTTAACTGATTTGGCCAAGGAAACTGCATTATTTTTAGCAATCGCAAACCGACAGTTGGACGTGTGCAACGTGCTACTCGATGTGTACGAATCAGATTTAAAATTTATCGATGATGCATACAAATGTGAAAATTTCTATCGAGATAAAAAAATTGTGATCGTATTTGGTGAACATCAAATTGAAACGTTTTACGAGCATTTAGATGATTTCAAAATGTACGAGCCATCGTTAGAATATAATCGCGACGAGTGCGTTGTGATTTTGGTGAAGGATTCGAACTTAGTGCAACGTGACGTGATATTTATGTCGCCCACAACACAAGATGGCAAAATAATTTTAGTGAAAATATTAAAAGATGTGCTAAGCAACGGATGTTTGGATATCAATGCAAAAGGGCGGTTTGGGTATTCGTTGTGTAAATTGGCCGCGTCCAAAGGTTTATTTAGTGTAGTGCAACGATTGCTCACCCTCGGTGCCAAAGATAATATTTCTCATCTTGCAATGACTGCTGCAAAATTTGGAGAATTTGAGTGTTTTAAAAAGATGACAGAACACTACATAATCGATATGAACCAAGTAATGTACAATGCTGAATTTCTTAATGATATGGGCTGCACGAATTGGAATTGTGTTAAATTAATAGCAGAAACATTTAGTAGTACAACTAAATCATCGACCGAAAATCTATTGCGAGAAATCTCTAACCAGCGAATACCTGAGTGGGATTGCACAGTATTCTATTACGCAATCGTACGCAAAGAGATTGAACTGGCTGAAAATTTATTTAAATTCAACAATAATTGGAAAGAGCAAACATTAAATGGAAACATCCCCCTGCATAATACGTTTGATGACCCGAGTTTTAAATCGCTTGCACATCAAATGATACAATCAGATCCGAATGCACTTGAGATTGAAGATGCACTTGGGCGAAATTCACTTCATAAAATAGCGACAGCGGAATGGATCGATGTACTAAAACACGTGTACCAAACCTATCCATTTTGTCAAAATCTATACTTCCTCAATTTAAATACCGGCCTTGAAGAGTTCAACACATTAGTGAAAGATAAAAAATATAAAGTAGCTGAAATTGTATTAAGAAATTCTCATCTAAATTTAGACTATAAAACAATGGAGTATCTGTTAAGCGTGACCGCAGGCGGCCAAAATCTACAACTTCTAAAATATACTCTTTCATTGCGCAAATTTAATTTAAGCGCCGCAATTATTTCAGCCCTCGCCAACTACCAGTACAAAAATTATAAATATTTAGTATCTCGATACGAGGGTGCCTTAAACGACATTCGATCCGCTGATGGACATAATCTATTAATGTATGCAATCTGGGCACAAACACCTAGCACCGCGAAACATACCAAAGAAGCAAAAGAACTTGAAGAATACGATTTGCTTGATTCAGAAGACGAGCAGGATGAGATACAATTTCTCCCCGAATTTGATAAATATTTAGGAGTGCCAGGCGAAATTACACGAAATCCTTATAAATTAGGGGATGTTGATAAGCAAAATATAACACAGTACCGTGCGTTATTCTTTGAGCTGATCGAGAAAGGTGTGGATTACAATATTATTGCTACAAGTTCGGGACGAAATTTACTTCACTATTCGGTGCTGTGTAATGACTTGGAAGCAACCAAAAAACTAGTCGAGCTTGGAGTTGATCTTCGGGTGCACGATAAATTTGGAAATCTACCGAGTCACTATGTACTCAGCGAAGAAATTCTCGACGCATTAAATCCGTCCGCCGAATTAATAAATACGCCAAATATTTTAAATGGGAACACGTTACTACACCATTTGATGCATGACTATGGTTATAATCGAGCCGATCTCAACCTCGTTACTTGCGCCGTGGAGAAAGGAGCTGATGTTAATGCCATAAATAGTGGCGGCGAAACACCCTTATTCTATGTAACTGATGTTGCGGTGTGTACATATTTAATCGAGAATAAAGCGAATATAAATGCAACCGATGTATACGGAAATACAGCTATACGTGCAGCATTCAGAAATAGTAATACCGACATTGCGCGACATCTACTACAAGAAGAAGACGCCGACTATATGATTGTGAATAAAATTGGTCAAAGCTATTTGGATGCATTCATTGCCGATCAATCGAATAGTTGTTACGACTACGATAATCCAAAATTTGTGGATCTTATGCAAATGCACAGCAAGGACCGAGGGCGAAATGGCGTGCCTCTTATCATGGAGGCAATCAAAACAAATCCGTATTTTGCCGACAGTATGATACGAAATGTCGATGTGGATTTGGCGGTTTGTGATAAAAATGGAAATACTCTGTTACATATATCGGCATTGAGTACGGCGTATTCATGTAACGGAATTCTTTTGGAAAAGGGTATACCGGTTGATATGCGCAATCGAAACGGTGATACGCCATTGCATATGACGAGTCTCAATAGTCAAATGCATGGCAATATTTATGAACTACTTGACAATCATGCAGAAATTAATGTTTCTAATAAACAGGGCTGGACCCCGTTAATGTTGGTGGCTAAAACAGATCGAAATGGTGATACGGTGTTAAATTTGCTTTTAAAAGGTGCTGATATTAAAATTAGAAATATGGATAATTTAACGGCTTACGATTATATGAATGATACGCTTAAAGAAATGTTAAAAAGTTTGATTAAATAAAGACTGACTAATTTATAAGTGAATTTAGAATAATAAATTATTTATTTATATAAAAGGAGAAACTTAATTTGTTTATTATTTACCCGGCACATATAGCTAATTCACGTGATATCTATAAACAGTTTACAATTTCACTTTCAAGTTCAACTGGTTTGCTTTTGCTTTCTTGGCTGAATCTCTAGTTAGTCGTTGATGAGGAGACATTGTTGTGTTTGGTAAGGCTTTTTTCGTTTTTCGTTCTGAACTGAAATGAAGTTAGTTGACTGTTATATCACAACATTTACAAAGCATTTGCAATTGGCCATCCCTGGACCACGATTTGACTACAAATACTTTTCATTTCAAAGGGTAAGCAACTCATTAAGGGGAAGTTTGTTTATTAAATAAAATGTTTTGGTTGGTTGCTTTCTACTCTCTTTCAATACTCTCCGTAAAATTTGCTACGACTTATGACTTTCGACTCAAACTAATTTTGACAAATTTTATTGAAAAAAAAAATCATATACTTTTGTCTTGAATTTATAAATGTGTATGACGCAACAAAAAGTAACAATTGCAACAATCCAAAATGCATGAAACAAAATGCTTTTGACGTCATTTGTCGTAAGTCGAAGTATTAATGCTCACCTAATCCACACTCTTAAAGCAAACTAGCCGACTAGTATACGCAAGTGTTTAAGTTGTAATACCTATAATGCTATGCGTGCTGTATTGCTCAATCAAATTTATTGTTAGCGTGCTTTCTAAACACCGACTTATTACAGACTTATTGACTTAGTGGACGCCAGTATATGGAAGCAATTTTTATTATATGGAAGAAAAAGTTTCATGACATGTTGGTCGGTTCCACTAGATTTGAAAATAAAAACTGCATGTATTACATTTATTCAAGACACATTGATTTGGAGATCGTAGGTCTTTAGTTCCCAAACGCCTGATTACAAGAATAGTTGAAGTTATGAATAGGGTACTCCTTCCATAGGTTTGGTGATTCTGAAAGACGTTTGCTGTGGTTTGGACATATTATCGGGTTCCACGGATCAAGCATCTCAATTCAGAATTTAAACTTCTTACAACATTTGGAATTAACATTAGAACTTAAGTCACACAATTTCGGAAAATGGTACTTCCTCTCGAAATAGCAAGAGCCAACATCTCTCATTTGACAATACAAACTCTTACAACTTTTCTTGGCCCGAAGTATGATCTGTATCATTCGTTAAATTCTGCCGTTCTAGTACCGATACCACCCTTTTGGCACTTCCAAACTGTCTTAAACGACAAATCGTTCAATACAAGTTCAAAACATCTAGCTTTATTTAGCGTCCAACCATTTTCGCTATTTCGTTGGAGGCCAAATTTTATCTTTATTTACTGACCTCTCGCCACAACTATTGCGTCAAAGTTCAAGACCTTGGCAATTACGACATCTCGATTATACTGTTCAATTTTGCTCAGTAATTCTCCGTATTAAAGTTAAACTCAATGTATATTGATCAATTGAGTTTCTCGTTGTGGTGAAACATCTCTCACGAACTCAGCGTCCTCTCTTTCGACAAGAAGCAAAATAATTGTGAGCCTCTTCAACAATCTTTGAAATTTCTATATGGTTAATCACATCTTCCTTGCCATATGGGAATCGTTCTGGCCAAGAGGCAAGAATGAATACTGATACAAGCATTTGGGTGAAATAATCATGTGAGATACCCAAAGTTCACGTAATTGCTTGTGAGTTTTTATTTTTTATTCGAACAGCGAGTAATTCAAGTAAGTAAGCAGCGAGAAATTGTTGTTGTGTTTTAAGTGGATATTTGGAAAGTTGTGTAAGAGTATTTTCAGGAATATTCCGGAAGTGATTTAAAATGCAAGAATAGTAGATGTGAACTGTGAAATTTAGAGTGGTAATCCAGTGATACGAATCTTAGCTTGACAACGCAAATAACAATAACAATATTAATTTGGTTTGTTGCAAACACTCAATATCAAACTTGTGACGGTGGATGACAGTCAGCATTTAGTGAAGGCATTGCTACATTATATTTCAAATATAAAAGAAGAATTTTTATTAAATTTTTGAACAAACATTCGCGTTTTAATGCAAATTGCCTGACATCTGGTGGAATATTTTGAAACTAAAGCAAATATGGTGGTCAAATTCTCAATAACTATTTCTTATGTTATACTAACTTAATACTTGGTTATGGTCCGATCAAATTACTAACACACAACAACAAATTTAAACCGCGTCTTAACCAAGACTCACCAAAGGTTAACTTAAAACTCATCATAGCGTTAATCGTAACCCTATTTATAAACCGTGCTGAATATTCCAGATTGTCTGCGCTCGAACAATCGCAGCTAATCCGCTATGTATCATATGCAATACCACTAAGCTGTTGTAAAACTACTTCTTTCTAATACTACTACTTAAACTTACAAGCCACTAAATTTTACAAATGTTATTAACTCTTAACCCCTTAACCCTTAAACCTACCTCCCTCCCCCCTCCCACTGAATTAATGTCTCACCGAAGTAACCAATCCACGCGGCAATATGAAATGTAAGGAAATAATGAAAAATAATTTGAGATTTTTTCCCGTATAAACCAATGGTGGTATAGGCTCGCATAGGAAGTGGCGCTCACTAGACGGCGTTTAAACTTCCAATAATAGTCCTCGTATTTCAAAAATGAAATTGAAAACTACTAACATTTCGCTTGTAATATCATTTATTATCTTTATCTGATTGGTAAAGATGGATTTCTGTCCGCTCTTTTGAAATTTTTTAAATTTTTTATTTGTTTATAATCACCGCTAGATACAAAACTATGCTTTCCGGTAAACATCAGATCACTTGTTTTAAGTATAATAAGCCGTGTTTTATTATTCGAGCACTATACGTCGCTGAATTGGAGATTTCTACTGAAACGGCAGCTATTATTCATTGATATCGCTACTAATCAAAAAAATAAAGTTGTACTTAACTTCATGCAATCAAATGACAGTTCTACGTTTGTGTTTATTGTTGTTTGTCACTTGTTTATTTTTTCTTGGTTTTCTTCAAAAATACACAGAAACCACATTTTACTAAAAAACTAAACAATTTCGTATAAAGTTTTTTTCGAAACTACAAAACAAGACAAAAATTGACATTACGTAAAAACTTGTACACGAGAATGAAGTTTGCTTTGATTTAAGGGCTATGCAAAACAAGGGCCTTTTAACATTACCCCTTGAAAGCGGCTCTCGATAGCGGCGCCCGATAAATAGAGCAAAATATTTTTATATCGATTTTTAACTAAAAAGTTGAATGAAAAATCTTAGTTTAGACTTAAATAAATTGGATCTAAGCATAAATCTATCGGGTGCTCTCTGGACATTGTTGACAAAATTGCCGAAATTAATAATCGACAGAAAAAAATCGGGAAGGGGGGGGGGGGGCAGAGGCAGGTTATGCGAAAACAACTTCAACATCAATTTCAAACAACCATGGGTTAAGCCGCTTTGGTTAATACAAAATTGGGTGACCGTATGTAACAGTGTAAAGTAAATTGTAAAATCGAAGAAAAACGATGGCATCCCAGAATCACACATTAATCCGGAGATAAAATTTGGCCAAATCTCTCGAAGAGATGCAGTGCTAGAGAAAAAAATCCCGAAAATTAAAACTCTTGAAATTAAAATTTCTTTATAATAAAATCTTGAAAAATCTCGAAACATTTAAAAATATTTTTAAAGAACATAAGATCGGAACAGATTTAGTGTAGTTCTTTAAATTGCAATTCCTTTAAATTAAAAGGAGTTTTAACAGGCACGCGAGATATCATCACGCTTCATTTTCACCAGCCCAGGGGGCTTTTTATTACAACTTCGGGGGCGTAGACTCAAATATGTCGGGAATATGGCACTGGTGCTCTTGCCAATTTCATGAGCGATACTTAAATTAACTAATTGGAAAAGTTTAATAAAATTGATTATGATTCTGATTTTATTAAGAAACAATGGGCTGTTATAAAGGAGTTTTAGTATTACGAGAAATTACGAGATTTTTTTTCGTAATCAGTATTCGATTAATAATTTTTTTGTAGTCAATATTTTGAATTTGTATTTTCTGGTTTTCAATACGGTCTTGTTCACAGTTCAGCTTTTAATTTTTTCCTATTTAATCAACAATACGATATTCATAAAGTCGCTAAAAAGGTTGCTTTTAAAAATTGAGGGAGAATTATCCCAAAAAATACTGAAATATGTTATCAGCTATTTTCATCCGTGGCGGTTGATTACAATATTTTTCGGTATTTTTCAGAATTTTGTTTTCGGGGTTTCAATTTCGGGATTTCGTGTTTCGGACTCGTAACAACAATCCAATTTTTAGGTGTCATAGAATGTCCTGAAGGATTTCATGGAATCACTTATTAAAACTGTCCCTTCATGATACGAGTATGATAAATGCAGTTCTTATCTTGTTATAATACCTGAAACATCTTTTGGGGATCTTTATTATCAGTTTTTAATTTCTCTTAGCCCATGACATAATTAAAGTTTTAATTATGTTTTCTGATTTAATCTTTCAATTTACTTTTTAAGAAAACTAGTCGGCTTGCAAATTTCGATAAAATTAGGACGCAATACGTTATGCCGGTTAGGTATCAGACCATGTGCTTAGCTCTGCCCTGCGAATCTATTTAATCTCAAAATCTCACGAAAATAATTTAAAATTGAAAAAATTGTTTATTAAATTTATCGATATACTTTATTCATATACATACATGGTAGATATTTTTCTTATCTATTACACATGCAAACAATCACACCCAGATAAGATACTGAAATAATTTCAGTTTTGATATAGTTCTCAGTTTAATCCGAGAGCTCAACTATGCCGCAGCCCTATTTTGAGTACAAGTACTTCGCGGAAAATGACAATAAATTGCATAAAAATTCGTATGCAGGTCGTTACGTACATGTCATAAAACACTTACGGAACGGTATAAACATTTACAAGCGTACACTGTACATGCTGGAAACGCCGCTATTTCTGGCTATCAGTAATAAACAAATAAAAGTGGTTTCCTATCTATTGGACCTATATCAGTGTGATTTGAAGTTTGTTGAAGAACAGTTTTTAAATAGTCGTGTTATAAATAATGGTGCATGTTCTAAAGTGGAAAAGTTTTGGTTAAAACGACCTATATTGATTGCATTTGGTGAAGAAGAATGTCGAGAGGTGGATGTGCTCTATAGGCAGTATGAAAAGTTTGAGGATGCACGGACCATCTTTGATATTAAAAAATGTGTTGTGGTGTTGCTGAAATCGGATAATTTTGTGCAACAAAAAGTATTGTTTTTAACGCCGGAAACGAAATTCGGAAAAATCGTAACCTTGAAAATAATCAAAACTATAATTGGAAATGGATTTCTTGATTTAAATGGTTGCATACGCCGCAGTGATTCATATATTAAAGTGGCAAGCTTAACTGGATTATATGACGTGTTGGTGCGTCTGATTTCAATGGGTGTGGATTACAATATAATGGATATGGCCTATACTACAATGAAAGCGGGTCAAGTCGAATGTCTGGATAAATTATATCAACATTTTCGCTTTGATATTGGTATTCTTGTGCACGATGAAGGAGAACTATTCCATCTGATCGGAAATAATGAGTGCGCAATGTATATTTACATGGTGGAAAAGTTGATCGAGAAATATAAGTTGGAATCTGATCTATTTGCAGTTTGGAAAGAGATGATAGACACACGGGCGGGCGATTGTAAAATTTCATTATTTCATTATGTTGTCTTTTGTAACCAGCTACAGATGGCCGAAAAATTGTTGTGTTTTAAGCCCGACCTTCTCACTCCAGATGGAAATGGTGACTATCCCATAAATGACGCATTTCATAATGATAAATATAAATGTCTCATAAAGCGAATGATCCGTCTCGATCGACGTGTACTGAGTTTAGAAAATGCTCAAGGTAAATCAGCGATACACCTAATGGCGGAAAAAAATTGGTTGGGCGAGTTTATTGAATATTATCAAGAGTATCCAGAACGACCAAATTTTTTTCGCTAATTTGGTTCTAGGCGAGAACATTTTATATGATATTGTGTGTAACGGATATTTCGAAATGGCCGAATATATTATTGAAAGTGAGAAAAAATTGATCACCTACGACATATTTTATAATTTGTTGAATGCAGCCGCCGGTGGCGACAGTATTAAATTTATTAAATATTTACTTTCTTTGAAATTCTACGATTTTTTACAGTCAACTAGTAAAGGTGAAAATCCTATAATGACCGCGCTTATAAAACGAAAACCCGAAAATTTTATTCTACTTCGGCGATATGTTGAGGGAGATTTGAATAAAATTCGAGATAAACACAATAATAACCTGTTAAAATTTGCGATTTGGGGCCGAATAGTGAAGGAGCCATGTCATACAACGAAGCAAGAACTCGGAGTGGATGATTTACCAAACGATATACAAGAAAAAATGGATATTGAAGTGCAAGAATTAAGTGAATCAGAAATTGTAGAGCGAGATAAATTTAACAAAATTTTTGAGGATATAGTCAGTAGCGTCGATTATCACAATATCGAAAAACATACAGGAATGAACCTCCTACATCATTGTGCAATTCAATCAAATGACACAGTATGTGACCGACTTCTAGATCTTGGCGTGGACCCAACTGCCGTAGATTCTATTGGAAATCTACCTTTATATTATGCAACATCTTTAAAGATTTTTCAGCAAATTAATAGTCGTACGAACGGGAAGTTTATAAACCACAAAAATGTGCTTACAGGTGATACGTTGCTTCATAATTTAATGCGCAACATGAATATAAATCATCCACAATCAGACCTGCTTGAGGAGATCCTAAAAAAGGCTGGTGATGTCACGGCTTCGAATCATAAACTGCAAACCCCATTACATTTAGTACGTAACGAAGATTGGTGTCGAATTCTATTAAAATACAATCCTGATGTAAATGCCCGCGATATCGATGGATGCACCCCTATTCATGCAGCATTTAATACGCTACGATACCGCGTCGCAAACGTACTACTTGAGAATGATTCGTGCGATTATTTAGCGGTGGACAATAAAGGTGTGACCTATCTCAGCGGATTTATGAACGATTTTAATTTGCACCAAAAAAATTGTCACCTCTTTCCGAAAATATTTAACATAGATTATCCGAAATTTAAAGAGCTACTGAACGTGCATTGCAACAGTCGGAATGAATTTGGTACACCCGTGTTAATTGAGGCGATCTATAAGAACGAAACAATGTGTGAATGGCTATTGGAGCAGCCGAATATTGATTTAAATATTCGGGAAACAGAAACCGGTATAACACCGTTACACGCGACTGGAAAATATGGGAAAAATCGAATTGCCACGGAATTGTTGAAACGTGGCTGTGATGTGGACGTTTTAGATGCCGATGGAAATACACCACTGCACCAGGCATGCTTATATTGGTATGAAACAGGGCTGATATTTATACGGCATGGAGCAAATGTAATTGCTAAAAATAACCGAGGCGCAACACCGATTTCGTTGGCCGCTCAAATTGACCTTCGTGGCACAACAATATGTGAACTTCTATTGCATGGCGCCGATATTACGAATAGAAGTACAGAGGGGATACGACCTTATGATGCGTTAAATAATGATTTTAAGAAAATGTTCAGATTTATTTTATAAAATAAAAAATATTGAAGTAGTTTTTGTAGAATTAAGTTTTTATTTCAATATCCGGTTTTTCTTTCAGCTCCAAAATCCACTTGAACCGTAATTGAACGTTTGATTTTGATTTGCAAATTTGTTGAACGACATCTATTGAACGATGTATTTTTGATTAGACGTTCGAATAGGCTTCATTATTCATCGAATCCTGGAATAATGTATTGTGGGCTGAGCTTTGGTGACAATTGCTTCCTGCTTTCTTTTAATGGCAAGTGAAACCGGTTGTTGTTTACCATACAGCCTTAAGGAGTAATTTGGAATAAATTGTGTATCCTACGTTACATAATGTAATTCTTCTGGTCTGAGTTACCATACCAAACTTTTACTGAATACCTTGAATTACATAAGCCGAGACATTCCAATTGGAATAGCAACCTTTAAGGTAGTGCAGTTCATAATTGAGTAACACACTTGATAAATTACGCGTATTGTATCGGATAGTTTACAATCTGTTAGGTTTTATACAATGATGTTCTTATGAATAAGATATTAAATAGCCTTTATTAAAGAAGGCGCAGCATCTGGTAGTAGGAGGTTACGTTTCTTTTAACGTCAAGCACTTTTGAAAGCTACCGCCAGTGCTCTTCGCCGCGTGGTATCAGAAATTATTGAAATTTAAAACTTTTTGAACGATATTCTTAAAGCTGATGTCCATGAAAGCAAAATCCCTATCTATGTATACATTTACAGATTTCTAGATCTATGTATATGTTGCATGTGTTAGCGAAGGTTTTGAAATAGAGGTTTGACTACTAACTAACAATGCTGTTGGTCTCAGCCGTCACTCTTCTGCGAAGATTGCAATAGAGAAAGAATTGTTGGTATAAAATCTGGAAGAATGTAAGAATTTCCAGCGGCCTATTAGTCTGTTTTATTTATTATTAGCGATACTAGCGAAACGATTGAAGCTGGTTAAATAATTTGCTATTGCATACATTTGCTGAGATGTTGTACCATCACTATTTTCGACTTTGGACGTAGTTTAAGTCTGAACTTTTACAAGCAAATGTATAGTCCATTTCATTTCTAAAACTAATTATTTTCTATTGCGTTCTAACGTTGCTCGAGTGTAAAACACCACTCTATTTCTACTCTATAATTTCTAGAACTACTAGATAGATTGAGTTTAGTAATCACCAAATAATTTTTCGTGATAAGTTTATCGAAATGTAAAAAGGGTAGAGATCACATTTTCATCAACAGTTTGTTATCGCTCTAAATAAACCGCCGTAGTAGTTGTTTACGCGAAATAGAATACCAATTCATTTTTGAAAAATGATAATTCTTGAAAGTTGAAAGTCGAAAAAAGTGATGATACAACATCCCAGCCCACTAAACCGCAAATAAAAAAAACTAAACCATCGAAGTTTGATCAAGCTTGCATTGAAAGCTGGTTTTGTTTTCACGATTTACGCGATTATAGTGCCGGTTCATACAGTGCGGCAACACGGCTCGTTTTTATTCCCCTCTTTCCTCCTCACAAACAAACATAATTTTAAAGTGGGGATGTGTGGCTCGTGTTGTATACTCACTAACACAAACAAAAAAACACACAAAAATTTTTGTCAGAATTTTTTCTTTCTGCGTGGTTAGTATGAAATTGAATTTTGTCGTACTTGAGTTTTGCGTGAAGAGGCAAGTGCTGTTTTAGTTTTGTAACAAACAGAGTGCAAACTGTCTGAATGGTTCGCAGCCCGAGTAGGAAACTAATAGTAAAATTTGAAGGCCAAGCTCACCCGATTTCGTTTTTTTATATCAGAAACGGTTCGTTTGTGATTCATTTTTAATTCTTCGTAAACTTCGTAAATAATGTATTTCAGTTTTCATAAGCGAATCTTTATCCAAGTTTACTTTGAACCTTCATAAATAAATCATCACAATCTGTTTTTTGTGTGGGCTCCAATTTATCATGTTACGGGTGAATCATAATTGACCTATTTTAGTTCTTTTTTGACTCATTGAAATGAATTATGAGGTCTAAAAACTGATCTTAATATTTATTTTCGGGAAACTCATTAGTTTTATAACACGGCGCATTTTTACAAATTTGGTTTCGGAAATCTTTTAGTGACCAGGTTTAAATCGTACTTGAGTAACCTCTCAAAGGTTTGAATTAATTTCAGACACATCTGGTGTACTCCAAAGCTTCCTCATTGATCCATGGACATCCACGTTATTCAATAACAGGATCACCGAAGTAATTCATATTTCTAACCTAGGTCCTAACGCTTGCGGATGAACTTAAAATTTTTAAAACCATGGAGAACGTCAACGATACCTACAAACGACTCACTTCTATCTTTCATTATAAATTGAAAATAAGGAATATTCTGAATATTACGAATAAACAAAACATGTACAATAATGGAAACAGATTTAATAAAAAAAGCTAATTTTGGAATATTACAAATGTTTCGGCCACCACGTTTAGTGACCAATTTCTAGTCAATCGGTTCGAAAAATAATCAGCCAACGCCCGTACGTTACCGAAAAGCAAGGTCTGCTGCAAACATCGTGTACGGGAAATCCCAAGGCAGCCAATTTCTCGTCGCTTACAAGAACTTGGTCTTTCTGTGATTTCAACTTGGCGAGTTTCGCGTCGTGACTCAGGTAAACAACAACTTCAGGTAAACGACCATAGACGCGTTGTCTATGATTGGGCTCTGAAGCAGTTGGAATTTGACCCAAGTTTCGCCAAAAAAATCATTTTTTTCAGCGAGGCTCATTTTTGGATGAATGGATATTTGAACAAGTAAAATTGTCAGATTTGGGGCGATATCAATCCGCACCAAATTCAACCCAAGAAAGTCACTGTCTGTTGCAGATTGAGGTCTGACGGAATCATCAGCCCGTATTTCTTCCAAATCGAAACTGATATTGCCGTAACCGTCAATGACGAGCGCAACGGATCGTGGCCTAAACTGGATGATATGGATGCCGACGACATGTAGCAAATTTAGCCAGATTTATGCGACAAAGTCATCGAAAATTTAACCTCCCAAATACGTGGTACCAAGCAAAGCCGTGGTGGACATTTGAACGACTTTATATTCCATACTTAATGCCATTAAATTTTCAAATAAAATTGAATGGATATCTCACACACAACTTGTTTTATTTGTATTTAAAAAACGATCGTCCTTATTGAAAGACCCTTTATAAACAAAATCCAGTTCTAAATAGTAATCTGTTTTTTTGTAAACACAAATTGATATTATTGTGGAATGTTTTTGTTTTCACCGCGATTATCGTTTCTCGAAAAAAAAACACACCATTATTTGATTATACTCTCATCTACAGTCAAAAAATGGAACCATCGACATAAAATGACGTCATATAGCAAAATTTTCAAAACAATGAGGCCATTAGTATTCTAGGTGCACTGGTAGCATTTGAATCGATTGTGTTTGTTTATACGTTGTACGTTTGCAGTTGATCATATTGTGCGGTGTTTCTTGTAGTTGAATACGGTTTTATTATTTTTTGATTTGTGAATTTTAAAATATTGTTTCGGTTTAGAGGGTTGGGTATTTTAAAATTTCGTAACATTTCTTAAGTCCCATTTAGTGTCAGCCTGACACTGTTTTGACTAAAATCTAGCACTCTAGCCAGTTTTGGTTTTTGAATTTATCATAGCAGAATAGTATTTTACACAGAAAAATACTTTTAATGGCCACGAATGTGACTTTATTTGAAATATAATTTTATGCTATTATAATGTTTGGATAAGGTTTCGGACATGTGACCGCCGCGGCTGGCGCGTATGTGGCGTACTCTAAAGGTTTAATTTTCGATCACTTTTCGCAGCATTTCTGGTCGTATTGCGACAATAACGCGTCGAATGTTGGCTTCCAAGTGTTCAATAGTCTCTGGCTCATCAGCGTAGGCAAGTGGCTTCATGTACCCCTAAAGAAAATAGTCCTGCGGTGTTAAATCACTCGAACGCGGTGGCCAGTTGACATGCCCATTTCTCGATATTAAACGTTCATCAAACGTTTCTTTCAGTAAATTAATTGTATCACGCACTGTATGGCCTGTGGCCCCGTCTTGTTAAAACCACATGTCTCTAATGTCAATACTATCGAATTGAGGAACAAAAGATTAATAATTATGTCCCCTATACCTGTCTCCATTGACTGTAACGTTTAATATAGCACACCAAATGGTAAATTTTTGTGGATTTAATGGTTTTTGAACAATGGCTCGTAAATGGTGC